>OZ020180.1:23484968-24684968 GCA_963971135.1 Stenus bimaculatus
GCTCTAATTATTGAGATATGAAGGAAATGAATTTTTACAAAAATATATCCGTTTTCAAGCTAACATCTTTTGTTACATAAAACTACTTTGAACAAAACTTTCTTTTATGGGATTTTCTTGTAGAGCCGACTCAGGAGTACTATTCTGAATGCTCCAGCAGTAATCAACCATCATATTTGGATTCCAGTAACCCCGGTATCGCTCTTGCATAGTGCGAATGTCCTGACGGAAGCATTCTCCTTGCTCTTTACTTAAATCGCCCAAATTTTCAGGGAAATTATCTAAATGGCTGAAGAGGAAATTTAGTTTAATGCTCATGTTGTATCCAATCTATCGTCATCATCCTTACTATCATCCAAATTTTCTGAAGATGTTTGAGTTATTAGATAGGACATACTGTGGGTTGGGACTGTGGTACTGACTCATCACTAGAACTCACTGAACTCAAAACAGGTCTAATAGCAGATTGCAAGCTGGGATAAATCCACTTGGAACGATTTTTGCAGTTTATTCCCGTAATATTCACAACACAAAAATTACAGTTATCATGCTGATTTGATGGTTCTCGCCTGATCAATGGACTTTTGTACTTAAAAGAGGATCTTTTTTTATTTGCCCATAAAGGCAGACTCTACACAGCATTTACACAAAATTTGATATCCAGGGATTGATATTTATTTCTAATAGCTCGCCAAAGCAGTCCATATAGGGTTGTTTTACAAAGTCAGACACATTCAAGCAATATTCTCTGAACATGTACTCACCACAAATGAAACATAAACTATTTGGATTGTTTACACAAGTCTCCTGGATGACGACATCGCGATATAGATTTATAAAATCTGGTTAATTACTTACTTCCCCCTACGTAAAAAATTGTCGATTAGAAGTTAAATTCTAGGGTATATTTGTATCTCAAAAACTCGAGCTGTTAGATAAAAACTGAGGTTAAATTCGAAATCAACAACGTGAAATTAGTAGGAATCAGTTAAAAAACCTCATGCAACAGAAAAAAGTTCGATTTTGTTTACCAGTGTTATGTATAAAGGCCGTTTTAGACTGGCACAATTTGTTATCAAAATTTTGTTCCCAAAAACCGACTGCGCAATGTGCAAAATCGACTCATTTTAGCCCGCCTAAAAAAACGTGAAAAGCTAATAATTTTTGGTATAAGGCATTTTCTAGTGAAAGGCATATGGCAAATGTGCCAATGTCAATGGGCCCCCAAGTAAGTCGGGCCCTGACTGAACCCAAAAGCGACTCGGAAGTTACTAACTAGTTAGTAACAAGTAGCTTCGACTGCAGTGTCCCATTTAAATATACACATGTGACGGACTGATTTGTGATTTGAGTCAGCGATTAGTTTCTTTTGAGTAGCTCCGTGTGCGCCGTGCCTAACTCTTAATAGGTGGGATTTTGTTTCTATCTACGGCGAATTCGTCATAATTTACATTGTCCTCTTCGCACAAATGAGGATGTTTTGGGGGGTTTTAAAACCTGCTGCAGAAACAAAATCCCACCTCATATCTTTTCAATTTGCTGTTATATCTTTTAATAAGATGGAAAGCTTACCTTAAATGTTCCCTTTTGACCCGAAATTATTAATAACATGTTAATAACATTCTAATATTTGGCATTTGTCACGCTTACTTTGTCATTAAAAAAATAGAAGTTTAGCACCCGACGTAGGGCGCGTTCCAGTAATGAACACTAAAGCCCACGACCACGACCGCAAAATTTTCCCGTTCCACTAGCTCAAAAGGTCACCATTCAACAAACAACCACATAAATCCACGAATAAATACGGTCGTTGTGAGCTTCTCGCGGTCGCCATCGATGCACGAAAGAAAAAATCGCGGTCTTATGTAGAACGACTTTGCGGTCGTCGTGGGCTTTAGTGTTCATTACTGGAACGCGCCCGTAGTGGAATATAATCGGCATTTAGCATTTAGAAGAAAATGAAGAACATTAGCGAGATGAGTCAAGAGTCTGTGGAGAAATTAGCAGGGAATATTTTAGTATAAAGTTAAAATCTCCAAAAATTTAGAGGGAAATTTTTAGGCTTAAAATAATGGTAGTCAACTATTGTCAAGTACTTTTTTATTAACAAAAATAACATTTTTCTATTTGACTTGTTACTACATCAACTTTTACTCAAATTTTACTTATAACTTATTTATCCAAATCATCAAACACCGGTTCTTCTCTGAGTAACATTATTTTTTAAATATTGGTAGTACGCAAATGTCAACCAAAAATGACTAGTAAAATGCATAATAAATCTTTAATAACTGATGTATAAGAAATCTGAACCTTGAAAAATAAGTTAAATTGAATTATTCCCCTGAATTGTGAATGTTTAAAGTTACTTTAGATGGATTTTGAGCACTCAGACACAATAATAGACAATAAACGTCATCGATAACTAACGTGCTACCACAACTAGCAACTACTTCAAAATCATCCAAAATATCCCAACATTTAACATGTTGATTTTAATTTAAAATTGATATAAAAAATGCAAAATATAAAAAATTGTATAATGGTCTCATTAAATCGGTTAAAACGCTCCCCGCTACGCGGCTCGCGTTTTAAACCTCGACCGTTAGAAAACAACCGCTTTATGAAACTCGTTCTTTATTGTTACTATTCTTGCATCCCTTATGTTTATAGGATTGTTTTTCGTATTGTATCAGCTTTTATATCTACAAAAATGGTCATCGAATTTAAAAATTTCTTCTAATGGAAATCCAATTTGTTCAAAGCTTATTGCACTCACTAAATGGTTTTTATGGATAAAAGAAGACACATCTAATGATTTATTTGTAATATTCTAATCCAAATCACTTAGCACTGCGAAGAAACTCGGATAACATAGCAGATTTACAAATTACGTTTCCTAATTTCGGCCCAAGTACAGCAGGTTGAATAGAAAGGAGTGAGCTAAACTTGGTTCTGCCCTCTGCGCATGTGTCATCGCATTTAAATAGGTTTCTGGAATAAATTTAATAAAGCGATTTTTTTAGTATTAGCAAATATGCGAATAGCTCGAAACAATTATTCGCATTATCTTCAAAATAACTTTGCGAACATTCAAGAGCTTGATGGGCACCGACAATTATAAATCAATTTTTAGGTTGCCGAAATGTCGAAGCTGGAGCCAAATTATTGCAAGTTTTGAGAGAAGAGGGAATGCAGAATGGTACACTTGATATTCATCAGTTGGATATAAGCTGCTTAAATAGTATTAAAAACTTCACAGAGAAGATTAAAAGAAAATATTCGATTATTAATATTTTAATTAATAATGGTAGGTACGCAAGTTTAAATATTAAGAAAGGCACCTTTTAGTAATTATTGTTTTGAATGTATAAGCTGGGATAATGTACGTACCGGCGTATGAAGAAACGGAGGAAGGTTTTGAATCAGTATTTGCAACAAATTATTTAGGGCATTTCTTTTTAACGCATCTCCTTCTTCCTTTGCTTAAAAACGCTGGTAAAGTTGGTGAAAACGCAAGAATTGTAAATGTTTCATCATGTGTATATACAATTGGAAAAATCAATTTTGATGATATAAACAGAAAGTAATTTAAACAATATAAACAATCTTCATAAAGTTTTAATAAATCTATTTTTGCATTCTAGGAAAACGTATTTATCTTTGCAAGCCTATGCGCAATCTAAATTGGGACAAGTTTTATTTACAAATTACTTGAACAGGGTTTTTCTAAAACACCAAACTAATATTCAGACCCATTCAGTGCATCCTGGGTTGGTAAATACTGATATTTTTGATGATACATCAATTAAATGTTTGTTTTGGTGGATGTTGCCGTATATTTTTAAGGTACGTTTTTAAATCACAAATTAATTATTTTTTTTTCTTCAAACGTCAATAAAGTACTGTCTTCTATGACGCTTGATAAGCTTTATTAACAAGTAATATTTTTCTTTGTTGGTTTTTGGGTCTATGGTCATGTTTGTACATTTCCAGCGTACATTTGGGTATACTTTTTATGTCCAAGGAGTAGAAATACAAATTCTACTCCGCCTATTTGGCAACCCAATATACATTAGCAATATGACGCGACGTGACATATGCAAATTAAATGTCACATTTTACTTTTTTTTACATTATTACTTTATTCGACGTTTAAAGTAAAAATATCATGTTTTATTGGGAGTAAAAGAACTTTTTGTGACTTGCACGTATCCGAGGGAATCGCAGATCTCGTCCCGGAAACCTAAATGCTCGCCATAAAAAGTACTTATTTTATACTACACATTATCTATTGTTATTATAATACAAAATCTAATAAGAAGCGAATACAATGTACAGTATTAAAAAGCCTTTATTTACATTTGGTAGAGACCATCCAAGTCAACTGGTCTAATAATTAACTCGCTTATGACGTCAAAAGTAGGTTAGTTCTTCTGACACTTCATTTTTTGGGGGGAAATTAATTTGAATCGCCAATATTGGGCGCGTTCCAGTAATGAACACTAAAGCCCACGACCACGACCGCAAAATTTTCCCGTTCCACTAGCTCAAAAGGTCACCATTCAACAAACAACCACGGAAACCCACGAATAAATACGGTCGTTGTGAGCTTCTTGCGGTCGCCATCGATGCACGAAAGAAAAAATCGCGGTCTTATTTAGAACGATTTTGCGGTCGTCGTGGGCTTTAGTGTTCATTACTGGAACGCGCCCATTATAATATACTTATAGTAGGAGAGCCGACCACACTAAAGTCTCCCTCATAGAACATAGCGGGGTTTTTTTATTAAATCGGTAGTTTTTTATGTACTCAAGAGTGTGCTATCTTTTTTATGTGCTGAAACTTGAAATACATAGTAATGATTTTTCAAAACAGGCCTTTTTCTGGGTACATTTTGTAAGTGTTCCCGTTCTCAGAAAAATATAAAATGTTGGCAGTTAATAAAGGGCGCGTTCCAGTAATGAACACTAAAGCCCACGACGACCGCAAAGTCGTTCTACATAAGACCGCGATTTTTTCTTTCGTGCATCGATGGCGACCGCAAGAAGCTCACAACGACCGTATTTATTCGTGGATTTATGTGGTTGTTTGTTGAATGGTGACCTTTTGAGCTAGTGGATCGGGAAAATTTTGCGGTCGTGGGCTTTAGTGTTCATTACTGGAACGCATCCAAAGTAAACATTCATCTGTGATATGCATTTGGAATTTTAAAAATCTAATGTAAAAACTGCACCATTTGGGGTTTGAAGCGCACAACGTGTCTTGGATTTTCACTTTGCTTAAATTACATTACTGGAAACGGAGAGTGTTACGTTTAAGGTGTATGCGTATGAAAGAGGAAGAATCACTTCCCATTTCGTTTCGATATTATTCATGATTTCTTTGTATCAAATTTTATCAACCAATACGAAGCAGCCTGTGAGCCTGCAATTATTCTTAAAGGCGGTTCTACAAAATGAGTGCGTCTCTACCCAAAATTCACTTGCAACACGAATACATTTCCAAGCTGTATAGTTTAATAAGATTCAAAATGGGAGCATTTTTGTAAACTCTTTAGGAACATTTTTTCTTAACACATTTGATCTAACGGCCTCAACTCAGTTGCATAGCGGGCGAAATTTGGGTACTAGCAATGGTTCTAGTACCTTGCCCTGTTTTAATGTAACTACTTTCCGAACGGGTACAAATACCTGACCCTCTTAAAATGTGTTAAAACGAATAGGTACTTTTAAAAGTAAACGCGTCGATTATAGGTAAATAAATAATAAACACATTTTTTTTTAGAATCCCACTCAGGGTGCAATGCCAATTGTATATGCTTCTATTGAACCTGAACTTGAAGGAAAAGGAGGTAGTTATATAAGCAATTGTAAAATTACCAAGCAAAATGTAATAGCGACAAATGAAAGTTTACAGGATGCATTTTTCGAATTTTCTGAAAAACTTATATCCTCAGTGCCGGCTTAAAAATAGTTTCTTTAATACAAATATAATCATAATTATATATTTTTAAATAAATATATGTATTTACACCAATATTGATGTATTTTATTTTACACGAATTAAAAACAAGCATAATGGACACCCTGTATAATACTCAATGTTGATTGTTGAGTATTATTATTCTGTGGTTGCATACGTTGCGTAGGAAGTCACAGAACAATAATATCAAACAATAGAACAATATGCTTAGCGCTCTATAATACAGTCTGTGGTTAGTAGTATGACATAAATTTGAATTTAGGTTATTTTATCAATTTTTTTAATGATTGCAATTTTTATCTATGATTGCAATTATTTAAAGTTATCGTTTTCTTAATTTATCATAATAATTATATCTATAAAATTTTATTTGCAGTGAGAATAAATTATTTCAATAAATTACCATATTATCGTAATATTTGTTTTCAAAGTATTTTTTAGCTTACCATAAGTTTATAATAACTTTTTATAAAACATGTATAACATGTAAAATTTTGTTTTTTATAAAGTAAGTAGCCTTTTTATATTTTATGCAACGTAAAAAAAATAAGGAAATAATATGAAGCCAGTAAACCAAAAGATATATTATTTATGTAAAATATATATAACATGTAAGAAAATATATGTAAAATCTAGAGAGAAATTAGGGATAAATCATGTCAGGATGTCAGCCATATTTGGGGATAGGTAATTATGTCTAAATTATGTAAATTTTTATATATAAAATATATATCAGATATAAGTAAATAAAAACAAAAAATATCATTTTTTTGCTTAGACGATACAATGTAGTAATTAGCTGCTACCAGGCCATTTCTAGTAATCACAAGTATAATACATTAATATTATCTTAACTTACACTTAAAGTGGGATTTGTGGGATTCGAACCCACACCGTTGCAGTCGCAAATTGTCGAATCAAGCCACCTAACCGTTCAACCATCGAGGCTTCATGAAATGAAGACACAAAAACATTGTTTTAAAGCAATACCACATTAAATAAATATTATATTTGTTTTAATACAAATAAAAAAAATTAAATATAGATTAGTGAAGTTAAAAAAAGTTATAACAAAATAAACAATAAATTTTAACCGTTCTCGTATAATTAAAAAAAAGTTAACAAAAAATTCTAAACTTTAAAAACATTAAAAATAAAAGCAATTAAATATAAAAATTAAGTAGGTAAAATTATTTATAACAAAATAAATAAATTATAACTCAGCTTCCATAAATTTTTCTAATAAAAGTATCGGTGTTGAATGTTGGATTTCTTTGGTAAGCGCAATTTTGGATATATTTTGCTTTTATTATTTTATGCATATTATCCTTGGCCAGGATTTTTATATATTATTTTCATAAATATATTGAATATAATATGTACATGTTTATATTAGATTAAATGTTTAATGTAAATAATAATTGCGATATTTTACATTAATAATACATTAGTATTTTTCTAGAAATTAATATTTAATATTTTATGTATGAATTATTTAGATAAAGAAAATATGTAAATAATTTATATATATTTTACATTAAATGTCTAATGTAAATAATACAGGCGATATTTTACCTTAATAATACATTATTATTTATATATAAAATATACATATACGAACTTATGTATTGTGTATATAAATAATTCTATATAAATAATACATTATAAATTTTACTTATTATTTACATAGAGAAAATAATATAATATTATATATGTAAAATATACATATATTTTACGTTAAAGTAGCTACATAGAAGAATTTACGAGCTATCTATGTATATTTTATATATAAGTTACAAATTGGTTTACTGGGAATGTACATAGTTTGTATGGTTTTGCTAATGATAGAAATTTAGTGTTAAGTAAATTTTGTATGTGGAAAGAAAAATTGTTACTACAAACAATATATTTTTAGTTTAGTCTGTAGAAAATAAAGTCAGCATGATTGAACTGTTTTGGATGATGGTTACTATAATTTTAATAAGTTTTGGACTGATGCTGTTGACGAAGTGGGTTGATTTTAAGTATGATATATTGACTTACAACACAGCCATCTACGCTCTGATTGAAGATTTTCTTATGAGAAATAAGAATGTAACTGGTAAAAACGGCGCTTCAAAATATAAAATCCTAGAAATAATTATGAGTTTACTTAATTTCAGAAATTTATAATAATAAAGATAAAATAGCTGTGGTTACAGGTGGAAATAGAGGAATTGGAAAAGAAGTTGTTAAAATGTTGTTACAAACTGAAATGACTGTAATTATGGGTAAAAAATTATTGTTATTTATACAGGGTGTCTAAAACCAAACAACTTTTGTATTAAATCCGTGTTTGGAAAGGGCATATTTAATAGCTGGATTTAAATCATTTATTTATAAAATGTACAAAAACCGCTCAAAATTTTGTTCTTCATGTTCAACCCTGTGGAATCCTTTCGGAAAATTTAAAAAAATCTGGTATTCATACACAAGAAGACATCCCTGGATATGGCACAGGGTTCAAACTTTTCTAAACCACATATCCAAAAATTTTTAATTCTTTCTTATAATTTTTTACTTTCATAAAAAAGATTATATTGTCTCAAAAGTTCAGCGTTTTTATGTATAAAACTAAATTTCAACATTTTTGGCCAATGTAATTTGGCAACTTATTACATCATCTAAGGCCGCTTTTTGAGGTAATTCTAAACAAAAAATGTTAGCCGTAACAGCGATGTTAATTTTGACAATCACCCTGATGTCAAAAAAACTGTACTGTATTCTGTAAATTAAATTTACAGAATACAGTACAGTTTACTAAATTTTACTGTAACTTAATGTAAAGTAACATTTTCGGTATTAAAATGCATTATACATCTATACAGGCTGTTTCTAAAATGGTGGTCACAGCTTCTCGTGCTTATTCTAGGAGTAAAAATAAGACAAAAAGTCCATATAAACATTTGTCCAAAACTCAGCTGTTACAGAGATACAGGGTGTTGAAATTTCTTTTTAGTTTTACTTTTTATTTATTTTTTCGGGATCGGGTGAATGAAAATTAATAAAATTTTAGGGGTGATTATTTCTCGTGGATAGCCACCTTTGGCCATTACTTTTGTCTTAATTTAACGATCCAGTGGCAAAGAAACGGGTCAAGGTGCCCCATTTTTTGAATTTTTTTGGTACCCCAATGCAAAATTTTACGATTTTGTTTGGATTTTTAAAATCTTCATTTAATTTACCATATAAAAGTACACTTGTTAAATTTTGATAGGATTAGTGGTATTTCTGAAATTTCCAATTTTATGGTCCAGAGTGAACTTGCAAAAATCAAACTAATTTTCAAAATTTTGAACAAATTTAAATTAAACAAAGTTTAAACTGATAACTCTTAATATGACTTTTAGTTGGTATTTTAAATAAATGAACAAGTCACAAACATTATTTTAAATTTTATAAAAAAATGAATAAGGAGGGCCATTTTGAGCATTTTTGTAAAATTTAAAATTGGGTATTTCTGACATGTTTTTTTATTTAAAATACCGACAAAATGTTATACTAATAGTTTTTAATTCTCATATTTCTTATTTGAAGTTAAATTGTTTCAAATTTTGAAAATTTGTTTGATGTTAACAAAGGTACTGGATTATAAAACGCAAGATTCCTAAAATACCACTAATCCTATCCAAATTTAATAGGTGTACTTTTTTATGGTAAATTGAATGAAGATTTTAAAAATTTAAATAAAACTGTAAAATCTTGCAGTGGCGCACCAAATAAATTCAAAAAAGGGGGCACCTTGATCCGTTTCTACGCCACTGGATTGTAAAATTAAGACAAAAATAAAAGCCCAATGTGGCTAGCTATGATAAGTACTTTCCCCTAAAATTTTATTAATTTTCATTTAGCCGATCCAGAGAAAATAAATAAAAAGTAAAAATGAAAAGAAATTTCAACACCCTGTATTTCGGTAACAGTTTTGGACAAATGTTTATATGGACTTTTTGACTTAATTTTACTTGTAATATAAGCATACGAAGCTGTGACCACCACTTTAGAAACACCCTGTATAATGTATTATTTTGATCAATTATACATTAATGTATTATTATTATTTTTATCGATGTTATTTAGTAAAGTTTACAGAATAGCGTTTTTTGACATCAGGGTGACCGTCAAATTTAACAGCGCTGTTACGGTAACATTTTTGTTCAGAATCACCCCATTAGACTATCATATATTGTGTAATAAAATCGTGTTAGAATCGACTCGAATGGTTCTGCACAATGTGTAGTTGCATCTGTGTCGATTGCGACACAATTTATTACACAAAATTCGATAGACTAAAGAGGCCTTAATACATACTTACGTATAAGTATTCTAAAAATAGTTTTGTGACATTTTTTTAAACTAAAAATGAATCATATTTTGAAAATTCAAAAGTATATTTTGCTTTTTATGTAGGTTGTCGAAATACAGAAGCTGGAGCAAAACTAGTAGATGAATTTAAAAATGAAGGCATCACTAAAGGAAAACTTCATGTCTATCCGCTTGATACAAGTTCGATAAAAAGTGTTAAAAATTTTGTAGAAATGGTTAAAAGTTTTTTCAAGATTAATATTTTAATTAATAATGGTAAATTAATCACCTATACCACTAAAAGAAAATAGTTTTATTCACTTATTTTTAGCTGGAATTATGTATGTACCATCTTATAAGGAAACGAAAGAAGGTTTCGAGCTACAATTTGCTACAAATTATTTGGGGCACTTTTTGTTAACTCATTCCTTACTTCCACTTATTAAAAACGGCGCAACCGATGGCGAAAATGCTCGAATAATTAACGTTTCTTCGTGCGTTCATGAGTTTGGTGAAATAAATTTTGAGGATATTAATAATAAGTATGAATACAAATCTTTATCAAAACAGAAATGTGTTTTGTATCGAATTAAATATCAGAATTTTCTCAAATTTAATGGATTTACTTGAAATGCAAATGAAAAAACCATTTTGTACATGATATAGAGTATTAATAACTTTTATTTTGTATTTCAGGCATACTTATAGTATGTACAAAGCCTATTCTCAATCAAAATTGGCTCAAATCTTGTTTACAAACCATTTAAATAAAATTCTTAAAAAAGATGGATTAAATATTCAAACACATTCAGTACACCCTGGTGTAGTAAATACAGACATTTTTGGTGGGGATCGAATAAATACGTATTTTTGGTGGTTATTTCCTTACCTTTTAAAAGTAGGTGTATAATTGTTTTCTGTTATCTATAATTATTAAGTACAAAATATTTTAGTCTCCGACGCAAGGTGCAATGACCATAGTTTTTGCTGCTATCTCTAAAAAACTTGAAGGAAAAGGAGGAACCTATTTAAGCAATTGTACAATTAAATCACAAAAAACATATTGTGATGAAAATATTGAGAAAAATTTTTTTGAACTTTCTAAAGTATTGCTTGGTATTCAAGAATTTGGGAAAGCATGACTCGAATAAAAATATATACATAATGAATTGGAAATAATGTTTTCTTTTTTATAGCTTAATCATAGCCATCAATAATTAGAATATTAGATTTTCAATTAATTTATTTTGGGAAATTTGCTAATTAGGATTATTTATTATTAAAAACTTGGTACAATAACTGAGGTAACTTTGGCCCAAATTTTGGAAAAAAATAGTTTGGTCTACTGTTAGTTACCAACTTTCATTTAACATATATTTTAAATATTTTCAGGGTATCTTTCAGTCGATATCAGAATACTAACTGATAACTAATAACACTAAATTTGGGACAAAGTTACTTCAGCTTGCGGCATTGCTTGTTCTAAATTTAAGAACCTTCCAAATGTTTATTTTATTGCAAAGTTAGCTATTATTAAATAATGAATATACATACCTAATTTAATAGTTTCTCTTGAAGTCTTCACTGAAGATGTTTAAGGTAATTAAGGTATATTTTTAAGTTTTATCAAAAGAGAAATTTTGCAGTCAAGCTCACCTTAAGTGACTGAACTGAACTGCACTCACTGGGTTAGCTAAGAGCTAAAAAAAATCGACTACTTCACTCAATGCGCAGTTGCATTTTAAACAAAAACATGATTCTCTTACGACTTTTAATAGCTTCTTAAAATAAAGGTAAATAAAAAAAATGTTTCAAAAATAGTAACAAAAGTATTTATTCTCTAGTAACAATTATAAAAAACAAAAAATATTCTAACTCAAAATATATCCTAAATAAAGACTATAATAAAAAACAATTAATCCATTTTGGTCGTGTGTTTTTTGCATATTGGGCAACAAGTGTTTGCTTCCAGCCATCCATTAATGCACTAAAATATAGAATAATATTGACTTAATCCATTTATGCCTAAGGGATCGATAACAACCCATTAGAGTTGAATCATAAATGAGGACACTAGAAGCAAAAGCGAGTAAATGACAAATTTCTCCCAAAAATTTATCCTCAATATCTATTGCATAGTTTATTTTATTAAAACTGTTTTCAATAAAATGAAAAAAAAAAATTCAAATTTGAAAGATAAAATAGTAATTTCATTTAAATTAGTAAATCTCAAGCCCGATCTCCATTATATCCAAACCATTGATTTGGCCCATATACCCCTTGGCTTCTAAAGTCCTCAAATAATATTCACTTATAAAACTTTAATGGGTCGTTAATGGTACTGTGGTTATTAAAATATGTTAAGAATTATGTTAAAAGCAGCAGGTTATTTTTAAATAAGAATAAAAAACAAAGACAAGATAAGTACCATATGTATTTTTAATGTGGAAGTATGAATTTTATTATCGCTGGTGATAGAAGGTTCACCTATATTATAAAACAAAGCAAGGATTTTTTTAAATTTAATAGGAAAATAATGAATTTCTTTAAAAGAGGTTATCGTTCTCTGGGTGGATCGTGTTCCAAAGTTGATATTCACACCACATGTATAATAAAGTAAAATATTTAATTTTGTAAAATATTGGGTCATGAAAATATGCGTGGGCTTCAGAAAAGGCTTTTGAAGTTGAGAATTTTTAATACC
This sequence comes from Stenus bimaculatus, assembly GCA_963971135.1. Taxonomy (NCBI): domain Eukaryota; kingdom Metazoa; phylum Arthropoda; class Insecta; order Coleoptera; family Staphylinidae; genus Stenus; species Stenus bimaculatus. The sequence goes on from OZ020180.1 coordinate 23,497,999, forward strand.
ATTTTGCACAATTCGACAACGATGTCGGGATTAATCCCAACATCATCTAAATATTTTAATTTTCTCATGTTAATAATGTATTAATTATGTACTTAATTACATATTTAAGAATATTTTATTTTAATTATTTAGCGAGAAGTTTTATCATATAAATAAGTAAATTCACAATTAATTTTTTAAAAGTTGCCATTTTTTCTTCAATTTTTAGAAAAACTGAATAATGCATGGAGCATTGCATAAGATTATGATATTTCTATTACGTGATAAAATGGTATTAGTATTATAGTTTACGAAAGTTTTATAGATATCCATTCACTAGAACATTTTGAAATTAAATTGTTACTATTTTTACAGTACATTTCGGATTTTCTAAAACATTGGCAACATTGGATAATTTTACATCTGTGTGTCACAAATAAATCCATTAATTTCCAAACGTATTATTTAATTGTAAACCTAAACATAATATATCCATGCGCATCTAATTATTTTTAATAAAAAAAAGACAATTTTTTGGAAATTCTTCTGACGAGATTGTATAATTTTTTCAATTTATAGATGTGTTTCTAGGAAAAAACATTGTACATTCTTTTTTTCAAAAATATTTATAAAAAATTGAAATGTTCTTCCTTATCATGCACGATTTAAATCGATCTCTAAAATATAATTCACAACAAAAACAACTATTTAGAGGAATATTTAAAATTGCAAATCGTAAATACAGGTAACTAGCATATGTATTGTTTTAACAATAATTGTCACACTTGTCAAAATTTAAAATTTTTAAAATTTGAATAGCCGCAGTTGCCAGCTTAATAATAGATTTTTGCCATACAGTTTAATTATTTAACAGCATCTTCTAAACAAAATTTAAGGTGATATTTTATATTTAAAATATTATAATTCATTTTGGTAAGTTTGATATTAATTTCATTTCTACCCAAATTCCCATATGAAAACGATAAGGTCCTTTGAGAAATATAAATAGGTCAGAGATTATAAAAAAACATAGAAAAAGTATAAAAGTAATATTATCCTTCATATTAAATGAAATCAATCGGCTACCTATATTAATTACACAATAAGCATATTTAACACTTACCCATTTCCATATTTTATTTTTGATCAACATAAAATAAGAAATTTTAAGATGATAAGATTTATTTTCTTAGTAGCAACCACTCATAAAAAATGTCAAAAGTTATGCTGACTAGTTGAGGAGCAGAGTTTCTAATACACATTATGTTCATTTAGAAGAATTTGCAGGAAATAAGGAAAACAACAATATATTTGGTAATGTAAGTAAATAAAAATAAAATTTCAAAAAATAGTTTTTATATAAAAAGCGAATTTCAGGTATCTTCTATTTTCTGTGTTAAAATAATGACATAATTATAGACCGGGAGTTCGCGACAGTTTTTGGTCTCTGATTTTATACAGCATGCCTATTGGAGGAGAGAATATTTACTCTATAAGAACAAAGAAAACCGGATACTAAGCCCCTGCACGCTTTCCGATCATATGGAAAATTGCAATTAACTCATGAATTTGACAGCAACAAACTTTTAATTCTCGATTCAATAATTTTTACCGATACAATTTAAATTTAATTTTAAGACGGGTTCACAGAAGACTATTTTAATTTTATATTTTTTGGATTATTTTTTAATTTTGTTAAAAGTTTTTATAATAATAAAAATTTTAATCGCATTGGTTTGTTTTCCTCATATAACATAGGTAGGTTTTTTGTTGAATCGGTAATTTTTTATGTACTCAAGAGTGTGCCATCTTTTTTATGTGCTGAAACTTGACCGAAGTATTAAAAAATGACCACTTCCGCTACCTCTTTTTGAACTTTTTGTCCCTCATAACATATAGCTCAACATTTGTGCCAGTCGATGATGAAGAGTGTTAAGCAAATTGATAAAAAAATGTGCTGCCACACCCAAACCTGACAGGAACCGAGGCAGCAACCCTCAAAGTGGTAATCATTTTCAAAAACAGGCAACCACTTTTACTGACTTCTTTGAGCGTTGCTGCCTCGGTTCCTGTTAGGTTTGGAGGAGATATCACATTTTCAAAATATGTGACATAAATTATAAAATAAACCAGAAACCATTTGTATTTTACTTTTTTTGTAGCTCATTAAATTCAAAAGATACAGCTAATATGCGTTAATTTTAATACAACCTACAACCTTTATAATAAATTTTGTTAAAACGTACAAATCAATGAACAATTTTATAATAATACATTAGTGTAAGTATTTAGTTTAAAAGTATTTAAAAAAATGTATTAATAGTGACAATCAGATACAATTATTTAACTTGTTTACTATTTTTTACAAATTTGGTATATAACAATCTGCATGCTATATTTTTGTTAAATACAAACAGGCATGCAAAATAGAATTACAAAAAGTTTCCCATTATTTTTCAACTTATTTCGATTTTTTTTAAATGTTAAGATGCATGCTTAAAGCTTAAAGAAACATTATTTTGCAAAGCACAAAAAGGCAAGCAAAATTTTCTAATTTTTTCAATTTTTCACAAAACTTTTCATAAACTTTCCACCGTTGTGCCAACAGGGGCCGCATGCCAATTTTTTTATGGGGTTTTATGACATATAATTCTTTTGATTGGCATGCAGTATGAAAACGCGGAAAATCATATTTGTTTTAACAGGATCACATGACCGTTTGAGCCCTTTGGGACCTTGTGAATCACATGCCTATAATTTTCAAGACTTAAATTTATTTTAACTATCTTTTGCTAAAAGGGCATGTAATATTAAATCAGAGAAAAACACACATTTTTTGTGAAAATGGAAATGCAATTCTCCATATGATCAGAAAGCGTGCAGGGGTTTAGTACCCGCTTTTCTTTGTTCTTATAGGGTAAATATTCTCTCCTCCAAAAAGCATGCTGTATGAAATTGGAGACCAAAAACTGTCGCGAGCTCCCGGTCTATTAATATTTGTTTTATACTATACAGGGTGTCCCAAAACGTACCAGCAATATTTAGAGGATCAATTCCAGAACTTATTTAGAGTTGAAAAGTCCATATAAACATATGTCCTAAATGTAACCGTTAACGAGTTATTGATTGAAGATGGATTGGAGTAGGAGGACCCGTTGCATGGCCACCACGGTCGCCAGACCTGACTCCATTGGATTTTTATCTTTGGGGTCACATGAAATAGATTGTTTATGCAACTGAATTGCACACAGTTGAAGAATTACGCCAAAGATTACAGCAGGCTGGCGATATTATTGCGTCGTGCTGCTTTGTGTATCGAACACAATGGTGATAATTTTGAACATTTCTTGTGATAATCAATAATGATGTAATCAATAAAAAAATATTTAAAAAAATTCGTTGAATTAAAATTTTACCCAGATAAATTCTACAACAATCAATAACTCGTTAATGGTTACATTTAGGACATATGTTTATAATGACTTTTCAACTCTAAATAAGTTCTAGAATTCATTCTTGAAATATTTCTGGTACGTTTTGGGACACCCTGTATTTAATCAGCGGGATTTGTGAAATTAGCACCCCCACAGGTGTTCAAAATTATAATCTACCTTAATTTTTGTACATTTTTGTTACTAAAAATTACAAAATTACTTAATATAGGCCTATTAAAAGCACTCCATAAAACCGAACTCAGACCACTGGTTAACAAAACATAAAACAACCAAAGCAATCCGAAATCGCCTTCATAAATGCCTGGTGCCTACATTACATCCATATATTTAAAATTTCAAAATGGCACCTTACAAAGTAATTTTTAATTAAATTGTATCTACTTTGGTAGTGTCTCAAGATTGAAGCAGCTTTTTCTTGTCCCATTTAATTCCATTCTATTCCACTACAATTACACTTAAATTAATACTACCTTACTACATGTTTTCTCCAATTTTACAATCATACTTTCTGATTAATTCTTTCTATGTCCTAATAATTTATTACCTCCTGAATTAAATTAACTTGCATTGACCTGTTTACAATTAAGACCCACTCTCCCATCTGACACTCTATTCTCTTCCAGCCCAAACCTCTTCCCTTGATAAAAGTAAGTTTTGTACATATTTTAGATTTTAAACTGCTCTTTTTTCGATCTCCAATGGATTAATAATAATTATGATCAAATCTAAGAAGAATAAGTACATTCATTTTATAATTTTTTAGTCTTAATTCAATGATAATAGATCCTTTACTGCTGATCTGTCCGTTAATACCAGTGAGTTTTCATTTCTTGTTTGTTTATGTTTAGAAAGTTTATACAGGCTGAGTTTTTAGTTCGGTAATGGAAAGTTATATTTTGTTTATAGAAGAGGTTCCTCTTTCCTTCTCACTTTAATTTAAGTAAACAATCTACCATTTTCGGTACGTTAGACCAGAGTTTCCAAAACTTTTTTAATCGCGGAATCCTATTCCTGTTGAAGGAAAATGAAACTTAATGATCGAGTCTTGGATTGTGCAATTTCCGAAATCTTTAAGTAAAAATTGTTCTAGAATACTAAAATTTTATATTAAGTTCTTTTTTATAAATTAATTCTTACTTAAAATTTGTTTCGCGGAACCCTTAAATCTTTCTACGTAAACCTGGCGTTCCGCAGAACACACTTTGGGAATCATTGCGTTAGACCTTACAGAATGCCACCTCTGGAGAAGATACAAATATGAAAGACAGTGAGCTGGGTGGTCTTAAAAGTCGTTTTAGTTGTTTAAGAACATGTCAATAGATGTATTGAATAAACTTGGTAGAGGTGAAGTGGCAGATTACGGATTAAGCATTTTAAAAGCCTGAGACATAGCCTGATTTTTAGACCTGTATTTTTTAGAAATAAAAATATAGTAAATTATATTTTTGAGGGAAATTCGGATGCACCTGTAAAAATTAAATTAAAAAATTTAAGTTACTTGTGTCTTTTGGCCACTGCCTTTGTTAGCAAAGGGTATGATTATTAAATATGAATTATCAATCGTACAAGAACTATGGATTAGAACTAACAGAGTAACCTGTGGAAATATTTGCGGGAAGCACAGGCGGAACTAATTTAACAATTTTAAATTTTAAGTGCATATCAAATAAATTTTGTTCTTTTAGAGTAAGGTGAATGGAAGAGAAAAATAGGGAGATACCATAATTATGAAAACAATGACATTCAGTTTGTTGCAAGATTTACACATTTCAAAGTGCAGATTTGTTGATCACCTACACCTATACTGTACCCTGAATAAATATCAACTTATGTTTTGAGTTCTCATCGATCAAATTAACTAAAGGAATTACTCACTCGGCACTTGGCAACCGTCCAAAACACAACATGTCTAATATCTGTTTTTTAAGGATGTGATTTTGACCTCGATTTTACTTAAATGTGGTGTGAATAAGACCAAGGTAGTTGATCACATCCTTGCATTATAGGTGCTTTCCAAGTAAATTTTAACTACTTTGGAGTGAGTTACTATAAACGGCTCAAAGTAAAAATGCGGTTGGAACACGTAATAAGTCTGGTCTGTAAACATAACCACAAAAACCGAATTATAACCACTGGAGTAGTTTACGTTAAAAATTAGAGTGGTTTTCATCTGAAGAGAACCCTGCTCAGAAATCAATGTTTAAGAATATTTAGATTAACTTAGTTTTATTGATGTACGTGATGATGTACTGGTCATCTGGAATTAAGGTTTCTCAATTAATCTGAATTCCTGTAATGTATGAATCGACATTATTTAGTTTTAATAATAATCGCTCGGGTAAAAGCGCTCACGGCGCAGGAAAGGTTCACTTCAGATGAAATCCACTCTAGGTAGGTACTCTAGGGCAGTGTTTCTTAAACTATAGGAAAAAATGTTTGGGGGTCGCAAAAATATATTGTAAACTGATAAATTAATTCATTATTTTCATTATACCAACCCAAAATTAACTCTATCGAGTTTTATTTTTTCAAACTTCATTTTTTTTCCTGTTTAAAATATTCAGGGATAAAATTAATTAATTATATGTGGGGATCGACTAAAAATTTTTACTTTAAAAAGGGGTCGCAATCGCAAAAAGTTTAAGAAGCACTGCTCTAGGGGATGGGGACGAGGTAAAATGAACTGCTTCAGAGTAGCTCACTCCCATCCGCCTGGAACACACACGAGTAGTTCGGAGCTACTCTAGACTACTAAGAGCGGTTACCTGGAAATCACCTTAAGTTTATATCATTGCTTTAATCTAGAGTCTCATGGTATATTGGCTCAAATGTTGCTAAAGTTAGGTCGTTTCTTTAAAAGCTTAATACATAATATTTGTGTACATAAATTTTCTGTTTTTAATAACTTACCTTTCGGTGAAACAAATGATTACAAGGCAATCTCTTACTTAAATGATTTCCAAATTCTTCCAAACAAATGCTACAAGGGTCATGTGGTATTGGGATCCTGAAATAATTAGACATTGAATCACATATTTTTATCAATTTTACATAAAATTATATTTCTGTCTCAAAAGAAATTGTAGATATACAGGGTGATTCACATTTATGTTAAAATCTCTCGGGTGGTGATTCCTTGAATAAAAATAAGAAAAAAAAATCCTATAAACATGGCTCCGGCAATGCTTCATTAGGGAGATATTTCAACTAAAAGAGGGGCGCAAGAAATGTTATTTTTATTAATGAAAAAGTTATTATAAGATTATTATTTTGAAAGTTTGGCAATTGTTTTCTGATATTAGGGTGCATATTCTAGTCCATTAAAATAGTTTTGAAAAGTTTTCGGGGATGGCAAAGTCGAGGATACCTTACCTTATCCAAACTTAATCTTAAAAAATTGCTTCTAACTCGAGAACGAGTTTTATAAAATAATGATTTCTACAAAAGTTTACTCAAATTAATCGTAGAATCCAGAAATATAAAAATATACAGGGTGTAAAGGGTATAAAAAACGAAAGTTAAAGTTTGGAATTCAACTTCTTTATTATTTCTATGAATTTTGAAAAACCACTAATTGTCATGTAAAGTTGGGATTCTTTTTCTTGTTAAGTAACAAATTAAGTTTAAATTAAGTAATAGCCAAATGTGGCTACCTGCTACCTATAAGAAATACCCCAAAATTTTTATTAATTTTCATTTAGCGGATACAGAGAAAATAAATAAAAAGTAAAAACCGAAATTTTAACACCTTGTATCTCGTTAATAGTCGAGTTTTCGACAAATGTTTATATGGACTTCTTGTATTCCTTTTACTTGTAGTATAACCACATTTTAGAAACACCCAGGGGCGGACTATGGACTGGGCAACGTAGGGCCCGAAAATTTGGTTTATATTTTCCACATGCTGAGGAAGAATGAGTTCCCGTCCACATTTATCTTCAAATTAAACCATACACTCTAAAAAAATAGGGTCGCAATTATTGTAATGTTGCCTAGGGCCCGTTTTTGCCTTAGTTCGCCACTGGAAACACCCTTACACCCATACTTTAACACTTTGTATAAGTATTTAATTAGAAACAAAATTTTAATTCAATCAAATTGGTAAATGGTTAAATTTGACAAATAAACTTACAATTTTTCCTTAAAGACATCCATTGCTTGCTTAAAGATTTCATCATATGTTAAATTAGAAAGTTTGTTATTATTTCTCCCTTTCACTTGTATGAGCACATTCATTAATACATTATCTTGACAAGAAGGAATCGACTCTTTAATAACCTTCAATACAATATGATATTTTCCCCCAGGCCTCCAATGGGAAAGTTCATCTTCACTTTTCTTTTTGGTTTTAATAGGTTTCTCAGCAAAAGGTGTGGGGCCACCAATGGCTTTGGAAAATTTACTTTCAGTCGGAGGTTCAAATGGAGGCATACAAATTGAATCTAAAACAGTTATATGATACCATAGGAAAAACTAAACTAAATAATTATTCAGATGGAATAACCTCTACTATATTATTATTATCTACTATAAAATTTTTAGTATATTATTCATTTATTGAATCTCACATTCGATATTTAATTACAACATGGAGATGCACCAACAAAAATGTTTTAAATAAAATTCAACGTACGCAAAATAAATGCATAAAATCGTTATTTGGAATTGATAAATTTTATCCAACAGATAATTTATATTTGGACTTAAAATTAAATAATATTGATCATTTAAAAATTTTTGAACAGTTAAAATTAGTTTTCAAAATTAAAAATAATATTCAAAAGTCAAACAGTTCCATAGTTTTGAATAATTCTGTTCATAACCATTCTACACGTTCTTGTAATCAAATACATACAAAATTATTAATGTCTAATAGTGGAAATTTCAGTACTTTAAATAATGCATTTTATAAATTTAATCATAAAAAAATGCGGTGCTGCAAGTCTCCGTGAGAACGCTTATCAGTGGTACCAGGAAAATAAGAGATCCCACAAATTCGATTTTCAAAAATTGGCAACCATTTTTACTGACGTCTTGTAAAAGTGGTTTCTTATAACTGACGTCTCTTAAAAGGTGTTGCTTATTTTTGAAAATGATTCCCACTTTCGGTTTGCTGCCTCGGTTCCTGTCAGGTTTGGGGGCATTTTTTTATAGCCCTAACCCTCCCCTGTCGCAAGGAATAATCAGAATGAAGTTTTATGATACTAGATATTAAAAAAAAATAAAAATTTTGAAAAAAAATAAAAATTTTGAAAAAAAATATTTTATAGTGGCGTTCGGTCTACACGTGGCAGCAGTGCCATTTTGTGTTCCCCCTCAATGACGTAACGAATTATATGTACGACCTTGAAAAGTTTTATCACACTAGACCTAGTGTCGCCGCCGCTTCTACTATTAGAATCTATTTAGAAATTCGAGATATCTTACTCTAGTCCTGAGATATGAAAAATCTGAAATTTCGCATTTTCATTTCCCTTCCATAATTCTGTAATCGCTTAACTTTTTCGATTGCAATTTGGCAGTTTTACATAATTTGAAATTCTCCATCGATTGGCCTTAAGAAGAAAATTTTAGGGTTCAACCTTCAACATTTTTAACTGTCAAAATTTTCACGTTTTTGCTAATATTTTAAATATTTTACGGTATATTTAAAACAAATGCTCCTATAGCACGATTAAAAAGTTCATCAAGCTTCCAGTGAATTTTAAAATAATTTCAAAAAACCTACTATTGTTTCTTAAAATTGTATGGCACCTAAATTTATGAATAATTGAAATTACGCGCTGATCGAAAAAGTCTTTGGGTTCTTGTTAATCTTTAAGGAAGCTTCATGAACTTTTTAATCGGGCTATGAAAGCATTTTTTTAAATAAACCACAAAAACTAGAAATATTAGCAAAAACATAAAAATTTTGAAGGTTGAAAACCCCTTAACTAGATTTCATTTATTTTAAACCAACTTTTGATTTTCTTATATGCGCGATATTTGATGTTTATACCATTGGATATTGGATAGAGAAAAAAAATACAATTTAAATGATGTAATACACATTGTTCTTTTACTTTAAATAAAAAAAAAATTAAAAAAAAAAATATAAAATTTTTATTTACAAAATCAAGTTGGCATAAAAATAAACATCTGTTTATTTTTAAATAAAATAATACAATTATTCTTTTGTTATTTTATGCAACTAGATTTTGTAAATAAAAATTTAATATTTTTTTAAATTTTTTTAAATTATAGTAAAAGGACAATGTGTGTTACATCATTTAAATTGTATTTTTTTTCTCTATCCAATGGTATAAAAATCAAATATCGCGCCCATAAGAAAATCAAAAGTTGGTTTAAAATAAATGAAATCTAGTTAACCTAAAATGTTCTTCTTAAGGTCAATCGATAGAGAATGTGAAATTATGTAAAACTGCCAAATTGCAATCGAAAAAGTTAAGTGATTACAAAAATATGGAAGGAAAACGAAAATACGAAATTTCAGATTTTTCATGATATTTCAGGACTAGAGCAAAATATCTCGGATTTCTAAATAGATTCTAAAGGAATTAAAAAAGAGGCAACTTTTTTCCAATTTAAGTAACTTTGTAACTCTTTAGGTTCACAAGATCCTAATGGTGTGCACCATAAGAGTGACCACCCTGTACAGTTGGTCCCAGCTGGAAGTAGGACAAAAGTAATCACGATCGCGTATTCTTTGTCCTACTTCCAGCTGGGAGCAACTTTACATACAGTGTGGACATAAAGAAAATCCCCCCCCCTGCTAACTTTTGAACGGTTATGTTTTTGATTCTTAAAATTTGTCCAGTATTTAATTGCGAACTTTCTAATAAAGGTATTTTTGATTTTATGGAACTTCCGGTTATACCGGAAGTGGATGGCAACTTTCTTATTTTAAATGGAACACCCAGTATATTATTGCATTTTCGTGTTCTCCATAAAAATACCATTAAATTGACCTAGCGTAGTGTGCTCTACTATTAATACTTTCGGAATTACGCCCATTTGAAAATCACACTTTTATGCAACTTCATTTACACCGGAAGTTGGAGCCAACTGCCCCAACTTCCTTATTTTAAATGATTTTCTTTTGCAATTAAGTTAATAACATTAAATTTAAACAAAATTATGTTTAACCTTAAGTTCGTTAATTTTCCACTTCCAGTGTAAATGAACTGGCATAAAAATGTGGTTTATCGAATGGGCGTAATTCCGAAAGTGTTAATCGTAGACCACACTATGCTAGGTCAATTTAATGGTATTTTTATGGAGAACACGAAAATGCAAAAATGTACTAGGTGTTCCATTTAAAATAAGAAAGTCGCCATCCACTTCCGGTATAACCGGAAGTTCCACAAAATCAAAAATACCTTTGTTGGAAAGTTCACGATTTGTGTCCTCCGTAGACAAATTTCCAGAATCAAAAACATAACCGTTCAAAAGTTAGCAGGGGGGGGGGGGGGGGGATTTACTTTATGTCCGCACTGTATGTATTTGTAAACATAAAAAATAAAATAAAATGATTTGATTTTGGTTTGATTGTCAAAATTGAAAAGTTTGAGCTCAATAAAGTTCCACTTTTTTTAAAACTTTGCGACTGTATTACATTGGCCACGTAACTTCGGGCAAATGTGATAAATGACTCTCAAGCGCCATAAGGATTGTTATTAATTTTTCAGGGGCAAATGTAAAAGATTGCAAATTTATCTGCATTTTGGTATTGAGCGATTGTTTTTTATATTAAATATGAAGTAAAAAAAAACATTTTTACATAACAATAAGATAATCCAACAGTTGATCATATACACCGTTTAAGAAAGTTGTTTTTAATATTTTATGAAATTTAAGAGCCGCATATTTGCCCCATTTTTACAATTACCCCACTTCACCCTACATAATAAAATGTTACTTACTTCTTGAACTTGATTTCTCAGAATGAAATGATCCCCAGGAATATGGAGATAATATGGAATTATTATTAGTATTACTGTTCTCTGGGTAAACAAAATCAGTAGTGGTTTTAGTTTCATTTTTGTTAACACATAATTGTTTAACAGTCTCAAATCTGAAAAAAAACCAATTATTTAGATATCACCAGAGACACGATATTTACAAATAATTATATATAAATTAAAATCGTTTCAGGGGGTTGTACCTCGTACTGTGTGAAGGTAAAAAAAAATGATTATTTTATATGATTAATAAATTGCTTCTAGGGTATGTCCGTTTTTAAAACAGTTTATTTTCTCGCTTCCTCTTATGAACGGTTGCTATACCTGCAGTGTGTAAGAGTGCAATAGAAAATTCTGTTTTCAAAATGTACAGACTATACATATAAGAATTCTTCAAGCCAGAACAAGGTATCATATGGACCAAGATTAGCTGACTAATGTGGAACGAAATTTGTCTATGTCTAATATGTATTTCAACTTTCAAACCCGTTTTCTTCAAACTTCATTTTTTACATTGGTTTTCTCAAAAACTACTCTATTTTGCTCAAATCTTTATGGCAAGTTTAACACACTTATAGTTCTCACCCGAACTATGATTATAGCATTATGTTAAAAATAATTTTTCGCACGGTTTTGGAAATCAAATTCCGATATTTATAATTTTTTACTTTCGACTTTTTAAGCTTGCTAAAAAACAGTCACAGGTATCAGAATTATCCTAGTTCAAACGAGAAGTATAAGTGTATGGAACATACTATAAAACGCCTTTGAAAGTTGAAGTACGTATTAGACATAGACAAAATTCGTTTCACATTACTTTGCTAAGGATAGATCTTCCTCTGGCTTGTAGAGTTGCTAGGGAAGCAATGCATTAAATAAATAAAACAATTATTTTTTTTACCTGTCACATGGTATGACCCCCTCAAACCAAGAAAATAATAATGGTTAACCTACTTTAAATTTAGATATGATACTTACAACTTAAAATATTCGTTTGCAATTTCTTCAAACACTTTCAAGTAAATATTAGGGTTTGTTGCACATTCATATAATAGAAACAAATTCACTTTGTTGCGTAAATCAATGCAGGAAAGCGTCTTTAAAAATTAAAGTATTGTAAATGAAAGAATGAATTCGGATTTTTTTACTTACCCTAAGATTTTCAATGGTGTATTGAATACTAGAATACAGTTCTTTCTGTCTGACAATATTATTAGCAAATATTTCTTTAAAATTATTTGTTGCTACTGATTCTGTTCCCAATTCATTAGAATTCGGAACTTCTTTTAATTTGTATTTTGATAAAATCTTAACTATTTGCAAAAAATAATCTAATGTCCTTTCACTGCCGTTGGTTAATAGTTTATATTCTGAAGCATCTAAATCTAGTTTTGTGCTGCAAGATAAAAGTTAAAATAAATAAAAATAGCTTGGTTATCAATATAAATTGTAAAATTATAATCAGGCACAATTTTATAAGTGTTATAAAAATAAATTACCTTTGATGCTTTTCAATGTACTCATTCTGTTTGATATTTATTTCTCTCAAATTTTTTACATAATTCTCATGGAATATTTTTAGTTTATTAAAATTTTCTCTTAATATTTCAATTTCCTGTGATAGCATACAATTACTCAATATTTTCTGATCTTTGTCTCTTATATCCAATTCCATAGAAGCAATTTTATCACATTTTTGTTTAAGTGATTCTTCCAATGCAAGGATTGTCTTTTTTTGTTCACTTTTGTCAATAACATCTTTAAAATATTCACAACTTTCACGCTGAAAAAAGGAGTATTATATAACTTATTTTATTTACAATAAAACTTTAATTATGCAAAGTAATGGGGGAACACAACAATACTTTGCTTTAGAATCTAAAAATTTTTCAATTAAGAGAATACTGTAAAAAAATTTTTCGAAAAAGGAAGGTTCGAGTCTCCAACTGCGATTTTATAACTAGATACATGTTATTTCCCAAACCAAACACTGTTCGGAATATCTTTTGATCATCAAATATATTTTATTTGTCTACTTGCTTCGTTCTAAATATAACGCAAGAAAATCGGGTTCAAAATATTGAAATAAGATCTTAAGTAATCAGTGGAAATTTTATTAATGGTTCAAAAGGACCTAATCGTTTTCCTATGGGGTTTTGGGTGGAAATAAAAAAAACAGTAAACTAAACAAAATGAACTGAAATATTCCCAATATCAATTAAATACTTAATTTCTTTAATAAATATGCCTTATTAATAGTTTTATTGGAATTTACATTATTAAAAATAATATTTTTTAAGACGGCAACAACAGAATTTAAATTTCAAATTTTGACGAGTATGACAAACTACTTTCAGATAAACCTTTCATCATAGCTGGACCTTAAAGTGGTAGAAGGCGTGTCCTACCGAAAACGTGGAGGAAATAAACTTGAACAATGATTTTTCGTGGCAGTATCGGTTCCAATTTTTAAATGCGTATTTAATTTTGACGTTTAGTTTGAGCATCTGTGGTCTACAGTGTGGCCCAGATTTTACTTCCCAGGAAATATCTCAGTTATTTGAAGAGATAAAAATATAAATCAAAAAGTGCTTTGAATGGCAGCACTCATACTTCATAATTTCATTCTAAAAAAATTATTGGTATTTACCACTCTTAAGATGCCATCATCATTTTTTTTCTTTAATGGGACACCCTATTTTTTATAATTGATATTGCATCTACAATTTATTCTAGCAACAGTGATATGCTACACTTAGTATTTTAAGTACATTTTGTGAATAAAAAAATTAAAATATTGATCGAAGTAGTATGCAAAATTATTTATTTAGTTTTTTTAAGAAAATTTTTTAAATCTAAACTAATGTAACTTAACCTAATCTAACTAAACTTAACTGTAAATTACAAATTATGTATTATGGAAAATTATTTATTTAGTTTTTTTATACTATGTATAACGAATGAAAAAATATTTAATAATCTAATTTATTTCAAGCTTTTAACGCCAAATTAACAGTTTGTTATTAAATACTAAGCTTAAACGCCCGCCCCCCAAGGCAGAGACACTCCCATAACTTTTATCAGTTACGTCAAATTTTATCAAGTGAAAACTTTGATATTTTTGTAATAAACATATTTACATCCGACTTTACGAATCGCATAACTTTTATCCAAAACATTGTTTTATAACTGTTGTAGTTAGAAGTTAAGAGGATTGGGAGTCTAAGTAGAACCGCGCTCCGATAGTAAACTTATATTTTGAGCTTATTCTTGAATTTAGGGAAGAAATTTTGACCCAAAGTACATCCCACATAATTAGGCTGAAAGTACCAATAAAAACCTTCATTTCTGTTATATTTTAAAATTTGTATCACCTAGACTACGAAGCTATTTGCTGCTTTTACAGTTAAAATGCGCGTTCAAAATTTACGAAATATGTCTTGCAATTATTTCAAACTACAACCATATTTTGTAAATAACATTAAGTTTTATAATTACGTAGTTTAAATAACATTCATGGCTAGACTTCTATACGACTTTTTCAAAAATTAAATTATTAAGGGGCAACCGGAAGGCAGAAATTGACTTTTTATCATTTTTAACCGAGACTGCAAACAAATAAATATTTTTTTTGTCAGCGAACAAAAGTATATCGCATCCTTAACGTAATCTACTAAAAGTAAATTAAATTTTGAAAATACTAAGAATAAAATGAAAAAATGCAAAAATATACCTGAAAATCTTAGATTTTTCATTGAGGTTTTAATGAATACCGTAGCCTTGACAAGTTTAATAAATATTTTAATGGAAAGATATTGTGGATAAGCAATCAAGGAAACAAAAAAAATCAAATCTACTTAGTAATATCATCAAAAATCTCAATAAAAAATAGCTTCCGGCTGCCCCTTAAGTCCAAAAAATAAGTTTAAAATAGGCCAAATTTTACGAATTTTTAATGATTTTTTTTTTTGCCACTTTGGATATAATATATTAAAAAACTGTCCAATAGAAGTCTTAAGCAGAGATTCCACTTTCATATGATATTTTTATTTTGTATATAGCGCAATAAATATTCGCGTAGTTTGATATATAAAAACAGGGAAAAACCCATATAATTTTGTAGACTCCATATCCTCTTAACGAAATAATTGACTTTTTAAAAAATCGCATTTTTCGGTTAATCTATGAAATGGCTCGGAATTTTGCATTTTTTTAAACGGCATCTGAACAAGTATCAAAAGAAAAACTGCAAAACATTGCCCATTTAACCGAATCTGTAACTTTATTAATAACAAAGATACCCATGTAATGCAACTCAAATTGGGACACCCTGTATAGTCAGTATTAGAAAGTTATCATATTTTATTTACCGTTTTATTTTCCAGCAGAATATATTTTTCCAATTCATCTTGGATTTTTACAAATTCCATTTGTTTTTCACTCAATTCTGCACTTAAAGTATCCTTTTCTTTTTTAAGCTTTTTCACTTGAAGCTTTTCGAATGCATGTAGCTTCGCTCCTTCGGAATTTTTTTTCTTTAATTCACCAATTATAGCATCTTTTTTATTCGACAATTTATTAGTATCTTTTAGTTTACTTTTTAATTCTTTTATTTGTTTTTCCTAAGTAAGGGAATAATGAAATATAAGGAATATTTTAATACAGTCATATTTACTAGTTCCACATTTTCACGAAGTGCCTTTGCCCATTTATCTCGAAATTTTTCTGAAGAGGATGACTTTTTCGCTAAGCTTGTTTTATTACTTTCCAAAGTCTCAGGAATTACCTCTTGTATCTGAAGCAAAATTATTTTACAATAATTTATTAAGAATGTTATGTTTAAGTAGTAGTTAATCAAGATATTTATAATCAATAACTTCTGTTAGTCAACAAAAAATTATTACTTGGTATTTTTTGCACTAATAATAATCTGCCTGTATTTATTTATTTTATATTAACCATTAATTTTCAGGTAGACTTTAGTATATCTACATCAGTTAAATTAACTATGTAAGTATGTTTTTTAGTTTTTCTATAATAAAATATTTAGAACCAGTAATAATAATTAAAGTATGCAAATCTAAATATTTTTAATATTAATACAGTTAAATATTTCCAAAAATAAGTTAATACAAATTATTTAAATGTATAATTTATAAAATAAAATATACAAATACAATTCACTCTTTCAAAAGGAGCATTGAACGTTAGTTTCCTGTTTGTATTTCATATTGATTTTACAGTAGTTTTAGTCCTGCAATATGGATTACAGTGCTTTAAATGAGAATTCTATGTAAACAATAAATTATTTTAATAATCTATTATTGTTGATAATTGTTTATAGCAAAACCAAAAATTTAAATAAGTTCTTAAGAATGTAAACACATTTTTTATTAACAGTAGGAATATTATGTACATTTTAAAAAATGTAATAAATAATGTGTTTATTAATTTTTGCTAATAATTTTCTATTTTATCAAAAAATAATTACCATTTTACATTAACATTATGCACAGATAAATCCTACAAAAGCCTTAATGCTTGGGATGCAATCTTTTTTGAATGTGTACCACGCTCTTTCACGTTAAATGAACAGCCTTGTTTAATTTAAAAATATTTAGTAATAGAATAGTGTTTTGGGATTAGTTAAACTGGTGCAATTTCAAGTTTCAAATTAAAAAATTTATTTAGTATAGAAATTAAATCCACCTTATGTGTTTGATTTTTCACCTTTCATTGCAGTGGTTTAGTTTGGGCTAGAATTGTACCAAAAGTATAATGAGCGCAGTTAATCCAAAAACGCTATAAGTGACATTTTTAAAGGAAGTATTAAATTTCTAGCTAACAAAAACTTCTGATGGGACCTTACCTTGATGTTTCCATAGGTAGATTCATCACGGAAAGTGATGCTATTTGTAACTTTCTCTAAATTTGCATTAATGATATTTAAAAAAACATCATTTATAGGAAACTTTCTAATTAATTCATATACACGACTCACATCACAGTTATGAATGCATTCTCTCTCCTTTAACAGAATGTCATAATATACATCGTTTACTTTATTTAAATCATTTCGGGCATCCACTGACGAAAATGTTAATTTGGGAAGATTCTTTCGTCCCATTGGAGGTATTTCATAAATAGTTTGTCTGTAAGTGTGACTTTTACTGGGATAATTTTGACAGAGATTTGTTACTATGTGACATTCATCTAAAACAGCTTTAAACTCTGGACTTCCAATAGAGGTTCCTAAACATTGCAATGCATTTTTTGCAATTTCTTTTAGTTTAAAAATCAGCCACTCTACATAAATAAATGTATATTCCCATTTAATTTCGTTGAATTGTAAACATAATTTATGTAAGAAATCTAATTCCAGCATAACTTTCGATGCAATTTTTTTAGGTCCACACAGGCATCGCTTATATATTATCTTTAGAAAACATGTATTTATCTTATTCTTTAATGATTGTATAGTGGTTTCTACATTAGTAAGAATTGTTCTATAAACTTTACAGCAGTGCATGTATTTTTCATAAGAACTACTTTGATTTTCCAATGCCAGATCTAACAAGCTTGGTTGGCTTTCGTTTTCCAAAGAAACTGTAGGTTGAGTATTAAGATTAACAAAACTATAATACAGATCAAAGATATTTGATAGAAATTCGTCATGAGATTCATTGATATGGACAAGTTTATTGTCATAATTTAACTGTCTGCACTCAATATAAGTCTCTTTGTCCGAACAAATTAGTATTTTCTTGCAATTATAAGCATGTCCAAGTACACGGCGATGAAAAGGTTTTTTGTTTAGAGAAATCATTCGTATTGTTGCAGAGAATATTTGATCAACTAAAAATGGGTAACAGCATGTAAAAGGCATAATTAAGTCATAGTAAAACAGGATTATATTAAAAGAATCCCATCCTTGAGTTTTCAAGTTTCTTATACCTAAAAATAAAGTTTATAACCTTTTTTTAAAGTTGAATATTTTTAAGAACTTACAGGCACTTAAGTCAGTATAAAAAGGATCAAACAATACAATTTTACCACAAATTTGTAATAAAAATTTAACAATTGGATTATTGTCTTCTATATCCTTTCCATCGAAGTTTGCTAATACGGCCCAACCTTTTGCAGAGTCCTTCATATCATTAATTGTAGTAAAAAAACTTTTCGAATCCTGTAGTCTAAAATGGAAAATATATTTTTTAATTTAAACATGAAAGTCTGAAAGTATAAAATCCTACAATCCAGATTAATGGTAGAGCCTTAATGCTAGAGCATTTTTTAGGTAGTACCTACCAGCAGATCGACATATATTGTTCACATGAAGAAAAACAATTAATAATATTAGCTGCAGACTTGCTTTAAAAATAAAAATATTGTATGGAATACTTTACTCATGAACTATAGGTAGAATAGAATTATTTTTATAATTTTACCACACATGTCCCCTCAATGGTGCCTTCTCAGCGTCAAAGTTTTTTGTGAGGAATAACAAAAACGATATAATTGCATTTCAAAGTTCTTGTCCATCATTTCTATAGCGTAAATCGTTTTTTTAAATCAAATAATACTTATTAAAAGTGAATTATTTTTCATTTAAGTATATTTCTTTATGTTTTGTTAAATTTAAATTTGTGAAGGATGTTTTTTTAAAGTGCGTTACATAATTTAAATATCTTTATATAAACGTTAAAAACTATAATTTAAAGTTGTTATATATTTATTTTTTTAAGTTTTTTCAAATTTAATTAACGTTAATGCTATTATTTTAAGAAAGTGATATTTATTATTTTTCGTTGATTGGATTTTTATAAAGTTTAAAATGTTTTTATGAAGTTGTCTCTTTTTTACAAAGCTATTTTGATCTATTTTAAAGTGCAAATAAATGTAACCCATTGTTTATTAATGACACTGGGGAACAAAAAAAATTTTTTTTGCAGCATTACTTTTTGTAGTCAATATACAGGGTGCTGGAAAATTCGCGGACCAACGCAATGGTGCGATGTTGAGGAACTCTTAGAGAACAAGGGAAAAATAATTAAAAAATTCTTTGTTGCTTTACCTCGAAGATATATGTGTTTTTAAAATCTTAAATTTGGCAACTCTGTGTTAATTTTAGTTATTTAAATTAAATTGCCATGATCAGGTGTAATTCGTTTGTATTTAATTTTTCCATAACAACCAATGGCATGCATAAATAACTAAAAACATTTAAAAAACTTACTTTAAATAATACACAAAAACCTGCAAACTTAAAGGATTACTAACAAAAAGTTCGAACTAATAACAAGAGAAACTACGCGATTCAGAAAATTTAAAGTATTGCTAAAGCGAACACAATAAACAATATACAAACAAATAACAGATAACGACAATAATAAATTAAACTAAAGGAACTGCTCAAAATTACGTCCTTCTGCATCTAATCAAATCTCAGCTCTTCTTACAATATTATTTTGGACTCGATCTAGCATGGCAGCATTAACTAATTGTGCAGCCTGGTAAATACGGTTAGTAAGTTCCTCCACATTGTGGACTTTAGTACGATACACGTATTTTTTTACAAATGACCAGAAAAAAAAATCGAGAGGGGTCAAATCAGGACTTCTTGGAGGCCAAGCAATGGGACCTCCGCGACCAATCCATCTGCCAGGAAAATTTTGATTTAACTAGCCCCTCACCTGTAGCGCGTAATGCGCTGGGGCACCATCTAATTGTAACTAGGTGTTACGTACTACTGCTAGTGGGATATCGTCCACGAAATTATCTAATTGGTTTTCTAAAAATTGAAAGAAATTTTCTCCTCCCAATCGATATGGTATAATGAAAGGTCCAATTAATCGATTCCCTAATATTCCGGCCCAAACATTTACACTAAAACGATGTTGATGTCCTCTTTCATGTGTAAGGTATGGATTGTTTGTAGCGTAATAGTGATTATTATGTTGGTTAAACATTCCATCCCTACTGAAATTTGCCTCGTCAGTCCAAATCACCCTTGACGTAAAATTTCGATCCTCCTCAACTTTTCTAAGTAACCAATTACAATAAATTAGTCGGTGATTGTAATCTTGAGGTAACAATTCGTGTACCTTGCAGTAATGATATGGATGGTACTGTTCTTGTTTCAAAACGTCCCAAACTAATTTTCTATCAGCACCTAATTCGTCTGTAATTCCTCTGGTGCTTCGTGTAGGGTCTTCTTCGACGCACTGAAGAATATTGTCTTCCATTTCTGGATTTCTCACATTTCTTCCTCGACCACGATCTGTTCCTATTAATAGGAAGCTACCGGTTTCTCTTACTTTTTGTTCCAATCTTCTAAATACATTTCTATTCGGATGTCTTCTCCCAACATATCTCTCTTCATATAGCCTGGAAGCTGCTGTAGCATTATTTCTACATTCGCCCAATATTAAAAACATATCAGCATATTCATTGTTACTATACATTTTACTACTTTTTTTGACAAATTCGTGTGACCAGTCAGATCAGTTTGACACTGACAATTGTACCTATGTGTAATTAAGCTACAACGTTGACATGTTTATTTATGTGCAAAATTCAAATATTTAAAATGTAAAATAGCACGTTTAACAATACCATTCTTAAGTAGGATGGACAAGGCTAAATATCTTTGCATTTCTACATAATTTACGTGTCTTACCAAAGCATAAATATAGGAATATTGCAAATTAAAAGAGTAAAAAATTGAAAGTTTAACTTTCCATAACTTCGAGCTAAAGCAACAAAGAATTTTTTAATTATTTTTCCCTTGTTCTCTAAGAGTTCCTCAACATCGCACCATTGCGTTGGTCCGCGAATTTTCCAGCACCCTGTAGATCTATTACTATAATTAATTTCTTGGCATGCAGTTATTTTGTTTAGCCTGTATTCACCGCCCACCTATAAAATATTTGTAGGTGC
The DNA here is from genome assembly GCA_963971135.1 of Stenus bimaculatus. Taxonomy (NCBI): domain Eukaryota; kingdom Metazoa; phylum Arthropoda; class Insecta; order Coleoptera; family Staphylinidae; genus Stenus; species Stenus bimaculatus. Next base: position 23,519,333 of record OZ020180.1, read on the forward strand.
CTACAACTGTTGGCACATCCCACAACGAAAAATTTGTATTCTGCGACCCCTAGCAACGTTGTTGTGTACAACAAATTTAGAGGTACCTACTACAACGTTGCTTAAAAGGTTACTTACAAACGCAATTTCTATTCGCCGCCCACAAATTTGCTTGCTGGCGCCTGCGCAAACGTCAGTTTATCGTGCTTGTGTAAGAGTCTTGGCACCTTTAAATCCTTGTAGGCGCGCTTTTAAGTGAAATTGACAGCTGATCTTTAGTTTTCTAACCTCACTGCCGTTTTTAATTTCGCTGTTGAGTCGTATTAAAATGGATTTTGAAGAGCTTGAAGAAGCTATCGAAGCAGGAGATCAGGTTAATTTACCTGTCTTACGTCCTCAAGTGCGGGATCATTTAGATCCTTTTATTTTTTTTGACGATGGGGCATTTGTAAAACGTTACAGGCTTAAAAAAGCAACGGTACTCTTTATTGTTGATTCGGTGCGCGAGGATTTAACACCTCAAACTAACAACCCCTTAAATTTGTCTCCGGAAACAGCAGTTTTGTAGCTCTACGTTACTATGGGTTCCATCAGTTTGAAAATGGTAAGTTACTTCCTTATTTTAAAGAATTTTTAATAAATTATACATTTCCCTTTCATAGAGCCTTTGTTTTTTTAGATGTATTTGTAGAAGCATCATTGGATTTAGTTGCAGGAATAGGAATGGATGTCAATGATTGTAAACAAGTGGAGGTTGATTCATGAGTGGAAGAATGTAGAGAAGTATCTTCCAACGTAGTACCAGGAACAACTTTACGCCTAATTAAGGAACGCGAGACTGATCTATTTGTAGGAGGATCATTGGAAGTCGTTGGATTGACTCGAAGAGATAAAGGGGTGGATGTGGATGCTTAAACAGAAATTGATGTCGGTTAATCAAAGCTACTGGTAGATAATCATGTTTCTTCGGAGGTAGGTTCAGGAACAATAATTACAGGAATCGAAGGATCTTATTGCTGATACTCTTGAATATCATATATTCTATAACATTTTTTATTTCAATTTTATTTACAGTTTTTTTTAATAAAGAATAAAATAAACAAGAAATATTGTTTTATTTACAAAATTCACTGTCCAATTAATAAAAACTACCAAATAGGTTTAATTTATTTGCCCATCTAGATCTGTGGGGTTCTTGAACCACCTTCAGTTTAATTCATTTCAAGTTTATATTTTGAAATGCCCGTTTGGAATCTGCTTTTAAGCGTTGGTAATAGTCTAACTGTTTTTGGATCACGGTTAAAACCGAGCCCTAAAAATGTTTGATACTTCATTCCACCGTTCCTTTTTATCTTCTTGTTTAAAAACATCTGTTGATTTGTTCTCAATAAGCGAGGCATTGTTCATTTCACATACTCTAATATTAAAGACCTTTTTTGCTCTCCGAAGTTTGCTGCTCTTTTATACTTTATTTGTTTTTCCATTTTAATACACTTTTATGTTACTTTATTTAACTTTGTATGTATTTTAAAGAAAATAGAATTACACTTGCAATTATTCTTTTTGATTTACAAAAATCAAAAGCGTTGTGCGCATGCGCGCTGATAAAATTGGCGTTTATTATTACAGCGTTGCCAGCTTTATGCCTGCTGTTTGTTGTAGGTAGCGTTTAGACGGGCGGTGAATAACGAACCGAGTTAAATGCTAGGTAATAGTTGTAGGCGCCTACAAGTGACGGGCGGTGAATACAGGCTTTTGAATTGACACTATACAGATACAGGATGTACAAAAAGTTCGGCACCTCGTGTTTAATTTTGAAATGAAGCAATTTTTAAAAAAATGTTTCAAATAAAAGTTGTAGAAATTTTAAATGGTAATAGTGGTCGAGTGATATATAAAATGCTTCGTTTTTAATTTAAATTAAAATTTATTATTTTGTTAATTTTATTTTAATTTAAATTAAAAACGAAGCATTTTAGAGAAAATATTTATTCTCTGTTTTCGTCTTAAAATTGGTCAAATAATCTTCTAGGAAGTCTCTGGTATTTATTTTTTAAAAAAAGCCACCCCTGTTTAATGCAAAATTGGCATACATCTTCGTACATGTTTTTAAATAACTTCTAAACCGTACCAGCTGTGAAAAAATTAAAGAGATCAAAAATTTTCAGAAAAAGTCAAGGAATTAGAGTATCTCATTTAAAATGTTAAGTGGGGTAGCACAAAAAAGTTATGGCATCAAAAATGGGGTCTATACCCCCAAAATACATCCCCCTGTATTTTATTTCGATATTTGATATTTTTATCTTGTAACGACTATAATAACTAAAGAGTGTTTCAAATTTGATCAAATTATCTTAAAAAATAAAGAAGAAAAAAATATAGAAAGTTTGACACTCCATAACTAAAAAATAGAGCACTATTGAGAAAATTTTATTCTTTACTTTTGTCTTAGAATTGGTCAAGGAATCGCCTGTAGAATTTCTTCGCATATATTTAGAAACACCCTGTATATTAGTAAATGTTAATTACTTTAATAACGATGTTTTGATGTTTTTAGTTACTTGAAATAATATTTACATAATTAGTTGGCATTATAAGAGTTGTATCTTAACAATAATTTTCATTAAAATTGCAATGTTTATTTTATCATCTGTTTGATAGTTTGATGTTTTTATTGTTCAATTCTTCAATTTTGTTTTAAAATTTTTTGATTGTCCCCTCATACCAGAGATATCTGGCTGGGGACTTTCCTTTTGTTATATAAATTGTATTTTTGTTATATTGTATATCCCTATTTTTGTCATGTATATATTTTTCTTTTTTTCTAGACAAATAAAAATATTTTATTATTATTATTAATGGAGAAAAATGTGATTTTATTGCATATAGTAGTAAAAGACACCTTCAATTTCTATTTCAACTTCCATAATTTATAGTTTATTTGTTTCTGTAATCGCAATAAGGTTATGTGTATTATTACACGAATAAACAAGGTTAAAACATGTCGGGGAACTTTCTCACGACCAAAATTGATGGTGAGCTTTGTGAGTCCTCCAGGGAACAAAAAAGGTTTCTGAACGGGTTGGGGTAGTCCTCTAACTGAGTTTCCGAACGCTCGAGTTAACTTGGTTAGTCCTCAGGTAGGGTTTCCGAACACGCCCCTGGGTGGGAACTCTTAGTTGGGCCACCCTGTATACAGGGTGTCCTATTTGATGTTGGACTGTATGGGTATCTTTGTTATTATTGGAGATAGAAAGTTGGTTAAATGGACAAAGTAGTAGAGATTTTTTCGAATATTAAAAATTCATTTACAAAAAATTTGAATATCGCATCGTTCCAACGCTATCTTGAAAAAACAAGAAAATGCGATTTTTAAAATATGGCTATAACTTCTTTATTTTCTGTGGTACCAAAAAGTTTTTAGACATAATACAGACAATTTTTTGTGTACCATGCAGTAAAACAAATGAATATTTTTTTTCGCTAACGGATTGACCGGAAATGAACCAAACTTATTTTTTTTTATGGCAGCCATATTGGATTTACACATATTCGGAATTTCACATTTGTAAAGACAAACTTAAAATAGTGTACAGGGTTTCGGGTGTGGCAAAATTCGACCGACAACGCTTCATTGGAGGTAGTAGATAAAAAAATAAGTTGATAAAATTCATTTAAATAAAAAATGCAGCCCTGAAGAGGCTTCTAGCCTCTAAAGTTGATTTTTTAAAAGTATTTTTTTATTTACGGCAAAACTAGTAAAGATTTTTTAATGAAATTTTGTATACATACATTTGAATACTGAAAGCTTCATTGGTAAAAATTAGGTTAATCCTCGACTTTTGTAGATGGTGTTGATCGGAAGAAGATATAAAATAATCAAAATTTTTTTAGGTATTTAAAAATATTATGTAAAAATTATTTTTTTATGTAGAAAATTGCAAAACGAAGATTATTTGACCCTTATAAATTTTTAGCAGGCTTAGTGATTTTTGTATAAAATTAAAAAAGGTAAGTAAATTAAGCCACTTAACATACATTTTTAATAAGACATTTTAAATGCTCAAAAAACACATTGCATTTACTCGATATTAACTGTATATTAGCATATTCTCTAAACCTGAATTTACTTATTAAAATTAAGAAGTTTTATTTCAAAGTTATCAGTTTACGTTGAATGGAAATTTTTACTGTTCAAAATTATTCTTTTTAATTTATTCAAAAGCGACAAAACCTACGCAAAATTCATAAGGGGCAAAAAATCTTCACTAGAATTTCTCTACAATTTGGTCATTTCCTTATTTCTTGTTCTACTATCTCCATTTAAACGTTGTTGGTCGAATTTTGCGACACCCTGTATACTTACATATCCATATAAGACATAATCTGCATCTTGTAATAATACTTAAGTGGTGTTGGATCATACACAATATCGTTTTCAAGCATCTCATAACACCGATCAATATTTTTTTTAATCCTAATAGAGATATTTATATATCGTATGTTAAGCATTATCATTACATTGCAAATCCTAATATCATTCTCATTGTTGCATTCATCTTGGTTGATATTTTTCATATGCTCAATTATAGCAAGGCATCGATTGGAACTTTTATTTTTGTTTAACAAGTTCATCAATCGAAAGATGCGGGCTTTGTTTTCTAATAGAGGCGGTGTTTTGGATTCCTTAACAGAATATTTGAATAGTTCTAATTCTTCTTCCATGGCTGATAATTTTGATTTTTAATCAGCCCAACCTAGAAGATTGTTTTGTGAGGTTAGAAATTGGAATTCTAGTAAATAAATTTAATTTAGGATGATTTGACTTAACTAGTAATTTTTTAATATGTTACCGATAATTAATATATAAGGGGAATAAAACAGTACTTACAACTTTATCGGTTTTTTAAATTTTTAAGAAATAATATAATACCGTAAATCACAGAATAACTACATATAAACGTGATATAAACTGACAATGACAATAAATCCAAATGCAAAATCATAGAATAAACCGAATGAGACAAATGAATTGGGAATTTTAACTACGTTTAGAGGGCGCTATAAATGGAGGATATTAGGTACTTGTCAGTGTCAAAAATAGTGTTTCTCTTCAAACGTCATTAAAGTACAGTCTTCTGTGACGTTTGACAGGCTTTAAAATGTCTTTTTATGTTCGTTGATTCTATGGTCACTTTGTACTGCCTAGGAGTAGAAATTAAATTTCTACTCCGCTTATTCCGCAACCCAATATACATGTGTATTGAAATTAAACAATGTAAATTATAATTAACATTAAATTATAGTTTTAAAAAATAGGAATGAATTTTAGGCAACTGAATATACACTAACTTTGTATAGTGTGTTGTATGTAAATTAAATGTCAAATTTTAAAATTATTTATGGCCGATCTCACCGACACGACTTAAACTTTAAGAACTATTTAAATGCCTAAGTAGTCCTTATCGGGTCTCACCGTCATTGGAAAGGCGAACTTAAAGCCTAAGTTGAACTTAAAATTAAGTCGTCGATATCGGCGACTTAAAACTCAACTTAACCTAAAAATTACAATTTCTCGTGAAAATAAATTAGCAAATGGCATTATAATTCCAAAAGCAATTTAATTATAATTTATATAATTAATATTGATATCACAAGACAAGTTTACACTAGAAATGACCATTTTAAAACCTTGCCAAATTCCCATGTTTTTTTCTATATTTTCGTTTAAAAAAAGACACATTTCTACAGTTTTTATTTCAAATATAAGACAATAGATAAAACACATAATTATAAAATTATATACACAGTATAAATAACTACCAGTAGCGACACTCTCCCGTGTCTAACCTAGTACCATTTCTATGGTGCGTATGTGGTACCATTGAGTTTAGAACTGCAAATTACAAATGGTGACATTTCTCTATGATCAAAATAATTTTAAAACCGTCGTCATTTGAATTTATATACAGCAATTAATGTAATAATTGATGAAAACTGTATATAATATTACATTTAAGCTTGTCAAAATCATTAAAAACTTCAATTTTAATCAAAACTTTGCAAATGTATGTTACATTTTTATGGTTAGAAAAAGTGACGTAAATTTAAATTTGCCGCGTGCGTATCTGAGTATACATATATATATCGTCAAGGTCACCAAAAATTGTCCCTTCAAATAACATGTAATTTGCATGAAGTGTCGGTACTGGTAGTTGCCTATACTGTGTTATATATATTATCATTGAATAATCTAGTATGTTCTAAAATTATATTGTGATTCTGTGGTAAAATAATAAAAATCATAGAATAAAACGCCGCGACGGAAGCCGAACGACGCGCGAATACTGCCGAATACCAACCGAACACCAAAATCCAATCTCTTCTAAACTTAGCGTAAGTTTTCGTTTTATATGATTGGAGAGACGTCTTAAAATTTTAAGAAGAACTTAAGTGTAAGCAAGACTTGTTAAGTTTTTCTTTAAGCACTGTTGGTGAGATCGGCTATTATTATTTTACTATTTTATAAATTTCGGCGTTTGAAGAAGAAATAACATGTTTTGTTCGGATTAAAAGAACTTTTACTTCTAATAAAACAATATACTATTATCTACTGTTATCTACATGTTAATTACGTACCCATTTCTTATTAATTAATGACAATCATTACAATTTAGCCGTGTGTTATATCTCCATTGAAATCAAATGTCTCTCCATAACACACTAGCTGGAACCAATCACGAGACAGCATTTTCAAAACATTTATCGTAACAACCGGGCTTAAGTTGGCTAAAAACCGACCGGTAACGAGGTTACACGAATAGAATGTGACGGCGCCATCTTCACTTGCGTGCGCCGCTGTCAAAATAATTTCAATTTGAAATATAAATTTTTTAAAGAAAGTGAATCAAAGTGAATTTACAATTATAATATATTAATAAAAGTAATTATTTATTGCAAATTTAAAACAAATTCCTTAAACAATATAATTACAAAAATAATAAAAAGCGTGAGTACATAACAAAGACTTCTATGTTTTCTGTTGTTATACATAGACCGGACACGCTTGACATTTCGAAAAAATAGGTGTTTTTTATTTCCCACTTTTACCTGTGCTTTTACCTGCTAATGAGCTGTTGACGGTTGGTATATAAAAATAACTTTAAAAGAGTTTTTTTCGAAACCACACATATCTCAAATCGGCCGGACTCCTAACTCATACAATTTTTGACCTATCGACTTCAAAATTTAACTGTATCTTCAAAATTACATTCTTTATAGAAGTACGTAGGATTTTTGTATTATATTGAATATATCGTTTGTTATAGGTAATTTTATAGCGATTTTTTATGGCATTTTTTACTTTTTTACTTCAGAAGGGCGCCATTTTTGCAAAAATCAATATATCAAAAAAATCCTACGTACTTCTATAGAGAATGTAATTTTGAATATACAGTTAAATTTTGAAGTCAATAGGTCAAGAATTGTATGAGTTAGGAGTCCGGCCAATTTGAGAAATGTGGTTTCGAAAAAACGCTTTCAAAGTTTTTTTTATGTACTTACCTTGAATCTCCGATGCCTGTACCATACAATTGGCCTTCCACATTAATATCCTGCTTCTGTGCTTCTTTCTAACCGATTTTAAGTTGATCCGTGCCTGTTTTAAAATTTCATTTTTTTTAATCCTAGAGTGGCCTAACCCCTTAAGTACATTGTTTTCGGGTAAGTAATAAATTACAGACTGTAAAAAATATTATTATTTTCATATAGTAATAAAATAAACCCAAGGAAACTGATTTATAACTGCACGGAAATAAATTTTACAAAAACAGGTTATGTCAAGGTAGACCTTTTCTAACTCCCAGAGGGCGTATCCCAAGTCGAAATTCCCAATATTCACCTCAGTTATTTTCTTAATTTTTGGTGTTCTCTGATCAAATGAAAATCGTATTTGACAAGTTTTTATGAGTATTATAGGTTATGTGATATAATATTTCAAATTTACCGCCAAAACGGACACTTTTAAAAATGGCCGCAAGTGATACACTAAAATTTGACACGTGTCCGGTTTATGTATAACAATAGAAAACATAGAAGTCTTTGGCAGGGTAGGAAACTCACATATTAAAAGTTTTTTCCCTAAGTTCGCGAGAGAACCCCTACGTGATGGCGCTGCTTTATTAGTTTTTAGGCAACTTTTTTTACAAATTCTTACTCCTCTATGCTTCCCCTTAATCAAAAAATATAAAATAAATAAAAATTTGGATAAATTAATCAATTTTTAAAAAGTAAGAAAAAATCCATTACATTTTTTGAATTGTTTCTTCAATTTTCTGAACTTTGCATTATTTTAAAAAATTATAATTTTTATAGAAAGGTTTGAAAGTAATGTCACTGTCATACTTCTATTTTTAACTTCGTTTTTATTATTGGGCTTTTCAGGGAGTGTTTTTGTGTTAAAATTTTAAGTATTATGGCCTGATATACAATCAATGGTAAATTTTTACCAAGAAAAATTTCCAACTTGGAACTTGAACAAGTGATTTGCAACTGTTGTAAAAATAAAATATCCCAAGTACCTTTGAACTCTTCAAACAGCACCAGCACAAAACCTCAAAATTATTTTATTTTTGAAATTAAATATTAAATGTTTTGTAAGTATCCAAAAATGTACTCATGTACAGAAACATAAATAAATATTAACCATTTACCCATTTAATTATATTTGTCTCTTTTTGTTCAAATAAATAAAAGTTAAAGTGCAGAAAATTTTTTACTTTTTATTAAATATTCTAAACGACAATATTTATTAAATAAATTTTAAAATGATAAGCTAATTTTACTAAATATTTAAATTTTTCCCGACCTTTAAATGTCAAAGTTGCGGGGGAACCCTATCAGATGGCGCTATTTTTGCTGTCCGAAAATTTTGTATCCCAGTTAGCTATCTATTTTATCTATGGTCTTTGGTACATAATATATAAGATGTATTCAGATTCATAAAGTGAAAGTTGCACACCCCCAGAAATACTAGAAACTGCGCTAACAACAACCCAAAATTTATTACCAAATAAATCAAAAGACAGGTATAATATGGCATACAGAGCCTTTATGGATTGGAGAAACATTAAAAATATAATTAGGTGTCAGGTGATTTTAGAGGTTAAATTGGGCCGTGAATTTTACGCCATAGAATAAAATAGAGTAAACAGGTGTTTAATGAAAATAACGCCCAGCAAAATGACAATAATAGATAGGAGAATCTAAATGTGAAAAATCGTCGTAGATAATTAGTATATTATTCAACGAGCGAGTAATGATAGCCATTACTCACGAAGACCGAAATTGCGTGTCGTAAAAGGTCAAAATTAGTAATGGCTATTTAATCGCCAGACGATTTTTTAACATTTGTCCCGCGTCCCGCAGAATTTTAAAATAGTCCCGCTTTTTGTCTTCAAGATTTTTTGTATTATATTAATTGTCAAATTTGGTTTTGTTTCTTGATGGTAATGTTGTATAACTGTTTTTTTGGTTTAAATAAAATTTCATGAAAATGGGGCATTTTTTAATACACCCTCCCTTATCCCGCCTTAACAAAATAAAAATCTGACCACCTTATTAGGTATTATTATACTTACCTAAGAACAAGAAACACTAAATTCAGATGAGCTTATAATTTAATAAAACAATAATTTATTTTAATTAAACACTTAAAACTGCACAAAACAGACACAACCTAGGACGCGATCCACTTAAGACTCGCAAAGCCCACGACGACCGCAAAGTCGTTCTACATAAGACAGCGATTTTTTCTTTCGTGCATCGATGGCGACCGCAAGAAGCTCACAACGACCGTATTTATTCGTGGGTTTCTGTGGTTGTTTGTTGAATGGTGAAGTTTTGAGTTAGTGGAACGGGAAAATTTTGCGGTCGTGGTCGTGGGCTTTAGTGTTCATTAGTGGAACGCGGCCTAAATGTAAATACACTTGTTGCCTGTCAAATACCACCGGGTTTCCTCCATATTTGTTTACATTTACAGCGCCATCTAGTAGTAGTTAAAATTCCCAATAATTAAATGATAAAATAATCGATAACCAAAAATAAACAGCTGATTTATCATTTTGACAAGTGACATTTCACTCACTTGACCCAATCGTTCCGATTTACGAGCGCGTATCTAATTCTGAATGCCAAAAACGCTATTTATGAGCGATCTCACCGACACGATTTAGGCCCTTAAGTAATACTTAAATTTTGAATTGACAGATTTTGTATTATGTTTCTGTCAATTTAGACATTAAAGTAGTCCTTAAATTTTAAGTCGTGTCGGTGAGATCGGCCATTACTGCTCTACTGTATACCTAATACGGAACGCACCCTAAACGTGAAAATTAAATATGCATTTAAAAATTAGAACCGATACTGCCACGAAAAATCATTGTTCAAGTTCCTCCCCGTTTTCGGTAGGACACGCCTTCTACCACTTTATGGTCCGGCTATGATGAAAGGTAATTAATGTTTATCCGACAGCAGTTTGTCATACTTGCCAAAATTTGAAATTTAAATTCCGTTGTTGCCGTCTTAAAAAATATTATTTCAAATAATGTAAAATCCAATAAAACTACTAATAAAGCATATTTTTTAAAGAAATTAAGTATTTAATTGATATTGGGAATATTTCAGTTCATTTTGGTAAGTTTACTGTTTTTTTTTTATTTCCACCCAAAACCCCATAGGAAAACGATAAGGTCCTTTATGCATAAAATTTTCTTTTCAACTTATAGTTGTAAGGTAATTGAATAAAACTCGCGACAGAAATTAAATTTGTCCCACAAAAATGTTGGGCCCCGATAAGGGGCGCGTTCCACTAAAGACTCGCAATGCCCACGACGACCGCAAAGTCGTTCCACATAAGACTGCGGTTGTTTCTTTCGTTCATAAAAACGTCATCGATGGCGGCCGCAAGAAGCTCACAACGACCGTATTTATTATTCGTGGGTTTCTGTGGTCGTTTGTTGAATGGTGACGTTTTGAGCTAGTGGAAAGGGAAAATTTTGCGGTCGTGGGCTTTTAAACATGTCAAAATAACTCTCACGTCCCACACTTTGAAATCGACGGTTTCATGATAACCTGCTTATTTACTAATAATAATTTAATTTGTTCTTTCTTCCTTTTGAAATAAAGTATGGAACATGGTTAGTTGTCCGACAATAAAAGATACAACTGGGGTTTATTTTTTTGATTGTCGATATTTCGAAATTTAGAACTGGCTAACTTGATCTTTTTTAATTAATTAAAATTTATTAAAACTTAAAACCTTCTTAAATCCCAAATCAATTGAATGTTCACAGGACTTTTGAGCTTTCATATGGCAACGTTTATATGATATTGCTTCCGTTTTATAGCCAATCGAAATTACCTAGCCGTTCGCCGTTTTGGCATATTATATATCAATGATGAAACAGTGCAATTCGCGGACATATTCCGTATGACAATTCTTACCATTAATTTTTTGTAACTTTAACCCCGTCCGCCGTCAATTTTGTATCCACTTAGCTGTCCACCCCTTAGGCATTCGTTTAAGTATACCGTGGTCTTTCATTCTGTAAATTTTCAAGTACTGTCTCAATGACGCTGATTAATAAAAAAAAAAACGTTTCTTTAACCTTGAGGATATTGATATCTACCCCCCCCCCCCGTTTCCACTAGAGTGTCCGCCAGTGAAGTAACGTAGTGCCCCTTAGTACTGGAAGATATTACCGGTCCATATTTCGGATGATGCCGCGATCACGGTTCCAGCTCTTAGATCTTAGACTAATATAAGCATTTTTGAAATATAAAGTATTGTCCGGAAATGCTTCCTTAAAAAGTTATGTCACTTTAAAATAAAAAAAAATAGAAATGTAAAACTGCTCAAAAAAATTATTGTTTATTTTGTTATAACTTTTTTTAACTTCACTAATTTATATTTAATTTTTTTTATTGTATTAAAACAAATATGTATAATATTTATTAATTTAATGTGGAATTGCTTTAAAAGAATGTTTTTGTTTCTTCATTTCATGAAGCCTCGGTGGTTGAACGGTTATGTGGCTTGTTTCGACAATTTCCGACTGTAAGGGCGCGGGTATATCTAATATACAGGGTGTGCAGAAAATGGCGGATAAGCTCTCCAGTACCTTGTTGGGGATCCTTCAGGGATCCCCAGAAAAATAGTTAAAAAAATCTTCGTGATCAATTGACCGAGATATGGAGGGTCAAAGTTTGGAATTTAACTTCTTTATTTTTGTGAATTTTGAAAAACCGTCAGTTGTCCTGTAAAGTTTGTCTTCTCTTTAGTCGCTTAGTAATAAATTTAATTTAAATCGCGTATTAATAACCTCACCATTTATTTTTATAAATTGAAAATTACCTGTCATAATTTTCAATTTAAAAAAATAGTTATTAAAACTCAATTTAAATTAAATTTATTACTAAAAGACTAAAGAGAAGCCAAACTTTACAGGACAATTGGGGGTTTTTCAAAATTCATAAAATTAAAGAATTTGAATTCCAAACTTTGACCCTCCATATCTCGGTCGATTGGTCACGGGGATTTTTTTAACTATTTTTCTGGAGATCCCAGAATGGTCCTCAACATCGTAGTGGAGAGCTTATCCGCCATTTTGTGGACACCCTGTATATTTTATATACATATAAAAATTTACATAATTTAGACATAATTACCTATCCTCAAATATGGCTGTCGAAGCTATCGAAGCCACAGTATTGAAGCTACATGTTTTTATGTGCGAATACAAGTCGTCCTAAGTGTTTTATATTAAGTTTTTAATTTTAATAAATATTCTTCTAATTTTTATTTAAAATCAATATTTATTCAAAATGGGCAAAGTTATTACTGACATTTTATACTAGCCTGACAGTTTCACAAATTCGCCGACAGAGGGAGAGCTCTTTCCTAAAATCGCGAATAGAGTTTTGGATTTGTTTAAGTTTTGTTTTTCGTGTTTATAAATTTAAAGACAAAACAGAAACGCGACTAGTCCGTTAGGTGGAAAAGGGGCATTAGAATTGAACCTGATTACATTCCCAAAATTTATGTGTAACGATACGGAATATGGAATACCTTGCATATCGCAACCCTTGAAGTAAAAAACAGATAATTTTATTTTTTATTTTCATTAACGATATTTCTAAATGTTTAATATAAAGGTATTAGTTGGGTTGACTCAATTTATGCATATTTAAACAAATTAGTCCATTTTTATTTGATATTAAATATTAAACACGAGATATAAAGAAAAACAATGCAGTTAATATGGAAATCTAAAACATGAATAAATAATTACTTAGCTTAGTCTCTGTTTGTGTTTTTAATCGGGTATTGACATAATTATATTGTTTTGGATATTTATTCACAAGATATATGACTAGATAAAAAGTAAAAGAGCTTAAAAGGTATCACATATTATCATCTTAGAAAAAGTGTTAACAAAGTAAATACCTGTAATTAAAGGTATACTCCCCATAACCCAATTTATGCAATGTCAATGATGAAACAATAAAATAAAAAATATGTTCAAGTTATTCTAAATTTTTGGATGGAAACTTTTAAATATATTTCGTATAAAGGATTTATTTCGTGATCAATCTTTAAGAAATGTTTACCTTTCTTTGCTTTTAGGTCTATTTTTTATTTAATCAATTCAGTTTCAGTAAAAGTCGCATGGCCAACTTTGTAAAAAATGATATACAGGGGGTTTCTTATTTAAGAGGATTGTGAGTCAGTAGAACCGCGCTCCGATAGTAAACGTATATTTTGAGGTTCTTCTTGAATTTGGGAAAGAAATCTTGACCCAAAGTACATCCCACATAATTAGGTTGAAAGTAACAATAAAAATCTTCATTTCTGTTATATTTTAAAATTTGTATCACCTAGACTACGAAGGTATTTGCTGCTTTTACAGTTAAAATGCGCGTTCAATATTTACGAAATATGCCTTGCAATTATTTCAAACTACAACCATATTTTGTAAATAACATTAAGTTTTATAATTGCATAGTTTAAATAACATTCATGACTAGACTTCTATACGACGACTTTTTCAAAAATTAAATTATTAAGTCCACAAAATAAGTATAAAATAGGCCAAATTTTACGTATTTTTAATGATTTTTTTTTGGTATAATTTATCACCGAAATTAAGGATCAGATGCATGGTGAAGAGTTTATTATTTGTTTCAGTGTAAATTAACTACTTAATTAATTAAAAAATCTCAAATATTATTAAAACTTGAAATTTCGACTTTCATAAAATTTTATAGGTCAAACAAAAAAATAAGGAGGTGTGGGGTTGTTTTCAGTCTTTTTGTGTTATTTCCTGGAAAATGTAGAAATTATTCCTAATCATTAAAATGACGCTGTGGCCACCTTGGAAGTCTCAAACTAAAGTATTTAAAAAAATGGGATAAATATTTAGTTTTATCCCCATCAATCTACAAAAAACTCTGTTGACATTGATTATATTTCTTTATTATAAAAATTAAAATTATGATATTTTATTAACATTGCAAGGTCCATTAATTGGATTCAAGAAATTATTTTTATGGTGAGATGATTGATACGCGTGAATTAAAGTTGTTTACTGCAAAAAGGGTCCAGGTATTCGAAGGAAACAAAAAATTAATTTCAATAGCAATTTAATAACTACTGTAGATTTTATCTGTCTTACTGGACACTAAAACACACTTTTATGTGTTCTTTGCCTAAGTTTATAGCCTTTTTAAATGAAATGGTTCGGCGGTTAATAGTTGTCGACAGGATTGTTGAAGTTCGCGCATTTTTTGTTAGACACTCGTCATTCCTCTTCTTCTGTTTTATTATGTGTCTACATTAAATGTTCGTCAAGATCCACAAAAAGACTAATGGCTCAAATCTCAAATAAATGATTCACTTCACAGACAAATATTAAATTTTTAAAGGTAGTAAATATTGAAATTAAATTTTTATTATTATTTTTTGCAATAGGTACATAAAAATAATGATTATTTTAATCAAGCCTTTATATTTGAAGTAAACATACTAGTGGGAATTGTATTATTATCAAAGTTGGCATCAATATAATTTACTTAAGTTTAGTATACGACATCCTTTATTATTTATTGATTTATTATCTTTTTTTTACTTATTTTATTTACCTCTTTAGTATGTAACTACATAGGTTTAAGAAATCTGAAAATTTGGAGGAATAAAATTACAAAAAGGAAGGAAAACTTGATTTTTTTTAAATACGCTCATATATGTAGATGAAACTATTTTAAAAAGAAAAGTTGTATATTTTATTTATTTAAATATATTTAACCCAATCGTGCAATCGTATTAGCTTTTCAAGCTAACCAATATCATGGAGTATGGATTGTATCCATACTCATGCTAATATCCCTCTTGCGCTCCAATGCGAAACTACTACCTACAAAAATAGTAACGCTATTACTGATTATAATGTATTTAAAAACTTACGCTAAAAGTGTAAAATTCTGCAGAATAACCTTTACAAAAACTATATTACAGATATAGAATCCAACATCCGTAATAATCCTGAACGTTTTTGGAAATTCGTTGAGGACTCTAGAGAACAAAAGGGAATACCTAATATAATGCACTATAACAGCAAGTCAAGTAACGATATTCAAAATAGTGTAAATTTATTTGCTGAATTCTTTCAGAACGTGTATAGTAGTCATCGATATAATAGCAATTTATCTAGTTCTAGTAACTATGAGTTTCCATTGGTGGGCCCTAATTATACTTTTAATATTACTTTGGAATCTGTATTTGATACTATAACGTCCGCTAAGGATTCCATGTCCAGTGGTCCAGATGGAATTCCAACTTTTTTTCTAAAAAGGTGCAATTCCACTTTAGCTAGACCCATATTTTTGCTGTTTTCTAGGTCAATAAAGGATGAAACTTTTCCGATAGTTTGGAAATCGAGTTTCATAACTCCAATATTTAAAACTAGACTCAGTTATTCCAAAACTATTTAATAAGCTCATTTCCATTCAATTAGCATGGGTCTCTAAACCGTTGATTATCGATCAACAACATGGATTCACTAATGGAAAGTCAACGGTGTCGGACGCTCTAGAGGGTCAGTTAGAGGTAGACTCAATATACTCTGACTTTTCAAAAGCGTTCGATTGAGTAGATCATGGGTTGCTAATATTAAAATTGAAGAAAATAGGGTTCTCTGGGAAAATTATAAATTGGATAAACAGTTTTTTATCTAACAGATATCAGCGTGTAAACATTTCCAAAAAAAATTCTAGCAATATAAATGTTACATCAGGGGTCCCACAAGGTTCCCACTGCGGACCGATACTTTTTAATTTATTTATTAATGACATACAAAGTCACATTAAATATTGCAGTTGTTATTTGTTTGCCGATGATCTTAAAATGTTCAAAATTATTGAATCACCAGAAGACTACGAGAAGGTACAGGAAGATATTAACAATTTAGTAAATTGGTGTAATATGCTTTATTTTAATATTGGTAAATGTCAATCTATTACCTTCTCGAGGAAAAAGACACAATCTAATCGTTACTATAAAATTAATAATTCTACTTTAAATAAGGTCTATGAAGTCAAAGACTTGGGTACCCTCTTTGATTCCTCTCTTCTCTTACATTTCGATCTCACATTTTAAATAGTGTTAACTCGGTTTTATCACAAGAATTGCCAAAGATTTGAGCCCAAATATATTTCAAATCCTATAAAGAACGTTTGTGAGATCAAAATTGGAATATTGCTCTTCCCTGTGGTCCCCTTACTACAAGGGACTAGCAAACTCCATTGCATGTGTTCAGCGATAATTTTCCAAAATCATGTCTTTTAAGTTAAGACTTTGTGTAGAGGATTATCACTACGATGTTATGTTGTACCGACTAAATTTACAAACGTTGGATGTTAAAAGATTGAAGATTGAACGCCAATTTAATATTTTTGTATAAATTGATTAATGGATTCATCAACTGTCCCGACTTGCTCGGAAAAGTTGATTTTTTATTTAAGCCTCTTAAACACCATAGAACTAATTATGGGTATAACGATTCACTCTCAAGAATGTTTAGGGAACTGAATAATGTATTTAGGAATAATGCCAAGTTTAGATTTTTTAATGTTTCGTTAGATGTTTTCAAGGCGCAATTAAAAAGATTGTAATTTTATCTGCAGTATTTCAATGTATTTTAACACTTTACCCTATATTCTGATGTCACTCAAGATGTATTTTTAATCTAAGGTATTTTAATCTTTGTTTTGTTTTTATACATTTTTTAACATGTACACACATACTAAATAAATAAATCTATCTACCTAACTAGTGGGATGACGC
The DNA here is from genome assembly GCA_963971135.1 of Stenus bimaculatus. NCBI lineage: Eukaryota > Metazoa > Arthropoda > Insecta > Coleoptera > Staphylinidae > Stenus > Stenus bimaculatus. The sequence continues at coordinate 23,536,710 of OZ020180.1, forward strand.
TGCTTTTTGAACATTTGAATGTATAATTTTAAAATTTTATTTCTTTGGTTTTCATACAACGTATTTTTTAATTTGTAATATTAGGGGTTGGAAGTTGGTATGAGATAATTATTTAAACATCTGCCCCCCTGAAAACAAAAATCGAGACCTGTTCGAGCGTTTTTCTAAAAACTAAAGTTAAATAATAAAGTGTGAAGTTTTCATTGGACCACCCTGTATCTCTAGGTACTTACTAATATAATTTCTTTCTCTAAAAACTAAAAATAACTATTTTCCTAATTTAGCAAAAACTGGTCTTCCCTTATCGCAATCACATTATAAACATTCAAAAACAGATTTTTGAGTTGTGAATTTATTAAATTATCTTAACCTTAAACCATAAATAAATTAAAAAACGATATTAGTTCATTAGGATTAGGTTAGGTTGAAAGAATGTACTCTTTTAAATATTAATTTTCATTAAAAACACCCTGTAAACTATTAATAAAATTAACATAAAGATATAATTACTTTTTAACACGTAAAGTGACCATTACATTAGGTACAAGGTCACTTTTTAAACTTTTTAATTTCATTATTTTTTTAAATAAGTGTTAGTTATAGGGTATGATGTTAAAATTAAAAATTAGCACGTGTCAGGAAGACCAATACAAGGCATTAATTATCATAATGTATTTACTAAGTTACATATTTTTATAATTTTATTGTACATTTTAGTTTTTAGTATTAATATTTATTGGTTTATTAAGTTCTTTCCATTTATGACTTATCTTACGTTAATTATTCTCTTAATGATGACTAAATGTGAGTTTAAAACCAATTAAGTAACCATTTTAAGAAAAATTGTTATTTTTACCATTATCATTAATTTTTAAAGCTCTTTTTATTTCAAACTTTTTAAGAATTTATACAAGGTGTTTCCAAACATAAGACCCTAGCTTTGGGAATTTATTTTTTGACGAATTACTAAAAAGTAAGTACTATTGTTTTCTCAAGAATGCCCCGTTTTCTATATTCAGGGTGTTAAACTTTACTTTTATTTCAATTGCTTAACACTTAACACAACACCATAACATATAACAGAATATAAAAATACCATTATTGAGTCATAATATCCTAACTGAAAAAATATCAAAAAGTTAAGGTATGAAAAAGTTTTTTTGCATTTTAGCGAATAAATGTATTCTAATTTTTTAACTTGAAATTGGTCAAAAAATCAATTGCCAAAGTTGCGGACATTTCTGTAGAAACAACCTGTATACAGGGTGAGTCGAAATTAAACCGCCAAATTTTTTAAGCCGATTCTATGACTAATTTTAAGATAAAAACTTCAAATTAACATATGTCCGATTTCGCTTCCTAAGGGAAATACAGCCCTTCAAACATGTTGTAAAAAAGAATGTTTTTGTAGGTTTATTTGAAAACGCTTTATAGTAGAAACTTCAAATTTGGTGTGAACCATAATACGCTTTAGATATGTTTCCCTGATTTTTTTGAATTTTTTTGGATGCTTCTAAAGGGTAGTTTTGGAGAGGGATGCTAATAAAAACTTTGATAACTTTTTAGGGGTTCATTCTAATCACGCACTGGTCGTTTTAGCGATATTTTACGGCACGTTAGGTATCTACTTTTTTCTATAATATACGTCCTTTATTATTAGGTAGCAGGTAGCTAATAAAATCTATGTCGTTATTTGATTATTTTGGATGTTTTAATTAAATTAAGGGCATTTTTAATTTTTATAACCTTTCTTTTCCTCAACACATTTGAAGGGATGTAGCTCCCTTAGGAAGCAAAATCGGACATATGTTAAGATGGAGAAATTGTGAGAAAGAGAGAGAAGTATAGCAACCATGTGTTATTTTATTTTTTGCATAGTAACCATTAACAAAACTAAATAAAATTTACATGATCCCCTTCCTTATAAATAACTCTTTGGGTTCCAGCATATTTTTTTTTAAATATGTATGTGCCCCTGGAAGAGAGTAGAAGTGGAAATAGCACATTTTTTCCACATTTCATCGAATTTCCACTTCTACGCTTTCCTAGAATTTTATTTAGAAGAAAAATTAGGTAAAACTTAAAGTACTACTTATAATTATAAGGGTCAGATAGTTTTTATTTATTATTTTTTATGATTTCTATGTAAAAATATTAAAATAACAAACGGTTGCTGTGTTTCCCTCTCTTTTTCAGAATTCCCCAGTCTTAATTTGAAGTTGTTATCTTAAAATTAGTCATAGAATCGGCTTAAAAAATTTGGCGGTTTAATTTCGACTCACCCTGTATAGAGAGAAGGGACAGAATTTTGGGTTATATCGGAAAATGCCATTCAACAATACAATAGAATTGAGGCAATTTTTCTGTTAGTACTGCCGTTATTTAAATTTATAAATATTTTTACTTTACGATTTGTTATACAGGGTGGTTGGAAAATTTCGTAAAGTAGTACTTTCTTGTTTAGCACTCTTCAGGAATCTGAACCTGAAACAGTACTCCAATTAATAATTTCCTCTTCTAAATTCCTATGATACATACAAACTTCTATAGAATGTTTCTTTAAACAGGGTATCTGAAAAATGGTGGAAACGATTTCCAGAACTTACCCAGCCAAAATATTTGGTCCAGTGTATCTTAAATTCTGGACTAATTTGTGTTGATTCCTTTATTTTTCTTGTATCTTCATTTATATGAGCGTATTTTTAGAAAAAAATACATTTTTCCAAAAGATCTAAATTTCTAATTTTTTTTTTGGTTTCAACTAAATTACTTCTTTTTGGAATTATTTAATAAATACATATTATTACAATATCAAAAATGGGTTTAATGGTAAAGTATTCTTATCGTGGTTTTAATATGAATTATTCTCGAAAAAAATATTTTAAAAATCGTTAAGACAATTTATTAAATAAAAACAATTCGAAAGATTACTATTTATTTTTTGCACTTCCTACATATAATGAATGATTTTATGCCATCTTTAGCAAGCGTAAAGCACCAAATTTACGCTCCCCCGGCCCAGAGGGCGTAAAAGTAATGGCGACCGTACTTTACGCCCTTGGGCCAAAAATTTGACACTTCTTATAGTTTTTTTATTCTCTGATTCTGAAATGACACTTACAATTGGGTGTTTTTAGGTGAATTAAGGTTGGTTGCGTTATAACCTCCAATATTCAATAAAGTTTTAAACACACCTTCATCCACCTCCATCAGAAAATTAGTTGGTTTTAACAAAAAACTATAATACTCCACTAAACTTCTTTAAAATTATCAAATTTCAAACTTCAAAGATGACGCCATTAAAATTGTCGGTAAAGAAGAGAACTTCGCAAAACAATTATAATATAATACATAAAAGCTCCGATAGATGTCGCACAAGAAAATTATCTTTAAAAATCAGGTATGCGAACTTATTTTTACAACATTTTAATTAAAAATAAGGTAATAAATGTAGAAAGTGCAAAAAATCTTGTATGTACCACTGGTCACTGGTGTAAAGTTAATTTAAGCGCTCGCGTGATTGTTGCCCTTGACTATACAGGGTGTCCCGAAATTAAGCGGCCATACTTTGGGGGGCGATTCTACAACTAATTTTAAGAAAAAAAACTTCCTATAAACATGTGTCCGATTTCGCTTCCTAAAAGAGCTACAGCCTTTTAAATATTGTGACTAAAACTAGGTTTTTTGTCATTTTATTTCAGATTTTTTGAAAGCTTTCAAAAAATTTCAAAATATTTTAGAGCTGTCAAAAAATCTGAAAAAAATCGAGAAATTATATTTATTACCAACCGTTTTCAAATAAATGACAAAAAACCTAGTTTTAGTCACAATATTTAAAGAGCTGTAGCTCCCTTAGGAAGCGAAATCGGACACATGTTTCTAGAAAGTTTTTTTTCTTAAAATGAGTTGTAGAATCGCCTCCTAAAGTTTGGCCGCTTAATTTCGGGACACCGTATACATCTCGTGCAACAATTTTCACACTCACGCTTAAATCTAACTTTACACCCTTGGTACATAAATAGCTATATTCAACTTTTTGACAATTTATGAAAATGAAGGTAATTAAAGGGATAGCTTTTTTTCTTGTCTTCTAAAACTACTTTATTATCTCTAAAAATCATGAATCGAGTTCCTAGTTATTTTCCTTCATTTACCGAATCATCGTCAAATTTACCCTTTCAACTTGTAAGTACAAGTTTCTAAATTTTATGAAATGTTTGTAGTAATTTTGGATATTTCAATAGGATTAAGTAAAATAACTTTTTGCACTTTCTATATATAATGAGCTAGTTTAGTCCTTATTGATAGAGACTAAAACGTCACATTTCCTGTCTCTTGTCAAATTTTACTTTACTCCCTGTCTTGTCATTACTTTACTCCCGCCCACGTCATTTGTCATCACTTTACTCCCGCTCATGTAACTTGTCATTAAAAATTAAAATTAGTCATAATCTTGTAATTTGTCTGAATTTGCCGCGAAATCACAATCGTTGCAAACTTCAGTCTAGTCTAAACACCACCAATATATTGAGCGAATTCTAACCTGTAATAAATTTATTTGGTTTGGTTTGGAACGGAACTTGATTTTTATTCTGGGGTCGGGGATTGTATTATGTTCGGTTTATTATTTTATAGATTGATACTAAATTTTAAATTTAAAGGTGTTTTAAGTGTACACAGAATCGATTCAATCAATTAGTTAGATCTGTAAATGTGGCAAAATCTTTTAAACTTGGTAAACTTTATTCCTGCATCAAAACTTACCTACTTTATTTATTGTGAAGTTAATTATTATTTTTTTAAATTTATAAAATCAATTACAATAATTATAATATTAATCTACAGTTAACTATATTTTATGAAAGTTGCTGTATAAATTATTATGACGGGCGAATAAAAATAGCCGTCGCCGTCCGATGACAACCGATATTAGTCACAGCGATAGCCATATAATTAAATTATTGTGGAAACTTTTACCTATTAAAAAAGTGCAAAAAATTCTATATGCACCGAGGTAGTAAAGTGAATTTAATCCCTCCTCTGATTGTTTCCCTCGGCTTTGCCTCGGGAAACAAAACATCGTCGGGATTAAAATCAGTCACTTTACTACCTAGGTGCATAAATAACTATTTTATTATATTACAAAAGTGCAAAGTTTAATTTTAACTGAAAACCCATGGCAATGCAACCAAAATTAAAAGTTAAAGGAGAAAATTTGACAATGATTTGTTAAGTGCAAGAAAATAAATGGGATCTTTTATTATTTGTAGAGACAAAATAATGTAATTTTTGAAAACGAGAAAAGAACACCCCCTTAATTGGTTTAATTTTGAAAAATTGTCAGAAAACTGAAAAACAACAATTATTTTACCAATTTTGTTTATTTATTTAAACGGACAAGCCCAATTACAAAGAAGTGTATTACAAATACAGTTAGTAGTAAAGTTATTAGTAAAATAAAATACATATACATACAGGGTGTCCCATAAATACGTAAAAGCACCTTGAAAGAAGATTGAGATGAGTTTAACATATCGCAGTCGAACTTATTACTGTTTGACGCAATTCGTGACAGGGTACAGTTTGAACCATAAGTAGTAATCCTGTGGATACGGTTATGGATATATAAAGAAATTTGTCTGATATTACGAGGTAGAATATGGATACCTACTTGAGATAAGATTTTGGGACAATGGATTGCAGAATTTAGTAGCCTTTGAAGTGCATAAATATGTGATGCATATTCAAAAATACAACAAAGATAGAACTAGATTGTTGTGATGGTATTTATATCTGTGAAATCTTTGGTAATACGCTTAATAAATCCTAGCACTTTAAGTGCTTTGCTTAGCATAATATTGTAGTGTTCGGAAAATGTCAATGTTTATGAATTTTCTATTCCACATTTTGTCAACAACTTCTGTTATTTTATTATTTCTAATAAATAATTGAAAGATGGCCTTCTAATGATAAATTTTTAAATCTCTACACGCATTTGTTAAATTGTTATTACCCATTTAATGATGAGTGGCGAAAATAGGTGACCTACAATTGGACCGTGCTTATCAAAAATGGGAGAAAATCAAAAATTTGAGAAAACTAAGATTATGACACAAACGACACATATTTGAACAGCCATAATCCCATTTTTCTAAAAATGCCGCTGAGTCCCTTTTTGATAAGCATTGTCAAATTCAAAACGCTGTTATTCTAAAAACACAAATGGTAGACTCCCACACTTTTATTTTTGACAATAAAATTTGTTCTACCTTCTAACTCTACCATGAAGAGGACATCCTCTATACCTACTTAAAGATATATAAAAATTTGTGCAAAATTGGAAATAACTATAAATCGGATCAACTTTAAAAATTTAAAATTTAAACTGTATTTTGGTTATTTATCTCTATAATTAAGAAGAACTTTTTTAGATTTTTAGGTATAAGGCAATATTAAAAATGAAAAATAAGAAAGAGTAAAAAGTTGAAAGAAAGATGTGTCCATCTCCAATTAAAAGGCACCGCACCGCCCGATTTTTTAATAGATTCGTTCCAGCAATAAACGCCCAATCCAAGGGTTGAATTTGGGGCCGAAGGAAAGCTTGTTGCTTGTTCATCGGAAATGCCGGCGTAATAAAGTTTTCAATACACCTATCGTAAACTTTATATACAAGTACAGATAACAAACTTGAGGATGAATTTTATGATGGCTCGTCATTATGCCAGCGGGCTCCTTCTGGCATCAAAGCACTTGCCGAAACCACGATAAAATGCCATGGTCAAGATAATGTAGACGTTTTACGTTTTACCATGGAGAAAAAACGTACGCGTCGTGTTTATTATGTTATTTAAATATGCTGTAAATTAAATTGATTTCAATGTAATTATCAACCATAAAGGATAAAGTTGTGTTTTATTCAACATTTTTTTAGTGTCGAATGAAGAATGAAGAAGTCCTATAAAGTTGAGAGTTGAGCCGAAATGTAAAAAGAAACATTTGTCTCTAGCCGAAATTCGAAATGCCTGTTAAACGCGAAACAAAGCGTGCCCTGAGAGGTCCCTAGATAGCCATAGAGTTAACTACTTTGAGCCCTCCCAATCATGAATACAGACCCGGAACGACCGCAAATTGGGCATTAACTTCATGTATACGCTTCCATTTGATTTCATGTGCAAGTGCCAACTACCAAATCAAATTACTCAACTATCCGCACATTCTGCTTGTTGATGGTTGTTGGTTGTTCCATGATACATGCTGCTGCTGGCTTGTTAAAATTAATCGCCGATAAATCACTATCCTTAAAAATAAAACGAAAGTGTTAAAAATTATTCGAAAAATAAATTTTGTTGACGTTAGCCGTAATTGCGTCACTTTTAATACTCCACCATAAAATTTGGCACTTTTATGTGTTATAAAAGTGGTTAAGCATTTTTCTTTTATTACCTTTTCTGGGTCCATTATACCTATACATGTATGTAGATGAAGAAGCAAACAAATTACTTTACAAAACATTATAATTTGTTTACTTTAATAATAAAATAACTTTGTAGTTGTATCTTTTGTGACAAATTTCTTACACCTTACACCTATTATAAACCAAGTTATAGTTACTATCACATTCCTATTGTCTTATACATAATAAGTTTACTTATTTACTAACCTAAATGATCACCTAATGTTTGCTAAAAATCATGTCCTAATTACATAAAATTAGGGTAAAAATATTTTATATTCAGTATCAAAAATATTTATTAATGTAAATGGTAGTAGACAAAATATAATACCCTACGATATACGTATATACGATATATATACACATCTACAAACGATGACTATATAAGGGTGTTAAAGAATAAATCTTAGAAAATCAGAGCAAAGCCTATGTTAATCCAAAAAGTTTTGAAACGTGGGTATAAAATTATTTAGTTACCTCAAACCTAAGATTTAAAACAGTTTTTGAAATAACTAGTCTAAAAAATTGTAAAGGACTGTGAAACCTTATTACTTTACTTATAATAAAAAATACTTACAAAATGTAACTCAAAGATTAAAAATTCCAACATATAGATTATTTGCTATAATGTAATAATAAATATTTTGTTCCTTGAAAACTATGATAAATTCAACTAAACATCGTTAGTTTTATAATTAATTTTGAAAAACTTTTTTGAATTGAATATATATTATCCTTATCCAACTAAATTTATAAATTCTGCAAGTATAATATGTTATTGGTAAATATAAATATCCTAGGACAAAATGTCCTTATACTTATACAAAGAATTTATAATATTTCGGTGGTCAGTACTTCTTAAATTCTTTTGTGATCAAAAACCTATTTTCTCTTTTAATGATAATTTTTGAAATAGTTTGTAAAAAGTGAACATGTCCACGCCTAAAAAATCCTAGATCCGTCCCTGCAGCCCTGCTACGGAGAAATATAAAAACGCAAAACAACTCAATATTTGCCTTTTCTAAAAATTTATTGATATTTCTATAGTGAGTTTTAATAGAATATACGGTTTTAAAATGTTATCAAGTATTATTCTTTTTTGATACTTTTTATTTTCATAAAGAAAAATAAAAATTATATTTATTCAAAATATTAGTAATTATTCGTACCTAAAGCTAAACACTAACCTTACTTAACATCAAACATATTTACCAAATAATGGATATTTGGGTGACTGGTAACAATTGACCATCAAAGTTATTAAAAAATTTAACACCTGTACAAAGGACCTCTACAAAGCACATTTCAATAGATAAAGGTTTGATTATTTTGTTCCAGTTAAGAAATAAAAATATGTAATTCCATTTTATAAATAATGTTTAAAGAGAATTTCAGGGTTCGGAGCAAATAGTAATTTAAAAAAATATGAAAATATCATCATGATCAATTAAGTAGGAAAATAAACCACATGAAACCCGTCGTTCCTTTCAAAAACAATACAAAAATTACCGGACGAGCCGGACTGTTTTAAAAAGGGAACGGATTGTCTCCCGTAATTTCGGGCGATTTCAAACTCCGCCAATAATCAGGTAAAGGGATTAAGGATGCTGTAAAGTCCGCCAGACATAAAATTTTGACCTCAAAGGGGCAAGGAAAAGTCCGCCACACTACTACCGGAATATATAATAATATTTAGTCAATAGTTAAGTTTGTGATTTATTTACAATATCCCGTAATTTCAAGTGATTCGGTTAGGTTATTGTTTTATAAAATACATTCTGTGTTGGTCGGGCGAGGTTAGCTTTGGGTAGAGTTTGATACGTTTTGATGCGGAAAATGTTTTTAAAATATACATTGTAATTTGGTGAGGTTGAGGTTAATAGTGTTAGAAAAAGCATCTTTTGGAAATGTTAATCCCTAATCCTTTTAGAGACAATTCGGTTCTAACCTTTTTGGTGGGCAGGTAATTTTTAGTGTTTGGGGGACAGTTCGGTCGTGCCCAAATTACAGTAGGTACTTTGTAATTTGTAATATACCAAAAAAACGTACATATTTAAGGATTGTAATGATATTCTGTTTTTTTAGTAATTAAATTCTGCAGGGTGTCTCAAAATTCAGTTTACAGAGCATATCTCGTTAGTTTAGGAGATAAAACATAAAATCAACAAAAAGTTTTTAATGTCATCAAATTAGCATTTCATTTCCATCTTTAAAATATTATTGGCTTTAAACTTTGACTACCCTTAAGAAGTCACCAGCTTCATTTTCAAACGGCACTACCTTCTTTTGTTAACAGAAATTTGATCTCAATAAATTTTGAATTCGACAAAAATTGTATAAAATTAAGTTAATTTTTTATTTTACAATAAAGCACGTATTAAAATAAATTATAATAAATGTTCAAAATTGGCTCCTACATATTGTAGATAAGCTTCAACGTCAAAAAAAATATTCTTGTATTTATACATACGAACAAGGCCACTTTTAAAAAAATATTTTTATTGACAATTGGCGATTCAAATAATACAAAGAAAATACTCACAATACATATTCACATTCCGCGAATCAAAAATAGTTAGGGTAACTTACTATCGTGTTCAGTGTAAAGGTGAGATCCATTTTTGTTTAGAAAAGTGGGGGGTGTGATTTGTAAGCAAAAGTTGAGCTTCTTAAGCGTGGTCAAAGCCAATATATTTTAAGGATTAAATTTAATGCCATAAAAACCTTATGTTGATGTGATGTTAAATCTCTTCAACGAATGGAGATATGACCGATAAACTGAATTTTGGAACACCTTGTATACTCAGGAAATATTATTCAACAAAAAACGTATTGTAATTCTACTATAGTTCATACCAAATTTCAAGTTCAATAAACGAACAAAAACCTACTAGAGTGGTTTTCATCTGAAGAGAACCCTGCTCAGAAATTAACGTTTAAGAATGTTTAGAGTTTATGATTGATGTACGTGATGATATACTGGTCATCTAGAATTAAGGTTTTTGAATTAATCTGAATTCCTGAAATATATGAATCGATATTATTTAGATTTAATAATAATCGCTCGGGTAAAATCCCTCGCAGCGCAGGAAAGGTTCACTTCAGATGAAATCCACTATAATTGAGAACACCTCTAAAAAAAGGCTAAGTAGCTCCTCTATGAAGCGAGTTCGGACACATGATTATACCGGGTGTCCTCGAAACTAGGACCATGTATTTTTTTTTATTTATGAAAATAAAGATTTGAAACTTTACTTTGTTATATGGCGTAAGAAAACGCATTTATGGCAATAAAAAATTTCAATTTCACTTCCGGTTTTATCAACTTTCTTATTTTAAATGTAACACCCTATTTTTTGTACATATTATTAAACATTGGTAAGTACCAAGTATGTTTGTGACAAAAAACACTTTCTTTCTGAACTTTCACAAAAAAAATTGTTTTTTTTTGGTATTTTTTTTAATAAAATCTATTAAAACTACTCCTAAATAATTTAAGTAGGTAAAATAATTTCCAAAAAAAGATCCAAAATTTTCAGAAAAAATTTTTTTTTGTCTGAAACATACTTGGAACCAATGTTTAATAATAAGTACAAAAATAGGGTGTTACGTTTAAAATAAGTAAGCTGAAGTAATTTCCGCTGAAACCGGAAGTGAAATTGAAACTTTTTTAGTTCAATAAATCCGTTTTCATATGCCATATACATATGTAACATACTAAAATTACAAATTTTTATAGAAATTGCAGGGTTAGCCGTAGTTTCATGGCATTCGGTATATACTTTTCCTCTTTATTTCATAAGATTAATCTGCTCTTAATAAGATGCGGAGTAGTGTTGAATGTTGAATCACCTTGTATATGTACAGAATACCAGAAAACTAAAACCATTACCTTTAATTGGTAATGGTAACAATAGTAAGACAAAACATGTTAACAAAATATTAAAAAGATCAGAAAGAAAAAAGGTTAAAAAACAAGTTTCTTTCAGTTTTTTTGATTATTTCTAAAAAAAGCCAATTAAGAGAATGTTTTTTGACTTCTATAACTACAAATCAAGAAAATTTTAAGTTTTTATTTCTTTTTCTTCACTTACCAACTCCTTTTATGACATTTTTAAACAATTTTAAGATGATTTTTCAATGGGTTGTAAGTTAAAATACAATAAATTTGTTTAATTTTATTTTTTTGTGCTGTTTGGCAAATGAAGGAAAGAACTAGGAACTCAAAATTTTCATGACTTGCAAGGATAATAATAAAATTTTAAAATTCGAAAAATCACTCCCTTAAAAAACTGAAAAAAAAAACAATTTTTCCATTGGTTTTTTCTTGACGAATTTTTTTCAACATTCTCATTCTGTTAAGGATTTCTTTAATATTGTTATTACCAATTCAAAAAAGCCAAGTCTAGGCTCTCTTCGTGATAGATTTCTCTACACAGATTGGTTAAAATATTATTAGCTATTTACTAATATTTCTCGAAAATCGGTGATCTTAAATTTAAAACGAAGTAACTTTAATACCAAAAAAAGATAGATTGGTCCTTTTTTTTTTGTTTTATACGATAAATTTGATTTAGTTTGGAATTCTCAAGTTTGAACATTCTCAAACAAGACACAATGTATAGGTATTTATTTAATTTACTATAAGCTAACACTTTACTATTTTCAAAAGCATGGAAGGAGCAATCATATGACAGATCTTGAAACCTAGGTTCGTAAGATTTTGCTATGGATTTTGCCCACCCCTGGCCTACTAATCGTAATATAAAAAAAGATAATGACCGACTTTGTTTTACATTTAGGCAAAAACTCTTTTGTTCTGGCCTGATTTTCCAATTTATTTAAAATGTTGCTTTTTGATTGTGTATTTTAGGTCTAACCCATTTTAATGCTTCGTTTATCCGTCTTAGTGCTTCTTAATTCCTTATTGACTACTTCATATTTGTTATTAACTTCACCCTATTAACACATCTAGTAAATATTACATCATAGGACAAGGGACACCACTTTCTGTTTTGGCTATGCGCCATGCTAAATTAAGTAATTTATTTAGATGAAAAAGCCTTTATATTCGAAATAATCTTTATTGTAAATCACAATTTTCGCGTCAAAAACATTATAGATTTTTTTGGTACAAACGGTTTGTACACATCAGTAATTATGAGTCAGTATAGTAAATAATATTATGGACATGGAGGGGACGACAGAAAACTATCACAGGAAGAAAAAACTAGTACGTATTTTATTTTAAACCAAAAATTGTCATTGACCGATTCCTCGCATATTACTAAAAATATAAACGAAGACCGTTCGAGAATACCATTCAAGTTCCGAATGTGGATCATTAGGTCATTTTTTATACGATCATGAGCGCATGGATTGGAGAATCGGTGGCCTGTCGTCCTTCATAATATGTTAAAGCAAAAATTATTTTTTCAATTACTTAAAAGCACATTTTGATAAATCCTTGCAAAACGTATAAATAAGTACGCGCAATTTTGAAAAATTGGAAAAACTTAAAAAATAGCAAATTGACATTCTCTAAGGACCTGAGGATAATAGATAACGTGTCATAAGTGACAAAATCTTATTACATCTACCTTACCTTCACAATTTCCCGACACCACAGTGAAAAGCTACGTCATTAATTTGAGTTTGATTTTTTTTATGGAAATCCTCACTTTTCGATTTCTTGTTTGAAAGCAAACTTTGGCTTGAACTAACCACCAACATAATCGATTCTGTGATAGAATCAGTTACTCAACATCTAGTTAGAACCTAAAATATTGTTTAAATTTTTTTAAAATTTTGATGAATAGTGAATAGATAGGTATATACGAAATTCTAATATTTGGAGTTACTCCTATTTAATATTTTAACTAACCTCAAAAGAAAGACGAAAGGTAACTTTTTGTTGTATTTTTATAAAAGACGATATTTAAGGTAAATAATAATAAAATAATAAAGTAAAATGTGTATATGTATATTAATAATCAAAACATCTTTATATAATAATAAATAATTTAATAAGATATATTACCTATTTTAAAAATATAAAAGCTCATTGTATTATTGCAATAAATAAGGTGTAAAAGTTAACTTTAAGCAGCCACGCCCATCGCGGAAAAAATTCCCACGAAACACTATAAACAAAACCTCCAACGATTTCACTAGTTCCTTTTTAAAGTTCCTTATTTTTACCTTGAAAGTTAGGTGCAAAATAATTTTGTTTGTGCACTTTAAGTTTAAAGTGATTACACTCTCGTCTCTTAAAATTAGGTTAATTATGGTCATATTAACTGCATGGTGGATGCGACTTGTTGGTTCGAAGAACTTGGGTGGTGCATGAGGTGCTGAGGATGAAGAATTGTGGCGGAGTCTTTTTGGGTAAATTCCTCGCGTTTTTTCACTTGTTTTCGTTCTTTTGCTCGTCGGTTTTGAAACCAAATTTTCACCTGCCTCTCGGATAATCCCAAAGAGGATGCAAGCTCAGCTTTCCGACGAATTGTGATGTATCTGCTGTAATAAAACTCTTTTTCTAGCTCTACGCGTTGGTGGTCCGTGTACACCACGCGGTACTTGTCTTTGGTGCGTGTCTTTCCTGCAATTAAATAATAATCCATAAATAATTTAAATTAGTTTTAGAGTTCATTAAAATTATAATAAAGTTTGTCTTGATAGACATCAGTTAGGGAGTTAGGTATAACATTAAAACATATATCAAATTAAAAGCCATTAAAAAAAGTTTTAATAGCAAGAATACATAGCATACTTTTTATTCTAATAACTTGGCACGATAAGATTTTTAGAAAAACGTTGTAAGGAATTTTTATAGGAATTATACGTTTCAATCTAAAGATTTGTTAGATTAATTTTGAATTTGGATTATTCAAAAATGTTGAAGTGCATCGGAAATTCTAAAACAAAAACATTGGAATTTAATATTAAGAAATTTATTTATTTCCGTACAGTTTTAAAAATGCTAATCGATTCTAATTAGCTTCCCAAATAAATCTTCTAAGCAGAAGCAGTTATAACCTTTTCGATTTTTGTATTCAATACTTCATGGAAACGTAGTAATTATAATTTTAATATGACATTTTAACAAAATTTCTGATATATGTACAAGGTGTCCCATTTTAATTAATCCAGCTGAATATCTTGAAAACGAAGAGATTTCCTTAAAAATGTTTCAGGCAAAAATTGTAGCGACTCGAGGGGGACATTTAATAGTGCCATGGGTTTTTAATTGTTATGGAGTTTTATGGGAAAACATTTTTTTCTAATGGGAACCCCCATTTTTTATTGTAGATTCGTAATCTATGGAAAATAATAAGAAAGTTTTGATTGAAACTTTTTTTTCTAAAATTTCAATTTTTCGCTATATTCACCAAAATGAACACAAATTTTGGGATTTTCGATACAGTTTTACTAAAAAACTAAAGGTCTATAAGAAAACTCGCAGGAGTCAAAAAGTGCTTAAATTAAGGCAAGGATTAATAAAAAATATTATTTTACTTTATTAAAAAAAATAAATTTAAAAAAAGTGTATTTTAATTTTATTATTTTTTAAGAAAAATATTATTTTTATTACTTATAAAATTTAAAATAAAGTCAAAGGTAATTAATTAATACACTTAAAGATATTTGGATCTGTTCTTAAATTACGAGAGCTGGTCTAAATAAGATGTTCGAATATTCCTCCATTTTGTTCAATATTACACATGTTTACTCGTGTGCGAAAAGCCAATGATACATTTCTCAACATTTCAGGAGTGATACTTCGAAAAGCGTCCGTAATTCGTATCATAATATCCTTTCGAGTTGTAGTTGGTTGTTCATAATCCTTATCTTTTATGTAACCCCATAAAAAATAATCCATTTTTGTAAGATCCGGAGATCTTGCTGGCCATTCGTGTACTTCATTACCAATTCCAATACACATATTAGGGAATTGGTTATGTAAAAATGTTTTAACAATTCTGGCAGTGTGGGGTCTAGCTCCGTCCTGTTGAAACCACATTCGCTGTCTTAAATCTAGAGGTACATCTTCTAAAAGAGTAGGCATTTCGTTTTGAATTATATTCAAATAAACATGTTGGTTAGGATTTTCTTCATAAAAAAATGGTCCCACAAGATACTCATCCACTATTCAAGCCCAAACGTTTATAGACCAACGCCACTGTAATCTATGATTTCTTTGCCAATGTGGATTATTTTCAGAATAATAATGAGCTCCACCCATATTGTCAAATTTTGCTTCATCAGTAAAAAGTATGTGATTAAAAAAAAGGGGATCTCTTCTAACTTGATTCGTAGCCCATGTGCAAAAATGAAGTCGGCGGATGTAGTCATCTTCTTTAATTTGTTGGGTTAAATGAACATGATATGGGTGTGATTTATGGTGTTTTAAAATTCTGTTGGCAGAAGATTTAGGAAGTCCATGAAGACGCTGAATTTTTCTTGTAGATGTATGTGGATCTTCATTTACGGAAGCTAATGCTATCAATGAGGGGAGCATCTTAGGACCAGTTTTACTACGTTTTCTTCTAAGAGAACCGTTTTCCGCTCTTTTCACGAGTTTTCTAATATTTGTATGATTTGGATGACGCAATTGTGGAAAACCTCTCAGCATAAAGACGTGCTGCGTGCCGATAGTTATCATGGCATTCGCCCAAAACTTTTATAATATTCACGATTTCTCTAGGTGAATAATCAGCCATTTTATGAGAGACTGATTTTAAATAATCACAGTGGCTTCAATAACAATGAGCTTCTACAAAAAACTAATTTGTCACAATATAACAATTATGTGCGAAACACAAAATAGGCAGAAAATTAAATTCCTTTATTTTTAGAAGCCTTCTTCCTTAATTGAAAAATATTATTTAACACATTAAATTGCAAATAAAATTGAAAAACCCTTTTGACACCTATTGTTTCCAACCTTTGACTTTATTTTAAATTTTATAAGTAAAAAAAAATAATATTTTTCTTAAAAAATAATAAAAATAAAATAAACTTTTTTTTAAATTTTTTTTTTTTAATAAAATAAAATAATATTTTTTATTAATCCTTGCCTTAATTTAAGCACTTTTTGTCTCTTACGATTTTTGTTATAAAGCTCTAGTTTTCTAGTAAAACTGTATCGAAAATCCCAAAATTTGTGTTCATTTTGGTGAATATAGCGAAAAATTAAAATTTTAGAAAAAAAAGTTTCATTCAAAACTTTCTTATTATTTTCCATAGATTACGAATCTACAATAAAAAATGGGGGTTCCCATTTGAAAAAAAAATGTTTTTCCATAAAACTCCATAACAATTAAAAACCCATGGCACTATTAAATGTCCCCCTCGAGCCGCTACAATTTTTGTCTGAAACAGTTTTGAGGAAATCGCTTAGTTTTCAAGATATTCAGCTGGATTAATTAAAATGGGACACCCTGTATATGTATAATAAATATAATTTTATTTTAGAAATATTTCAAAACATCTTTATTTTTTTGTTCTTTTTTCTTTTTTCTTCAAGTTTTTAGTAGATATAATTTTCATGTTTAAACAGATTTAATGGTAGTATAACAGAACTTACAAAAAACAGAGCTCCCACAGAATTGATGAAAGAGAACAACGGAATGGAAGGAAAATTCATGGAACGAAAATTTCTTTTACATTCACTCTTTAAAATAGAGATTGAATATTACCGACAGCTTTCAACAAGATTCGTATTTTTCAGAATTTCATGAAATTTATATTCTCGGCATTTGAAAATGAAAATGACTATGAATAAAAATAATGGATGTTGTGAATCCTTTATCCAGTATTAGCCAGAGACCCACGGCCGAAGGAACCGCAATATTCTGAATTTTTTAAATTAATTTTGTTTGAGAACCAAAGTATTGAAATATACAGGATGGTCCATTTAACACTAAGGGCCCGTTTATTCGCCATTCAGTAAAGTTTTTAGTAGTGTTATTAGGGAGTTATTTACATGTAAAGGTGATCTGTAAATTAAACAATGCGATGATTTCAATTTTCTGAAAGGCTTTTGTTACTGAAAGTTCAATTTAAAATAATTAATAAGTAAATTTTGGCTACACTACACTTTTTCTAAATGCATTTTAAGAAGGCATCAATTGTATTTCAGACGCGTCAATTATATTTCAGAAAGGACCAATTGTAAAAAAATATGGAAGCCAAGAGTTATTGACGGTGATTGTGCACGTGAACTACAATAATTAATCAAAATGCCTTTAATTAGAGACAAATAAGGTAAAAGGTAATCATGGAAATTGTCTATTACAACCCATATAACAAATTTAAATTTAAAGGCCTTTAAACTTAAATGTTTTGACCAGAATCTGGGTATTAAGCAGTATTGCTAAAAAATAACTTCGGATTTCTCCTGTTATACCAGAATAATGTAGGAAATATTGTTAACAATTATTGATTATTGATGAAGCAAAAATACAATGAGTCTGTAAACCATTTTTTTTATAATTTTATATAAAAGAGTAGCTTTTAACTTGAATTTTGCAATTTGAATTTTTGGTCTAGCACTTAAAATGGCTTCGCAATTAATTAACAAAGTTTATGAAATAGCGCGTCGCTACTTTTTTTTTCCTTGCGAGCTGAGTGACGTCATTATTTCCTAGTCGCCTCACACGAGTTATATTCGATTAGAAGATCGGCAGGTGAAAAAAAATCGCGGTTTCTTGATTTGTCATCTACATACCGCGCTACATCAGGAAACGAGCGCTTTTTTTGATATCTTAATTTTTTCTGTACTTTTGGCGCTCTCGAATTTGTAATTTGAAATTAGTGCTTTTTCGACGCCGACTTTGGAAATTCGTAACTTATGATCCCGACCGTGTATAATATACCAATGTTTTATATTTCCCTTCTTTCTTTATTATTTATGCGAGAAAAAATCAGCACGATTATATTTTACCCCTGGACTTGAAAAAAAAAATCCCAAGTGAAATGTTAATAAAATAGCTCAAACGCGCGCTTTGGTCAGCACCCTCTGCCGCCGTCAATTTTTAAAATTTTCTCAATTTTACATCAGATTATCAAAGAACAACAATATTTGTGAAGTAATGAAAATAGTGCATTTTTAAATTTTGCGAGGTAAAAAAGTTATGGCGTAAAAATGTTGAATTTAGGGGTCGGCGGCTCCCGTCGCCCTATTTTTTAACGGATTTTCATTTTTAAAAATTCTGATAAATCTACTCTTGGTATTAAAACCGCCCACGCATAGGGTTTTTTAAATTTTGAAAAACAACGAAATCTTAAATTTTTTAAGATCGCATTTAAAAAAGTCGCATTTTTATTCGAGTTTCGGTTTAATCAGTCCCTCAAATTTTATTCTACCCTAACGCAATGTACATTTTCTGAAAGCTTTCATGGTCCACTTTACGACAAAAAAAAGAATCACTTCGCTACCTCCTTTCCTTATCGAGTTTTGGCCGAAAATGTAGCAAAAATATGCAAAATCTCCGTTTGGAACCAAAATTTCGGTCTGAAATTTTTCACTTTTCACAAAATAATTAATATCTTCGAATATATAATAACCGCCGGGACGAGTAATAGCTTAAAATTCGCACCGTTACCTCCCCCACCAAATTCCCTGAAAATTTTAATTTTCGGTATAAAATTACGTCGCCCAGGCCCGTATTTGTACCAAAATTTTGCCAAAACTTTGCCAATTTTTTCCAAAAAAACTGTTTAACCGATTTTAACCAAATATTTTTTAAAACGCGTCTATCCACGGTGTTTACCTTTGGTAAAAATTTGAAATCGCTAACTTTTATAGTTTTCGAGAAAAACAATAAAAGTCGATTTCCATGAAAAATTTTAAGCTTTAAAATATCTCAAAAAATATTTTTTCGAATCTTTTCAAAATCGACCCCGCAAATGAAATAATAATAGAAAATAGATGAAATGTAGGGGGTCACTTGCCCTCTACACCCCCCAAAAAAATTTTACACCCCAAAAACTCAAACAAAACAAAATTTTTCTAGGTAATGTACCTTAAAAAATAATTAAATTTTAAAAAATTTAATAAGATATCGATAATTTTTACAAACTTTTCTGTACGAATATTCGTTTTTTAATTTTAGTTATTAAGCGAAGTATGAATTTTTTACAATACACCTTTACTCATTTGTTAGAAAGCCATATTTTATATAAAAATTCATATCTTTTGAATAAAAACTCGTACTGCCTTGAATTTTTTTTATTTTCTTCTTATTTCTTTATACTACAACCTAAAATAATTAACTTTCAAATTTTTAATTTGAAACGCTACACACCTGTAAAAACCACACCAAAGTTGTATAACATTTAAAGTGAAATTTCATAAGTAAAAAATTATAAAGATGTAAATTTTAAATTAATAAATAATTCTGCTACTTTAATTAATAACTAATAGTAATATTTTATCAGAGTATTAAAAGATAATAACTATAAAAACGTTTAGAAACAATCAAGTGCACTATACGCGTGTACGGAACGGACAGCGCAGCGTTCGGAAGAAATGACGTCAGAATACATCGCTTGTTGAAGCGGAGGGGCTAATTTTTTTAAAATTCAAACGCTTATATTTACGTTAATATTTGTCGTATCGAATTGAAACAAAAAACAACTTATTTATAATTATGATTTCTAAAATATAAGATATAAAAATATCAATTATTTTTTTCGTTTTTCTTCCTCATTGTTGGTGGTGATTGTGCTCGTGCAGCACAACGTTCTACTATGGATCATCCAAGAGTGTATTTAGGGGGTGGCTCAAGGGGCAAGAGCATCCCCCAAGATCATAGATATGGGCGAAAATAATTAAAAAATTGAATAAAAATTCAATTTTTAATGATTTGTACTCGATTTTTGAAATGAACACTTTAAGGATAACAACACTGAATCTTTTTTAATTCATAGAGTTTTCTGTAAAGTTTTGTTTACTGACTTAAAAAAATTAAAGTGGTACCTTTATGAGTTTTCAAAGATATAAGCGAAAGTGTCAAGAAAAAAGCGAATTCTCATTTATTTTTTGAAAGAATGTTTTTTCCATGAAAATAATTATTTGATGATGACCTTATAAACTTAAACCAAATTGGTACTAATTACCAGGGTTTTGCATTTTTTTTTCATATAACTAAATTGACCTAATAGTTTATGACAGTACAATTTAAAATTAACGATTAACGACAATTTTTATCAAAAAAATCAGAGGCCCGCCAAAAACTGGGCTGTTGCTACTTTCATTATTGAGTTTTTTGGCGATAATATTTTGTCTACTGTATACGATGTTCTTGTGATCATTTATTTTTGGGAAAAACAGTATTATTTTCAATTAGGATTTTTTTCTATGTTTGCAATGATTAGAAAAAAATGTAAGGTTAGATTAACTTAACCTGCGGTTCTACAAAAATTTTGGTACCTCGAAAAAAATGCCCTGTTCCGAGTTTTCATCAATAATTTTGGGCTCCCCAAGATGAAATCCTAGATATGCCCTTGCTATCATCCACGTGCTTTAGCAATGGAAGACATGGCTTTTAGTTGCTAAAATATTATATTTAGATAATCCAAAATTTCTGCGGCAAAATTTACTTTGAATGAAAGATAATGATTCTTAATGAAAAACAATTGATTAGTTCTGAAATATAAATCATACTTTCTGAAATTAAATTGACAAATTGTGAGTTTCATATGATGCTTTTTGAAATAAATGTATAATTGATCCTTTCTGTAATATACAATTCATGCTTTCTGAAATACAATTCACGTTTCTGAATAAGAATTGATGATTTCTGAAATTGAATTGATCTATTCTGAAATACAACTGGAAAAGGAAAAGGTGTGGTGAGTGGTTTAACTGCTTTTTCATGTTTCAATAAATTTTAATTTAGCTTTTTAGAAAATTGGACCACACCTTATAAATTCTTTTTGGTAAAAATCTTAAATGGAAATGTTTTTACTTCGTGCTCTCTTGGAAAACTACGTTTTTGTACTTTTGTACTGTTATTCCCGCCAATAAATTTTTTTTAGTGGTTTCCAAAATCAAAAGCTAATCTTTAAAAGCGTGGAACTATCTTTAATATATTTATTTTATTTTTTGTCTCAGCAAAAAAAATTCTAGAAACTAATACATTTTTCAACTTTAAAGAAGTTTTAAAATTTCAACATTGTATCGACTTTTATACATCTAAGAGTGAGACACCCCATATTCTTTAGCTTTAGGCCATTTAAGATTTACTAATTTACTAATCCTATTTACACTAGTGCGATAAAAACCTGTCATCTATCTTTAATTGAGAAATTTGTATATCCTATTTTTACGTCAAATATCAAACTTTTCACAATCTTGACAGACGTCAAAAGTTGATGGTTATGGTTGAGTGAAATATATGAATAGCAAAAAAGTAATATTATACAGGGTGAGCTAAAATGATTGTGGTCAAATCAAATTTCCCGCCTAAAAATCTGGGGAAAGTTCATAATAACACAAAATCATGTCAAAATCAAAACGAAGTAACTACACTTCACAAAACCAGAGATGTAGGTGTAATTTTTACCGTTGTGTCAAAACTTCAAATTTTTGAATTTCATTATTGTACCTTCTATTTCATAAACGTCAGTTTTTATCAAAATTAATTTGCGAACATCTTTGTTTTGTGTTAGCATCTGCCTCGAAAATGAAGAAAAATATTTTCAATATTTAACATTTTCTGTGAAATTAGAGATTTTGGAAAAAAAAATTACTACGCCATTGGATTACTGGGAGATTTTCTTTTTAAGATTTCAGTTGTACCAATCTGCGTATTTGGTTGCCTATATATCAAACCACAATCATTTTAGCTCACCCTGTACATAATAAGATATACAGGATGAATCTGTAACATGGAATAAATTCATAAATAATTGCACAACATTAAGTAAACGATTTGAAAGGACTTGTAAATTTGCTTACCCATGCAACATTTCAATGACGGAATTATATCAATTATATTATATAAATCAATTTTTTGTTAAGAAGAAAAATAAATGCTGGTAGAAAGTGGGATACCCTGTATATAAAAATATATGATTTAGAACTTAGGTAACTATTTACAAATACAGAAATTTTAAAATATCGAAATTTTAAATTTTAATGACTGTTAAGCCTGGTTCGCATCTAGACAAGTGATTAGTAGCTTAGCGAGTAGTTTAGTGTCCGAAAAGCAACATTTTAGTCAAGTAGTTTAGTGAGTCACTAAATTGCGAAGAGATTCTACTCAATTTTTTCGTGCGAGTGGAGTACCCCCACCATTCGCACTCTGCACTAAACAAATCCAAACGGATGGACTTCAACTGAGCAGATTTTATAACCCAACTAAGATATGTAAATTTTTATTACTAAGAGAACACTTCATCTGAGCAAAGGATAAATGACAGGTAGAACAGAAATCAGAAGAGGCTTTAGCCCTTACGAACAAATCCATTAGGTCGATTTTCGTAAACAACAAAATTTGCTCAGATAACGTATACCTTTTAAAGAATATTTAATTAGTTTGCTAAAATAACGTACGGGTTTAAAAATATTTTATAATTCTTGCTCAGTTGAAGTCTTTCCATCCAAGCTGTTGAATTTTACACTGGCTAAACGGTACTAATTAATTTTATAGTTTAGTAATGCGAACGACTTTGTCATTACTTGTTATTAAGTCAACAAGTAGCTACTTGCTACTCTACTATAATCACTTGTCTAGATGCGAACTAGCCTTTAAAGCCTGGTTTACATTGGTCAAGTAAACGGGCGAGTTCAAAAACCGAGATACGCTCGACCAAAATAAACCAGGCTTAAGTGATTAGTAGAGTAGCGAGTATTTTTGATTTAGTAACAACATTACTACACGATACAATTCATTAGTAGTATTTAGCCAGTGAAAAATTCAACTGTTTGGATTTGTTTAGTGGAGAGTGCGAATGGTGGGGGTACTCCACTCGCACGAAAAAATAGAGTAGAATCTATTCGCAATTTAGTGAAGTAATTTAGTGAGTCACTAAAATGTTGCTGTTGGGACACTGAACTACTCGCTCTACTAATTACTTGTCTAGATGTGAACTAGGCTTTACATACGTTGGATTACTTGGCAAACTTAATTTAAAGAACCAAATTAGAAAGTAAATGTAAATTATAAAATATACGGGGTGTTACATGCAAACGTTATAATATTTTTGGGATTTTAAGGTGATTGTAAAATCCTAATTTTTCCTCTTGTAATTCCTATAAAATACACTTTTCATATTATAACTTGTAATTATGTATATTTGAAATGTTTGCATATTTTTTTCATTAAATTTGTTAATTATGCAAGATATTACAAAAATATTTTTACAAAAGTTGTTTCTTTTAAAAAAACCTTTCCAACAATACCATACTTGACTTAGGTTGCCATTTAAAATTCCAAAGTTACTTCTTGTTTCGGGTACTTCCGGTTTGTTTTGAAAATTAAGAATTACACTAAAAGATTCTTTAGGTTCACTTTGATGGTAATTTTTTTCTCATCAATGTGGGACAATGGGTTCTCGAAATATAGAGGGTGGTCTGGAACACCCTCTGTATGTGAGGGAATTTTTAGTTGCAATTTATGTAGGAAGGTAATATATCAATGATATTATGTAAAGAGGTACCAAAAATGGGACAAGGACAGCTCTCTAATACGTTATTGGAGACCCTTCAGGAATACTCAGGAAAATGGTTAAAAAAAATCTTCTTGACCAATTGACCGAGATATGAAGATGTAAAGTTGGAAATTAAACTTCTTTTTTAGCATAAATTTTGTTAGTTGTCCTGTAAAATTGGGCTTCTTTTTCGTTATAAAGTAGTAAATTAAATTTACATCGTATTTTAAGAACTTTTCAGTTCCCAATTTATTTTTTTAAATTGCAAATTACCTGTAATAATACCTATCATAATTATCAATTCCAATTTTCATTCTTGATAATAAAGAAGTCGAATTCTCAACTTTCTATTTATCTGGGTCAATTGGTCAAGATGATTTTTAAAATTATTTTTCTGGGGATTCCTAACCCAAACCATTCACTCATGTAGAATATAGTTCATTATTTCTCTGTAGTTAGTTTCATGATTATAAAGAATATCATAATTCATAGTTTTATGATACATTTATCATGCGTAACTTAAAATATTGGATTGGATACAGTTTAATAATCCGATCCTATAAAATAAAGGATTTATTGGCTTCGTAATTGCAATTGAATAAAAATTTGTAGACATAATTATACACTAACCTAACATCCGTAATAAAATATAAACAATAAAATTAAAATAATAAAGGAAAGATCATAGATAATACTAAAAGTGGAAAGTGAACTAGAAATCAATGTTAAGCAATTTTAATTTATTTCTCTTTAGTTTGTACTTTGTATCTTCCCGCCTAAATAAAATCCAATAAAATTTTTTTATGTGTAAATACTGGAGCGATTGTAGCACTTATATTTACTACGTTTCCATCGGGATTTAAAATATCAGAAATTTACATATTTATGTGTTTCCATCATAAAGATTTAAAAAATATCTAAATTACTTTCAATACCGGCGTTAGGTGGCCTTTTGGCGAGGTCACGTTTTTAGGGTTATGAATATAAAACCATAGATAATATAAAGCATCATCTGATACAAATCGAAGCATTTCCATTAGATATTTTTCAGCTCAAACTAAATTCGATCCTAGAAAAAACCATTGAGGTCGAGTACGATAATGAAACGATAAATTGCGCGTTTCCGTCCAGTTTTCAAGAAGAATTCAAATCCGATTCAATCCCTGATGGAAACGAAGTAATTGTTTAATCAATTATCATAAAACCATAAGAATTTACCCACGTATAAATAAATGTATGTTCTACAAAAGGGCGCAACCCGATTTTCAATATCTTAAAAACGCTACAATCTTCCAATAAAAATTGCATAAAAACGGCATTTTTAAATAATAATTATGAAAACAATTGATTTTTTTTTCAAAAAGCTTTGCGCCGTTTTGTATCGCATTTTTTAAACTCAGAAAGAATTTTATTAAAATTTCTATTTATAAGGACTCCAGACCAGAAACGGTCTAGCAAACTTCAAAATTGCTTCCTCAAGTTAAAGGACGGACTGGGTTTTAACTCTTGGATAGATATGTTTGGTAAAACTCTTATTTTGGCATTTTGGCCTTAGGTGTATGTGGTATCAGTTTGTACAGACTATATAGAGATACCCTGTATAGTTCTTATAAATATCACTCGTGTTTTCTATGTAAAATTTATTAAAGTTACTCGAGTTTATTGCAGAATTTCATGTCATTCGTAAATTGATGAAAAGTCACTCTATATCGTCTTGTGGTTTTTTGGTCATTTTTTAGTCATGAAATTGAAATTGGCAGGAGCGCAGTCTGAGTAGAATAACTGAAGGTGATTTAGTCATAATGATAAACAAAAAAATAGGGAAAATAATAAAAAAAGTAGTCAAACTCTTAATACCATATTTATTGAAAAACTTCTTAAAATGAGAATAAACATAATATTTACAAGTTGGCTAGCATATTGCTAAATCTAAATTGCACTTTTGTGTATAAAATAAGTAATTGCACTTAAATAAATAAAAAATAGTGGCTGCATGTCGATTGCGCGAATATCCTAAGCCTCTATGTGATCTTGCAGGTATAATTTCTGAATCAACTTTATTGAAAATTTGACCATTACTTTTGTTTTCTGTACTTTCAGCTGACAACTGATGCTTGTGGTTGCAGGTTGCAGGTCTAGTTATTCCTAATCTTTAGTTCTCATTAAAAGCCAACGAGATAAAGAAATGATAATTTATGAAAATCATAAATTTCTTTCTTTCTCAGGACAAAGAAAGTGGGGATATGCGAAAAAATTTACTAGCGAAAATTATAAAAATGCAAAAAGGGTTATTTTAATTTTGGTTGATCGAGCAATTTTCATATGAATTAGCCCCTGGCGCAAATATCATAGGAGATTATAAATATATTATGAGTTCGCGCAATCGACATATAGCCAAAATAGTGTATACAATTGACAACACTATTATTTCTTAGAGCTATTTAACTAAATAATTAACCGGATCACATTTCACTTGTTTTGTCATGATTGCAAAATTTACATTTATGAAACTAGTTCTGTTCAGGAATAACCATTCGTGGTTTGACATCAAAATCGGTGGCGATGAAAGGCGGGGGAGTTGGTAAGACTTGTTGGTTCATTTGAGTGCAGTGCTGCTGGGTTTGTTGCTGCAACTGGTGCATTTTCTGTTCATACTGTTGTAGGTGCAAGGCGGCGTTTTCATCCTTGTGGGTTTCTTCGATTTTCTTCTTGAGCTGCTTGCGTTCTTTTGCTCTCCGATTCTGGAACCAAATTTTGATTTGACGCTCGGAAAGGTTCAGATTGGAGGCGAGTTCTGATTTTCTTCGAATCGTTATGTATTTGTTATTCATTAAGAATTCTTTCTCCAGTTCGACCCTTTGGAAATCTGTGTAAACCACCCTGTACTTATCCTTGGTGCGAGTTTTTCCTATAACAATAGTGAAGCGATGTTGTAAAATCATGGCAGGTTTTTATTTATTTTGGTTAATGCAATCAACAAATCACTACTACTTGTTAATTTAGTGTAACTAAAATTGTTTAGTTGTTGTACTAATTAAATATTAGGTAAATATTTATCGAAAATTTTCGAATCTGAAAAGTATAAGGTTTAATTTTAATATTTGCTTCGTTTTTTGATAAGGTTAACGTTTGATGTGGGGATTAACCGTCGGTGAGATGAGTCGCGGTCGGCCTATTTGTGCCTGATAAAACTCCCACCTGACAAAGTGCATATTGTCCTTTGTGAACTTCTCATAGGGCTCTGCATGGGTGACAATTTCCAAGCTCACCATTACACCAATTGTTCAACAGTTCCGAAATGTTACATCCGACAAGTTCTGATAGCGAGAGCAAGGCCTAAGCTCACAAATATACATAATTTTTTTTGTTATTTATTATTGCCGAGAGCTTACCGCTGATAAAAATTCTAGCAGGCGTATCGTTTTAGATAAAGTGGTTTGTTTTGTTAAACATTTGGATTGCTCGGAAAAGACAAATGTACTTTTCATGTTTGTTGGGTTATTTTGTCTAGTTGTTAGTTAATTTTGATTAAGCTTTGTTTAAATTTAAAATGGCTGACGTCAGTTTCTACATGCGGAAACCTTTCATACAAACCAAATGGAGGGGGAATAAATATTTCATGTGGAAATGTAAACAATTATGATCTCATGTAACTTAATTAGCATTTTTATTTTCATGAAACAATTTCTTTTATAAAATGATCACTTCTATAATTATTTCAAAGGCTTATACAATTTTATATAACCTTAAATGATTTTTGTTAACTTTCAAAATTCTATTATGGTATAAAATTTTTTATTTATTTACAGATTAATATTCAAGGTATTTTAAAAATTACATAAAAATCAAGTTTGTAATTGCAATAATTGAAGTAGTTTATAAACAAAAAATTTTAAATGTAATGATTAATGAAGTAGTAATTATTGTTTACAAAGATAATATTGTGCATTTCATGTGTGTTTTTAAAATAATAATAATAACACAATAAATTATAATGGTAAATACAGCAAAAAATAAAAATAAACTTAAATGTACTATGTAGTAGTGATTAGATGAAAAATTTGAATAGAATGATTTGAATTTTTTTTAATAATCTTGGTTAATGTGTTTACTATACAGGGTGAGTTTAAAGTAAGGCATAAAAATCATAACTACCTTATTTTTTGGAATTTTCAAAAACGGTAAAAGACGTGTCGCATTATTTTTAAAAAACTTTATTTTGAACTCAACAAAAAAAATCTCGGTTGACATGACGTCATAATGACGTCATCAAGTTTTTTTTAAATGGATTGATATGGTTTTTATATCATAAAAAATACCCTATTAAGAGTGTTTTATAACGGTACCAAAAACTTTATACTAATGTCATCTAGATGTCATTAAAAAAATAATAAATTTCATCATAAAGAATAGTAACGCACAAAATTCATAACTATCATATTTTTTGGAATTTAAAAAACGGTAAAAAACGTATCGCACTATTTTGAAAAACTTTATTTTGAACTCAACAAAAAAAATTTCTCGGTTAACGATGAAACTGCATAAATACAGAATGAAAAAACCTTTAGAATAAACACATGTAGGTAATAACGCTATAATTGAAGATTTTAAATATTTTTAATTTTTGTTATTTTAATTCTTCATCAATTTAGTAAGAATGTTACCGAAACTAGCCAATCAAATGTTCTGTGTTATAATTTCTAAAAAATTTAGACTGACTAGTTTTGTAGTTTGTAGACCTGTTGAAATTAAACCAAACTAATTTCTGAGAAGTCATTATTACGAAATAAGCGCCTCATAGGAGCTTGATTTTTTGGCCTTTTATTTCATTTTACTAATTAAAATAAATAATAATAACCCTAATTTGATTCCTTGAAAACTAAATTGAGGTATGTATATATTTTTTAATTTACTGTGGCCAACTATGACAAATTTAGGTTTCCGACCATGGAAGTCACCAGTAACATTCTTTTTTGAGGACCCGATACTGAAATTACATTTTTAAAAATTGTTAAAAAAATTATTATTGCACACATTTCTTATTTTTTATTGACCCAGTTAGAATTAAGAATTTTTTTTATTAATTATTTTTCAAAGCCTAGAGTTTAAACTGAAAATAAATTGTAATTATTCAAGAATTTTTTTTAGTAAAATTAAAATATTTTGACACTCTTTCTATACAAGCAAGTTTTGTAATTTTACATAGAACCGTAGACTTTTAAAACGACTTTCTTAATTTCTTAAAAACTATTATATCATTTAAAAAAAGTTTTTTATACCACTATATTTGCAAATCGGCACAAATTAAAAAAGAAATAGGTAATATAATTTTATCCAGAAACAATAAAAAACCAAAAAATATTGCATCGAATACAACTAACCTTCTGATGTTATTACAAACTCACGCGATTTTGAAAACGCAAATTATAATTTTATTTTCTTCTATTTAATATTTTTAATATTTGCTTTGAAAATTGAAGAAAATAAAAAAAAGATTATAAACCAAATAAATTTGAAAATTTAAATTTACATAAGTAAGGAAGCTTTCTTTGCAAAATATTAAACTTTTCAAGAAATTATAATAATTGCACAAAATTAATGTGTAATCACTAATCACTGAACGTTTCCTAAAAAATCATTCCTATATTATCAATTTTTAAATTCTAAGATAACAATGCAAGAACTTTCAAAATAAAATTAAACAAGTTCAAAAAATACGTTAAAAGTAATACAAGTAAATTTTTATAATTTTTCAATAAAACATACCGGATGTGAACGAAACATGGGTCACATGTTATCTATACCTATAATTTCTTTATTTATAAAAATAATAGTTTGAAATTTCACTACGTTTTTCAAAAATTAATATCTCAAAAACTGCTTGAATAACTTAACAAAACACAATTTTATTTAGGCATTTTTCTTGTAGTTTTTATCAACTTCGGACGAAGTATTTTTTTTCAATATTCAGAAAAAAAATAAATAAAATATCAAATACATACAAACTTTCGAAAATTGTTTTAAACTATGAACAAAAAATGGTGTGTTGCATTAAAAAAACAAAGTTGATGTAATTTCCAGTAAAACCGGTAGTGATTTTTAAAAAAAATATGGCATAAAATGTGTTTTCTTGAAGCGTACAACATAGTTGAATTTCAATTTTAGTAAATAAAGAAATTATAGAGGTGACCCATGTTTCGTTTACACCTGGTATACTCAAAATAGCATAACCAAACCATTTTTGTTAAAATTTTAAATATCTATGAAGATTTTGAAAAATTTTAATATCTAGAAAAGGTGATTATAATGCAAAAAAATCGGTTTATTTTTACGTGCTTAAGGCTAAATTTTTCCAAAATTTGATTATGTTATTTTAATTTTTCCTGAAGTAAAGAATTTCCTATTTATTCACGAAAAATAAAGAAATCGAAAAGTAAATTATTATTTTGTCAAATAACTATTGTTTTTAAAACATCAGGATGACTTATTTATTTCAAAAGATTGTCAGTTAACACAAATCTACTTTATTCCAAGAATTTGAGAGCGTTGTAAATAATTCATCAAAATTTTGATTATTTTATTAGATTCTATATTATATACAGGGTGATCATTTGAAAACGATCCACCCTTAAAAACTCTAGTATGACGAAATATATAAAAATTCGACGAAACACGTCAATTTTATTTTCGAGGGGAAAACTTAATAACTCGAAATCAAAATTGACGTGTTTCGTCGAATTTTTATACATCTCGTCATACTAGAGTTATTAAGGGTGGATCGTTTTCAAATGATCACCCTGTATACAGGGTGAGTTTTTAGTGCGAAATCGGAAGATATATCTTTTATTTTAAGAGATAGGAAAAAAACGTAAATTACAAAATTGCATGGTTTATGGATGCGCATATCAAGAAATTATTTTTGTCTATACTGGGTGTTTCGTAACTGGAGCGTAGGTTATTCCATCTTTTTTTAATGGAACACCCTATATATTTTTTGATATTTGGATTAACATAAGCTAAAGAATACAACGATATTTTTTTTGAAAATTCGAGTGTGTCCTTAATTTTTTATCGGAAATTTTCTATAAAATTTATCACATTTAGACATATTTTTAGAAATTTATACTGGCCTTATTATAAACATTTAAAAAACAATTTTTATGTCATTTTGAAACATGGACTTCGATGTATTTTTAGTACATTTTTTATCGAATTTTATTATAAATGGCGGCAGCTATGGAGGCGTAAAAAATGAAAACTAGATAGGGATGTATTTTAATTTTTTTAAATGGAACACTCCGCAGTTTTTACAATATATTGTTCCTCTTTAAGTGTTCTTTAACTTTTAAAGAATCATTTTTCGCTAAAATTTTGTAAAATTATGTCGAAATTTGATAAATTTTATAGAAAATGCCCGAAAAAAATTAAGTGCACGTTCAAATTTTCAAAAAACAAAAAATATCGTGGTATTCTTTAAATTAGTGTTAATTCATATATGAAAAAATATACAGGGTGTCCCATTAAAAAAAAGCGAAATAGCTGTTGCGCTTCAGTTACGAAACACCTAGTATAGACACAAATAATTTCTGGTTATGCTTATTCATAAACCATGCAATTTTGTAATTTAAGTTTTTTCCTATATCTTAAAATAAAAGATATATCTTCCGATTTCGCATTAAAAACTCACCCTGTATATTCTATTTAATAGTGCGGGGATGGTTTACTAGTTTTAGGATAGGTCCCAATTTTCGGAAATAAACAAAACGGATCCCTTTATGTCCTTTATCTCCAATCTTTCGATATTAATCCACTTGTAACATTTTGAGTTTGGTTAACGCAATTAGCCAAAAAACGTACAAAAATCTCAATATATTATTTATTTACAGTGTTTTAAAATGTTTGGAATAAAATAGGTCTTATGTTATGTAGTTAACAACGCATGCCCAAAAAATCTGCTGATGTTTTAAAAAAACAATGGTTATTTGAATTAATATTATTGTAATTTTAAATATTTTCAATTTTATTGAATTAAAATAAATTTCTAGAAGGCAAATGACATAAAATTTGAAACAGTGCATAATTTTGTTCAAAAAGTATTAAATTTTTCTTTAACTAAATCCCATTATTACACATTTTGAAGTTTTAGCTATAAAAATAATTGGCCAAACAGCGGGTTTTTCATATTTTCTTTAATTATTAGCATAAACCAATGTCATAAAAGCTTGCATTTTTTAATATTAGAAATTTGCCCAAACATGGACAACAAAAGAATTGTTTTCCGAATTTCAAAAATAAAATAAATAAAATGATAATTGTAAGAAGTCGTCCTTAGAAAGCCTAACTTTAACATATCACTAAATTTTAATATATAAATAAATAAAAAAATACCTCCCTAGTCCTTTTTGACTTATGATAGTTCTGAATTAGCCAGACGAAAATAAAATAATAATGTTTTTGCAAAAAAAAAATAATTAAACGTAGCTTCGCTTATAATTGAAGTGTAAAGTTATAAATTTCTTTTAAATTGGCTGAAGAATTAGTATGGGTATTTATTTGGCATTGAGCAAGGGTAGTTGTGGGTTTGAAAATAGCGCGCGACAGAATAATAGTGGCAATGGAGCCCTAGAGGCACATAACCCCAACAGTTGGGGAGTTTCAAAACAACCCTGGCAATTATCACGCGATACAAGAGACGCACTGCCGCAAAAACACCAATCTCACCACCCCAAAACCATATCCCAAAAAAATTAACATTTTAAATACTTCCTTCCTGGAAATGATATTTTATTAAAAAAAAATCTCATAATTATTATTAGCTCCAAAAAGTTTTAAAATGTTGGTTGTAATTTAAATTGAAAGATTTTAATAATAAACCCTTATTTAAGGTTAGGATCGAAATTTGTAGATTCTCGTCATAAAGAGGGACGCTTTATGGCCGACACTCCACAGCTCGGGCTTTTATTTGATGTTTACTGCAGCAAAGTGGTCTTATTTATTGAATGAATCGAAAAATTTAGGTAAAAAAATAAAACGTGAGTCGATAAGCGCCGCTAATTGATTTCGTTCTTCGACATGGATCAACGTGTTAGTAGGCATATGCTCGGCATTAGTTATGGCAGTATATCTTAATCTGCTGACAGCTTACAACCCACCTTTTTCGCCATCTGTCAAGCCAAATGAAATGTTATCGGATTAGCCACTGTTTGGACACACTTTGTCAAACAACTTTACAAATTCGAAATAAATACTGCATGGGACAATGTTTTGACGGCTTGTTTCACTTTGTAGATACATGTTGTCACTAAAATGGATAAAAGAAACCTCACAAGATGGAGGCATAATTCTTCCTACCATTGTAACACTCTAAAAGGATCACTTAACACGAAAAAAATACAGGAAGAGAATTAAAGCATGAAATAAGAAGGTTTATTTATTGCTTGAAGTGATTTTATTTACAATATTGATTTCATTACTGAATTTAAATGTAATTTAATTATTGTCATTTTATAACCAAGTAATCAAAGATTTTCAATCATGTTTCAACTAGTACCTTTAACATTTTCAGATTTAACATTTGTTTTTAGAAAAAAAAAATTTTGATCTAAATTTCTTAATTTTTTTTAGTGATTTTAGACAAAAAACTAAATGTCCATGAGAAAATATCATACAAATTTAATGTGTACAGTGTACAACAAACCTCTGAATTTGAAAGGGTTAAAATGGAAAAAGTAAAAAATGTATTTAATGCTTTAATTAAGTAATTAAAATTCCTTTTAAAAATTACCAAAGAAATTGTAATTAATAATTTTGTTTAATTTGAAAATAAAAAATTGGGCGTCGATTGATTGATTTATTTCTAGCTGCAACTTTATCTTCCCGACGCGACGGGAAAAATTAAACGTTTATCATTTGAAATATTTTTATTTTTTCATAACAAAATGCATATTATGTATTTTTTGTACTTGCTTTAAATTAAAGTATCTCTAATCTAGTTTAAATTAAATTGGGCCGAAATTTATAACATTTTAGCTTTTAATTGATGACCAAAACTTCTTGAATTCATTACACATTTTTAAAATTTCAAAAATTTGTAAAACCTTAGAAATTTCAATTTTTTAATAAAATTGGAAATTGAAATAAATCTAAATTATCTTTGGTCGATGTTAGATTATTCTAATAATATTAAATTTTTAAATTAGTTGGTAAATATAAAATTATTTTAGTAAATTTTTCGATTGATCTTATAAAATATTTATAGTAAACATGAAATTATAAAAATATGTTTTGTCTTTAGCACAATGTTATTTAAGAAAGCGGCCATTTTTTTAACAAAATGACTAACTAAAAAAGACAATTTTTCCAGAAAGTATATTTAATAAATTTAAATATTTTAAGTAAGGAGTCGTTTAGATACAAAAACGGCGATTAGAAAAAACTTTTATCGAAAGGTTAGGTTTTTCAAAAAATACTTTATTATTACTTATTCTCTGAAGTTTGGTAAATAAGGATTAATCCAAAATCAACAATATTTGAGAAGTTCGAAATTATGCCATAAATTGTACGAATTAACCACAAAGAAATATTTTTGTCTTTTGTCAATGAAATCGGTATAACAAAAATATGTACCTAATAAAAAAATTCAGTAAAACTTAATAATCCTGATTTAAGCCGTTTTACCAAACTTATAAACTAATATTGTGGAGAAATGTAGTTACAATTCTGATGACATGATTGTTTTAATTAATAATTTTGTTTAGCTTATGACGAAATTTTTTTTCACTTTGTACAGAGTGTTCCAAAATCCAAAAATTAAACTATACTCGATTCAGTTTAAAGATAGAGTGACTGACAACAAAGTGTCAAATGGAGAAACAAATTTGATTGGTCGTTTTATTAATCAGAAGCGTATTCAGAAATTTTGTCCCGCGATTGTCAGTTTGACAGAATATTAAATCCATAATAGAAGAAATATTAATTGTTTAATTATTTAAAAATGCCGACAAAAAAATTGAAAATTTGACATTTAGCCCTTCTAAGATAAAACTTAAAAGATATTATCTGAGCACCCCCAAATTTGGCGCCTATGAAGGAGAATAACACTTGGTAGCTAAATACGGTCCTGTAAAAGGTGTCGTTGACAGAAATTTGTTGTCAATCAATCTCTAAACTGAATGGAGTATAATGGGCAGATTCTGGTCTGAATTAAAGGCCTTTAATTTAAAACAAATAATGTATCCATGGAAATTGTCCATTACAACCCATATAACAAATTTAAATTTAAGGGCCTTTAAACATAAATGATTTGACCAGAATCTGGGTATAAGTACAGTTATTTTAAAATAATTTTATTCCAAGAAAATATTGTAAAAACCTATACATATTAGATTATTTCAAAAGAGAAGATTAACATTACGGTACTTTAGAAATACTCAAACAAATTCGAAAAAATAGTGCGTCCTCCAATTTAGAGGCACATTGTATTTTGGTGATGGTAATAATTTTATATAATTTGCTTCGATAATTTGTCACCGCAATAATTATGTCATCTATCTTCTTTACACCAAAAAATAAAGATAAAAATTATTTTATTATTATTTAATGTAACAGGTAACCAGCAATCACTTACAACCTTCAATTTAATAAGATGCTTAAATTTTTATTACTTTAGAATAAACTTATAAAAAAAAGGATATCTTGAAGGCAACATTTATATTATTAACTAATCCTTTTAAGCATTTACCTACAATTTTTTTGATTTACTTATATCAGACTTGTTACGACACTTGCCTTGCGGCTCATGTCCTAATTTTACTTTTCTTGAATAATGGCTATCATTGATTGCAAAAAATAGTAATTTTCAGTCAAAGAAACATGGAAAAAATATTATTTATACAGGGTGTTCTAATTTGAATTGCATTACATGACAACTTTTGTTGTTAATAAATTTTCAGTATCTTATACTCATTTAGATGTCATCTAAAATAATCAAAAATTCCCAGTTATCAAAAAGATAAACCGAAAAATAATTTTCTAGGTCGATTACTTCATTAAGAAAATAGTTTTTTTATGTGACAAGTGCGAAAAATAATGTATTAGACACGAGTTGGAATTTTCCGCGCCGAAGGCGAGTCGCGAAATAACTCGAACGAATGCCTAATACATTTTTCGCACGTGTTGCATACAAAATTTTTCCTACTTTTCTAAAATTACCTATTATAAACTAATGAAATTTGAAGAAGTAAATAAACAACACTTCACCTAACCTCACTTTTAACTCGAATTTTGAGAAAGAAAAAACGTTATAAGCCACAGAAGTATGAGTTACTAAGAGCGCGAACAAATATTTACTTATTTTAGGTTGGCAGCAATTTGTTATATAACCAAAAAAAATCATGTAAAGTGTTATATACCTTACTATATGGGATGATTTCGTGTTCTTATTGTAGATGTGAATAATTCAAAAAAATAATAGCCTTTCGAACCAATTTTATTCCAAAAATACAATGTACAACACCGTCAACGTTTCGGAGATAGATTTTCTCCTTCTTCGGGACTAAAATTTACAATTTTAAACGTCACTAAATTATATGTCAATTGTTAAAAAATATAAAAATTTAAAAAAAAAATTCTCTTTGAAGCAAACAAATTCCCAAGATTTTTAGGCGGGAAATTTGAATTGACCACAATCATTTTAGCTCACCCTGTATAATATTACTTTTTTGCTTATTCATATATTTCACTTAATCATAACCAACAACTTTTGATTTATGTCAATAGTACGAAAAGTTTGATTTTTGACGTAAAAGTAGGAAAAAGTTTTAAATAATATTTCGGATAAAAAATAAAAGTGACAGCTTGAATCATGATTGATAAGAAGACCAATCAAAAAATCACCATGGCATACTTAATTCAATTAAAATTATTTGTTGAAAAGTACAATATAGGATGTCCATTTAAAATAAGAAAGTTTGTATCGAAATCATGAAAACAAAGATTGTCATATTTTTTGAAAAAGATTTTTAAATTTCTCTTAATGAAATTTCTCTAGTTAACGAAATAATCCTTTAAAAAATGAGCTTCTCGGTTTTTGCGTTTATCTTAAATTTTGATTATTTTAGAAGACATCTACTTAAATGAGTATTTACCAAAAACTGCACAACATTGCCCTACATATAATCGTATCCGTGTAAATTTATTAATAACAAAGAGAGCTATGTCATGCAACTCAAATTGGAACACTCTGTGTAACAATTAACAACAAAATTTCAAAATCGTGTCTTTGATTTATTCAATAGATTTTAAGAAACTTGGGGATAAAATAATATACTCATGTTCAAAATTACGGCACCACTAATTTTTTTCTGATTTATTTGTGTTATTGAAAAAGATGTTGCTACTAACGCAATTTCAACTAAAATAGACTTAGCCGTTTTTTTTCCGTTTACCTTTCAATTAGGTTAAAAGACATGAATCAATCACATTATTTAACTAATGATGACTGTGTAAGAACAACAACATTGTTATATGAAGGATGTCAATCGTTCAACAATTAATCGAACCATTAGAAAATTTAGGGAAACTGGTTATACGTCATAATATAGAAAACGTGGCCAGAGTAGAAGAAGAGTCACAAGTGTAAGGGACGATTGTTTTCTTCGAAAATAACTCAGCTTTGAACTCTATTTCCGCTCTGTCAGAAGAAGATTAAAGGAAAAAGGAAGCAGGATTAGGAAGCCTGCAATTGTACCACTCCTCACTGAAGCGTACAGAATACGACGATACGATTCATTAGAAATTATGAGAATTGGACTATTGATGACTGGAAGAGAGTTTTGTTTACCGATGATCCAGAGTAAGTTTAAAATCTCCAGATGACCGTCAGAGAGTGTATCAAAGACCCGGAGAGAAAGATTTCCTGCATGTACTATTTCTCCAAGGAAAGCGATCGGTGTAGTCGGGTCTAGTCTAGAATGTTCTGGGGAGGAATTTGTTTAGATGTTCGCATAGACTATAGACTCATTCATCCGAGGTCAATGAATGCTCAGTTCTATTTGGAAAACATTATTCTTTACCATGTCGTGCCTTTTGCGCCATTTATTGGGGATTATTTCATATCGCAAGAGAGGTCATGGACAAATATTCAAGTGTCAAGTGATGGAATCATGGAGTTACTGCCTCGAATCCGAAATCCGAATCCAAAATCCAACAGAGCTTTTTTGGAATACTCTGAAAAAATAGTAAGACGTCATTTACCTGCACTCAGGAATCATCAAGAACTGGAACGTACTGTTCTTTTAGAATGGGATAACATTCCTCAAGAAACTATCCGAAACCTGATAAAAAGTATTCCACGACGAATGCAGACATTTTGATTCTAATTGTCTCCATTTACATACATACATAATAAAACAAATAAGTACGTAAATAAACGTTAGTGGTGCATTAATTTTGAACAAGGGTGTATTTTAAAGAAAAATTATTAAGATTTAAATTTAAAATGTTGAGAGAAATTTTGTAAAGGTAGGAATGAATAATGTTTAAAATATTCATCTGTACATTAGTGCGATGTAAAGGAGATAATGCAAAGTAAATTTGAAGAAATTTGTGATTCATTAACATAATATTCATTATAATAATAAGAATATTACGCATTTTACAAATTAAGTTTTAACAATTTTATGCCATGTTGGTAAATTGTGCAGAGAATGTCATTTTGATAATAAATATTATCTTGAAATATCAAAAGCACATAACAAAATCCTATTTATATTTTGAATGCTTTATAGGCTCTTTTTATAAGTATTTTATTAGGTAGTTTAAATTAAACTTATAAAATTGTCCGTTTACGGGATAAAATTTTTGGTAAGTACTCAAGAATTTTTATTTGTATGTACATCAATAAAAATTATAGTGTAAATTCCTTCACACACAAATTAAGAAAATTGATGGTTTCACACAAAAAATGGAATGGTTATTAAGCAATAATAATAATAATAATATTGTATAAAAATGCACCTAATAAAAGCTAGATTTGTGGTTTAAAAAGTTTCAGTAGTAAAACATGGCTAAATTAAGGATAAACCATAAAGTTTGTTCCACGATAACAAGGAATTATTATAGTAGAAAATTTATTAGAAATTTTATAGCTGATAAAATGACTTTATTATTATCGTACAAGTTAAATGTTGTTGATGTAGAGAAAATGAGATTAATAATGTTTAGGCTTACTGGTACCTGCTAAATTATGTTTGGAGTAATTTCTGCATAATTTGCGTGTAATATTTTGGGGTTTAGAAATTGTAAATAAATATGCACCTGAAGTTATTGGAATTGTGGCGTGTAATAAAAGTCGGTACCGAAATTTGAATAAAAGCAAGAGGTGCCGACGTCGGCGCCCTTTAAGTTGTGCCCAAAATTTCCCGAGATCGATCCTTGCAGTTTACAAGTGGAGGCCCAAAGCCCCGAAATTGTGTCCGTACTTTATGATTTTACAACCTTCACTTTACAATCCGAGTCGCTTTTGCAAGCTAAACTCCCACAATAAATACTACCTGAAAATTTCCAACATATTTTCTTTTATGATTATAATGAAGTTGCAAGAAGTGAAGGAAGGGCGGGTAAGTTGGCTGTGGGAGCCTCTTTGCGTTTGCGACCAATTAACGACTCTTGCGCCTTAAAAAATTAAAAATAAAAATTTTGTTCGATCAAAGTTGCGCAACATAAATCACCAACTTTCCGACAGAATGGAAAGACATAAAATTAGTAAAAATACAGGCGTACATGTTGTAATTAAAAGCGCGCTCACGATTTATGACGTGGCAATAAAGTTGAGATGGCGGCGCTCATTTCAAATTTGATATTGAATTAATTAGCCGGATTAGGCAATAAACATTTTTAGATACCATTAGTATAAAAACGTCCACCGTGGCCGTTGATAATTTACTGCTTCGCTTTTTTCGGACCATGTTGAGAAAAAGAAAACGCATGCAAACATGCAACATGCTAATTATGGAGATTACTCATTGTGTAAGCAGATAATTTCGGTTAGATAACTCGAAATGGCCAAAACACTCGTAATTAATTCACGCTCTAAAATCTTTGTGTGAAAATGGCGGTGAAAGGGTGAGAGAGAGCAGCATGCCTCAAAAACCAAAAACAACACACATTTAACGCATACCAGAAGTTTCCTGCATGTCATTGAAATCTAGAAGCAATGGTGAGGACCTTAAATTTTCTAGAACAAGTAATTCCCAATTATTTATTTTTATACAAACAAATTCTTTTAACATGCACCACAAACAATTTTTCAAAATTTCATATTTTAAATGTAAATTTTTTTAGTAGAATTGGCAACAGTTGGAAAATAACAAGCATAAATAAACAACTAATAAGGCTAATAATATTTTATAGCTTTTGACACTTCAACTCCACCAATATGTTAATATCTCATTACATTAATGAATCAACTAATTAAAACTTTATTATTGAACCAAAAAACTTTAGTTAATATAAAATAAAAAATTTAAATACGCGTAAATATGTATTAATTTAAATAATGTGTATTTGCAAGTAAATTTTAAAAATTTACAATGTTTACTCTGTTTGATTCTGACAATCAAGCTTTGATATTCTAATGGTTACAACAGAAGAATGTTTAGTGCTCCTACTAATGCAGATATATTAACGTAATTATCGTAGGCTGTAATTAAAGCTTCATACCAAAGAGCTATAAACGCGCCCATTGGAAAATCCTTGCCGCTAATTGGTTGAAAATACCAGTATAACAACAATAAACAACACCGTTTTTGCATTTTTTACTCTGAACATCGCATGCTTTTTAATTATAATGGAGGTTACACATTGTGTTTATTGTTCTGAAAATGTTAGCATGGGGGCAATTTTTGCAAAAATGTATTTTTACCGAATTCCTCCTACCATTTTTACTACACCACTTGATAAAAGTTGCCGTAATTAGGTGACTTTCACTTTAAATTTAGCAATTCTTCATCAATTTGTAGGTAGGTCGATAAACAGTTTGTTGAAAACTTGAACGTTGGTTAATCAATACGAAAAACGACATAAATTTAGGTGTTTTCTATACGTCCCTGGATTTTTTTCGGGTGATAGAGGAAGTGAAACTAAGAATTTTTGATAAATAAAGTATTGTCCGGCAATACTTCCCTTTAAAATTATATCACTTATCACCCCCCAAAAAATTGGGACAATTATTCAAGGACACTCTCAAAAATATCATATACAGGGTGTCCCTAAAAGGTCTGTAGAAAACGATAGCACATACTCCTGAGATCAAAATATACATTTAATTGATCATAGACCAATATTTTTAAAATACTTTTCTTGACCTTAAAATAAAAATATGACAAGAACCGTTTATGTTCTTAATAATTATTGAAATTCGACATTTTATACAGGGTGTCCCTGAAAGGTCTGTACAAAACAATACCTCATACTCCTGAGACCAAAATAAGACGATTTAACTAAACTTATCTCTATCCAAAAGTGCTTTGTTAAGGCGCTACAGACCATTAAAGTTCTTAAAACTATTTTGTATTTTTTAAAGTACTAAAAATTGGTCCATACAATCATAACAAAATTTGGTATGTGGCTATATAATTGAAAAAAATATTTTTAGACAATTTGTTTTTACTTTTTCACGTTATGTAAATGGTCAAAAATAGGTCATCGACATGCAAAATTTCTTATAACTTTTTAATGGCCGACCAAAAATTTGATAAAACTTTACTTGTAGCTAAACAGTGTAATTATAAACTTTTTTTGTCTCTTGCAAAATTTTTCTATCTCTTATATTTTAGGCAGAAAAAAAATTATTTCCATGTGGTACATAATCTAACTTTGGAAAAATATTTAAATTTTTCGTTAAAAGGTCTGTACAAATTAACACAGTATATTCTTGCGGCCAAAATGGAACGATTTAACCAATTTTATCTTTATCCAAAAGTGTTTCCTTAAGCCTCTATTGACCATGAAAATTATTTAAAAGATTAGATTTTTCAAGGTCGCTAGACACTTAACGAAGCACTTTTCGATTAAAATAAGTTTGCTTAAATCATTTTATTTTGGTCTCTAGAATATGTGGTGTTATTTGTACAAACCTTTTGGCGAAAAATTTAAATATTTTTCTAAAGTTACGTTATGCACCACATTGAAATATTTATTTCTGCCTAAACTAAAGGAGTTAGAAAAATTGTATAAGAGACAAAAAAAGTTTATAATTAGACTATTTAGCTAAGAGTACAGTTTCATGAATTTTTATTCAGCCATTAAGAAGTTATAAGAAAATTTGCATGTCGATGAACTATTTTTGACCACTTACATAACGTGAAAAAGTAAAAAATTTGTCTACAAATAAATTTTTTCATAACATAGCCACATACCAAATTTTGTTATAATCCTATGAACCAATTTTTAGTAATTAAAAAAAAGAAATAGTTTTAAGAACTTTAATGGTCTGTAGCGTCTTATCGAAGAACTTTTGGATAGAGATAAGTTTGGTTAAATCGTCTTATTTTGGTCTCAGGAGTATGAGGTATTATTTTTTTGTAGATTCTTAAGGGGCAGTTGCAAGGCAAAAATTATCTTTTGATCATTTTTAGGCGGGGATGCTAATAAATAAATATTTATTGCCAGCAAAAAAAAATAGCAAAAAAAGTTGATGATGGCTTCTTAAGAGTGGTCAAAGCCAATGCTATTGTAAGGGTGGAATGGGAATACCAATTTAATGATTAAAAACTTCTTTTGATTTGATTTTTATCTCTTCAACTAACAGAGTTATGGTTTGTAAACTGAATCTTGGGACACCATTATAGTCAAATAAATTCAGAGAGGTTTCTTTTTTTGGTGGAAACTAAGGTTGGGTTTAAGTATTTTTATAATAAAGTAATTAAAGATAATTCCAAAGATTTTAGAATGTTTAATGGTATCATATCTGATTTTTAAGACTGCTTATCTTGGTCTCATTTAATATTTAAACAAGAATAGCATATGGCAAGTATAAAGTGAGACATTTTGTTAATATTGTTTGTTTCTTATAAGATAACAGGAGACTAAATACCATCTATGTATTTTTTTGCTAGGAACATATTTAATATTCTACAAAGTTAACATTCAACTTTTAATTATTTTAAGATTATCGTCCTAATATCGAATATTTTAAATAATAAAGTAATAAACTAACATTCTCACTTTTAATTTTGGAACCCAATAGGTATAAAATATTAATTTTTTTTATGAACTTTACTCCAAAAAGTAGTATCAATATCTATATCAATTATCTAAATTCATAGTGTAGATCTAGAGTCTAGAGGAGGAACTTATTAAAATTTAAAATGTGTATTATCAGAGTTCAGTCGATTTTTTTAATTATTCCAAATCATAAAATTTTATCCTTGTACTTTAGGTAAAAAAATCAGTAATTATTGTATATTTCGACACATGAAAAGCTAAGTGGCGTATCCTACAAATTTAAATTTTTTGAGGAATAAAATAGTTTATTGTACAAATTAAAATTGTCAAAAAAATATTCAATGTCTTGGTTTCGCCAATAATTGATCTTTTATGTGTGGATTTATTCATTATTAGCCCATTAAAAATAATAAACATACAAAATGTCTTTTCGAAAAATACAAAATTTGAATAGGATTTTAAAAAAATATCCCTGTACCTTAGAAGTAAAAACAAAAATAAATTTGGTAATTCTAATTGTCTCCCACGTACCACGTTGAATATTGGAGATACTACATTTGTAACTTTCATATTTTTAGCTATCATTTTTTTCTATGTTGCACCTCCGGAGAAATAAGGGTGCAAGTGCAAAATTAATAGTTCCTAGGAAATTAGAATCAAAGTTTCTGTCTGTCATTGTCTTCTGAATAAAACAGGTTTGAAAAATTGCGATTCTAACAAGCATTCATCTTCATCTTACAATCACATGATTCCATTCGAAAGAACTATTATTTTTGAAATATTTTACATTATTTGCGAAAAAAATATAAAATTTGTACTAGTTTCATTGTTTCTCCGGAGGTACGATGTATTGATTTTAGCAGGTATAAGTGAAAAACAATCCCATTTTTATAAAAAAATGTTTCGATTACTTGTCTATAGGATATTTAATAAAAGTTAAGTTTTTTCCTGATTTTTAATAGATTAATTAATAAACAAGTTATTGGGAATTTTTAGATTCCGCTCGCCCTCTGGTGGCAAAATAGGAACT
This sequence comes from Stenus bimaculatus, assembly GCA_963971135.1. Taxonomy (NCBI): domain Eukaryota; kingdom Metazoa; phylum Arthropoda; class Insecta; order Coleoptera; family Staphylinidae; genus Stenus; species Stenus bimaculatus. The sequence continues at coordinate 23,581,079 of OZ020180.1, forward strand.
TCGATATTAGGTACCTACTTTTTTGATTTAACGCATTGGCACATGTTTTTTGAAATTTACTGAAGCTTTAAATAATAAATCTATTTGTGCTTTGTTGAATATGTAGTTATAAGGTACAAGAATGCTGTTTAAACACAATTTTTGACACTGACAAGTACCGAATATCCTTCATTTATAGCGCCCTCTATACGTAGTTAAAATTCCCAATATTTCTTACAAAAAAGCATATCCAGGGGATATTTTTTTAAAATTGTTCCTTATTTTGTTTAAATAGCTGTAGAGGATTTGTATTTGTATTTTATCTATTAAACTACATACAAAAAGATATTTAGTAAAAAAATCCCTTCCGTCCGAAAATATCGTATATGGTATACATATGGAAAACAACTCAAAGTCCTTAATTTTCCACTACTTATCACATTAGGAGAATAAAAAAATACCAAAAATGAAAGAGTTTAAGTTTGTTTCCAGTAATTATTACCAGGTTATTAAGGGTTAATTGCTTCCTTCGATTTGGAACTACTTTTGTTCATTTCAACATAACTTTCATAAAAATTTGGCGTTTTTCTAACAACAGCTGGTGTTATTATTTTAGATGTGTACGCGCCTTTATGCGACTTTTAAATCTGTGACCAATTTTTAACTTACAATTACATACATATTTATGTTCAATTTGTTTATTTGTTGCCTCACAAGTACCATATATGTTCAGATGGAGGATGTGGTATTTTTTTAATTTAATGCTAACATACATAATATTAATGCATACTTGTATCAAAATGGGAACATTCAAAATTAAATTTTGTAATATTTTGAATACAGGGTGACCCAAAACTGAATAATAAGGTCTCAATATATTGTTAGGCACTCTTGGTAGAGTATCGGAAAAATATTTAAAAAAAATCTATTCACAATATTTTTAAGTTATTAACCAAAAACAAAATGGGCAATTTGACGATATGTAATAATACTTGTCGTAATACCTGCAGCAAATGCACAAGATGCGAAGTCTATTATAAATTGTCATAATTAATATGAAACCATAGTTTCCCTACTGCATTTTTTGGAGGGTGTCAAACTAATTCTTCAAATCCTGATAATTTAATTGAAAATGGTTTAATTTGTATTTTTTTATAATATAAAATGACCTTCTGTTGGTGATGCTTCTACAGAATTTTGAAAATTAAAATGTCTTATTTTTCCATAGAAAACATATAATAGAACTTTTTTTAATATTTTCCGACATCAACAAAAGGTTATTGACAATGTAGATCTTGTGTGCAAGTATTGGAACACGTCATATGTAAATTAAAAATTTGCACTTTTGTGTTATTGATCTTCGCTGGTTGCTATATGATTTAAATTTGAAGGATTTTTGGAATTTACTCTTTCCTCGCTGCCCCAATTTTTTTGTGGTCCATGAACCAACTAAATTTGGCCATAAATAGGTGGCTTCTGGCCTGGACCCAAATAACTTTTATTTGTTAGCGACGGCCAAAGCAAATAATTTTATGACCAAAAAAAAACAAGATATGTAGGTATTTTTACCTACAAGAATTAAAATGTTTTTCTTTAGAATGTCAATTTATTTTTCAGAAAAGTTTTTACAGGAAATTTTTGTATGGGTTGTAATTGATGATTTCGATTAATTGTTTCACAGTTGCACATGTTAGAGTAAACAACAATACTTTGACTACTATTCGTAAAATCAGAAAAAGCATGTGATATTGATGTGAATAATTAGAGGTACACCGAATAGTGGAATATCGCCTAACTTTTCGCCGAATATTTAGTTTTCTCTCCAATGTCTTGCTTCATTGTTTGCACACATGCAAGTTTCTCATAAAAACATTTTTGTTTGAATGGACGATTTTCCCTAATTCGTGCTTAAAGGTTTAAATTTTGGATTTAAAATAAGTGACTACAAGCATAGTATAATATGGCTGCTTTGAAATTGATAAGAATAATGAAATTCCAATAAAATAATTTTGCTTTTATTTTTTGGCAAATATTCGGCCTTTGATGTCAATACTCGGTCTTCCACCGAACAGTAAACAAAATGGTCGAATTACCTCTATAAATAATCTTATTTGGACTAATAAGTTTAATTTACTAAAAAAATTATAAAATTTCAAGTTAAATTACCAAGTTAATTAAAGTAATTATTAAAATAACGGGCAGGTCGCGAATAAAGGCGTATAATATTACACCTTGAATGATATCCAGATTTTAGTAAATTTGTTTTAGAATTGTGGAAATACACAGGGTATAGTCGACTATAGTGTAAATAGTCACCTAAAGCTGGGTTCACTCTAAGCTCGCGAACAGCTCCCGAGCTGTTCGCTAACTGCTAACGAACTTGGTGTGTACTAGAGTTCGCGAAAAGCTCAATTCGGAGTTTGGCTAGAGTTCGCCATATAGGAGGACTTTTCTGGCGAATACTAGGCGAGCTACAATTGTATGTGGACGTGTTTATACGTTTACGGTTTGTTTATAAGTTTTAGTTTTTATGTAGACTCACACCGTGAGTGTATTTTCCATTTATTTCGCAAAATTAAGTGGACTGGGGAAATCTAATTGATCAATATAATTAATATCCAAATTTGTGGAATCCAAGGAATCATCAATCGATGACATGTTGCGAACTGCGAACACTTATACTCAAGACGCGAACTCCTGCCGAACCCCGAACAGCCATCAAGTTCTGAGCTCGTCTGAATTGGTGTGGACGTGAGATTCGTTAGCTTATCGCGAACAGTTCGCGAGCTCTCGATTTTGGTGTACACCCAGCTTAAAAGATTAACGAAAATGGGGAAAAAGTGCCTGCTGTTGGGCCCATGGTGGTGTTCAGATAAAAGTATGGATTCAATAATAAATAAATAATGATAATAAATATGCATAATGCGTACCGCTCATTGATCGAATGTAAAGATTTGCACAGAAAAATTGTACTTTAGTATCGGACTTCTTAATCCTTTAGGTTAGGTGACTATTTATTCTATAGTCGACTAACTCAACTATATTTATAAAATGGTATACAGGTAAAACCTCGGGTAAAACTAATGAGTCCATATGAACAAATATTCAAAACTCAATTGTTGCTAATATAAAGAATGTTGAAATTTCACATTTCTCATAGTCAGCCACCTTTAACAATTACTTTTATTTTAATTTTACATTTCAGTGGCATAGAATTAGGACAATGTGACTCCTGTTTAAATTTATTGGATACGAAAAAGAAAAATTTTAAAATTTGTCTTGGGTTTTTAAAATCTACTTTCAATTTTCCACCAAAAAGCAAACCTAGAGAATGTTGCTAGGATTTTTAGATTTTCTGCAATTTCGCATGTTGAATTTTTGAATCCAGTGCTTTGTAAAAAATTTTTTGAAAATTTTAAACAAATTAAATTGAAATAAAGAATTAAAATTTGAATTTTTGTTGGTGTTTTGAATAAAAAAAAACGTGTCAGATAAACCTCTTTTCAAAAAGGTCTCCATTAATTTAAAATAAAATGTTTTTTAATTGCTTATTTATTTTAAATATCAACTAAGTCTTTATAAGTGTTTTGAATTTGAATTTTGTTTATTTGATTTGTTTAAAATTTTGATAATTAGTTTGGTTTTATCAATATCACTGGTCTATAAAATTCGAAATTACTGAAATACCACCAATTTTATCAAAATTTAACAGGTGTACTTATTTGTGGTAAATTGAATGAAGCTGATAGAAATCCTAAAAAAAATTGTAAGATTTTGCAGAGGCGTATAAAATAAAATTAAAAAATGGGCCTTTCTGACTTTTTTCTGCGCCACTGGTATATTAAATTAATATAAAAGTAATAGCTGAAGATGGCTATCTATGAAAAGTAATTTTTAATAATTTTCATCTAGTCTATTTAGAGAAAATAATTAAAAGTAAAACTAAAAATTAAAAATTAAATTAAAAATTTTAACACCTTGTATATCAGAAACAGTTGAGTTTTGGCATGTTTTGGGCATTTGTTTATATGTATAGACTTCTTGTCTTATTTTTACTTGTAGTTTAATCAAACGAAACCTTGACCACCGTTTTAAGAACACCCTGTATAGCAATGATACGTTTTTATTTTATACAGGGAATTCAAAATCAAATAAGACTGTTACCGAAACTTAGTAACCTAGGTAAGTAAACCAGGAATCGGGAGTCGGTGCCAATTTGAAAAAACAAAAAGTAACTAAAATTTTATAGGAGTAATAACTTAAATGACTCAAAAATTGACGGTTTTATAAAATAGGTTTATTTTTGTTTAAAACATCCAAATTACAAATAAATAAGACATTGATTGGTTTTTGTGTTTAATTTTGAAAAACTATAATAATCTAAGAATTGCGAGTAATAATAATAATAATAATAAGTATTGAATATATTTTAACTACTAACTGCATATATTACGAATGAGGAGCGTATTGAATTATCAATGCGTTTCTATAATCTACAGGGTGTCTCCCTTTTTTCCAGCAAACTATTTTATATAGTAAATTTCATTCTGAACAAAAATTTTCCTATCAACTATTATGTTTTTTCGATTCTTTAAAAAGTTACAGCAATTTTAAAATTTCAAAAATTTAATGATTTTTATGACTCATCCTGTATAAATTTCATTTTATTTTAATTTTTTTTATTTAAATCAAATATGCTTTGGATTTTGTATATCTTTAAGTCAATAAGATGCTTATTTTTAGCGAGCGAAATTTAACCTCGTCCTTCATTTATTTTAAATACAGTCAATAATGTTCAAAAAATTCAATTTGGCAACGACAAAATTAAAATAATAATTGATTTACGTACAAAAAATATAATAAGAAAGAACATTATACAGGGTGTTCTACAAAAATCATGAAAAATTATTATTTTTAAAATTGCTGTTACTATTTAAAAAAAAATTTTCTGGAAAAAAAGTGAGACATCCTGTATAATGTAAACAAATCACTTCTATGTCATTTTTATACTAGTGTAGGTACAAAAAAGGGACCTACCCCCAATATTATTAAATATGTTTAACGGTCTTTTAATTTTAAATGAGATTAAATTTGACATAGACTAGACTAGATACGGATTGGATTTAATAAGGATTGACTTTTTCCGAAATAAACACGTCGGATTAGATTGGATTGAATCAATTTAATTGATGAATCCAATCCGACATGTTTATTTCGGAGAAAATGCGGATTGAGTCAATAGCTATTCAATTCAATCCGGATTGAGTTGCATGAGATAAGAGATAAACGTAGTCATTATAGTCAATTTTGCAGTTAAACGTCATTTAAGGTATATCAAAACTTCCAGAAAATAGTAGGTATACAGAGTGTCCCAATTTGAGTTGCATTACATGGGTATCTTTGTTATTAATAAAGTTACAGATTCGTTTAAATGGGCAATGTTGTGCAGTTTTTGATACTTATTCAGATGCCGTTTAAAAAAATAAACAATTCCGAGCCATTTAGAAGATAAACGGAAATAACCGAAAAATGCCATTTTTTTAAAAGTCGATTATTTCGTTAACCACAATAGTTACAAAAAAAGGTTTCGGACAAAAGTTATTCCATTCGTAATGACGGATGTAAATGTGTTTATTAAAATAATGTCACAAACTCGGTTTTCAAGATATCAATAGCAACTTTCTTATTTTAAATGGATGCCATATTTAATTTTTCAACAGTTAAATTGGATTTTTTTCTGATTTCAACGATGTATTATAATCTATGTTCGAAGTAATACGCTACGCAATACTTGATATTATTTTAATTAAATTAGGTAAGCTATGACTTTTTGACAGGACTTCTTTAAATAAATGACAATTCGAGCTGTCATTTTAGATTATTGTATATGATATACGTTCAAAACTTGTCCTATTGTTCTTTTAGTTAGTAGAAGGGTTGCCATTTGTAAATGATTAATTAATCACTAAAACTTATTAATTCTAACTTGATGTACAATAAACCGATATAATAATCTAAAGTGATAGCTTGAATCGTCATTTGTTTAAAGAAGACCTGTCAAAAAGTCGTGGCTTACTTAATTTAATTCAAATAATATCAAATACTTCATAGTCTGTTACTTCAAACATGGATTGTAATAGATTATTGATTATTGAAACCAGAAAAAAAAATGCAATTTATTTGTGGAAAAATCCAATATAAAGCCCATTTAAAATAAGAAAGTTACTATTGATATCTTGAAAACCGAGTTTGTTATGTTTGTAAATAACAGATTTACATTAGTCTTTACGAAACAAATAACTTTTATCCGAAACTTTTTTGTAACTTTTCTAGTTTCAAAAAATTTATTTTTCGGTTTTTTTCGTTTATCTCCGGTATGGCTCGGAATTTTTGATAATTTTAAATGCCATCTAAATGAGTATAAAAAACTACAAATCATTGCCCATTTAACCGAATCTGTAACTTTATTAATAACAAAGAGGCCCATGCAATGCAACTCAAATTGGGGCACCCTATATATGTCAAATTAAACCTTATTTAGAATTAAATGACCTTTAAATTATTTAATAATATCGGGGGTAAGTAGGTATGCTAAAAAAAAATTATAGATAACCTAACCTAACAAAGATCTTTAAAAACTAACGAATCAACTTGCAGTTTTGAGTTTTGATAGAAAATTTGAAATAGATATGCGTTTATGCTACTGATGGTCAAAAAATCGTATTCTTCATAAAATTTAAGTTTAGACTTTATTTTGCATCTAAATGCTTCAAATATAAACACATTACTTATCCCCGGTATTATCAACAGACATTTAATTTTAAATGAGGTTTAATTTGACATATACAGGGTGCCCCAATTTGAGTTGCATTGCATGGGCCTCTTTGTTATTAATAAAGTTACAGATTCGGTGGTTAAATGGGCAATATTTTGTAGTTTTTTATACTCATTTAGATGGCATCTAAAATTATCAAAAATTCCGAGCCATACCGGAGATAAACGAAAAAAATGATATATCAAATTACTCAGAAAAATACACTAATTCCGAATATGTGTAAATCCAATATGGCTGCCATAAGAAAAAAATAAGTTTGGTTCATTTCCGGTCAATCCGTTAGCGAAAAAAATATTCATTTGTTTTACTGCATTGTACACAAAAAATTGTCTGAATTAAGTCAAAAAAAATTTTGGTACCACCGAAAATAACGAAGTTATAGCCATATTTTGAAAATCACATTTTCTTGTTTCTTCATGATAGCTTTGGAACGATGTGATATTCAAATTTTTTGTAAATGAATTATTAATATTGGAAAAAATCTCTACTACTTTGTCCATTTAACGGATTTTCTATCTCCAATAATAACAAAGATACCCATACAGTTCAACGTCAAATGGGACACCCTGTATATGTCAAATTAAACCTTATTTAAAATTAAATGTCTGTTGATAATACTGGGGGTGAGAATATTAGTTAGGTACCTGATTTAGAACCTTTTTTGTAGATTATTTGCTAATATAAAATTTATAAATAAAAGAAGGGTTTGTTTACATCAGAGAGAAACGTATTTTTGGTGGTGATGTAATTTTAATCCTCTTTTGTAAATTAACGGTCATTGTCACGCCGATGTAGGCAATTTTAAATACCTGATTTAAATAAAAAAATAGCACCGATTGGCAAATCATTGAAAACTATTGCGAATATTATTTATGTTTATCGGTTTAACTTGGTCGTTGCTTTTAAATTGACGCCATTTTAGGGGTGTATTTTTTAAACCACTGCCAATATATCTTCTTTATATCTTAATATTTTCAAATTCAATAAAATTGAACAAAATCTAAAAAACATTATTTAAATAATAGCTAAGACAAATATTTAAATTTAGTAGTATTTTGTTACTTTTTAGTCAAATATTTCTTTAAAAAGGAATTAAAAAATAAAATAATCCAGCTATTTTTTAGACTATAATTTTATGATTTTATTTAATTTTATTGCACTTAAAAATATTAAAAAATAGTCAAGATATTTTGGCAGGACGATTCAACTGTAAATTAAGTATCCAAGAGCAAGAAAAACACAAAAAAACAATATGTGCAATAGTTTTTAATTAGTATGCAAAAATTGCCATTTTTTATTTAAATTTAGTGTTTTAACGGTAAAATCAACGCGCGGTGTAAGAAATGACTACTTACTAATAATAATAATATAGCATGCCGTTCTAATTTAGAAGTAGTTTCCTAAAAAATGATGGTACATACCTGGATTTGGTTGACTTTGATAAGAAGTCTTTTTCATCCAGTCGTATGGACTCCTGACTGGTCCTGGTCTATTTTGTGCAAGATTTGGGGGTGAGATGTTGCCGCTTCCGGCGCCTGGACTGGACAATTCACTTCCGGAGACGGTGATCGGAGGGGAAGGCATTTGCGCCTCATGTTCTGCAATTTGCTGCTGGTGGTGCTGGTGCTGAACCGGGACTGTGGTGTGTGGCAGAAAATCGGGAAATTCCTGGTGAAAAACAGAGTGCGGGTGCGGATGATGCCACATCTGCTGCTCCTCCTGCATGCAGTAAGTGGAGGATGGCGCCGCGGTGGTGACTTGAGCACCTTGGGGATGATATCCACCCGCGTACCAGGAATGCATTGGTGATCCCGAGTGGTGAAACTGTGCACTTTGCGCGGTAACCGCTTGTTGATGTCGATACATTGCCGCAGGATTGTAATAAGAAACCATGCTCTCGTTATAATTGTTCACTTAATAATTAAACACCTTTGAGAATAGAAGAGAAACACGAACTTAAAAATAAAAGTTGGCAGGCGCGGGCCTTTTTGCAGTCCTAAACACTCTGAAACATGTCACTTCAGATTGAGAGATAAGTGCTTATTTGAGGCCAAGATTATCTTTTCGAGCGTAGGCGGCTTGGTGGAGGGGGGCGCACCAATGGCAACATCGCGCGGGTGTAATGGCTGCCTTTAAACGAGACCGCCAATGACTAAAGCGGCACGTTGAAAGAGGGGAGCCGCAGGAAGCACCTTTATTTTTTATTAACGCACCGCTGACGCACGTAATTTTACCTTTTACCATTACTGCATGCTAAATGTTTTCTTCCTATTTTTTTAAATCCACCACTTTACTCAGCCAATGCTTTAAATTAACTGATAATTTAAAAGTGATAATTGCGCATCTAATTAAAATAAGAACATCCCAGACTATAATTAACTGATTAACGGTTAAAATGTCGGTAATAATCAACCCAAACCTACACCATTTATTCATATTAACTTAACAATTATACATTTTTATCATTCAATTTTAATTAGACATAAAATTTTACATTTTTCTTATTCTTATATTTTAATGAGAAATGAGGCGAAAATCAAATAAATATAATACGAGGATAAATAATAAAATCAAAATGTGTTCTAATTTTAACGCCATAAAATCTCTACCTAGTGATTACTTTTTATTTTAGCAATAGTTAGTATTTTCCAATCGAATTTTTATATACAGGGTGTCCCGTAAGTGGACGATAAAACGAAATGAGCTGACAGAGAAGGTAATTTCCAATTTAAATAACCATATTTTTTGTTATAAAATTGTTGATGGTTCATGAGTTATTTCAGTTTTTGTATTTTTTCAGTAAGCGCATACTGTGTTCATTAATTAATTGATTAAGAAAATACTAAGAGTTGTTTGATTTCTTTTAATTATCATTATGCATGTCAAAAGGTCCATCGTTTCAATAATAGCACTTTTGTAAACTCACTTATCTTTTATAAAAAAAAAAAATTGCGAAAACTTTTTGTTCGTATAAAATTTTAGTTGATTTTAAAGTCACCCTGACAGAAAATAATGAACTTTTAACATAAAGTTGAACAACTATTAGAAAAAATTATCCATTTCACGTATACTCAGAAATAGTAAAACGCATAAAGGCAAATCCAACCGTTTTTTTTAATGATTTTTTATGAGAAGTAATTCGTATTTTTGCTAAAAATTATTTTACCACAATTTTTAAATTATGATCAGAAATCAAACAAAATGAGTCAAATATTGATTTTTCCATAAAAAAATTACGAAAGGTGCTTAGAATGTGTTTGTTACTTTTAATAATCAAAATTTCTCATCTCATTTTTCGTCACTGCTATTGTTCAGTCCCATTCTAAAAAATTTAAAATGTAAACAAATAGCAAAATCATAAAAATCATTAAAAAAAAACGGTTGGACTTACCTTTATGCGTTACCATTTCTGATTCTACGTGAAATGGACAACTTTTTCTAATAGTTGTTCAACTTTATGTTAGTACATTATTTTCTGTCAAAATTTTATACGAACAAAAAGTTTTCGCAAAATATTTTTTTTGCACTTTCTATATATAATGAGCTAGTTTAGTCCTTATTGATAGAGACTAAAACGTCACATTTCCTGTCTCTTGTCAAATTTTACTTTACTCCCTGTCTTGTCATTACTTTACTCCCGCCCACGTCATTTGTCATCACTTTACTCCCGCTCACGTCACTTGTCATTAAAAATTAAAATTAGTCATAATCTTGTAATTTGTCTGAATTTGCCGCGAAATCACAATCGTTGCAAACTTCAGTCTAGTCTAAACACCACCAATATATTGAGTGAATTCTAACCTCTAATAAATTTATTTGGTTTGGTTTGGAACGGAACTTGATTTTTATTCTGGGATCGATGATTGTATTATGTACGGTTTTTTTATTTTATAGATTGATACTAAATTTAAAATTTAAAGGTGTTTTAAGTGTACACAGAATCGATTCAATCAATTAGTTAGATCTGTAAATGTGGCAAAATCTTTTAAACTTGGTAAACTTTATTCCTGTATCAAAACTTACCTACTTTATTTATTATGAAGTTAATTATTATTTTTTTAAATTTATAAAATCAATTACAATAATTATAATATTAATCTACAATTATCTATATTTTATGAAAGTTGCTGTATAAATCATTATGACGGGCGAATAAAAATACCCGTCGCCGTCCGATGACAACCGATAGCCATATAATTAAATTATTGTGGAAACTTTTACCTATAAAAAAAGTGCAAAAAATTCTATATGCACCGAGGTAGTAAAGTGCATTTAATCCCTCCTCTGATTGTTTCCCTCGGCTTTGCCTCGGGATACAAAACATCGTCGGGATTAAAATCAGTCACTTTACTACCTAGGTGCATAAATAACTATTTTTGTTTGATAAAAGATAAATGCGTTTATAAAAGTACTATTATTGAAATGGTGGACCCTTTGAGGTGCATAATGATAATTAAAAAAAATCAAACAACTCATAGTATGTTCTTAATCAATTATTTAATGAACACAGTACGCTATTACTAAAAAAATACAAAAACTTAAATAACTCTTGAAGCATCAACAATTTTATAACAAAAAATATGGTTATTTAAATTGGAAATTACCTTCTCTGTTAGCTCATTTCATTTTATCGTCCACTTACGGGACACCCTGTATATTTTTTTATTTATTTTTTTATCCCTATTTTATTTATATACAGGGTGTCTCACTTTTTTTCCAGCAAAAATTTTTTTACGTAGTAAATATCATTCTGAACAAAAAATTTCCTATGAACTATTATGTTTTTTCGACTCTTTAAAAAGTTATAGCAAATTTAAAATTCATAAATTTTCATGATTTTTGTGGAATACCCAGTATAATATTTTTTCTTATTATATTTTTTTTTATTTAAATCAATTATTATTTGGATTTTTTCTTTGCCAAATTGGTTTTTTTTTAACATTATTGGCCGTTTTAAAATAAGTAAGCGACGAGGTTAAATTTCCCTCGGTAAAATTTAGCATCTAATTGGCTTAAAGATATACAAAATCCAAAGCATACTTGATTTTATTAAAAAAAATAAAAATTAAATTAAATTTATACAGGGTGTCCCACAAAAATTATTAAATTTATGAAATTTTAAAATTGATCTAACTATTTAAGGAGTCGAAAAAACATAATAGTTCATAGGAAAATTTTTGTTCAGAATGACATTAACTATCTAAAACAAATTTTTGCTATAAAAAAAGTGAGACACCCTGTATATACAATAGTGGAAAAAAGTAGAGCAACTTTTAATTTTATTTAAATTTAAATAAGTAAGTAAACCTAGAACAAAATCCATTGACTTGAATTAAAGTAGGTACTCTAAAAACTATTTACTTTTACCAATTTATTTCGACATTGTAATATGCATCAAGGTTTTATTAAAAAAAATGTGATATGTGTTGGAAAAAAGTAGAGCAACTTTATTATTTGTTAATACAGTACTTCTTAATAATGTTATTTAATTAGGTACTACTAATATTTTGTAAAGTATCACTTATGTTTAACTACTTAATGACATTTTCGTGGCATAGACTCGAGTAAACGGTCAATTTAGAGTTGTGTTATCTCCGCCCAACCATTTTCTATAGCACTAAAGAGATCTGCTAAATTTTTATACGTTTTATGCCGTATAGAGCGGTCAAAACTATCCCATAGATTCTCAATTGGGTTTAGGTCGGGAGATTGAGATGGCCATGGTAGTAAGCGTATCTTTTCATCACTAAACCACTGACACACCAACTTGGATTTGTGTTCGGGGTCGTTATCCTGTTGAAAAAAGTGCTGTAGAGGCATTTTTTTCATCTGCATAGGGCACCATAATATTTGACATAATGTCCCTGTACACAAATCTATCCATTTTTTCATCTATGCGATGAAGTGGACCCATCTCAAACCCTGAAAAGCAGCCCCATACCATCACGGATCCTCCACCATGCTTGACAGTTGGTTTTGTATACTTTGGGTTGAGTCTCTTGCCTATTGGACGACGCGCATACTTATCACTATTAAATAAATTAAACTTTGATTCATTACTAAAAATTACTTTTTTCCAGTTATTTATAGACCAGTTCAAATGCTATCTTGCAAATGCGGGCTTTGCGACTTTTGTTTGAAAGAAGTGGCTTTTTGGCAGGTCTTCTTCCAAACAATTCACCTTCAACCACACGATTTATTATTGTGCGAGAAGTTACAGAAATTCCCATAGTTTCCTCAATTTGTGCCCTAATACTACCAGAAGACAAGACACGATCGTTATTGGCGATATTTAAAATTGCGCGATCCAAAAGTGGGGTAATTTTTTTTTTTTTGGCCGGCCAGACTTCTTAATAGGCTGAAGATGACCCCTTTCTCTAAAACTTTTAATTACACGCGATACAGCAGATTTGTTTAGCGAATATTTTGTTGCTATAACTAATTGTTTTACACCATTTTATTATAGTCATTTATCACTCTTTATTTTAAGTCTATTGATAAAGGACAACCACGAGCCATATTAACAAAGTAATACTGAGCAAACATTTTCATTTTAATTCCATTTAAGGCATGTTTAAAATATTTATTTGTAAAAGAAAAAGAAGTTGCTTTACTTTTTTCTACAAAATAAAGTTATATGAATTATCAATTGAATTTGCAGATGCTTACAAAATTATTTGTGTACGATTTTCGGATTTTACAAATAATACGATGTCTAAACTTTAATAAAATACAAAAATTTATCGCAAATTCACGTTTAAAAAGTGTACAGTATGATTATTTATTTTTGTATAAAAAGTTGCTCTACTTTTTTCCACTTCTGTATGTACATGTACAATATTTTAATTTGTAATTTGCTCATCCGTAAATAAATAAATAAATTAATACCAGGTTTTTCATCTCTTGCTTTATTTACATTTAGGTTTGATACAAGGGTATAGCGTTTCAAATTAAATATTTGAAAGTTAATCATTTTGGGTTGTAGTATAAAAAAATAAGAAAAAATTAAAAGAAAATTCAAGGCTCTACAACTTTTTGTTCAAAAGTTATGAACTTTTATATAAAATATGGCTTTCTGATAAATGAGTAAATATGTATTGTAAAAAAATCATATTTCGTTTAATAACTAAAATTAAGAAACAAAAATTTGTACAGATAAATTTATAAAAATTATAGATATTTTTTTAAGGTACATTACCTAAAAAAAATAATTTTTTTGAGTTTTTGGTTTGTAAAATTTTTTTTTTGGGTGTAGAAGGCAACTGGTCCCTTACATTTTATCCATTTTCTATTAACTTTCAAATACCGGGTCGATATTGAAAAAATTTGAAAAAAAAATTTTGAGATATTTTTAAGGCTACGGGCTTGAAATTTTTAATGGAAATCGTTTTTCTCAAAAAATATAAAAGTTATCGGTTTCAAATATTTACCAAAGGTAAACACCGTAGATAAACGCGTTTTAAAAAATATTTGGTTAAAATCGGTTAAACATTAGAAAAAATTGGCAAAGTTTTGGCAAAATTTTGGTACAAATACGGTCCTGGACTGTGCAATTTGTAACCGAAAATTAAAATTTCTACGGAATCTAGTGGGGAAGGGGACGGTGCGAATTTTAAGCTATTAAACGTTCCGGTGGTGCTAATAATTTCGAAAATATTAATTGTTTTGTAAAAAGTGAAAAATTTCAAACCAAAATTTTGGCTCCACACGAAGATTATGCTTATTTTAGCTACAGTTTCAGTCATAACACCATAACGAAAAAGGATACCGCAATGATTATATGTTTATCGTAAAGTAGGTCTAAAGAGCTTTTAGGATAGCTGCAATTAGTGGGGGGGGGGGGGGTGAAATTGAATCTGAGGGGTTAATATGACCGAAACGCGTCAAAAATTGGGAGTTTTATAAATGCGATTTTAAAAAAAATATTTTTTTATTGTTTTTTCAAAATTCAAAAAACCCTATGCGTGGGTGGTTTTGCATCGAGGAGTACATTCATTTAAGCTTTTAAAATTTAAAATCACTTCAGAAATAGCCCGACAAGAGCCATTCACCCCTAAAATTAAAGTTTTGAGGTAATTTGCGCATAATTTTCCAACCCCTTCGAGTATAAGAACAAAAAATAACATTTCTTTTGAGGTAAATGAAGTTATATTTGAAATTTTTGAAAACTTTCCAATTTTTATATAAAATTCAAATTTCGCTTAATAACTAAAATTAAAAAACAAAAATTCGTACAGATAAGTTTGTAAAAATTATTGATATTATCTTATTAAATTTTTTTAAATTTAATTATTTTTTAAGGTACATTACCTAGATAACTTTTGGTTTTTTTGAGTTTTTGGGGTACAAAATTTTTTTGAGAGGTGTAGAGGGCAAGTGACCGCCTATATTTCATCCATTTTCTATTACCTTTCATTTGTAAGGTCGATTTTGAAAAAATTAGAAAAAAAATTATTTGAGATATTTTTACTTTGAAATTTTTGATGGAAATCGATTTTTATTATTTTTCTCAATAAGTATAAAAGTTAGCGATTTCAAATTTTTATCAAAGGTAAACACCGTGAATATACGCGTTTTAAAAAATATTTGGTTAAAATCGGTAAAAAAAATTTTTTGGAATAAATTCGCAAAATTTTGGTACAAATACAGCCTGGACGACGCAATTTTAAACCGAAAATTAAAATTTTCACGGAATTTGGTGGGGGAGGTGACGGTGCGAATTTTAAGCTATCAATCGTCTCAGTGGTACTAATAGTTTAGAAGATATTAATTATTTTGTGAAAAATGAAAAATTTCAGACCACAATTTTGGCTCCAAACGGAGATTTTGCATATTTTCGCTACATTTTCGGCCATAACTCAATAACGAAAAGAGATAACGAAGTGATTCTTTTTTTGTCGTAAAGTGTATCATGAAAGCTTTCAGAAAATGTATATTACGTTGGGGCAAAATAAAATTTGTGGGGTTGATTAGACCAAAACTCGAATAAAAATGCTACTTTCTTAAATGCGATCTTAAAAAATTTAAGATTTCGTTGTTTTTTTCCAAATTGAAAAACCCTATGCGTAGACGGTTTTGATATCAAGAGCAGATTTATCAGAATTTTAAAAAATGAAATTCCGTTAAAAAATAGGCCTACGGGAGCCGCCGACCCCTAAATTCAACATTTTTATTTTTTTCGCCATAACTTTTTAACCGCGCAAAATTTCAAATTGCACTATGCTCATTACACCACAAATATTGTTCTTCTTAGATAATCTGATGTAAAATTGAGAAAATTTTAAAAATTGACGGCTGCAGAGGGGGCCGACCAAAGCGCGCATTTGAGCTATTTTATTAACATTTCACTTGGGATTTTTTTTTCAAGTCCACGGGTAAAATTTAATCATGCTGATTTTTTCTCGCATAAATAATAAAGAAAGAAGGGAAATAAAAAATATTGGAATATTATACACGGTCGGGATCAAAAGTTACGAATTTTCAAAGTCGGCGTCGAAAAAGCGCTAATTTCAAACTACAAATTCGAGGCCGACAAACGTACAGAAAAAATTGAGATATCAAAAAAAGCGCTCGTAAATGGCAAATCAAGAAACCGCGATTTTTTTCACCTGCCGCACAGAAAACGCTAAATTTGTACACTCGGCGTGGCAGCACCGCGACGCCCCACCGTCGCGCCCGGAGACTTAAAAACGGTTATGGTTTATCCCCAGGATGTAAGAATAAAGGGGGCCAAATTTCGTCGCTCCCCTTTAAAACCGGACGGGGGTGCGATTTTTCAAAGTTGACGCCGACGAAAACCGGAAAAAAAGCAACAAAAAACGACCATTTTCGAGAATTTTCTTCAGAGTGTTAGCGTGCTGGGAAAAATTTAAAATTCGAATCCCACTTAGAATCGACATCTTTCTTAACAATGCAATCGAAATTTTTAAAATCTGACTAAAAAACTGCCATTTTCGACTTGTCGCAAAAAACGTCCGAATTTGGGGTAAAAATACAAAAGGGGAGGTATCTCCGCCCCCTTAATAGATAGGTTCGGGGGAGGCAAAAGTCAAAACCACAGTCTTCAGAATCCGATCCTCCATAACATACTAAAATTTGATACGATTCGGGGTGAATTTCGGACACTGAGGGGACAACAATGTAGGTTCCAGGGGCGAATCTAGAAAAAAAATTTGGGGGGGTATTTTTTCCAGAAGATGCCCCCATGACGAATGCGCCCAATACAAAATTTTCAAATTTTTGAAAAATTTTCAAGGTCAATGCTTCTTATAGTGAGTTGAAAATATGTACTTAATTTTAAATTGCTTTTGTTAGTTTTCAAATCAAAATTAAACTTAAACATAAAAAAAATCACAAAAAATAAAACATTTGTTCAATAAAATTCAAATTCAAAACAAGAAATATACCTAATAACTAATAAATAATACAAAAGTATATTGTTATATAAATAAAAAATACATATTGAAAACAAAACGATGAACTGGTAATATTTTTGATTTTTTCACATTCATAATAAAAACTCATGTTTTCTATTTTTTATGGAACTAAATTTGTTGATAATTTCATCAACATCAATTGCAACATTCCTATGAATATGCATTATTACTAAACTCGCCATCCTGGTCTGAGACATCGTTGACCGAAGGTATGTGGCAAAGTACAAATAATTTGTAATATTGTTTTTATTATAGGAAAGACTTCTTTACTGCGCATATTAAAAACATTTAAAGCAGAGTCAAGTACATTTTCTTTATTTTTACAAAATTGAATCCAAACTTCTACTTCTGATGTAGATTTTGCACAATAGTAATATTATCTTCTTCTTGAGAAAATTTAATGTAGTTGACAATACTACAAATGTCATTTTTAAGCTCAATTTCACTTATATCTTTAATTTTGTTAGGTAATATGGCATTTAACAAATAGATGTTCAATGTTTCATTATTAAATCTACTGATAAGATCATTTAAAATATTATTACAAAGGGAAATAAAAACTGATATTTTGAAATAGTCTTCTATTGAGTCGGTTTGTAAGTTATCTCGATGAATTTGTTTTCCACTTAATCGAGGTATTTCAAGGTCCAAGTTTAAAGTTTGAGAAAACTTTTGAATTTCCTTGAAGATTGAGTGAAATGCAACATCTGCATTTTCACGTTTTTCCTCAATTGCTGAAATCGTACCCTTAACTGCAATTTTTATTTTGCAGGGTTTTACTTAGGGCAATTGTCATTCCCAAAATTTCAGAAAGACAGAAGAGCGAAAAAACAAATGTTGATGATGTTAATGTAAGGATAAAACATTGAGCTTTATTAGATGATGATACGCTTTCTTGTCTTGCCATAAACTTATCAGTTCAAGTACCTTAAGAATATCTGGGAGCAAAGATTTACATTTTAATACTGCCTCATGTCTTTCTATCCATCTTGTTTCACATAAACTTCCGAGGCTTTCATTATAAATATGGGTAAAAACATTGTGTCTTTTAGCTGAAGCATTAAAAAATTCAATGACCTCCTTCACGGTTCCAACACAATTTCTAATAGATTGTACATTTGAAGACTTTGATATTGATAAGTTTAACTTATGGTTATAACATGGACAATATACATACAGCATTTGGTAACTTTTCTCTTAATTTTACTACAGCACCTTGTTGGTTTCCTGTCATAACGCTGTAACCATCAGTTGTTGTCGAATTTGATTCCCACATATCTCAATTATTTCATTTTGTGTATTTTTACTTATATATGTCGCTTTTGAAGACCTATTTTTTATGTGTTCTTCTAAAACGGAATCGCCAGATTCTACACGAAACCTTAAAAGTTCCCTAAAATTACCCTCATTTTTAACAGAATCCATTTCCATTAACCTATCATCTCGATGACCTCTTAATGGAATATTTTGACGAGCAAGAAATATTATACACTTAATAATGGGTATTAATCTTTTACGATTTTCAATAACTTGATTTAATTTATTTTTATCCAATAAATTTATAATATTTTTTGTTCAGTCAGCATTTGTGATTAAAAAGTTTTCTGCTTGTAAAGTTGCTTCTTTGTGGTATTTATTATTTTCATGACAAATTAAATCACCATCTTTTCCAGTTAATTTCGAAAATTTTTGTAAAGGTTTATTTACTAAGTTTTGCAGTTCGGTATTTTTATACATCCCACCTGCTCTAGCGAATAATTTGCAATATTTACAAAACACTCCTTGAAGTTTTTTGGAAAATATTAGCCACGTATATGTTTGAAAATATTTTTCTGATAAATAGCAATTAACATTTTTTCCATTTTTTACGTAAACAGAATGTAGTAAATTTTCTTTCGAAGAAGGTTTCCAAATATTGTTTAAAAAAATGAATTTTTGTTCTTCAGTCATATTTAATTCAGAATTTGTAATAAAATTTGCTATATCTATGTATGAGCTATTGTCACTGGTAATAGCCATACCAATCGGATCAGTAATACCTGAAGTTGATGGCTCTGGTATTAGTGTTTCTTCAGTTGAAGTAGATGTACTTTGTAAGAAATTTTCATCCTATTTTTTTTTGTTTCTTCGTCTTCATTGCGTGGTTGTTTATATAAATTTAAGAATTTATCTAAAGTATTTAATTTCCTTTTATTGCTCATTTTTAGCTGTAGGTAACTATAAAAGAAATGCCAAGATTTAATATAAAATTACCCCATTACCCCTCCCCCCCCCCTTGTATCCACGCCTGGTTGGTTCCTAACGGAAAAGAAATAGGTAAGTGCAACATGATGAAGATTAAACTAGTAAGTACTAAGTACCAGTCATTTATTGCACAATCATAATGTTTGTGTAGGAAATAAAAACAGTCAACAAAAAACAAAAAAGTCATAACGCAAGATGTAATAAAAAATCCTTCTTTGACAAAGAATAGAAGAAGGAGAGAGAGAGAAAGAAATGTAAAAAAAACAGTGCGTAAGAATACAGAAGTATGTATCAGCACTAGATTATTGGTAGTTGGTATTCACCACCAAATATTTGGAGAAGCAAAAACTGAAGAAAAACAGTATCAGGAAGAGATTGATGTAATAGAAAATGATGAAAATGTGTTTCTTCTTTTATACATGGTGATTTCTAAATTGATACTTTTTTTGGACAGAATGTAAAACCCAATAAAATAAATCTTTTGGCATCTTCATAAAGATGGTATACATCATCTATAAACTATAATCACCAGAACCACAATCCTCATTTCCGAGATAAAAATTGTGTTCGTGCAAAATACTCATTACTTACCTACTTATTACTTTTTTAGCACATTTTCAGAGAAACGTCATATTTTTCTCATAGGATATGTAAATTAGCAGTTCCATTGCTGTTAAATGTTGCCTTAAATTTCGTCTTAGTAATTTTGTTTTTTTTTGAACAACGATTCTCAAAAATTCAACCTATTTTAAATCGTTCTCTTCTAGTTTCTGTCGTAAAAGATATGATAAGGATGAAACTCGTTTGATTTCAAAAATTTCCTTGATATTGCAAGTTTTATAATGATTTAAAAAATACTTAATGGGAATAAGTAGTAAATTTATGTGTCTTTTCTGTGCAAATCTGTAAGCCCTTACAGAAGATACCTAATAAATACATATCTGAAGAGTAACCGTCCCATAAAACCAAACTTAGAGATTTTTCCTGTAAGAACTTACTTAGAGATTTGCACAGAATTGCACCATTAAATTTAATTTTTATCGTTAATTTTTGGAAATATTCAAAATAAACATTTGAATAAATGTTGTATCTTTTTGAAAGATATTTCCAACATTACCACAGTCTACCAATTTTACCATTTAAAATATGAAAGTTAGTTTAGTAATAAAAATGAAATAATCTTTAAAAATTGGTACAATTTTTTTAATATTGGTTTCATATAAATGTTGACAAATCTTTAAAAACTGACATTTATCTGTGACTTCATATGACTTTCATTTTGTTTTCTTACATCAGGTGACTGAGATAAAGCTAGACATACAGTTAGAAATGTTAAAATTATAAAAAGTAGTGAATTGGAATGACTCGGATTTATTTATACAGGGTGTTCCGGAATAACTATGACAATTTTTTAGGGGTGATAGAGGAAGTGAAACTAAGCATTTTTAACTTATAAAGTATTGCCCGGAAATTCTTCCTTAAAAAGTTATACCACTTCAAAAATTTAAAAAAAAAATAGTTTTTTGTAAATAAAATAAATATTACAAGAGATATTTATTTGAAATTTTCGCGATAGTTTTTTCACATAAGGATACACATTTACGACCAATAAAAGTTTTAAAAATATTTTCAGGGGCGTTATATTTGGGGGGGTCATCAACTTTTGATCATATCTTTTGTTTCTTTACGTTTTTGGTAATTTTAAAAGTACTTAAATAATCCTTGATCAACATTCTACAGAAAAGGTACTCCTATTGTTCTTCGTTTCAGAGTTAAAGCAGATTTTATAATTTTGAGCTTAAATTATAATTTTAAAAAAACAACATCAAAGTAGGCTAATTTACTTAAAATATTATGTACTAAATATGTGGGCTGCTCCATATGCAAGATGCATGTCTGGTAATTCCGAATTTGAAAATCTATGCATTTTTAATATTGCAATTATACGACTAACTATCAAACACTAATTAGAAAATATTAAAGGCTGCTTAGAACTTAGAATAAACAACATATTGTGGTAATTCGCCTACTTTAATATTTGTATGTTTTTAGATAAATCAGGAAATTTTCATTAAAAAGCCTAAATATTATAAAATCTACTTTTACTCTGAAATGAAGCACCGGAGCGGAGCCACTACAATAAGAGTACCTTTTCTGTAGAACGTTGTTCAAGGAATATTATAGTACTTTTAAAGTTACCAAAAACCTAAAGAAACAAAAGATATGATCAAAAAAAGTTGATGCCCCTGAAAATATTTTTAAAACTTTTATTGGTCGTAAATGTGTATCCTTATGTGAAAAAACTATCGCTAAAATTTCAAATTAATATCTCTTGCAATATTTATTTCATTCACAAAAAACTATTTTTTTTTTTTTGTAAGTGGTATAACTTTTTAAGGAAGCATTTGCGGGCAATACTTTATAAGTCAAAAGTGCTTAGTTTCACTTCCTCTATCACCCCCAAAAAATTGTCACAGTTATTCAGGAACACCCTGTATACATAGCATCTTAATAAGTATAAAAAACTGTAAAACATTGTCGATTTAACAGAATCTGTAAATGTATTATGTATTAATAACAAAGATACCCATGTAATCCAACTCAAATTGGGACACCCTGTATAAATTATTTTCAATGTTTCAATATTTTTACATCTAAATAGAAAAACTTGTTATTTATTTTCATTTAGTCCAACTTTATTATTTATACGTTTTGTATAAATTAAATTAAAAACTATCGATTTCGGGATAATTTTATCCCATCTTCAGGTTTTTAAAGAATCTTTATTGTCAAGATAATAGTGACATGTCACTAAGTTGGACTAAAAGAAAATAAATAACAAGTTTTTCTATTTAATTGAAGCAGTCCAAATAATTGTGTTGTCCTTTAATTTATTTAATTTCTACATCTCTCACCTTCTGCTTTCAAAACTATTGGAAATGAATTTAAAAAATGTTTTTATGTAACATAAACATAGATTTAGGCAAATCTTGATAACAATGATGTATTTATCCTTGTAATCCCAACTTAATCTTCTTTGAAAATTTGAAACTACAAGATGTATCCGACCACACTTTTACTAAGAATTTAGGGACAGGTATACCGAAAATGGATAATCTTATTAATAAAAATTTAAATGATAAATAATCTTTTATCGTCCGTCAAAGCTTATTAAATTTAAGAATTACACTTATAGATTTGAGAAGTTTATTTTACAATTGACAATCGTATCATCTAAAAATACCAAAACTTTTCACATCAACTTTTACGAGATTATTTATGGTTTATGGTTAGTTATCTCTTTCAATCGCGTTTATATCCTCATTTGTTTAATTATATTATTATTTAAATGTAAATCACGATTCATAACAATGTACAATTAGTAATTAAACGCTAAACGCTAATTACAAAAACTTAAAAGCTGAATTTGATTCGGATAGATTCCATTTCCTTATAAGAACTTACAACTCCACAGGTTCTACAAATTATCAATTTATAATTAATTTAAAGCCCAATGTTTGATTGTTTATTTCAAAGAAAACGTACAAATTTTTATAATTGCCAACTTTTTACACATAAAATTAATTTTTCAGACTTTTTGATAAAAATTTAGCAGTTGTATTAAGTATTAACTGTATAAGCAGTTACGGTCCCACTGACTCAAATTTTAAATTCCAAGGAAAGAAATTTAAAAAAATAGAATAAAAGTGAATCTCTTTGGTTATTCTAATTTCCACTCACTTTTTTTAACTACAAGCCTATATTTTTTAAAAGAAAAGTACCCCAGTTGTATCACTCTTCCTTAAATCCTAAAGTGACTCTTAATTTTTTTAAGTGACAGAAATGTATCTGCTAATTTTAAAATTTATGGTGAGTTTATGGTTTATGCTCAACTAACAACTATCTAGTAAAAATTAACCACTAATAATTAATAAGAAAATGCATTAAATTGCGTTTGACCGTTTATACTGTCATCCAGCAACGATTCCGTCGATTCCTAAAACTTTAGGCATTGCTTATATGCTAGGTATTGCCTAGCCTAGTTGCTAGGTATTTTTTATTAAATGATTAAAAATACCTAGCAACTAGGCAATACCTAGCATATAAGTAATGCCTAGTCTAAGTTTTAGGAATCGTTGGTGAAAACTGGCATAAAATTTTGACCAGAATCTCTATTATACCAGATAATTATTTTGGATGAGAATTGACATATAACCTCAAAATATTATTGATATCATTTGAATTACTAATGTATTTACCTGTATAAATATGTAATTACTACAAAGAAATAGGGGATGTAATTATGTTTTATTATACAGGGTGTCCCATTTTAATTAATCCAGCTGAATATCTTTGAAACGAAGCGATTTCCTCAAAAATGTTTCAGACAAAAATTGTAGCGGTTCGAGGGGGACATTTAATAGTGCCATGGGTTTTTAATTGTTATGGGGTTTTATGGGGGTTTTATGGAAAAACATTTTTTTTTCAAATGTGAACCGATTTTCGATACAGTTTTACTAGAAAACTAAAGCTTTATAAGAAAATTCGTAAGAGACAAAAAGTGCTTAAATTAAGGCAAGGATTAATAAGAAATATTATTTTATTTTATTAAAAAAAATAAATTTAAAAAAAAGTTTATTTTATTTTTATTATTTTTTAAGAAAAATATTAATTTTTTTTTACTTATAAAATTTAAAATAAAGTCAAAGGTTGGAAACAATAGGTGTCAAAACGGTTTTTCAATTTTATTTGCAATTTAATATGTTAAATAATATTTTTCAATGAAGGAAGAAGGCTTCGAAAAATAAAGTAATTTCATTTTCAGTCTACTTTGTCTTTCGCATATAATTGTAATATTGTGACAGATTAGTTTTTTGTAAAAGCTCATTGTTATTGAAGCCACTGTGATTATTTAGAGTCAGTTTCTCATAAAATGGCTGGAGAAATCCTGATAAAAGTTTTGGGCGAATGCCATGATAACTATCGGCACTCAGCACGTCTTCATGCTGAGAGGTTTCCACAATTGCCTCATCCAAATCATACAAATATTAGGATGCTCGTGAAAAGAGCGGCAAACGGTTCTCTTAGAAGAAAACGTAGTAAAACTGGTCCTAAGATGCTCCCCTCATTGATAGCATTAGCTTCCGTAAATGAAGATCCACTTACATCTACAAGAAAAATTCAGCGTCTTCATGGACTTCCTAAATCTTCTGCCAACAGAATTTTAAAACACCATAAATCACACCCATATCATGTTCATTTAACCCAACAAATTAAAGAAGATGACTACATCCGCCGACTTAATTTTTGCATATGGGCTACGAATCAAGTTAGAAGAGATCCCCTTTTTTTTAATCACGTACTTTTTACTGATGAAGCAAAATTTGACAATATGGGTGGAGTAAATCTTCATAATGCTCATTATTATTCTGAAAATAATCCACATTGGCAAAGAGATCATAGATTACAGTGGCGTTGGTCTATAAACGTTTGGGCTGGAATAGTGGAAGAAAATCTTAACCAACATGTTTATTTGAATATAATTCAAAACAAAATGCCTACTCTTCTAGAAGATGTACCTCTAGATTTAAGACAGCGAATGTGGTTTCAACACGAATAGCCAGCAAGATCTCCGGATCTTACAAAAATGGATTATTTTTTATGGGGTTACATAAAAGATAAGGTTTATGAACGACCAACTACAACTAGAGAGGATATTATGATACGAATTACGGACGCTTTTCGAAGTATCACTTCTGAAATGTTGAGAAATGTATCATTGGCTTTTCACACATGAGTAAACATGTGTATTGAACAAAATGGAGGAATATTCGAACATCTTATTTAGACCAGCTCTCGTAATTTAAGAACAGATCCAAATATCTTTAGGTGTAATAATTAATTACCTTTGACTTTATTTTAAATTTTATAAGTAAAAAAAAAATAATATTTTTCTTAAAAAATAATAAAAATAAAATAAACTTTTTTTAAATTTATTTTTTTTAATAAAGTAAAATAATATTTTTTATTAATCCTTGCCTTAATTTAAGCACTTTTTGACTCCTGCGAGTTTTCATATAGACCTTTAGTTTTTTAGTAAAACTGTATTCAAAATCCCAAAATTTGTGTTCATTTTGGTGAATATAGCGAAAAATTGAAATTTTAGAAAAAAAAGTTTCAACCAAAACTTTCTTATTATTTTTCATAGATTACGAATCTATAATAAAAAATGGGGGTTCCCATTTGAAAAAAAATGTTTTCCCATAAAACCCCATAACAATTAAAAACCCATGGCACTATTAAATGTCCCCCTCGAGTCGCTACAATTTTTGTCTGAAACATTTTTAAGGAAATCGCTTCGTTTTCAAGATATTCAGCTGGATTAATTAAAATGGGACACCCTGTATATTTTATCATTAAAAAGCGAAAATAAGCTAAAACTCTGGCCAATGGCCAAAACATATTTGATTATTTTTCTAGTAACTTTTATAGTATACGCTGTCTTTCCCTATCACTCTTCCTAGTTAAAAAATTGAGTATAGTGGTTAGTAAACCTAGAAGTACGCATGCTTGATCCATAGATAATAAGCTTGATCTTTGCAGTTGGCAGTTTCTGTTTAAATATTTTCTATATCTTTTATAAGGTATATACACAACCAACAAATATTTTTTATACACAACCAATAAATGATTCAAACACACAGTTTAATAATTAATCCAGAAACACGTGATCTGGGCTCATAAGCAGTTGAAATGGAAGTAAAAATGCATGGAAACATTTTAATCAGTCAATGTTACAAACAAAACATATTCATAAGAAGTACATCAAAATAATGCTCACAGCTAACTAACACTCTTTCACTTATTAAAACAAACACTCTTAATAAAAGTTTAACAAAAATATTCAACAAATACCATACTCGATCAATGTTGTCATTTAAAACTTCAAAGTTTCTTTCAGTGTCCTCCAGTCCAGAAAATAAAAAGTACATAAAATGATTCATTGTGGGTTCAGTTTGGTGATCAAAATTTTTATTTCATCCATGTGTAGTGGTTAGTGAATCTAGAAGTACGAATGCTTGATCTTTACAGTTAACAGTTTCTGTTAAAATTTTTCTCTGGCGAATATCATAATATCATATAAAGGATAGTGAAACCTTTAATGGAAGTGATATTGTAACGTAGGTGGTCTATACTTTTATACTCACTCTAGGTAATTTCTTATGTTTTTATTTAACTATATTTTTTACAAACTAAATAACAATTTCAATAAATAATTTTACTAACTTTGTTACTACACTTGTAACTTGTAATCTACTAATATTAACATGAGGAGCCTTAGTACCGATTGCAGATCGGCACCAGGTCTCCTCCCTACTCTAATGCCTAATCACTAATTATCTAAAAACCAATCGAATGCCTCTTTGACTTCAGGTCTTCCGTATTTAAACACTTTTGTGTCCTCATACATGAACCAGTCACGATCGCGCGCTCTTGAAATTATACACAATACTTGCAATATTTTTGTTGGTCAGCAAAGAGAAATAAGTGTTTATACAATAAACACGAAAAAATATAAAACACACTTCAGTTGATTTAATTTAGAAAATAATAACTCTTAATTTTTGAATAAAATTATGTATAGTGACAATATGTAAGTGATGGAGGAGTTGATGAAACTTGTTCAACACTTTGATAACACGTCAACAATTTGAAATGTTGCGACGAATATATCAAATTGCTTAGTAGAGTATAAAGTTCTCTTTTTATGTTAGTGATTGACTAAGGTAATGGTTAGTTGTTACTAGAGCATAAACTCAACTTTAATAGTAACTTAAAGGTGTTTAAGGAAAAGTGAAAAAATTTAAAGAAGTGTGTTTCATATTTTTATTATTTCACACAAAAATTTTTAAAACTGAGGCGTGTGGGCAAATTGATTCTGTGCAAAGCTGTAAGCTGAATCCTTCCATTACAACACATAACAAACCTTATACTGATATTTCCTGTAAGGAAATAGGGTTTTGCACAGAATTGAACCAAAAATAGCTAATTTTAGTACAAATAAGCAGTGTATGAATTTATCACTTTGCTCACGTGTGCTGAACCTGATTTCTTCCATTTTCTCTGTAATAAATAATATGTAGGTACTTTAATCACATTTCCTAATTTTTCGAAAATTTTATTGTCAACCTATTAATTGTTATTTACAAAATATCTATACGGAGTACTTAATACAATCATATCATCGTCACTTTCTTGAATTTCTTTATTATTGAATTTTTAATATAAATGAGAATAATCCTACTGTAATAATTTAAATATTCTTATCTTTAAATTTTGATATAATATTTTGAAGGAACCAATAAAATAGAAAAAAAAAGATTTATTAAAAAAAGCTTCAAATTTAATTTCTCAAACTTGAACGCAGCCAGAATAACATTTATTCTATTCCTCACTATTTGATTTTCGAATTTGTTGATTAAGTGGCTTCTAAGTATTTCAAAATTTACTGACAAGTTGAAAAGGTTGCAACTTTTATTTATAAGTAAGGAGAAAAATAATGTACAGTGGGGTGCACAAAAAACGGCCAACAATGTAGCTTCGTTATTTCTTATCCGATTTTAATAAGTGATATGTCAAATTAAATGGTTTGAAGAATAATACTATCAGATAATAATAGATTATTTTTATTTTTGAAAACATTAGAGGAGGAGGAGGCAACTTTTCTTTTTCAAATGGCAACATGTAACATATATTTTTCAATTGAGAAAAATCATTAACAAAAATAATCTATGCCAATTATACCCATAATTTTTTTTAATTAATTTTAAAAAAAAAATTTTCTTATTTTTTTATTGTTATTATTTTTTTTAATTTAATTCAATTGTTTTTTTTTTGTTTTTGAGTTTTCAGTTTTTATTTTTTTAAGTTTTGTTTTTTAATATATTATTAATAATTTTTAATTTATTAATAATTTTTTAATTTATTAACAATAAATTAAAAAACAAAACTTAAAAAAAACCCAAAAACAAAAAAAAACAATTAAATTAAAAAAAAATTTAAAAAAAAATAAGAAAAAAAATATGTATAATGTAAACCAATTATTTTAGATTATTTTTGTTAATGTTTTTTTTTTTAATTGAAAAAAATATGTTACCATTTGAAAAAGAAAACTTGCCTCCTCCTCGTCTGATGTTTTCAAAAATAAAATTAATCTTTTATTATCTGATAATAGTATTCTTCAAACCATTTAATTTGACATATCACTTATTAAAATTGGATAAGGAATAACAAAGCTACATCGTTGGCCGTATTTTGTGCACCTCTCTGTATAATAATAAATAAATTAATAAAAATAATTTATCTGTTTTGCAAAAATTTTGTAATTTTATCCAAAACTATTGAATAAAGTGTCAATAATGAATGTCATTTTAGATGTCTAAAGTATCTAATAATCCACTATCTACTACAACTCCTTAGTTGCATGTTATTTACGGATCAAGCTCTGGATCAGCCTGCTTTTCCTTTTGTGTATGAAAAATTAAATTTTGATTGCTCTCCAGTTTTGGATAAAATATTGTATGCCACGTTTTCGCGCGACTTATTTTATTCATAATCCACTCATATCATAAATATCTAATAAGCAATATCAAATAGTTTTGAGAATTTATTTTGAGTGCGTTTTCATATTTTTGTATCAATACATTAATAAATTGGTTTAAATTTTGCATTTGTGTATTGTGTTCTTCGAATTGAATTGAATAAAAAAAACGTAAAATTGACATAATGATTTGCTTGGAATATGCCTTAATTTTGCCGGAAGTTTTAGTAGAAGCACATCTTTATTAATTATAACGTCAATTTTTTATTTTTTTTTTATTTTTCAATTTTGATTTTTTAAATTTAAATTGTAAAGTATGTACAATATTAAAAAAAACATTTGAATAAAAAGTGTTTGTTTTGAAAAGACCTATAAAACAATACCATACTCGATCAATGTTGCCATTTAAAATTTCGAAGTTTCTTTCGGTGTCTTCCAGTCCAGAAAATAAAAAGTACATCAAATGATTCATTGGGTTCAGTTTGGTAATCAAAATTATTAAATCATCCATGTGCGACAAAGCGTTTTCTAAATAAAGGAGTAGCTCAGATGGTTTTCTGGAACATCCGATATACTTCTTCAACTGTTTTTTGAACCATAACTTTTTGTTAGTTAAATTTCAAATTTTTATTTTTGGTAAAAAGAGTAACCATTCATTTACATTTTTTCATACAACCTACGGTAATAATGTTGACAAGGGCCTCAAAGAAAACTTTTGCGGTGGGGCCCAAAATTGGAAGTTACGCCACTCTATAAACGATGACCCAAACAATAATAAACCTGCACTTCCTAACAATAATAAGCTATTTAATTCTCTTATTTGAGGAATAAAAGGGCTTAATTTAATCCCTACGGATTACATTGTAAATCTTTTTCATAGGGAGTAAATTCTATTGATCTTTATTTTCAATTTTTATAAATCTAAGCTTCAAACCTTGATGGATTTATAATTTTATTACTGATTTTTCAAAAAATGTGATAGAGCAAATAACAATGTATGAAAAAACTACAGGTCCTTGACATATATTTTAAGAACTTGCCCTTTTACCTAAACCTAAAGACCATAAAAATTAAAAACATTGGTAAAATCCAAGAAAAATTAATGGTGCATCTAAACTATTCATAAAAAACCAGTACAAAAGTGTTTGATAACTTCGTCCTAACCTCGTTTTAATAAATAGCGATAACAATCCCAAACATTTGATAATTAATTACATAAAGTTTCGGTTGTTCTAGTATCTATCATTTAATTTTTGCCGCCTTTGCTGCGATCGCTAATTTCACTATTTACTTTATAAGTAGGTCAACAGATAAAATGTGGATAATCTATGGACCATTTTATCAAACCAAAAGGTAATGAATACTATTTTAATAAGAATAAATTATGCATAACGCATAACCAAATTTTTTAACCGGCGAGATGTTAGCAATAAGTTTTCCAGCAATAAGTATTTTACATGTAATTCTCCGCAATAGGTTATTTCTAAATAACTTTCTTCCTTATTAATTCATAAAAGAAATAAATACACCAAATTAAAGCACAATTAAATCCCCACAGAGTGGTGGTACCCACTTTGCTTGTCCGTCCCGATTAAGTGTTTTATAGCACCCCAATCAAACCTCTACCACGTATTTTCAAATTTTTAAATATTAACCTACAAAGACAAGTGATATGTCTATGGATAGCATTTTTCATGTAGATGACGAGGATGTTGGTCACTTTGCTTGTCCGGGCCAATTAATTGAGTAATTAAGAAAAAACACTATTTTTTTCGAAATTTATGAAGTTTGAATGCTAATTTATTAACGCAGTATTGTTGCATAAAAAAGTTAATTACACCAAAAGATCAGAAATTTAATTGTGATTACGATGGTATGTCACACTTTGCTTGTCCGTCCATAATTAATTCGCTATTACCCAGCAATAACTTTTAGAACGCCAAATTCCAAATAAATCTGCGACGAAAGTCAATCAAAGAAAACACTTTTTTAATTTGGATATCGATGGTACTGGTCACTTTGCTTGTCCGGGCTAATTAATTGAGTAATTAAGAAAAAAACACTATTTTTTCGACATTTATGAAGTTTGAACGCTAATTTAATAACGCAGTATTTTTGCATATAAAAGTTAAAAAAGTTAATTACACCAAAAGATCAGAAATTTAATTGTGATTACGATGGTATGTGATACTTCGCTTGTCCGTCTATAATTAATTAGCTATAAGCCAGCAATAACTTTTAGAACGCCAAATTCAAAACTAATATGCGGCGTTCTAAAAGTTATTGCTGGCTAATAGCGAATTAATTATGGACGGACAAGCAAAGTATGACATACCATCGTAATCACAATTAAATGTCTGATCTTTTGGTGTAATTAACTTTTTTATGCAATAATACTGCGTTAATAAATTAGCGTTCAAACTTCATAAATTTCGAAAAAATAGTATTTTTTCTTAATTACTCAATTAATTGGCCCGGACAAGCAAAGTGACCAATATCATCGTCATCTACATGAACAATGCTATCCATAGACATATCATTTGTCTTTGTAGGTTAATATTTAAAAATTTGAAAATACGTGGTAGAGGTTTGATTGGGGTGCTATAAAAAACTTAATGGGGACGGACAAGCAAAGTGGGTACCACCACTCCATGAGGATTTAATTGTGCTTTAATTTGGTGTATTTATTTCTTTTGTGAATTTAAATAAATTTAATATTGGCAAAGATGTTAAATTCTTGGAATCTGAAGAAACTCTTGATGAAAAGTGAGTTGGAGGAAAGTAAATGTCTTCCAGAGAATTTCCTTTGGGAAGAGTTCCAAAAACAGATGCAGCATTTCCTCTTTGTATTGCAATGCTAATTCTTTGAATGAGAAATGATGTTGATCTTGCATCTTTGGTTACGTTTTTAATTTTTTTTCCCAAATCTTTTATAAATTGTAATCCAAGGGATCCCCAAACGCCAAAAGTCTCAATGCTAATTGGATAAAAAATAAAATTCCTTGAAAGATTACTATATTTAGATATTTTATTTTTTTTTATTATTTTGTGAATTGATAAGGAAGGAAGTTATTTAGAAAAAACCTCTTATGGAGAATTACATGTAAAACACTTATTGCTAGAAAACTTATTGCAAATTTTTGCAATAGGTGAATTTATTTTAATAATACTAAAAATTTGAAGTTCTATAGGTAGTAATCAATTGTGGTGTAGTGTTGTATAAGTGGAACATGATGACATTTTCTAATTACTCAAGGATGTACACCTTATGCACTTACTTTTACATCAGATTTATTTATAGTCTTACAGGAAATGTTTATCAGAAGCACTATTTAAACTTCTAAAAGTTAATTTATGTTTGTTATACTTCCCCTTGTGCCTAGTTTGTAAGCTTTTCACGTTTCACGTTATTATAATTGCATTAGTATAATACTACAAAAAGGTATTGATGATAATTATTAGTTTTAAAACAATCATGTACAAATCAATATTAATAAATAATAAATATATAATACACAATAAAAATAGTAAAAATAATTAAAAATTATAATATAAATCTTATTTCTCGAGCCCTTTCCGTAAGTTTCCTTACTCTGCCTCTGCTACTGTTACATGTTTATCAGTCTCACTATCATTGTATCATTAACTAAATGGTTTAAGGGCAAATTATCACTGTTAAAATAAAAACTTGAAATTTTTGAAACAGGTAAGAAAGACACACGTTTTTGTCTGGTAGATCGTAGGTCTAAATGTCCTTTTTTTCCTCAAGAGCTTCCAAATTAACATCTTGGTCTTCTAAAACATCATTCTTCTCAACTTCATTAACTGCACGTCGAGGTATCGTATTTATGCTTGAATCGGATCTATTTTCGTATTTTCTTTCTCACTATCGGCCGAGATAATCAATTCAGAACTGCTATCTTCTAATTGATTATTCGGAGTTGAAATTAAAAAATCATTCAAACTTTCAACTTCTAAAGTTCCCTTTGAATGGTCTATTGAAGGAACTATGGAAGGATCAAAATTTGAATGTTTCTTAAAAGATTGAGGTATCATATAAATTTCTTCTTAGAAAGAGTAGGTACCTAAAACAGCGGCAGCATTTCCCCTTTGAATAGCTATGCTTATTCGTTGAACAAGAAATGAAAAAGACCTTTACTCAAGTTTTCTATTCTTTTGCTAATGTCTTTAATAAATTTTAAACCAGTAGAACCCCAAACTCCAAATGTTTCTATACTGATTGGGTAAAACAGAAAATTTTTCTCAAGGTTTCTATATTTTGATTTTTTTGTTTTTCCCCGATCAAAGCAGCAGCACCAGAAGAAAAAGAAGAATAACTGTCTACACAAGTAAAGTCCCAAACAGCTGACTTGCCGAAACACCAAGGAATCAAGGTCATTCCATCAGGTCTCTTACCATCATCCCTACTAGTTCCTAACGGTTCTAAAATAGATGGTACATCGGCAGAAGATTCATTAACTTCACTGTGACGAGATAATCTGCCAGCGCTAAATTTACAACTTAATCTATGTAAACCATTTTCATGTACAGTGAGCCACATGAACAAGAATGTTCAATACATAATGAAGAACAAAGACGGAGACCTATAGCAATTCTAAATGAATCGTTATCAAGAAGAAGGGTACCCAAAGATGAAACTGGTAAAGCATGTAGCCAGGCACCTGATTCTTTAGAAGACAAAGCATTTAATCGTGCTTTTTTAAATGAATCATCAGACGAACACTTAAATTCATTAAATGTAATATCCAAAAGAGGAATATCCCACGATCTTTGGATACGCTTTTCAGAAGCATCAAGATATTTTTCGGTTTTTGAATACCACAGAGGTTCACCTTCAACTAAATTAATATCAGGAACATCTTTAAAAACTGGAGGCAAAGTGTCATCAATTTTCTTCAAAGTTGCATAACAAGAAGAAAGATAAGCAGGTAATGTTAAAGATGAAGCAAGACCACCATAACGTACAGGCAACATTGCTTGAATCCACATTTCTTCTGTTAAATAATTGTTAGTGATTCTTTCTAATCCATATTTTGTAATATTATCAAAAGTATTAATACTAGAAAGATCATGCTAAGATGGACTACATCTGAGAAGGTAATTTACTTTAGGAATTGCAAGGCTGTTTAAAAAAAGGTTAAAATTTAAAACATTCATAATTCTCTTCCCACAATTATTAATATTGGTTGAAAAATCACTTTATTATAATTTATTAAAAAATATTGCATCAGTGTTTTTGTTGGATTTTAAATTGATCCTTTGTTTTTTTTATTTATATCATAATTTTTTATTCAAAAAAATGACAAATGCAAAGAGACAGTTAGTGTTAACATTTGGCGCCCAATGAATCATATCGGGGTGGCTGGAAAGCGGAGAAATGCGAAATGCGTCCCCGAGGTTCGCTTAGCGTCGGAACGCCATTTGATTTATAACATCTCTCGTGCCGAATATTATTGTAAAGCGTGCTTAGCATTTATAAAAAATACAAAACTGCTATCCACTCGCTTGCTCTACATATTTTTTAATCTCCATCAACTTTTCTTACAACAAACTACTCATTTCCAAAACTTTATTATTCCTTCATTTCACTTCTTTTTTTATTTCATCGATCCAAACTTTTTTAATTAACACCAAAGTCCAAAGTTATTGAATTGTGCTAAATTTGTAATAAAAATTTTAATTGGATTATAGTTTCATAAATATTGGGCTTAAATTTAAATAAGCATAATGATTCAGAAGTGTTTTGTAGGTGTAAGTTACAGAGTAAATATTTGAAAAAATGTTGAAGAAGATAATGTGGTTAGGTTAGGTTTTACAACATTTAACCGTATTCGAGTTGTAAATTTTATAATGGTGTTCTCGGCAGGTTAGTTGAGTTGAGGAAAATTGTGTACGGGATTAAAGGAGGATGGGCCGTTATTTCAGTTAGCCGAATTTGTAATCTCGTTAAAAGCGGCAGGAGATGTTGTAATTTCCAGAAATATTATACCGGCCATCCAGACGTAAACCTTTTATAAGATTAAGGCGCCGCATTGTGAATATTAAATATGGTAATAGGATTAGGGTCCTGTCCCGTCCGGGGGTGTCCAATGTTTGCACTTTTAAAATTTGCAAAATGCCATTTACACGGATTAACCATTTTTAGAACAATTGTATCTCCTGTCATGCCACAAATTCGTTCTTAAAAGGAAATTTGTCAAACCATCAGTGTGATTACAGGATTATATTATAAAATTTCCAAAACATTTCATTTTACTGGATATACAATTTCTCTGAATTTTATTTACTAAATTATTATTATTACCTGGATATTTTGACCTCAAGTACCTACACATACCAATTACCAATTCAAATTAAACTCGGTTGCCACAAGAATAAAACCACAGTTCTTTAGGTCATAATAAATAATCATCCATACCATTTCATCAAAAAACTTGTTATGGCAGATACCTTTAAATTTATTAAATTTAATATCTAAAAATTTAATTATACAGGGTGTCCCATTTGATGTTGGACTCTAGGGGTATCTTGGTTATTATTGATTATTGGAGATCGAAAACGGACAAAGTAGTAGAGATTTGTTCCAATATTAATAATTAACATTCAAAGCATTCTAACACAGTTTTTTGACATTATACAGGTATATACTTTCTTGTGTACACTGCAGTAAAACAAATGAATATTTTTTTTGCCAACGGATCGGCCGAAAATAACCCAAACTTCTCCCGGTACTTGTCTTCCAGTCACAAGCTCAATAATATTTTAATCGGTGGAAGGTGAGACAAAACAAACAAAGGTAAAGACTGTTCACGATCTAGGGCCTTCCCCAGATCGACTTAAACTCCGAAAAAGAAAGCCTTCAGGAAACATTCAACATAGACCCATGTGGTTAGTGATTCCTTAGAAGAAAATGCTAGAGTTTAATATTGGAGTCTTTAAGAAACTTATACATAGCTTCACAAACTTTAATATTAGGATCATGTAACAAGGAAATATAAACATTCTGACCATTATCTACACACTCAAAGATGATGTGATAAATTGACTGACTTTCACCACAAGTACAATTAGTAGAGTCGGTTGCTCCAATTCTGAATAAATGCACATTTTAAAAAGTGTGACCCAATCTCATTCTACAAAAAGGAGTAATAAAATCCCTCGAATGAAAGGGAATATTCTTAAACCATGGTTGCCTGTTAATTTTGCCATTGATACGCCCATAATTAACACCTCTGGAGACATTGGTTACATCAAAATCGGCCTGACCCTCAAGCAAAATGTTGCGATTGCAAACTTTAATAAATTCTGAGAAATGCAGCTTAATATCTACAGAATCTTGATGCAAACCTTCCTTAGCTAGGAAGTCCGCCACTTCATTTCTTGGTTTTGTAACACATACCTGGTTTATTTAAATTATCCATTGCACTGCGAGAGTCAGAAAATATGACTGCATTAGAACCACGAAGTTGAGCGCATTTAGTAACAGCCATAAACAAAGCATAAAGTTCAGCTGAATATACTGAAGAATGCTGAGGCAAACTTCCTGAATTAGAATACTTGAGAGCAGCAATAAAAACGCCAAATGAAGATAATGGAGAAACTGATGACCCATCTGTGTAAACCTCAAGGCAATCCCTTCACCTATTCTTGTACCCCAAAAACGTTTTTTTGAATAATTAAAGCGTCAAAATCTTTGGTTACAGGGAGATAACTTACAGAAATCGGTGAAATTAAGGACTTAAACTTAAAACAAAAAGGGGCCAATAACCTATTACTTTGAACTGAATTACGAAACAAACCAATGACCTCTTCCCAAGATCCGAAAATCAGAGGAAAACCTTTACTAGACCAAAACGGATTCTCCATAAACTCCTGAGATACTGATTCAATAGCTCTGATGACAAAATTATCTTGGGCCGACATATTTCTCAAAAGAAATCTGGATCCCAACCATTTTCTTCGAATTAATAATGGCAACTCCGAATATTCCACAAGCAAAGCATTAGTAGGAGAAGATTTAATAGCACTAATGCATAATAATAGAATGTATTCGCGATTCAATTTAATATTTCCCGCCCAAATGTATGTTTGGTTACATATTCTAGTGACGTCACGTACGTGACAAAATAAATGAAAATTTAAACTTGCAAAGAAAAAATCAAATACATTTAATTATAGAAAGTAAATTAGGTAAACTGACGTTATTTACTTGACTACAAGGTGGACCATTTAACTTGAGACAAATAAATATCTACTAAAAGGCTTAGAAAAAAAAATGGTTTTGAAAAAAATTGTTAGGTTTAAATGGGGGAAAATAAAGAACATACTTTCGTCAAGCCTCAAAAATATTTTTTTTATAAAAATTTTTCATTTTAAAATGTGTCAAATAAAGAAATGATTTATGTAAAAGTTTTTTTTACTAAATTTTAAAATTGTTAAAAAAATTATAGGACCTCCTATTTTTTTAATTTTTTATAATTTAACTTTTGAGAAGAATATAGAATATATTATGTTTTTGTATAGATAAATATACTTTTGTGTCAATATTTATTAATTATATAATTTATGTGAGATGTCATATAGTGAAAAATTATTTTTTATTTTTTTAAGAAATATGTTTTTTTTATAAAATATACCGGGTGGAAACGAAACACGGGTCACCTATATAACTTCTTTATTTATGGAAATAAAAATTTGAAATTTGACTAAGTTGTATGGTTCAAGAAAACACATTTTAGGCACTAAAAATTGTTTCAATATCACTTCCGGTTTTTCCGATAAAACCGGAAGTGACATCAACTTTATTTTTTTAAATGTAACACCTAATTTTTTTGTTCATAATTTAAGACTATTTTAGAAAAGCAGTATGTTTGTGATACATTTTTTATTTTTTTTTTAAATTTTGAATAATCCCGAGTACAAAAAATATGAAAAACTGGCACAAGTAAATTAATTACACCCTACATATGCGATACCAAAATAATCGTATTAAAATCTTCTTTTTGAAAAACCAAGTGACTCGGCATCATTCCATTAAAAAAAGAGTTATTTGCAAAAACATTACTCAAAAATTCATACCTCAAAAACTGCTTAAATAATTTTACAAAATATAATTTTCCTTAGGTATTTGTATTATTTGGAATGAGTTTTGGTAGTTTTTATCAACTTCGGATGAAGAAAAAAAAATTTTTTTTTCATAAGTTAAAAAAAACATTATAACATTTATTACAAACATACTCTTTTTATAAAATAATTTCATATTTTGAACAAAAAATGGGTGTTACATTTAAAAAAATAAAGTTGATGTCACTTCCGGTAAAACCAGAAGTCATATTGAAAAATTTTTAGTGCCTAAAATGTGTTTTCTTGAATCATACAACACAGTCAAATTTCAAATTTTTATTATCATAAATAAAGAAGTTATAAAGGTGACCAGTATTTCGTTACCACCCATATGTGTACCAAACTATTTTTTTAGACTTTTTTTTTGTTTTTTGTTATATAGGGGGCCACTTTTCTAATTGCGGGGGGGGGGTTCTAATTTATATTTACGCCACTGATTTTGACTTTGTGTGATTTTGCCCATAGATACAAATTTTGCCGCTTTTTTTGATCCTTTTTATAATTATGTTGGGTCGTCGGGCAACTTGATATTTTCATAGATTTTCGTTTATAATATGTAGTAATTTAAACCAAATGCCAGATGTTGCAAGATGATTTAAAATTGTAGATTTTCCAAACAATTACTTTGGAAAATTTTGTAACCACTAGCCAGCGAATTTGTCTGGCGAATCGATTTCTCCGATGTACATGTTCTACAAATTAAGATTTTGGCAATTTCTTATTGTTCTATTTAATACAGATTTTTTTTCTATTACTGCCTTCCGAACTATATTATTTGGCTATGATTACTTTTGGAATTAGGTAATTTTTGTGTCAGGAAAAATAGAAGTTGCCGTTGCCAGTTTTCAAGCAAAAGTTGAAGCCTTTATGGTTGTTCGCATGTTTTTTTTTAAGTTAAATTTTAACCTAGATTTGAAAAAACCGACAAATTCAGTTTGTTATTTCTTAAGATTAGTAAATAAAATAACAATAACTTCATTTCCATATTTTTTAATCTTATTTAACAGTTATGCATTTCGCATTGAAAGTTGCATCAGGGAATTAAAAAAATGTTCAAAAACTAAGTATTAAGGGTCATTTATGTTACTCACGCCGCGCACCGACATAAACATTAAATACCCAGTTTAAATAAATACTAGCAACAATATACACAGTTTTGCATGATAATCGAAAACTATTGTACATATTATTTATGTTTATGAGATTTTTTTTGTTGCTGCGTTTAAAAAATTGTGAAAAATCATGAAATCGAACATTACTGGCAACAGCATATCTCTAGTTTCTTTTGACAGATTTTTAAAATTTTTTCTGATTTGTAAACTAGATTAATTAAACTAAAACTGGACAACTGCTTTTGTGTTGCAATTTTATCCAAAATTATTTATAAGCGAGCAAAGGTACTTTTGGGTAATTATATTTTTTTTATAGATTCTCCATTTTTTTTCCTTCTGTCCATATTTAGTTGAATGACTCTAGAATCTAAAATAAAAAAAAGTATACAAAAATATTGTTTGCACTAGCATATCTAGTGTTGCCCGTAAACTGCTATTTTTGCCTATTACAAAATGACTCTTAAATAGTTCGAAAGTCATGTCAGAATCTAAAAATTTAATATAAGAATTAGAAAATATCAAAAGTTTTACTGTCAATAACTTCAACTTTATTACAATAAAATATTTATTCCAATTAACCTTATTTATTGACGTATTTTTAACATCTTCTGTTCACAACATGAAATTTAGCACCTGGTATAAAATTGTTACCCTTTCGCAGGTAAGTGGAGAAAAAATTAAAGTAGGTAAATGTTGTTTAAATAGCGAAAAAAGTGTCGAAATAAAATTATTATCAACAATAATAATACAGGGTGTCCCACTTTTTTTCCAGCAATAAATATTTTTGGAGTTTTTTTCGACTAGTTACAGCAATTTTAAAATTTGTAAATTTTCATGATATTGTGGTTTATCTAGGATGTATAATGACTCTCTATAATTTTCTTCCTTATTATCGTTTTTTTAATAAAATCAATTGGGTTTGTCTTTGCCAAATTGCATTTTTTAACATTATTCGCTCCATTTAAAGTGAACTACGAGAGGCGGGCCATTTTAAATTCCTTAAAATCAATCAATCTGAATGCCTTAAAAAGAAATTCAAAAGTAAAGGAAATGTATACATGGTGTCCCAGAAAATTTTTTAAAATTGCTGTAACTTTTTAAGAAAGCGAAAAAACTATTAAATATTAGTTCACTGGAAAATTTTTGTTCAGAAGGACTATCTAAAATTTTTTTTCTGGAAAAGACTTATTATATTTATTTATTTTGCATCAATAATAATATAATTCTAGTTAATTTCAAATATTTCAGTTTAAAAATGCCCCAGAAGACAAATATTTTGTTTTCAAACCTCAAAAAAATCGTTTTGTTTTTGTTTTATAAATAATGAATAAGCGTTCGGTTTTCAAACCGCATTTTCATTTTCCTTGTCCTGTTTTTATTCTATACATATTAGTCAGTATCTAGAAAGTTCATTTTTTATAATGATCATGACAAGAAAAAAATAGTTTATGTGGAAAGGAGGTTATCGTTTTCTGGGAGGATTTAGTTTGTTTGTGCCTTATGTACAGGCTTTTTAAATTTTGTTTATGACGTTGAAAGATTTGGTAGCAAAATTACCCATTTTAAGTAATGTTTTGGTGAGAAGTAGAGAATGTCCTCAAAGTATTAAATTAAGATGGCAACATATTTCAGAAAGTTTGAAGAAAATGTGGTGACAAATTGTTATCCGGTGTATTGACAACAAACAGCAAAAGGCAACAATTGGAAACGTCTCATTTTTGGGGCTTGAGGCGCGTTTGAGAAACGCCGACAAGTGTGCTCAACAAAAGAAGTCCACGGACGGCCATCATAATGCTGGTTGTAAAATATGTCTGCTCTACCAGCAAAGGAAAACTGTTCCTATCCACGCCATGTCCTTTTATCTTTTATCACGTCGGTAGACTCGGTAGAAGGGGACAATAAACATGTTGCTTGAAATTTAAAAGAATTTAAAGGCTGCAATAAAATGGAAATTTAAACTTTTAAAAATGCATCAAGTTATTTCGTTAATTAGACGGGCTATCGTCATATGGGCGCGATTAAAATTTTTATACCGTGTTACTGATAGTAAAGCTCTTTGAAAATATGGTTTACGACCTCTTCAAAACATATTTTAATAAATAAGTTCTAAATACAACATGGAAAATGTAAAGCAATAAACTATTTTCCAACAATAGCTACGGTGACTTACTTTCATTTTGTTTTGGTTTCATTTTCTTTTTGTTTCTATGCAAAGATTGAACAAACATTATTCCCTTATTATTGAGTTTCTAATTGACCACATTTCCGGTACTTTTGATGGAAACTTAGAATTAGAACATTTATTACCTATTTTCAAGTTTCAAGTAAAATGCCCAACTAATTACTTGGGTTTACTTGATATAAAGCTGCAGGGTATATCAGGAATACATAGTAAATTGTAAATTTACCAACTGCTTTTATTGCGACCAATAAAAATATTACCGATTTCATCACCAGAAATGCAAAATACTCTTTTGATGATATATGAGATTGTTGTAAAAATGTAGAAAAGTCTATTTTTTTTAAACCGGTAAATATTATTTAAGAAAAAAAAAATATTTTAAGTATACATAGCTTGTGCAGATATATCAAATCGACGATGTATACTAAGGGCCTTTTTAGACGGGCTTTCTTACCAAATATTTGTTCCCAAATTGACTCAGATTGCAGATTGCACAGTTGTATCTGAGTCGGTTTGGGAACAAAATTTTGGTAAAAATAACATATTTTTTTCGCTATACTTACTTCTGATTGGAAGATTTATTTACAAAGCCAATCAGAATCAAGCTAAGGATATTCAAAACTGCATGGAAACGTGGTAAATGGTTGATATTATCGCTTTTAAAGTTGCCCAGAAATATTTATACAATGGGAGATTTTCACCAAGGAACTTTAAAAACGACGATTTTTACCATTGAATGATGTTTGTATGGAAATACCATAATAAATTATCTTTTAAATTTGAAAGCCAGTCGATTTTTCTTATTTATTGTTCCAAATATTATTTTGCAGAATATGTGTACGATTTTTTCACACCTCATTATAAATCACCCTGCATATAGCTGGAATTTTTTTTAGTTTTTAGCCCGTGTAAGTATAAGTTGTAAATTGCAAAATAAACTTTTTTATATCAACCGTTTTAGGAAAATAAATTTTTTCTCACATTTGCACTGAGTACAACTTCCTTGATTTTTATGGTCACTTGTAAACTGAAGACCTAGTACAGTGAATTCAAAAAAGACTGAAACCGCAACTATGCAACCAAACATACTCCGTAGTGATTTTAGACTAGCTAAGTTGGTCAACCTGTTAATTTTCATTCAAATTTAAATCTGATCTGCCACTTTAACGAAAGCGTCTCTCAGCAGTTTTTCTTCGGATACTTTTTCAAGTCATTTCTCAGTGTGTTGCAAATTTTATAAAAAAACAGTGCTTTTCAAAACTAAAATTAGTGTAGTTAAAATATTGTGTAGCCAACTGTGGGAAACTTAGGTTTCCTACCCTGCAATGTCAATGGTTTCAATCTTATTTGAATTCACTGTATAAAATACTTGGTAAATACAATCTTGAGAAAATACGAAAATAGACATTCTAGAATGAGATTAATTTCAAATTTTTCGAGAAAATAAATATTTTATAAATCAATCTTCCAATTATTTCATTATTATAATTTGACATTTTGATAACTTAGATTAGTTTATAAAATATTTATTTTTTGGAGTATACTTTGATTAAACAAAAAAAATCTATTTAAAATCAATTATTAAAGCCTTTATATTGCCTTGCATTTATGGTTTTATGTATATTTTATATTAGTGTAGCGTGTAGCATGATGATGGTCTTAATTATTATTAAAAATCTGTATTTTACAAAGCAACGATTTATGCATTTATATACCTTTTATTTGATTTTGAAATAATGTTGAATCTTTAAATTAGGTTTCAGAAAGTACAGCGTTCGATTTACACACTCCCTTTTGAAATCAACAAATTTCAGTGTTACCAACTTCGAAAAGGTAGATTGCACTGATGTAAACGCACTCAAAACATTTCGTTTTTATGAGGCGTTTTCGTTTATTCGTTCTTCAAGTGCTGGTGCTTTACACACTGTGTTACACACCGAACTGTTCCGATCGTAGATTAAACGAACACTACATTAGGATTTTAACCTACAAACCAAATACTGGCGATATGTCAAACGTTCAAGCGCTTGAAGCACCAACTTTTAGGTAGGTGCTTAAAGGGGCAAGGGAAAGGCAAAAAGTGCGTCGCGCAGAATAAAAGAACTTAATTTAATAGCTCCGAGCGGTACCGAACAGATCAGAACGAATAAACGAAAAGCCCTAATGTCACATAACGAACGGTTTTGAGTGCTGTTAGCTGTTATTGCAGTTTTTTATGGCCGATCTCACTGACATGAATTAGACGCCAAAGCGTAGTTAAATTTTGAATTGACAGATTTTGTATTGTGTTCCTGTCAATTAAGAAATTAAAGTACTTTTTAAATTTTAAGTCGTGTCGGTGAGATCGGCCATTAATGACTTTTAAAACAATTTATTGTTTTATTTAAATAAAATATTATTTTGTTAAAAAAACAATGTTTTAGCCCTTTTTTGAAGGCAAAATATTTTTATTTTTCAAGAAAAATTTGCGACAGTCCAAAAAAGTAAAAGTTGGATAACAACATTTTATGAATGTTTATTTTTTTATGTTTTAAATAATAATTTTATAGACTGTCGGAAAGTATTAAAAATTTGCTTTCCAATGATGGGCGCGTTCCACTAATGAACACTAAAGCCCACGACCACGACCGCAAAATGTTCCCATTCCACTAGCTCAAAACGTCACCATACTACAAACGACCACAGAAACCCACGAATAAATACGGTCGTTGTGAGCTTCTTGCGGTCGCCATCGATGACGTTTTTATGCACGAAAGAAACAACCGCGGTCGTATGTGGAACGACTTTGCGGTCGTCGTGGGCATTGCGAGTCTTTAGTGGAACGCGCTCGATGTATTGGATGACATATGTTGCCATTTAAAAAAAATTCAAGATGGCTGCCGTGTCAAAAATTCAGCTGATTAAAAAATGTTTTTTCATCTTAAAATATTTGTACCAGGGTCCCATTTGATTGCACCAAATTTCAAATTTTTTTGTTGAGCCATTTGGGTGGGCTTTATCGCTTCTGTTCCATACATAAAAATCACCCTGTATATGAGCGATAAAGAAAAGTTATTGCTTTCTTCACATCGGTGTCACAAAAAATGCTATGAAAGTAAGAAAACTAGTGCACTTATTACAACCAATAAAAACTCAACGTACGAAAAAGGCCTTTACTCACCCCTTTATTTTTTTTATATAATTTATGTCAAGATAGCGCCATCTATGCGTAGTCGAAATTTCCAATAATTTTCTTTTTCAGTGTATATGCAGTTGCCTTTAATTACTTTAATGCAGTTTACGGAAAACTTGCATTATAATCATAGATAAAAATTATAATATAAAATATAAACAAAAAACGTCAATTTGAAATATATTTGGTCAT
Organism: Stenus bimaculatus; assembly: GCA_963971135.1. Taxonomy (NCBI): domain Eukaryota; kingdom Metazoa; phylum Arthropoda; class Insecta; order Coleoptera; family Staphylinidae; genus Stenus; species Stenus bimaculatus. The sequence continues at coordinate 23,625,976 of OZ020180.1, forward strand.
TCTAAAGATCTGTTTAGATGTAATATCAGTAAAAATAATTTGCAGGAACCTGTACAACCTAGGTAGCGCAAATAAATTGTTTTACTGAAATTCTTAACAAAGAAGATCTTTTTGGTAACCAAATATAATTCAATCAATCATTATTGTTTATATTTTCTTATTAATACAAGTTTTCTGTAATTTTACTCCTTTTTTGCTGCCCAGAGTTGTTCGATTACTCACTGGTTAAAGTAAAACGAAAGCCTTAAACTATAGAACTATTGATTTTTGTCTGTCAAAAGCGGCTTGCTCTTTCTGAAATATGACAGATTGCTTCACCTACCGCAGTTTGGTTATATACAAATAATTAGTAACAACTGTTTATTAAACCTTGTTGCAATTAAATACTTTAGGTTCTATTTAACATTTTATTTTCCAACGCCGTTGAGGGAAAAGTAACGATGGATGTGGAGTTACTGTACACAATATATGAGAAACTCACAAATGCAAAGGATAAAATTTCCCAGGTAAGATGCATTGCACATTTTTATCACAAAATAATCTAATTCTACCTTAAACTTTTATTATTACTATATCATAAGCCATACATTGACTACAAAATTGAAGATTTATTAACTGATGCCTTCAAGTGCAACCTTATTGTTGAACAAGGCGATACAATGTCGCCTACTACTTTTATCATTTTGTCCTCTTCATTTACATGAAAAAGTAAGAGTCTGTCCTGGTAGTCTCATGGACGATACGATCTCGAATGTGAATGAAATGGATAGAATGATGAAAGTGGTCGACGACATGATCTCGACTACTGGTCAGTGTAATTATGACGATTACATATTTTCTGTTGATCGCTAGAACTTCTACTAGTCTGTAACTGAAAGCTTGCAACTTAATTGCATATTAAAAGATCTATCCACATGCTCTTTAGTGAGTGGCTCAATTTGAATATAAAGTGAGCGTATCTAAAGACTGTGATTTTAATTGCGTCAGTATGAAGTAGATATGTGTTTATTATAGTGTAAATAGTTTTTTTTCTGTTTAAACTAAACGAGATAGAAAAATTGTGTATTAGACAAAAAAATTTATAATTACACTGGTTTAGCTACAAGTAAAGTTTTATGAATATTTTTTCAGCCATTAAAAATTTTTCATGTCGATGACCTATTTTTGACTAGTTACATAACATGCAAACCTAAAAACTTGTTGTCTAGAAATACCTTTTTCCATTACATAGCCACATAAAGCCCGAATTCTCAGCAAACAGGAATTCGGTAAGAGTGTCGAATAGCGCATTCCCTAATTAAACGCGTTGCTGAAAGATGGCAGCACCATGCAAATTCCGTGGCTAGAGTCTGAATTCTCAGCAAACATGAATTCTAACCTTACTGACAGTGAATCAAATCGGCGACGCTGAATTTTCACACCGCTCGTTGGAAAGTTGTGGTAGGGACTAGGGACTCCCACTCTGCTTTCGATCAGCATCACGCACGTAGAGAAATCTAATGAAATGAACAGCTACGCGTTCCGATGAGGAATGACATGCCCCGCCCATTTCTCAGTTAATCGCGCCTTCTAAAATGCTAGGACATACGATAGTAATGGTGGATTCTCCATTATCATTACATTCCGCTACCTTAACCAAGCACGTACCGCACTACTTAGTTCAACATACGTTCAAGCAAAAGTTGCTGTGGTTACATGTAAAAGAGAGTGAGCGAAGCTATTTGCTTGTCTACACCATTCCTGTTTGCAAAAAAATTAAACTATACAAAACTTTAGTAAAACACTCCATGGTAAAACTTCTATTTATTAGCAAAAAAAATAACTAAAATTTTTTAACACTATAACCTCGCAAAATTACAATGTATATTTTAAAAACCTTTTCCGCATCAAAATAACCAAACCCGACCACCACAGAGTGTATTTTAGAAAACAATAACCTAACCGAATCACCACACAATAAATATAATAATCAAATTAATAATACTAATAGAGAGATACATGCAACTCGAATAGTACAAAATAATGTAATGAAGAGTAGAAGTTCTAATATCTTTTTTTGCGCTACCAACCTATTTGTACACTTACTGTTCATGTCTATAAATGCGTTACTATGAAATTCTCAAACGAAGGTTGATTTCTATGGCAACCGAGAAATACAGTTTCGTTCTAATTTATAACAGAACAGTGTTTCATTATGAAATAGTTTGCCTTAAATATAAGAGGTGGCGCCACAACTGCTTTGACAATTTTCACTTCAATCATAGCGTTTTCGGATTAACTGCACTCAGTGCACATTTGCACTGACAGTTACTTTACAGCACATTATTTGGACAATTTTAGTGAAATCCTTGAAATTAACCATTGTTGACGAAGGCGAAAAACCGAACAGGTCATTCAAATTTAATTTCTACATCGAGAAAATGCAAGTTAAAATTTAAATTTGACACTTAAAATTGCACCAGTGCATGCCAGTGCAAGTAATCCGAAAACGCTATAAATGTTATTATTCTGTGATCTTAACCTTAAAAACTTTTAATTTCTTTCAAGTTTTAATTCTGATATAAGAATTTATTTTTTTTTTAAGTTTTAATGCTGAATATGTTTAATATGAAAATGTTTAATGTAAAATTTACTTGGAAAGCACTTTATTCATTCATTATGGTCTACAAAGACATGGAATAAGTCAACATAATATTACAAAAAATATGATAAAAAATACATTTAAATGTTAAAAATATATACAAATATACAAAAGTAAAATTTTAAAAGAAATTTCCGTTAGCGAACAACATAAGAACACAACAAAGTGTAGTGAATGCTCTTCTTTGGAGCATAAAAAGACACATTGCAATTGCAGCCAAATATAATTCCTCTTCATTCAAGTTTTTAAAACTTTTCTTTTTAATTCACTGTGGTGACACATCTTCATATCGAGGGTTTCAATTTTGTAAAAAATAATTTTTTTTTTTTAAATTTCTGATAGAAAATTTGAACTACTACATCTCTTGGCAAAAATGCACTTACATGTAGGTTTATGAATTGAATATCTAAGTGCGAAATCTTTTTAAATATACCCATTTCGAAATGTTTAATAATAAATTTTCAGAGGTTTTCTGTTTTTCCGAAATAATTTTGAAATTGGCTCATACACCAGTTTTCCTTTTCTATGAAACCCTCGATATATATGCACAAGTCACAAGTAATCACATAAAGCGCTTCCATGTAGTGTAACCTAAATCTTATAATCATAAACTAAAACGTTTGTGTGATTTTAGATATGATAAAATTATGACTAGTCATGTGATAAATCATGTAAAGTAGGCTTAACCCTTTAGTGACTTAGTGACGGTGGCCGTACATGTACGTCCTTCGATAGGACACTGGATGTGAATATAAATTGCAGAAAATAAAGTGCAAAATAAATATTTTTAGGTATTAGAAAGAAATCAAAATATCATATGTAATAATAAAAATTGGTATAAAATATATCAAATTCAAAAAGTATAATATAGAAATTAAGCCACAAGTAAAGCGTGCGATTTCCTACTCCCGGCCAGGCACTTGGTGCATGCATTCCTGTACTTGTCCCAAAAGGGTTAACCAGAAAAGCATTCAAATCATTGTTTACAAATAAAAATTTCTTCATAGGTGAGGGGGGAAGTAATGAAAGTGATCAGGCCAAAATTAGTCAATAATACAAGGGTGTAGCGTTTCAAATTAAAAATTTGAAAGTTAATAATTTATATTAAAGTATAAAGATAATAGAAAAAATAAAAAAAATCAAGTCCCTACGATGTTTCGTTCATTCTAAAAAATGAGTAAAGGTGTATTTTGAAAAATTCATATTTCACTTTAATAACCAAAATTAAGAAATAAAAATTCGTACAGATAAGTTTCTAAAAATTACTCATATTAACATATTAAATTTTTTTAAATTTAATTATTTTGTAAGATACATTACCTAAAAAAAAATTGATTTTGGGGAGCAAAATTTTTTTAGGGGGTGTAGAGGGCAAATGACCCCCTACATTTCATCCATTATCTAATCTTTCATTTGCTGGGTCAAAATAAACAGAGAAGCTGTATAACGTGGGGGTGAAATAGATTTTTAGGTGTTGATTAGACCGAAAGGCGTCAAAAATTGCGACATTTTGAAATGCGATCTTCAAAAAAATATTTTTTCGTTATTTTATCGAAATTCAAAAAACCCTACGCATTGGCGGTTTTAGATTGAGATGTACATTCGATTGAGCTTTTAAAATAGCAAATCGGTTCAAAAATAGCCCGACTGGAGCCGCCAACCCCTAAATTCATAATTCCGAGCCTCTTTGAAAATAAAAAAATCCCTACGCGCTACCGGATGTAGAAGTTATTCCTTTATAGAATAGTGTAGAAAAATGTAGCCGTTTTTGGAAACTGGGGGCCAAAAGTGGAACACTCAACATACCGCGTTTAGCCTCATTTTTTTGAACATTTTACTCGCGATTTTTTTTTCAAAGTCCAGGGGCAAAATTTAAATATGCCGATTTTTTTGGTTATAAAGAACAACGTGGGGAGGCAAATAAAAAATATTCGGCGTCTCTAGGGGGCCTAAATCAAAAGTTACGAATTTTCAAAGTCGGCGTCGAAAAAGCACTAATTTCAAACTACAAATTTGAGGGCGCCACCGTCGCACCATGGTCCATCTCCAGGATGTGAGAATAAATGGGGCTAAATTTCGTAGCTTCTCTTTAAAACCGGAAGGGGGTGCGATTTTTCAAAGTTGACGCAGACAAAAACCGGAAAAAAAGCAAGAAAAATCGACCATTTTCGTGAATTTTTTTCAGAGTGTTAGCGTGCTTGGAAAAATTTTAAATTCGAACTCCACTTAGAATCGACATCCCTCTTGACGATGCAACCGGAATTTTTAAAATCCAACGAAAAAACTGCCCTTTTCTCGGTTTGGCACAAAAAACATTCTATTTTGGGGTAAAAATACAAAAGGGGTCCTATCTCCTCCCCCTTAATAGATAGGTTCGGGCGGGTCAAAACCACCGTTTTCAAAATCAGGTCATCTATAACATACCAATGCGATTCGGGATGAATTTCGGACACTTGGGGGATGAATTCGATTTTTCGTTCGGGGAGGAATAACTTTTTTCGGGGCGGTACGATCCGAAAAGGGACAATTAAACTTTTTTCTTAAAATTTCATCCTCCGTATGCATACAAAATTTCAACTCGATACGAAAAAATACCTTCCCTGTTTCTTACGGTTTTAGTTTTATAGAACACATATAAGTGGCAAAAAAACAAACCTATTGTTACTTAAATAGTTGATACAATTTGTAAAGTCTCTTCCCCTGAAGTGATTTGGGATTCAACATACCTCAAGATTTTAATTTTAATATTATTAATATCAAATAAATTGATTTTAATAATGAATCAATAATAAATCATACATAAAATTACTTATATTATTTATATAAAACATTTCCTGTCAATAATACTCGTACACCATTTCGGCTGTGGGCAACTTCTGTTTATTTATAATTTGTACTTTTAAACTATCATATTATATTTCTTTCAATTATCCTGGTGAAACGGTAACTGTTTTATGGGTGCTTTTAGTAATAATTTCAGAAAAAAAATTCGAGTAAAAACTTACTAATTTTTTGAAAACGGCTTCAAAGATTTTGATGCATATTTTTGTAACCATTTCTTATTACTTCCTAATATCTAGAAAATGAGGTTGCCTTAAAAAAATATTTTATGTCTGACCTGAATATTTAATTTAATAAAATCTTAATTCCTTAGTTTTAATTAATGTTTGTTTCTTTTCCAGTTCGAAAATGAGTACAAAGAAGCGATTTTGGGTGCTAAAGGTGGAGCTAAAGAAAAACAACTCGCTACACAAATTATAGCAAAGTTTTTTAAGCATTTTCCATCCTCTCAAGATGATGCCATGAATGCATTGATTGATATATGCGAATGTGAAGATTCTGTAAGCATACATATTTTTTAATAAGATTTTTTGGAGCTTTTCTTTTTTTTTGCCTGTTTAAAAACTTTATTTAAGTATACTTTCTTATTTCTTATAACCCATATCCTTTATAATGTATTTATATGTGTTTTACTATCGAAGGTAGAGGAATCATTTAATCTTTAACTATACGCGCCTCAAAATAAAGCATATCTACAAGCATGGTGTTTATTATGCACCATCATCAAATTTCACTGAAAAAACATGTAAAAACACTAACCTCGTAATTTTGTTGATATATCTTTCTCAGGTTGCTTTTATGATTCTTATATTTACTACATCGTACTAAAAAATGCAGTAATTGGTTAGGAGGCCCTCGCCCTGACTTAGTTATAAATAATGTAGGTTTTTTAATACAAATGGTGTGCTTAATACACCGGCGCGTATGGTTAAAGAAGCGGACAAAAATTAGTTTTTCACTTGTTTCATTTCATTTGGTTTGTGGTAGGGACTATGATGGTGCAATTCTGTGCAAAACCGTAAGCTCTTACTGGAAATATTTGTAAGGTTTGTTATTTGGGTTGAAATGGACGGTTTTCTTAGTTACCTCATAGATACGTTGTTTCATAAGGGTTTACAGATTTGCACAGAATCAACACATAAATTTAATGTAACTTATTTTACACCATAAAACAATAAGATTCAAATTAATTGTGATTTATTTTAAATCTAATAATAGACTTTTTTACTTATATTTTTATATTAAAGCTATTTTGATAAGGTCTTTTATTACAATTTTGATTATCAAAAATTACCAGCCTGTATTAAACTTATTATGTTATCTGAATTTTTGTAGGTTCGCATCGTAGCTATCAAAGTATTTCCTAATATTTGCAAAGACGTAAGTGAATACTTGGTAAAAATTGCTGGAGTATTGGTGCAGCTACTACAAGTTGAAGATCCTCAAGAATATAATTTAGTTAATTCGACATTAAATCAATTGTTAAATGATGATCCAGCTAAGGTTTTAAAATGTATTTTTGAAATATTTAAGTATCGTGAGACTGAGGATGCTCTGAGGGAAAAATGTATTAAATTTATTCTGACAAAAGTTAATACATTAAGTCGAGAAGTATTAACTCCTGAAATAGAAAACTATATGTTCACGGAAATTACCAAGTGTTTATCGGTATAAGTATTCTTGTAATGCTTTGACAAATAAGTAAATAACGTTTTATTTTAGATTTGTTCTCCAACTGACTTTGTTTCTTTGTTTTCATATTTAATTTCTTCAAAGTTTTCACAAAATTTAGAAAATCAGCAGACATTAATAAATATTGTGGCTGAACAAATTGATATTGATGAGGAACAATTTGTACCTTTTGAAGAGGACAATAACAATGTGGACAGATTGGTCACATGTGTTAAGCACATTGTACCTTTGTTTTCCGTAATTAATTACTTACTTTTTTCTATAATTTATTTTAAATTAATTATATTTTTTAGAACAAATTGGAATCCACTAAATTTATAACTTTTTACTGCGAACAAGTGTTGCCATGTTGGGATGTAATTGAAAAACTTGCTGATGGCAATAAATATCAGTTGTTAATTGCACAACAATTGGCAGAATTGGCACACCATTGTGGTACTTTGGAAAACCCTAATCAGTATATAACAAGACTATTTGATGTCTTAAAGGTAGGTTAATTTATGCAATTATTATTGAGTGTTAGTGTTAATATTATAGAAAGGAGTATAACAAGTCCTCTTAAATATTTTTTTGTAAGTAATTTACATTTATTTTAAATTTCAGTTGTACATGCCACCTCCACCAGAGGAGCCCTCAGATACTGTACCTGTTTTTAAATTTTCTATCGTTGAAGCACTTCTTTACGCCTTTCATCGTATTGCCAGACAATCACCAGAATTTTTAACAGAGGATCCAGCCAGATTGAAAGACTTCCGATCCAGATTATTATACTTTTCAAGAGGGCTACAAGGTTGTTTAAAGGCATTAAACATGAGTAGCAAAGAAAAAATATTTACTCCTGAAGAAAAGAAATTGCGGGAACATTCTCCCAAAGTATTGAATAATATTAACACCATAATCAAAGATCTTTTCTATCAACCACCCATTTATAAGGCTGTAGTCACTTTATCTTACAAAGTTCAAGACAAAATAATTAGCTCACCTAAGGTAAGTTTTTAATTAATATAATTTTAAATGCTTGAGTCGGTTTTAGGACTAGATAATCAGAAAAATACTATGCAGATTTGCTTTCTAGTTTCGAAATTTATTTTAATTTTAACAATTTTTAATGTACGTTGATGTCGTCAAATGTTTTTTCAATTATTTGTATGAATTTTAATATTAACAAAATTAAGTTTTTCTTCATAATTGTAATTGCAGTTCTGAAGAGGAAATTAAAATTTCGAAACTAGTAAGCAAATTGGCATAATTTTTTCTAATTATCTAGAAAAATAATTAATTTTATTAAGAAAAATAGGAACTTACACACCATTAAGCTAAAAAAATTAAAATCACAAAATCTTTTCATTTATTTTAGAAACCAGCAGAAACTGCCACAACTGCTGTTACTGCAAGGACTAAACGTCACATACCTATCACCTACGATAATGATGGAAATCAAAACAATAAGGTCACCAGACAAGGTGATAAAAAGATATACACTCCACCCAGCGGGAAATATAGCAATAATTTCCAAAGTAAGATAATCTTGTTTTTCTAATTTGTATTTGCATAATTTACTTCATTTTTCTAAGGTGATCGAAATGGACGTTATCAATCGGGCAGGCGAGGTGGGATTAGAGGTGGACGCAACAGAGGAAGAGGTGGATTTAGAAAGTAGGAATTTAATAAGATTTTTATTTTAATCTTTTATTTTATGTGAAATGAACTTAATTATAATATAGTGTTTACATGATTATGCATTTTATTTACATAGCATCTACAATATTACACATAATCCTATCTAAAATATCACATGGATCTGTATTTGCCTCTAAAACATTCGGGTTTGATGCTGAGCTTAATAATACAGTATCTACCATAATTTTTGAATCCAATTCCATTGGTTCAGGTAAATTCTGTATTGCTTGCTGTAAAATCTCTTGAACTTTGTCCAAGTGTTTTTTAAATCTACTTGATGTTTCTATTCTTTGTCTTTTCTGTAACTCCATCATAACTCGTAAAGTTTCTCTTGCTTGATGTGGTCGAAATTCATTTAAAAGATGATGAATGTGGATAAATAACAAACTAAGGTCTTCAACTTTTTCTGCTCGTCTTGGCGAATCAGGACAATGTACAAGCAAATCCAGTAAATCCAAAAAATTTGCCAAAAGAGATAAATTGAGCTTTTTTAATTCTCTTTTTCTATCAAAATGTAATGGATACAATCTCTTGATACCCTACAATAATAATAAGTACCCAATAAATATAGATGTTAACGCATGTGTGCACAATTTTTTTTCATTGTTTTGACATTTTTCACTCACATACCAAGAGGGTTCCATATATTAGCACATTATTAGCGGATAGTCGAATAGAGCCAACTTAGTTGCATAGTGAGTGAAATATGGGAGAAACTAACAGCGACTAACCTTGCACTGCTTTTAATACAATTTCTTTCTGAACAGGTACAGTTGGTCCCAGCTAGAAGTAGGACAAAAGTAATCACGATCGCGTATTCTTTGTCCTACTTCAAGCTGGAAGCAACTTTACAAATACACTCTGTACATTGTACATCAGTTATAAATATACTTTACAATTGTTAACATCAAAACAAAAGGTAATGTGGAGTTCACCAGGGCCAGGGCTGCATTTAGTTTTAGTCTTTGAATACTATAGAATTAAACTCAAGCGTTTGGAATTTAATTTCAGTGAGTAATTTATTGTGTTCGTAAATAGTTTCTTATCTCTGGAATAGTCTCTCTTGATGAGATTAGAGGGATAAGAAGTTAGTCGACATGTCCAGTTCATCGCTCGTAATGTCAAACATCTAATTATAAGCCTAATTTTAAATTCTAATTACTCTTGTCACGTTCAATAAGTGCAAAGTGCAATCCTCGTGAAAAATATAATCTGAACTTATTAAATAATCAAAAACTCTTTAGATGAGAATAATCTATGAGTTTTCCGAGATGTAAGTCTGTAACCCTAATGAGTTGATCTCAGTTGAGTCGTTAGATATTTTACGCCCCTCTCTTACACACAAAAACATTCATAATGTGGAAACAAGATAAAAATCGTAACCATGGTAATGTAGTAAATAGTCCACTGTTCTCGTTATATTAGGCGTTACAGATTTCCACCTCTGTTCTATCCGAGTTAGCTAAAACTGAACGCACCCCAGCTCATGAACTGGATTTTTCAATTTAAAACATAATTATGGGTGCAATGACCATGTTCATTGGTTTTGCTATCACATAGATACATTAGTTATACTTTCAACGATTATGACTCGTACTTTAAAATCTTCAGTACATACCTGACTTTCTAACGGTCTGATGATGCTTTCCTCTGTGTTAAAAGTATTACCAAACATGCTATATTGATCATGAATGGGTGGTGGAGGCCTGGGAGCCCTACCTCTTTTCACTATTTCATCTGTGTATTGATTTATATACTGCATGGGTGGAAGAGGCAAAGAGCTCACTTGAATTGGTTCAGAGTTCGTAGCCATGTTTGCTTAATTTAATTTTACTTTATTTAAAATATATAAAGTGATATCTTAAGAATAGTAATTACTTAAAATTAATTTGTTTTGATTTTGATCACTACTCTTGTTTATTGACGATTTATTTTTATTCTGTAGTTTTAAAAGGTAGAGTAAGTTCTACAGCAACTTTCGTTTATCAACTTTCAACTCCAAACTACTCCAAACTTGACTCCGGAACGGTCCTTTAGAATTAAATAATACAGTGTGTTTATTTAGTTTATAACCTTACACGCAGGGTCTTCAAAAAAGGATGTTACTGGTGATTGGTGATTCGCATAGTTTGCCACAGTTGGCTACATTGAAATAAAAAATAGGTACTTCAATGAAGTTTTTATAATTCAAAGTGAGGTTCTAATATCGATTATTAAATTTTATTATATAAAAGTAATACCCATGGTAATACCAAAAAAAACTGGTAAGAGGTGCTTTGGTTAAAACAAAAGATTAAAAAAATAAAGTTTGGTTGGATTTGGTATACACGTGTGATCGCCGGATTGGCCAATTTGTGGTCGCCGGCTAAAGAGGGCGCGGTAAAATAATTTCTGGTTGAAGGATGCGGGATGCATATAAGTTTGGATTTGTGGGGTAGATATCAGAGCATACTTTTATTTTTATTTATAATAAATAAAGTAGTGATTTTATTACAGGGTGAGCTAAAATGGTTATGGTTTAATATGTAGGCAACCAAATATGCAGGTACAAATTTAAGAAGTAAACCCTCTAGTAAGCCAATGGCGTAGCAAATATATTTTTCAAAATCATTATATAATAGTTATCATAACAAATCAAGAATTCTAAACAAATATACACATTTATTTATTATTTTTTTTATATCATCGTTTAAGTTACATGAATTCCTAATCCTAATTATTATTATTAGGAAATAAGAGCTATGTTTTAAGAGGGACCACCTGTTCAAAAATAGGTACAGGAAGTAGTCATTTTTTAATACTTTGGAAACGTTTCAGCCCATAAAAAATTGCACATTCTCGAGTACATAAAAAACTACAGGGTGGTGATTATTTCGATGCTCACCATTGGTATCTTTTAAAGTGGAAGAGATACGAGGTTGGTTTAATCTGCAGGAAAATTTAAGATATTATAACTCATTGCAAAATTATGGCCAAAAATCTAAAACATGTGATTTTAGAAAATAATTTATATTTTCCAAACCGTTACTGCCGAATCAATCAAATTTGGTACCTTTAAATTGTTGACTATTCTGAGTTAAATGGCGTCAAAAAATAATTTTTTCACCTCCTAGATTTGAAGTCGCGATATTCAACTTTTTTATTTCTTATGGCCGCCATATTGCATTTTTACCTCATAAGGTAATAAATAATAATACATTTCCAGATTACTAATTAACATTAATGTGTTCCCTTAGAAAATTTGTATAAAAAACTAATGAAATCGATGTTTTATGGACAGTTTCCATGGTTACCTCAAAAATATCGCCTCAAATGAAACTTTAAATTTAATCAAAATTCTAATAATAAAAAAGCAAAAACTTTAATCATTTTATTTGTTTAATAATGTAAAGACACCTGTTATTTACATAAAATGCTCTTATTGCAGATCATTTGTTTACTATTATTATTTTCTTTATTATTAGAGCAATTTTGAGGAGATATTTTTATGGTAACCATGGAAACTGTCCATAAAACATTGTTTTCATTTGTTTTTTATACAAATTCTTAAATTTAACACATTTTCTAAAAGAACATACTAAAGTTAATTAGCAATCTGAAAATATATTATTATTTATTATTTGATGATGTAAAAATTCAACATGGCGGCTATAAGAAATAAAGGTCATTTGTTTACTATTATTATTTTTTTAATTATTAGATCAATTTTGAGGAGACATTTTTATGGTAACCCTGGAAACTGTCCATAAAACATAGCTTTCATTTGTTTTTTTATACAAATTCTTAAATTTTACATATTTTCTAAAAAAACATGTTTTTACATAATTACATGTAATTCAATGTACTAATTTGGAGGTTGTGAATATAGGTTGAGGCCGTTTATGCACCAGATTTAAGAACTATGAACTAAGATTTAATAGTTGGTGATATTCATATCTTCGGTCTTACATGTTAAATTTTACGTGAACTGCGCATGCGTTAAAATAAATTTAGTTGTTTTTCATTTTAATCTTAATTTAATATATAAAAATAAAAACCAAATAATAACTTAAAACACAAATAAATCATAAAAAATAAAAATTGAAGGAAAGATGTGCGTATTTCCGTTTTTTAGCTTAAGTCTTATATCTGGATGGATAAATCCTACACTATTCTTAAATGATAAGTGATAAATCTTAAATTAAATGTTAAATTTGTCTGCATAAATAGACCTTTATTGAATTAGTTGTTTCTATCAAGCGGTACATGAGTGGTACTCGAAATCGCAAATCGGTTAAAGGGTCTTTGAAATCACCCTGTATGATATTTTTAAATCTATTTTATTGTATTTCTATAGCTAATTTCAACGCGTGACGAATAATTAACGTCAACCTGTCAATTTTAAATTCTGTCGTACAGTTTTTAAATTTACTTTATAATTAAAATATTCAGGTGACTTAAAATAATTGTTAGTAAAATTTGGTCCTAGTTATTAAAGATTGTGTACTTCTAGAAAATGGCGTATGTATTTATACATGATAAGAAGTACCATATGTTCTAACCTACAAATATCTAATTTTTAGGTCGAAAGTAACTTTCAAAATAACTCTAACTTCAGATCCGAAATTACCGTTTAAAGTGTAAGTAAGTTTATTTATTATTAGATTCCTATGGTTAAAACTTAACAGTGCAAAATTTTATGGTGCCCTCAATACCTTTATTTGAAAATATAAGGTAACTTTCACCAGGCCCTACGAATCAATTCAAAAATTAGCCCATTTCGATTTTTGATTATATTTTGAAGTTTTGGCGCCTTTTTGTAAGGACACCCGGAAACATTGTTTTCTCTCGGTGCTACCTAAAGCCGGTCGACGCTCCGTGCTTTTTCTGATATAAGATTTACTCTTTTTTTCTTATTACAGTAAAATTCATGTTTGAATATATTAATAAGTCTTAAATTTTTCCTTCCTGCAGATGCTCGTAACTAGGACACATCTGGAATATTAAAAGATGTTGAGTTCAGACAAAATCAATACAATTTTGAGAACCTTCAATAATTTCTTAAAAATTTATGAAAATGATAGTTGGTTCAAAAATGTGAACACAGAAGCCATTAAAAACTCTTTTAAAAGTGCAGCGTTTGTAGAAAAATGTGTAAATCAATTAATAGAAGAGAAATGTTTAAATAAGTTTATGCTTATTCTTAATTCATATCTAGAAAAAGAAAATCACCTGATAGTTTATGATGAAAGTTTTTATAAAACATGTTCAAATTCTTTACTGCATAGTTATTTTAATAACAAATATGTTTCTGTTAGCAATGCCGACATTGCCTTACGAATATTCCTAGCAATCCATTCCAAGGAACGTCTATGTTCTGCTCTTTCCGAACTTGTTATAAAAAACACTTCATGCAAGGCTATAGAAGATTATGTTTTGCTTCATAAACAGGATATTAATATAAATGAATTGGAACTAAATATATTATTTAAACACCTTGTAAGCCTGTTTGAAAAAGGTAGAAATTTTGAAATAAATAAGGTTCTTGACTCTATGCTAAGTTGTTATAAATTGGAGAAAAGTTTGATTAATTTAATTGGAATTTTAGGAGTCGAAACCAATTCAGATTCTTACATAAAAGTGCAAGACATGATATTAAAAAAATTAGAATATAAAATGGTTGATCGTAGCGTGTTGGCTAAAAACTTTTGGGTTTGTCTTTTAACGCAAATTGATTTAAATATTGTAATTAATGCTTCTATCAATAGTCAAGAATTTTACGATCTTTTCTTTAATTTAATTTCGTATTCATTAACAATGATGAATTTTGAAAATGATGAATGGGTTGTTGATGAAAATACAGTTTGTAATGAATTATCATATTTTGATTTGATACGAATTTTACGTAAACTTTATAGTAATGTAAAACTGTGTAGTGTAGTTAAGGAAAGTATTATTAGATGTAAAGATACAATAGGCACTGATATTTGGATAGAGATTGAAAAAGAAATTTGTAAATAATTATAATTACTTTATGTTTTTTAATAATAAATGTTTTTTTTTGCATTTTGTAGTTTAAGTGTACCCGAAAACACTCCCTTTACTGCTGTCTTAAAGTTTGCAGCTGAAGAATTCAAGGTTCCACCTGCAACTTCAGCTATTATAACTGATGATGGTATTGGAATAAATCCCCAACAAACAGCGGGTATGTTCATCTATTTTCAGGCTTATATTGCACAAGCTTTTACTACACAAAACAAAAGAATCGCATATTTTAGACACGATTTTCCTATAATACACTACAGCATGTATTCAGCGATTGTGATGAAAATTTTAGAGACGTCGTTAAAGTTAATCACGTCTTGAAGAAAAAATTTCTTATGAAGAAATATTTTTTAATCACCTGATTAACGATAACGACGTCTCTAAATTTTTCATCACGGTCGCTGAATACATGCTTAGAAGTTTTGTCATTTTACCTCCATTCATAATTCTTAATTTTGTCAGTTTCAAAACCTGGGTTTGCTAATGCAACTTACAAGTAACCGATCAAATAAAGTAAGTTGGTAGCAACGATATTTTTCCATATAAATCTTCTATATAGCCTACTTTAAAAAAAAAACTGTATTTGTTTCTTTATTTTGTAAATGTTAACCACATCAGATGCAAATTTTCCATTGAATCATTAAATCAACTCTGTCACATTATTAAACAAAGGGGAATATATAATTGCACTTTAAAGAAATGGCTTTAACTTTGGACAAACAAACTATAAAATGATTGATTTGCACTTTGGAAAAGGATGATTTAAACTATTACATAACAACTTTAAAATAACAGGTGTCAACTTTGAAAAAGTTTTTTAAAACTTTAATCACACCACTATAAAATGAACGGTGAGCACTTTGGATAAAATAAATTGACAATTTGAGCTTTTAGCTATAAATTGATGTTTTTGCACTTTGTATAAGGTATATTTAATCTATATTTTTTCGCTTTTAAGAAATTTTTCGCATTATTAAACACGGTTTTCTTGTGCCACACTTTATTACACGCAGACTTTCTTTTTTTTGGGCAGTGCACTTTTGGGCACTGTACTATTCTTGTCGGATTCATCTTCGTTGGTCTCATAATTGACAATAAATTCTTTGTACTCACTCATCATTTTTGTTGGAATTTATTCACAATTAAGCAAGAAGCACGAATATAAACATAACCTACACAGTTTACGTTTTTGGTCGAGCAGATTGCTGGAGTTGGCATGCTCTTCGTTCTATCAGGAGAATAGGAATGTGTGTACTTGCGTTTCAAAGTGCTTGCCAATCGTTTCTATGCCTATGGTGTAAATATTTCTTTAAAGCGATTAATAATTAAGTATTTAATAGTGAAGTATTTTTCAATTAAGTTTCCTATTTTTTTATGTTCTGTTAACTTTAAAAATGTGAAAGTGCGTTACATAATTTATAAGTGTAATGTCTTTATATAAACGTTAAAAACTATTATTTAAAGTTGTTATATATTTTTTTAAGTTTTGTCAAATTTAATTAATGTTAATGGTGATTATTCAAAGTGGAAATTATTTTAAGAACGGGATATACATTATTTTTCGTTGATTGGAATTTTATAAAGTTTAAATATTTTTATAAAGTTTTCTTTCTTTTTTACAAAGCTAAATTGATCTATTTTAAAGTGCAATTAAATCTAACCCTTAAACAAATAGGAGTAATATTGTATATACAGGGTGTAGTACATGGTGATAGTACATGTGAAAATATTTATCTATTTCCAAAAATGCACCCCTAAGAAGTTATAAGCTTCTGAAGTTCATTTAAAAAAAATATTTTTTTTAATCGTTGCCAAAGTAATAAAAATTTTATGATGAAATTTTACCAATCCTCGATTACTGGAAATGGTCTTATATGGTGCCAAAGGACATAAATCACTTAAGATCTTTTTTGGTATTAAAAAATTTTAGTAAAATATTATTTTTTTTTGTAGAGAAATTCAAGAGAAATTTTTTTTGTCCCTTATAAATTTTGCTTAGGAAGTGCAGTTTCTGAGTAACATTAAAAAAATAATTTAATAAATGATAAGTAAGTTAGGCTTTTTAACATACATTTTTAAGAAAATATTTATTTAAAGCTCAAAAATTACCACTGCGTTTACCCCATATTAAATGCATATTCGCATACTCATTAAACTCGAATTTAAATTTTATAATTAGGAAATCCAGTTGAAAAGTTGAAGATGTAGCTTGTTACCATGGATACGGTTTTAAAAACACCTGAAATTAAATCATTTTTTAAATTTTATTCGAA
Organism: Stenus bimaculatus; assembly: GCA_963971135.1. Taxonomy (NCBI): domain Eukaryota; kingdom Metazoa; phylum Arthropoda; class Insecta; order Coleoptera; family Staphylinidae; genus Stenus; species Stenus bimaculatus. Next base: position 23,643,127 of record OZ020180.1, read on the forward strand.
AATAGCACATCCTACACAAAATTTATAAGAGACAAAAAATCTTTCTCTTGAATTTATCTACATGAGGAAATAAATTTTAAATTAAAATTTTAAATACCAAAAAAGTTTTTAAGTGTTTTGTCTCCTCTCGTACCATCTAAGACCATTTCTGGTAATCAAGGATTGGTAAAATTTTTACCAAATGAGCGATTTTTATAAAAATGCATGCATACAAAATTTCATCATAAAATTTTTATTACTTTGGCAGCAATTAAAAAAAAATATATTTTTTTAAACGAACTTCAGAAACTTATAATTTTTGCATTTTTGGATATAGATAAATAGGGTGAAATCGACTTATTTTCACGTCTACTATCACCAGTTAAGCGTTGTCGGTGTAGTTACAGGACACCCTGTAGAATAAGTTGTTCAGTTAATTTTTAACAGAACCTTTAGAATAATTCACTAGAGATGTGAAGAATTACCACCAAACCTTCTAAAATTTAAGTTAATAAGAATCTTTTTTGATATTAAACAAATTTTAAAAACTTGTCAGAAAAATTCAATAATACCTACATTAAATAAATTGTTTTATTCTCTTAGTTTATAAGTGATTTTTTAACTTTCTGTAATCCTTTTGTTTCTTGCAAGATAATTTTTCTATTTGATACAATGTAGGCAATTTTGAAAAATTATCATGCGACCTTCTAGCTCGAAGAGGATGTATCTACAAAAATATAACTCATAAGCAAATTTAAATTTGTTTCAGGAAACGTTTTTTTAAAGCATGGTTCTGAGTTGCGACTTATACCCAGAGATAGAGTTGGATGTTATTGATTTGGTAGCTTATTTTTAAGTATTAATTTTATATTGATTGTATTTTCTTTGTTTAAATAGATTTAAAATTTTAATATATTCCATTTAGTTGTTATAAATTTTAATTATAAATACATTTTGCTACTGGAAATTAAATTTAGTTTTAATTAGAACATCATCACCCAAAACAAACTATTCTATTTAATATTAAATGATAAACATTCGTGTCACTTAAACGATGATATAAAAAAAGGGGGGGGGGGGGGGGTTCCATTGTAAAAAATCGATGATGACGTCATTGCTAAATCACCGGTGACGTCATTAATACTTTTGCTATACCAAGAGATGGCATTATAAAAACTAAAATTGACCTGTTCGAGCGATTTTCTCAAAAAAAATTAAGTGCGGCAGTTACGAATTTTGTTCCAAATTTATCATCAGACTGTATGTTATTCTTATTTGAGTTAAATCAAAATTTATAAAGACCAACTGTAATAATTATAACTATTTTATTTATAAGTTCTTTATTAATTATTTAATAATTACTAACATTGACAAGTATAAGCCCATTACTTTTATTACATCCCTCTTTCAAATTACTGAAATCTAATTGGTTTCTTAATTACTCTACCACTTTTCGTTTTCATTTCAACTTAATTTTGATGATCATTTAATACATTATCGTCTTCAACTAAATTTGCTTCTTGATCTCTATTTTTTAAAATTTCATTATCAGTATCATCATATCACTTATAAATTATAAACGGTCTAATAAAATACCTAATCATATTTCTCTAAACTTATGAACATTCTTTGTAATCTCAAAGGACAATCACTTAAGAGGATATGGAGTCTACAAAATTATATCGTTTTTTTCCCTGTTTTTATATTTCAAACTACGCAAATATGTATTGACTTAAATACAAAATGAGAATATCGTATGAAAGTGGAACCTCTACTTAAGACTTGTATGCGACATTTTTTAAATATTTTATATCCAAAATGGCCAAAAAAATCATTAAAAATACGTAAAACTTGGCCTATTTGAAACTTAATTTTTTGACTTAATAATTTAATTTTTAAAAAACTCGTCGTATAGAAGTCTAGCTATGAATGTTATTTAAACTATGCAATTATAAAACTTAAAGGTATTTACAAAACATGGTTGTAGTTTGAAATAATTGCAAGGCATATTTCATAAATTTTTAAAGCGCATTTTAACTGTAAAAGCAGCTAATACTTTCGTAGTATAGGTGATACAAATTTTAAAATATAACAGAAATGAAGATTTTTATTGGTACTTTCAGCCTAATTATGTGGGATGTACTTTGGGTCAAGATTTTTTCTCCAAATTCAAGAAGAATCTCAAAATATCGGAGCGCCGTTCTTTTATGGCCGATCTCACCGACACGACCTAAAATTTAAGAACTACTTTAATGTCTAAATTGACAGGAACACAATACAAAATCTGTCAATTCAAAATTTAAGTACTATTTAGGGGCCTAAGTCGTGTTGGTGAGATCGGCCATTAGACTCCCAATCCTCTTAATACTGTTTAACACTTTCACCTTCTTTCTGCTTTCTATTTAGAAATATACAGGGTGTTGATTTTAAAAGGAGCCACCCTAAATAACTCTCGAACAAATAATTTGTTGTAAAAATGCCGCGACAGGTCGATTTTTACTTTCAGGGGGGACATCTTTTTCTAATAAGGAGCCACCCTTTCAATTTTTTAAATGGGAATAGGGGTCGAGTGATACATCATTTGAAAGCATTTTTTACCCTGATAATGGCAGACATAATTTTTGGCAAGTTTTTGATTCCTAACCTACCTAAAAATTTAAAAAATTACTTAATAATGGTATTTTTTATGTACTTTTAAATCACATTTGGATAAATTTTTAAGTTTTGACCATGAAACAAGTCTTTTAACTTAACAAAAGTTAATTATTTATAATTATTGAAAAACAAATCAGTTATCATATTTTTTTATAACTTTTTTTTGTTATAAATTACTTTTTCCTTTTCTCTTTTATCGTGTTCTGTAAATGACTAAATTAAAATAGGGTCAAAACAAATCATATTTTTATTTTTAGGATAAAAAGACATTTAAAATGATGCGTCACTTGACCCCCATTCTCTTTTAAAATAATCAAAGGGGTGGTCCTGTGCAAAGACAACTTTAATTTCATTGTAAATAGATATCCCCCTAAAAATAAAAATTGACCTGTCATGGCATTTTTACATTAAATTATTTTTTCGAGTGTTATTTAGGGCGCGTTCCAGTAATAAATACTAAAGCCCACGACCACAAAATTTTCCCGTTCCACTAGCTCCAAAGTACAAACAACCACGGAAACCCACGAATAAATACGGTCGTTGTGAGCTTCTTGCGGTCGCCATCGATGCACGAAAGAAAAAATCGCGGTCTTATGTAGAACGATTTTGCGGTCGTCGTGGGATTTAGTGTTCATTACTGGAACGCGCCCTTAGGGTGGCTCCTTTTAAAATTAACACCCTGTATGTCTTTCATATATACAACATTTGTTTTTGGTTGAAAATATTCATCAAATTTTTTTAATAATTCCTAATTCTTAAATTTCATTTTCCAAAATTTCCAATTTTCAGAAACATTTCCCGTCATATCCATCGGAGCAACACCACGATAATCCATAATCTTTCTTATTTATTTCAAGTATTTTATTAATAAGCACGTGTAATTCCTCACAATCGCAGCGCCATGTAATAATTATAACTATATTATTTATAAGTTCTTTATTAATTATTTAATAATTATTAACATTGACAATTCTCTATTGACAAGTATAAGCCCCCACTACTTTTATTTATTACACCAACCCTATGCACCAACCAGTTCTGGTATATCCAAGGGCAGATCCAGGGTCAAAAATTAAAAAAATATTGCTTATAAAACTATCTAAACAATTAAATTTTTTATACCCAAGGATTAAATTAATACTTCATTTTTGCTGGTACAAAGTATTTTCGACACCAACGTCAGAAAATTTAAATCCTTAAAAATCTGTAAGTATTCTAATATGTTTGAATGGAATATTGAAATCGGATCGAAAACTTAATGCTTACCAGTGATTGGAAGATTTATATAATAAACCAATCAAATTTATTGTTAGTTATTAATTAAATTGAAATCGTTCAGAAATAAACATAAAATGAGTACGAAAACGTTACAAACGTGTTTGTCCAAAGGCCGAAAATATTGGGGGTTTTTAGTTTTATTTCGAAGTCAATTGTACTATACCATATTATTTAAATATGTAGATAATATTTTGGAAGTGATAATGGTGGATAAGATGGTTACGGTAGATTTGCACGGTAATTTATGCATTATTTAAAAATCAACCCATCCTTAGGCAGAGGGCAGAAATGTACGCTAACCGTAAAAGGGTTGAATAAGTATAGAGCAGATATACATATACGCTGCTATTTTATTTGGCGTACAAATGTACTCGAACCAATAAGACCTATTAGATTAATCCACATGGAAGTCGGTGGTGTTCTGACAAAAGAGCTTAACCATAGGCGACATTTAGATAATTTTACACGAGAGGCAAAAAACGTTTTAAATAAAATTTTGGTGGTTGTATAATAAAAAATATGTTTTTCCCAATCAAAAATATATTTTATAATTATCCACGTTTTTGAAGTAATTTTTTTTCTGTTAATTAACTAGTTATAATTGTTTTGGCGCTTACGTCTATTTTCTAGATAAATTTGCGCCGGTTAAGCAATCAAAAATAAAAGAAAGAAAAGACGTAAAAGCGACTAAAAAGTTTAAACGTAAATTAATGTACTTTAAAGATATGTTAGATTGTTAATTGATAATTTTAAATGTTAATGTGTGCCCTAAACAAGGATTTTTAATGATGTCAATAACTCATTTTTCGATTTTTTGTCGCTTACGCCCGTTGCTCTTTTGTCAGAACACCATCGAAGTAGTTTCAAGAAAAAGCACTTTAAAGTTTAAAGAACATTTCTATATTGAAAAATATTGTTTTTAGTAAGAACAATTTACTACAAAAAAAATTTTTTTTTCTTAAAACTAATAGAGAGCTAATCCATAATTATTTAATTTTTATGGATTACGCATATTCCATATTCCTCGGCATATTCGCTTCCAAGCCGACGTTATTTAACTGGTAGATGTTTGTTTGCCTAACGTAATTTATAAAAATACAAAATTTATTTGTTGAATAATAAAGCAAGGAGATTCTGTTCAAAACTAATTTTTTACACGGTTAGTAGAGTCCCGCGGATACATGCGAGCCACGAACAGTTCTTTTACTCCGAATAAAATATGCAATTTTTTCTTCAAATGTCGAAATGTTTCAAATAATAATATAATAAATAATTTTAAAATTTGACATTTAATTTACATCCAATCACACTACTTTGTTAGTGTATATTGGGTTGCCTAAAATGCATTTCTACTCCGCCTTTCTAATTCTTACACCCGAAATGCACGAATATGACCATAGAGTCAAGGAACATAAAAATGAGTTGTTAAAAACTTCTAAACTGCCCTGTATATGTACAGGGTGTCTCAGACCACCCGTCCACCCCTTTTATTTTGAAAACGCCTTATCGTACAAGGCTGAAATAAAAAAATATTACCAAAGCAAACCCGAAGAATCCATTGGTGCACTTATTTTTTTCCGGAAGTACCCGGAACCGGAAGTAACTTTCGGTTTTTAAATGGCAACATAGGTCGAGTATGGTATCGTTTGAAAGATCTTTTAAAAAGAAACAACTTTTATTAAAATATTTTTGTAATATCTTACATAATTAACAAATTAAACGAAAAAAAAATAAACAAAAACGGAAGCACAGATGTGTTGAGTTAGTGTTAATTGGAAAAAGGAAGATCAAAAAACACAAGATCTCGATGTATCTTGACTAAACTTTTATTAATGACAATAACCATCAAGAAGGGTTGTCAGGTCCAACTTGAGAGTTAAAATATTACCAAAATTTGCAATCGATTTCGGGACATTGTCCCAGCATCAGGCAAGAATCTATAAATTAATAAATTAAAAGGTGAGATATTACAATTGAAGTTTGACTTACTAAAATCTGCAAATCCAAGACTTATGGCAAACTCCTTCAATTTTAGGTTTTGGGTATGGTGTGACGTCCAATCTGTGGGTGGTATATTTTATAAGTATATTTTAGTTTTAAGTTTTATTTTTAATTTTTAATTTTCGATTTTAATTTATTTAATTTTATAATATAGTACATTGTAAGTCAAACTTCAATTGTAATATCTCACCTTTTAATTTATTAATTTATAGATTCTTGCCTGATGCTGGGACAATGCCCCGAAATCGATTGCAAATTTTGGTAATATTTTAACACTCAAGTTGGACCTGACAACCCTTCTTGATGGTTATTGTCATTAATAAAAGTTGAGTCAAGATACATCGAGATCTTGTGTTTTTTGATCTTCCTTTTTCCAATTGAAAAAAAAAATATGCAAACAAGTGACCATTGGTCTCTTAAATTATGGCAAAATTAAATCGTTACCATCATCCGCAAATGGGCAAGAGAGAGATTTTTTTAAATTGAAACCCCATTTTGCGTTTATCGCTTTATTTTATTTTTTGAATTAATTAACCTAAAAAAGTTGATTATTTTTAACAAGTGAAGCAAAAAATACACGTTTCCTTTCCATTTAAAAAGCATAATTGCCTCTACCCTTAGCCATTGAGGATGATGGTAGTGTTTTAATTTTTCCATAATTTAAGAAACCATTTGTCGCTTGTTTGCTTTTGTTTTTCGTTTAATTTGTTAATTATGAAAGATATTCAAAAAATATTTTAATAAAAGTTGTTTCTTTTTAAAAGACCTTTCAATCGATACCATACTCGACCTATATTGCCATTTAAAAATCGAAAGTTACTTCCGGTTCCGGACACTACCGGATTATTCCGGAAAAAATAAGTGCACCAATACATTCTTCGGATTTGCTTTGATAATAATTTTTTTTATTTCAGCCTTGTACGATAAGGCGCTCTCAAAATAAAAGGGGTGGACGGGTGGTCTGAGACACCCTGTATATTCAAAACTTTTCCGGACACCCTCACATGAAAATAAAAGGAAAAGTTCATATACAGAGTGGTTAGATTATTTCGATGCACACCATTGGTATCTTTTAAAGTGGGGGTATACGAGAGGTCGGGTAAATTAAAGAAAAGTTGCGCATTTTTATGGCCATTAAGAAAATTTAGGATATTTAAACCCATTATAAAGTTATCGCCACAAAATGTAATTTATATTTCCCAAACCATTCTTACTGTTACATGTTACATCAATGAAATTTGGTACCTTTAAATTGTTGACTATTCTGAGTGACGTCAAAAAACATTTTCAACTTTTTTATTTCTTATGGCCGCCATATTGAATTTTTACATCATCAAAATCAAATAATAAATAATAGTATATTGTTGCGAGCCTCAAAAAGTTCTCTTACTCCGAAGAAAACTCCGCCCTTTTATTCATTGTCAGTGCAAAGTAGTAATTTCTACTCCTAGGCAGTACAAAGTGAAGTGAAGTACATAGAATCAACAAACATGAAAAGTGACATTTTAAAGCCTGTCAAACGTCACAGAAGACTGTACTTTAATGACGTTTGAAGAAAATAATACATTTTCAAATTGCTAATTAACATTAATATTTAGAAAATTTGTTAAATTTGAAAATTTTTATAAAAAAACAAATGAAATCAGAAATCAATGTTTTATGGACAGTTTCCATGGTTACCATAAAAATATATCTTTTTAATTTTTTTTTTCGGTGTTTCATATTACCCCTATGGTCGGGGTTATTTGAAAGTGTTATTGAACTTTTTATGATTATGATTATGATCCCAATTCTTTTTGAAATTAATCACCTGGATCGGTTTTTTGTTGTGAGCTTCTGAGAAATGCGCAATAATAAGAATGCAGTCTGGTCTCCTACGCAAGTTTGCTTCAGCTTCATTTTCAAGGACTCCGACTACTCGCCTTTTCCTTTAGTTCGTCGGTTATTATCGATATTAGCAAAACACCCAAACAAATTATGTCCATTCCACATTTAAGAAAATTATTCTAAATGTTCTACCTACAGATTAGAGGACCATATTTTAAGGCTTATTGTCAAAATGCCAAGGGCGACTAATTAATTTCTATTCATAATATTTCTTTTAACGTTCATCATACATTAATTTATAGTGTAGTGAATCTTCAGCTAGGATCCAACATGTTAAAATTCAGTCCCATTGACGATTTTTTTTGTTATTTTTGGTAACTTTAAATTCAATATTTTGGCTTAGACAGGACCCCATTTCTTTTAAATTTTAAGACCATGTAATTTTTTAGAGTTAGAGAGGGTAAGACGAAAATGGACGATTAGCGCACACCTCTTTTGAGTAAAGCTTATGCTGCAATCAAAATTTTCGGAGATTTGCAAATAGTTACATTTAAGTATAAAATACTATTTGAAATATATTTTAGTTTTTAAACTTTGCTGAAAACAGAAAATCCCAGTCAATGAAAATTCAAGATTCAATCTGGAATGAAATTTCTTTGATGAGAACCAGCGATAGGTGAATTTGATGAAGCCCGTGTAGTGTTGCGTTGCTATTTAAAATATACTATTATAGAAGCATCAAAACGTATTAATTAAAAAATTTAATATTATTTTTTTCATCAGCTTACAGCAAGAGTCTACAGAAACCCTTTCGAACGCTTTTGATAAGAATATGTACAACCGAAAATTTCCAACCACATAATATCCTTTTTCCTTCTTTGGTCCTTTTTGTAACTTTGGCGTAATATATCGAAAAAATTTCTTTGTTTTCTGTTGCTGTTCTTATTTACTTTATTTGTTCACTTTCACTACGGATGAATCATCAACGGTGTTCATTTAGAATGTAAAATGTAAATTCACTTTTATAGAGCATCGCCATCGCAAACTATAAGTATCGAAGATTATTTTAAGACCAATTTTTTTTCAGAGATGGGTTTAGACTTAAGTTCCAAATTCACAATAATGATAAATTTACCATAAAACGATGACTCTCATAATTCATAATCATAATACAAACAAAGAGAGTATTTCCCGGGACGTTGGACTGCATGGGTATTTTTGTTGTTAGTTTATTATTGGTGATAGAAAATCGGTTAAATAGACAAAGTAGTAGACTTTTGATCGTATATTAAAAATTCGTTAACAAACATTCGAATTTCGCATCGTTTATACCTTGAAAAAATAAATATAGTGAGATTTTCAAAATATGGCTTTCATTTTTTTCATTTTGTGTCGGACCTAAAATGTTTTTTGTCATTATATAAATGGCTGGTATAAGAAAAAAATCTTCTTCATAAGGATATCAACGTGCACAATCATTTAAATATACCCATTTTAAAATGTTTAATACTAAATTTTCATAGGTTTTCTCTTGTTCCGATAAAATTTTGAAATTGGTTCATACGCCCTTTTCCATGTTTCATGGATATCGATATGCATCCTCAAGTCACAAGTAATCACATGTAGTGAAAACTAAAAATCTTAAAAATCATAAACTAAAGCGTTTGTGTGATTTTATATGTGACAAAATCATGACTACGTTTAGCTCGAGGAGGTCAAGCCAGCTTGAATTATTGAATTCTGGCTTGATTTGACCATTTACATGCACTTCAAATGGTAGTGGTCAAGCCAAGTCGAATCAAGCTGGGTTGAGTTACTCGAGATAAACGTGGTCCATGTGACTAGTCACAGTGGCTTACAGATACTTACCAGGCCGCAGATGTTTTGTAAAAAACAAATTTTTCGAAAAACGACCAAAGGGTTTTAATATTATTGGATTCTTTTTCATTCGGATGACCGTTTCTTTTTTGCATCTCTCTGGCCATCGTTTATATTCGGATCGGAGCCAAAATCGAGATTTCGAAATTTCGAACTAAAATGTAACTCGCCCCAAAATTGTTAAGAAGTAATTTTATATAAAAAAATACGAATGTATGTGGTAAATTTCGTTTGTTTTTACCTTAGAAATGGAAGAATTTCTTGGAATTTAAAGTGAGCTTTGAATAATTCTTTATATTTTAATTTTGAAGAAACAGTTCTACAATTTTAGTTAAATCTAAGTGAATTTAGATTTTGAAGATTTTTGCTCAAATTTCAAGAAAACTAATTACTTGTACAGGGTGTAGGGTGTCTCATAAATGGCGGAAGATCTCTTCAGTACTTATTTGAATAGATTTATTTTGGGACATCCTTTAAAAATTCACTTCTGTACAAGTACAAAATTCACCAATTGTAGTATGTTTGGTGATAATATATTTGAAATTGGAAAAAATGTTTTTTTAGAAATTTATAGATAGTGTAGTTTTAAATAAGTATTATACTCAAAACAACTAAAAAAAACAATAAATTGGTGACCGCCCCTTTTTTGGAAACGGGTTTTAGGCCATGGCCTCTTTGTCCTAATGGGTAAAACGGTCCTGGTTGGGTAAATTAATAATAATTAGAAATTCATTAGATTTAGAAGACTGTATAGTTTGGCAATTTTAATTGCCGTATAAAAGTTATGGCAACGGAAATTTGAATTAGGAATTAGTGCAAATGAAACTTTGCAGATGTGTGACAATACAATCAAACCACACACATTTAGTCACTTCAGCACTATCCGTTACGACTAGTACCTCAGAAAGATAATTTTCGAAATATTCGAAAAATTTAAGAAATGGGCGAATTTTAATTTAGTTACCACAAAATTTTGAAAATACGCTCGGACAGGTGAAGTTCAGACGCATAAATCTGTTCATATCTGATGTGCACTATGGATACAACCTGTAAAATTTTAAATGTCATGAAAAGGCAAATAATACCTAATTGAAAAGATATGTTCGCTCCGAATAATATACAAAAATCAAAAGTTAAATAGACAGATTGATTTTAAAGATATTCAAAGTTTAACATGATTATTTCTAGATTTAAAATTTCCTCAAAATAAACCAATAGACTTTAGTATTGTTTTTTATATGTAACTTTTTATGGTAAAAATATGTTTTTAACGGGGTATTACTTATGGTGCAATTCCGTGCAAATCTGTAAGTTCTTAAAGAAAAAATCTGTAACGTTTGTTATATGGGTTGTAATCATAGTTGTAATGGACGGTTTCCATGGTTACCTTACAGATATTTCCTGGAAGCCCTTACAGATTTGCACGGAATTGCACCATTAGTTTTTCATGTCATTTAAAATTGCGTTAGGACCTAGGACCTTTAAAATTTTAAATGGCCTCTCTTTAGAAAGATGTTTTTTCCCTGACTAACATACAAAAAACAAAAGTTAGATAGACTTGTTTTAAAAAAAATGTAAAAATTAACATTTTAAATTTTGAATATCTTTAAAACCAATCGATCGATTTTACATTTTTTTATGTTATTCATGGTAACAAGATCTTTCCAACGAGGTAGTATTTACTCTATCATGGGAAATTTTAGAGATTGTATCCACAGCGCACAGGGACGAACAGAGTATTCCGTCAGTTTTATATTGCAAAAAAAAAGTCCCCCTTCAAACTAATGGTAGAATTATGTACAAGTCTGTAAGTCCTTACAGGAAATATCTGTAAGGTTTGTTATATAGATTGTAATGGACAGGCCCGGGCCTAGGGCATCACGATTTTGGGGCATTTTTGGAGCATATTAGCATATTCATTTTCTAAAAATATATATCATTATTTTAAAACTTCAAAAGTTGTACGTAAGCGGGAAATTCAAAATACACATACTTGATTTTTTTTCTGGTAACATTTTATTTTTAAAACCGAAAAAGGTGAAATCTAACTGAAAAAAGGTTTATTTATATAAATCATCTTAACATATCATGAAGTATTTCCTAATACTTTGGGGGTAATCCCAGTTGAACCCGGAAAAACTTGCTGGTATGTAACTGTCTTGAAGTGTTGCTTCGATAATGTTAGATGTTGTAACATCAGAAATTGACCAATTTGCAAATCCAAAATAACATACTGTAACATATTGCATTATGAAAGAATCTAGATAAGATATTTTTTATTGGTGATAAAACATTTTCAAATGAAACTTACACCAGTCACAAAAGGATAAATCTTAAAACTAATTACAGATAAAAAACACTTATAGTATAAAATAAAATACATAAGATAAAGTAGTACATACAATATAAAATGGTATCAGTATCCCAATTAACAAACTCTTCCCAGCTAAAGGAAGCCTTCTTTATTAAAAAATCCTTAATAGTTTTTTTTAAATTATTGATGGGTAATTTTCTAATATTGAAAAATTTAACACAATAGTAATTGCAAGAATTGCAGGACCTTTTTAATCTATGAAAATCCGAGTATATATTTTCTTTATAACGCGTGTCGTACGTTATGGTTCATTTCATGAGTAGAAAATTTTTATATTTTTTTTTAGATATAGTAAGCTTTCTAAGATAAATATGCTGGGTAGAGTTAGTACTTTTAGATTTACAAAAACAGTTTTACACTCTCCTTGATAAGGTATATTTGCTACTATCATTAAAGCCTTTCTTTGCAAACCAAAATTCTGTGTCTAATGCTGAAATGACCCCATACCGTAATACCATAAGATAAATTTGACTGAACTAGCCCAAAAAATGCTGATAGTAGAACGTCTTGGTTTACTGAAAATTGTAAGTTTCTTAAAAGAAAAATATTTGAACACAATTTTTTTGCTTGATCATGCCAAAGCAATTTGGTATTTAAATGCAAACCCAGGAATTTTGCTGATTTAACTTCATTTTCATCTACTTTTTTAAGATTAAAACATATTGTGATAGTCTTTTCCGAGTTTATAGAGTAAGGCGATTTGAGGTGAACCATTGTGTTGCTTTTAAAATTGATGTTTTGTTTAGTTGTAGATTATTTTTATTATCAGAGCTACTCACTAACTTTGTATCATCGGCATATATTAAAATTACATTCCTCTATAAATGTAGGAAAGTCATTTATAAAAATGATAAATAACAAGGGACCTTGAGGTACGACCTAATGTATTTTTACAAAATCTAAATAAGTAGGTATTATTAAAATAAACACTCTGTTGTCTGTTTGATAGATAAGATCAATTTGATACTACTAGGGTGGAAATTGTAGGCATAAAGTTTCTTTAGGAGTAGATTATGGGGTACACAATCAAACGCCTTACTCAAGTCTAGGAAAGTGACGTCAGAGAGATTTCCTTCTTCAAATTTTTTTATTGCTTTATCAATCAATTCGATCACTGCATGAATTGTTGACAGATCTTTTCGAAATCCGAATTGATTTTTATTAATTACGTTGTTTGCGTTTATGAAGTTTAAAATTTGATTACTTATAATTTTTTCAAAAATCTTTGATAATATTGGCAGCAGAGCTTTAGTGCGCTGGGAAAAATATTGTCATCCAAACAGCCATTGATCAAGGAAGTATAAGAGGCTCTACTATAAATTCCCTGGCATATCTAACAGAATAATCCTGATTCAAATAAAATCTAAAAAAGACCTTTGCTAGGAACTGAAATTATGGAAATTCGAAAATATTTAATAATTTATGTCTTACTTTTAAGATTTTGCTATTATTATTATCGTAAAAATTTTGACAGTTAAAAACTTTGAAACCCCCCATTAAAATTCTAGAACTCAAGAGAAGAAAAATTGCATATTTTTCAAGTGTCTAGTTGTCCGCTAGCCAGTGACCGAAAATATGAGATTTCTAGAATTTTTATAGGGGTTTCAATCTTCAAAGTTTTTAACAGTCAAAATTTTTACGTTTTTACTAATATGTATGTTTTTAGAATTTATTTAAAAACCCCTGAACTTTTTAATCAGGCTATGAAAGTGTATTTTTAAATAAACCATAAAAGCTAGAAATATCAGCACAAACGTAAAAATTTTGACAGTTAAAAACTTTGAAGTTTGATATCCCCATTTTTGGGATGCTGCCGCAGCCGAACCCCCATTTTCGCGCCAGCTGAAGGTCATTTTGCTTACTTTTAACACTAAATAAAAATTAGCTTTGCTGTCAGTGGCGCACCCAGAGGGCCTTGCCCCCCCCAAGGAATATATTCTATTAAGAAATTTTTAATAAAATTAATAAAAATGAGAAAATTCTTACTTTAATAATTTAAATTATGAAATTTTTTAAGGTGACACATCTACACCCCCCCCCCCCCTCAAAAATAAATCCTGGGTGCGCCACTGTTTGCTGTTGTTGGTCATCAAAAACGGTCACTGGCTCCCGGACTAGTACAAAAAGTTCTGCAACGCCCAATGAGTCTGTAAACCATTTTTTTTTTATAATTTTACATAAAAGAGTACCTTTTAACTTGAATTTTACAATTTGAATTTTTGGTCTAGCACTTAAAATGGCTTCGCAATTAATTATCAAAGTTTATGAAATCGCGCGTCGCTACTTTTTTTCCTTGCGAGGGACTAGCTGCTGAGTGACGTCATTATTTCCTAGTCGCCTCGCGCGGGTTATACGGTCGCCAAAAGTGCTAAAACTGTGCGGCTTCGATTAGAAGATCGGCAGGTGAAAAAAAATCGCGGTTTTTTGATTTGTCATCTACATACCGCGCTACATCAGGAAACGAGCGCTTTTTTTGATATCTTAATTTTTTTTGTACTTTTGGCGCCCTCGAATTTGTAGTTTGAAATTAGTGCGTTTTCGCCGCCGACTTTGAAAATTCGTAACTTATGATCCCGACCGTGTTTAATATTCCAATGTTTTTTATTTCCCTTCTTTCTTTATTATTTATGCGAGAAAAAATCAGAATGATTATATTTTACCCCTGGACTTGAAAAAAAAATCCGAAGTGAAATGTTAATAAAATAGCTCAAACGCGCGCTTTGGACAGCCCCCTCTGCAGCCGTCAATTTTTAAAATTTTCTCAATTTTACATCAGATTATCAAAGAACAATAATATTTGTGGTGAAATGAGCATAGTGCATTTTTAAATTTTGCGTGGTTAAAAAGTTATGGCGTAAAAATGTTGAATTTAGGGGTCGGCGGCTCCCGTCGGCCTATTTTTTTAACGGATTTTCATTTTTTTAAATTCTGATAAATCTACTCTTGGTATTAAAACCACCCACGCATAGGGTTTTTTAAATTTTGAAAAAAAAAACGAAATCTTAAATTTCTTAAGATCGCATTTAAAAAAGTCGCATTCGAGTTTCGGTTTAATCAGTCCCTCAAATTTTAATCTACCCTAACGCAATGTACATTTTCTGAAAGCTTTCATGGTCCACTTTACGACAAAAAAATAATCACTTCGCTATCTCCTTTCGTTATCGAGTTATGGCCGAAAATGTAGCAAAAATATGCAAAATCTCCGTTTGGAATCAAAATTGCGGTCTGAAATTTTTCACTTTTCACAAAATAATTAATATCTTTTAATCTATTAGAAACGCCAGGACGAGTAATGGCTTAAAATTCGCACCGTTACCTCCCCCACCAAATTGTCTGAAAATTTTAATTTTCGGTATAAAATTACGTCGTCCAGGCCCGTATTTGTACCAACATTTTGCCAATTTTTTTCCAAAAAAACTGTTTAACCGATTTTAACCAAATATTTTTTTAAACGCGTCTATCCATGGTGTTTACCTTTGGTAAAAATCGCTAACTTTTATAGTTTTCTAGAAAAACAATAAAAATCGATTTCCATGAAAAATTTTAAGCCTTAAAAATATCTCAAAAAATATTTTTTCGAATCTTTTCAAAATCGACCCCGCAAATGAAAGATAATAGAAAATAGATGAAATGTAGGGGGTCACTTGCCCTCTACACCCCCCAAAAAAATTTTACACCCCAAAAACTCAAACAAAACAAAATTTTTCTAGGTAATGTACCTTAAAAAATAATTAAATTTAAAAAAATTTAATAAGATAATATCGATAATTTTTACAAACTTATCTGTACGAATTTTCGTTTTTTAATTTTAGTTATTAAGCGAAATATGAATTTTTAACAATACACCTTTACTCATTTGTTAGAAAGCCATATTTTATATAAAAATTCATATCTTTTGAACAAAAAGTCGTACTGCCTTGAATTTTTTTTATTTTTTTTTCTTATTTCTTTATACTACAACCCAAAATTATTAATTTGAAACGCTAGACACTTGAAAAAACCACACTAAAGTTGTATAACATTTAAAGTGAAATTTCATAAGTAAAAAATTATAAAGAAGTAAATTTTAAATTAATAAATAATTCTCCTACTTTAATTAATATTATAGTATTAAAAGATAATAACTATAAAAACGTCTAGAAACAATCAAGTGCACGGAACGGACAGCGTTCGGAAGAAATGACGTCAGAATAGAATAATTTTCTTAAAATTCAAACGCTTATATTTACGTTAATATTTGTCGTATCGAATTGAAACAAAAAACAACTTATTTATAATTATGATTTCTAAAATATAAGATATAAAAATATCAATTATTTTTTTTGTTTTTCTTCCTCATTATTTTTGAAATGAAGCATTTTCAGAAAAATGTTTCAAATAAAAGCTTTACGATTCTTAGTGATGAATTATTTAGGAATATTGCCCTGACCTTGCAAAATGTACGTCCCAGCCTAAAATAAATTTATGTAACATTTAAGTACGATAATTGAGAATATAAATATAAAAATTTTAAAATAAATGTATTATTTTTTGTCTTATTCATCATTAGCGTTTCATAAAATTGGTGATTTTCACATGTTTAATTTTTGGTAATATTTATAAATTATGTGTACAACAGCAGTAGATTTTCCTAAAGCTGTGTTGTAAAATTTCCTTGTTAGCTGCACTTTATTGATTTTATGGTTACGACGGAATTTAACGAATCGTGCACGTGGCAGGCGCTCAGAAAATTTCACAACTTCAAAGCTGTACGTTGGCAGTTTGCTGCTTTTAATTAGGCGTTTATTTACTGACGAAACGCGCAAATAAACAAGGTTAAACCTAAACGTGACGGTATAATCGCTGTTAATAAATTGCGTAGCAAATTTTTATGAATAATAAAAATGAAAAAAATCAAAGAGAAGCGCGCGTTGAATTGGCGCGCACGTGTAGACACTTTCAAAGCGCACCATCGCTTAAAAGTGGGGAAGGCGATCAGCTGGTGAAACACCTTCAACCAGCTGATCTCAGCTACAGCGCACAAAACAAAACAAAGCCAATATAGCAGTATCAGAAAACTCGCGGATGGAGAAATCCTAATTACTCGCTTCGCGTTTTTTCCATCTTATCCGTTTTTAATTCAGTTTCGTAAGAGTTCATTAAAGTGATTGCTATTCCTTTATTTTATTTACATGGGATAATTTTTGTGCAGTTTTTTTATCACTTATGTAAGTACTAGTACTGATATACGTTTTCTCACTGTATTACTGTGGCGATTGCTCTTTGTTTTTGATTGGAGGTGAATGAGGTCGACTAAATGGCTTCCGCGTGAGTTTACATTTAAAACTTTGCATAATAAATAATCTATTGTTTACACAACATGCAAATTCCATTATTAAAATTTGAATTCTAAAGAAAATATAATTTTTCCTGATTAAAGGTAAAAGAATTTTATTATTCAGTCAGGTAATTTATGTTTTATTATTTTATTTCAACAAAAGTGAAGTTAATCATGTTTGTAATATTATAATTGTGCGTGCAACATGAAACCGTTTTTGTAATTTGAATCTTGAGGGTTTTCCTCAGGTGTCATGTTGTGGTGGTACCACTGAAGTACTTAAACCGGTTCCGTGGTCTGGTAATGAGCGTGCTAAAATTTGAAATGGCAAAAAGCCGTTGAAAAGAGAAAAATTAAAGTTGCGAAAAATGAAAGCTTTCTTTAGGAAATTGCATAAATCTTAATTTATTACGCTCTATTGCCTTGAATAACGAAATAATAATAAATACATGTCTCAATATATCTTACGATATGACAATACAAGTAACAGAAACCTATAATAATAAAATCAATTATTATAGTTAAAGTTAAATTGCAAATTTCCATATACAATTTTATGCTAATAAATACGTATAGTTAGTTGGAAATACATTTATAGCAACCTGCTAAAAATGGTGGGGGAATTTGTTACTTATTTGTTGCTATTTTGTTGGAATAAAAAAAATGCGCCTCAAAATTTTTTTGAGCTATCTCCAAACAGCTGACTTAAATTTAAAGTTCCAGTCATTGCCATAACTTGATGATTATTCACCTGAGGACAATCTCATTATTGCATCCAAATTTGTTACTTTAATGATCGTTTTCACCAACGATTCCTATAATTTAGGCATTGCTTATAGCGCTAGTTGCTAGGTATTTTTAATAATTTAATAAAAAATATCTAGCAACTAGAGCTTTAAGTTATGCCTAACTTTTAGGAATCATTGATAGTACAGTAAAATTAGCACAAACACTGCCTGAATAAGGAAAAAAATGCGGTGTTAATGAAACTCAGCTTATTTGTAGCTTAAACCATGTACATTTAGGATCTAAAGAGTCCCGAGTTGTGGGGTACCTGCTTCTGGAGTTATGGGGATAAAAATGGGTTTTTCCAAATATCTCGGTTTCTATCAATCCTACGATAAAATTATTTATTATCAATCTTATAGAGCATAAAATTTCTTACAATTTTTGTTCGAAACTTTTTTTTGTAAAGTAAACTTATTTTTAGTTAAAGTAGCGCGAATGTCCTATACATAGAGATTTTGCTTAATTTTTCTACATTTTCTGCCATAACTCGATAACGAAATGAGATAGCGAAGTGATTCTTTTTTTTGTCGTAAAGCGGACCTTAAAAGCTTTTAGAGGAGGTATACAAGGGTGCACAGTTTCAAATTAAAAATTTGAAACTTAATAATTTATATTTAAAGTATAAAGAAAGTAGAAAAAAAAATTCAGGTCTCTACGATGTTTCGTTCAAAAGTTATGAATTTTTATATAAAACATGGCATTCTGATAAATGAGTAAATGTGTACTTTAAAAAATTCATATTTCGCTTAATAACTAAAATTAAGAAATAAAAATTCATACAGATATGTTTCTAAAAATTACTGATATTAAATTTTTTTAATTACCAAAAAAAAATTGATTTTTTTGAGTTTTTGGGGATTAAAATTTTTTTGGGGGGTTTACAGGGCAAATGAAACCCTAAATTTCATCCATTTTTTATTATTTTTCATTTGCGAGGTTTATTTTGAAAAAAATCGAAAAAAAATTTTTTGATATATTTTTTTAAGGCTTGAACTTTTTAATGGAAATCGGTTTTTATTTTTTTTTTCGAAAACTATAAAAGTTACTGGTTTCAAATTTTTACCGAAAGTTAACACCGTCGATAGACGCGTTTTAAAAAATATTTGGTTAAAATCGGTGAAATAGTTTTTTAGGAAAGAATTCGCAAAGTTTTGGGAAAATTTTGGTACATATACGGCTCTGGACGGCGCAATTTAAAGCCGAAAATTAAAATTTTCACGTAATTTGGTGGAGGAAGTGCTAATTTTAAGCTATTTAACGTCTCGGTGGTGCTGATAGTTTCGAAGATATTAATTATTTCGTGAAAAGTGAAAAATTTTAGACCGAAATTTTGGCTCCAAAGGAGATTTTGCTTATTTTAGCTACAATTTCGGAGATAACTCGAAAACGGAAAGAGATAGCGATGTGATTCTTTTTTTGTCGTGAAGTGGACGTTAAAAGCTTTCAGCAAAGGTATATAACATGGGGGTGAAATAGAATTTGAGGGGTTGATTAGACCGAAAAGCTTAAAAAATTGCGACTTTTTTAAATGGCGCATAAAAAAAATATTTTTTCGGTATTTTTTCGAAATTAAAAAAACCCTATGTGTGGTCGATTTTGGTTCTAAGAGTAGATTCAGCAGTTTTTAAAAATGAAAATCCGTTAAAAAATGGCCGGACGGGAGCTGTCCGCCCTTAAATTCAAAAAATCTGCTTTATTTTCCCAACCCCTTCGAGTATAAAAACACAAAATAGCCTATTAGCTGTAAAAGTTATTCTTTTTAAGGGAAATGAAGTAAACTTTGAAATTTACAACTGTCCGACCGCGTTTGTGCGATTTTTTTGAATATTTTACGTTCAATTTTTTCTGAAGCAAAGGGAGAAAATTTCGAAGTGTCAATTTTTTACTTGTGTGAAACTAGCAATAGATACCAGCAATAATTTTTTTTCGTAAATATAAGGTTTTTATGAATTTTTTGGCGGCCCCCCAAATGAAGTAGAAACGTTGACTGTAGTAGGCGAAACATCTCTAAATTCGCAAACTTTCATAAGTAACTTATCTACATTAACAGGACTTCAAAGTACCAAGGTTTGGAGAATTTTAAAAATTTTAAAATATCGCCCGTATAAATTTTCTTGTCATCAAGAATTAAGTGAAGATGATTTTGATCGCCGAACAGAGTTTTGTGAAGTTATGTCTAATAGACTATCAAATACTCCAAACCAATTACAAAACATCTGCTTTAGTGATGAAGCAACATTTAATTTGAGGGGTGAAGTTAATAAACATAACTGTCGTTATTGGAGTACAGAAAATCCACATTGGATGCGAGAAGAGCACTGTCAGTATCCAGAAAAATTAAATTTTTGCCTTGGAATTTATGGGGACCATATTATAGGCCCAATATTTATTGATGGCAACTTAACAGGCGAAAAATATTCAGATATGCTGCAAAATATTATCGAACCTACAATAACACATGTCTTAGAAAATGATGATATGCTTGACGAAAATTTGATAATTTTTCAACAGGATGGTGCTCCGCCACATTATACGTTAGCAGTTCGTCAATATTTAAACAGAACTTTTCCTAGTTGGATTGGCCTTAGAGGTACTATTGAATGGCCAGCACGCTCACCTGACCTTACACCGCTGGATTTTTTCGTTTGAGGCTATTTAAAAAATAAGGTCTTCAAGAACCAACCTGATACTTTAGCAGACCTTCGTCAAAGGATCATAAACGAATGTGGAAATATTACACCAGTAATGCTACAAAATGTTCGCGCAGAGTTTGAAGACCGTCTCTATTTCTGCTTGGATAATTCTGGAAAACATTTCGAACATTTACTTTAATTGTCTATTTAAAAATAAAATTATTTTATAACTAAAAAATAATTTTATTGCAAACTTTTAATTTGAGTATTACAATAGGTTTTTATTTTTTTTCTTTAAAACGAATCGATCGATCTTAATTTAATTTATACCGTTGAATTCTAATTAAAAGCAGCTTTCAAATGATATATTACTCAACCCCTGTTGCTATTTAAGAAATTAGGGGGTTAACGCCCCCCGCTTAAGGGAGTGACGTGAGAGTGCTTAAATCGGTCTTATAATGCGTCCCCCTCAAAACGAAAATCGGCCTGTTCGGTTTATTTTTTGAAAAAAGTTTTAGTTATGAAATAAACGACATTTGAAATTTTCAATGAAACACCCTGTATTTATAATTATTATGGTAAAAACAGACCTTATTTTAACCTGCAGCTGGACACAAAGTGTGTAGTCGGAATTTTAAACTGTGCAGTGGGAATCATAAAATTGTGGAGTTAAAAATTAAAAAATTAAAAAAAAATGCACCGAGAATCAAAAATCGAAGGCAGAATGCATGATCTTGAAAACCTAAAAAATCTGGGAGAAGATTTTGTAGTGCGTTTCTTAAGTTTTGTTATTGTCTCTAAAAATGTCATAAAAGTTCATTTATGATGTTTTTGTTAATTTTTGTTCTAATTATGATTTTCCTTGAACTGGTCAATTAAAACATTAATTCAATTAGAAAAATTATTTAAATAGATAAAATAATAAATAAATATTTAATGATAAAGTAATATTACAAATTTTTATGCACAATTTTAATAAAACTGTTATTAACATGTAAAGGCCTGGTTTATTAATTACAATGCTCTCAATTCAGGAAATCTATGGCGTAGTGATCGTCTGTTGCAATGTGCAATGCAGTTGAAAAGTGGGTACTGTTTTTATTTCCAGGAAGTAGACGATTTATTTCAGGAGAATAAAACATTCATAATGTTTACGTTTTATGACTTGTAGTTTACTTGTCAAACAAAATTCTGCTTTTTACTATTTTTTACTCCAGTTTTGATTTATATAGTGACGTCATTATCCCAACAAACATGGATGGAGCTTTACTATCTCTAAAAATATTAATTACGTATTTCAAATAAGTAATTAAAATGTTAAAAATAGCTACAGGTTGTCCTAAAAATGTGCTTGTAGATAAAATCCTTTCCTTATTTAAATAAATCTGAAAAATCGTTGGAATTGTCTTGAACATCAAATCAATTTTAAAACTTACCTTCTGAAACCATCACTGCTCGTGGTATTTATTTTTGAATACCTTAAATCACATTTTTTTTTCAAACGATCAACCATGGCTGAATGTTTTAAGAACTCTGTTACAAATCTCGATAATTAAGATTTATGTTAATTATCTTTATAAAAATATAGCCCAAAAAAACACCATAAAACCGTATACATGGTATCTTTTTCACTATTTACAAAATGTTTGTTGAAATTCGAATTTAATTGCAAGTACTACCCGTACTTCAGCAAATTGTCGAATTCGCCAAATAACGATGAAATTGATAGACTTCAAAATCCAAATATATTGTGGAAGACATGTGTTTGTTAATTTTTTTCTTAAACAATTGAAACTTTCCAATGAGAAGATTAATTCGACTTAATTCACTGTTAAAACTTAAAAACACAGATACGATAAAACATTGTAAGTCCTATGATCAAGGATTAATTTTTTTTAATTTAAAAAAAACTTTTTAACTAAATGTCGGCCATGTGCTAAATTGCTTTTTTAAAATAATAAAAAAAAATAAAAAATTTTAAGTCTGTCTTTCAATTGTAAGGTGCACCCTAGTTATCACACATGATTGTTTTGTTCCCGAAGTTACGGTTTCTGACCTTGTAGGATTTTGGCCAAAAGTTATGTACTTTATTCAAATTAATCTTTGCGTATTATCTTTATAATATTATTTTTAATTGTGTTTGTCTGCTCTGATGATGAGGTGGTAAATAGTCTCGAAATGCATTAACTGATTGCAAATAAAAATTGTATCTATTGAGTTTGGTTTTTATGACGTTGCTTCTACCCCTACATTAGGTATTTTTTTCACTTAGCAGACCTCAAAAATAATGTAACAAATTAGAGGTAAGAACTAAAAATACGTTGGAACCCTATTGAGTTTCGGAGGCTTCGATAAATGTAGAACCCGCGACTATACATACCACTAGACGAAAAGTTGCAACTGATCCAATTGGTTTCCAATTTCCTTGGCATATAAGGATTAACAAAAATTTATAAAGCAACTTTTAAAGCTTCATTTTACTGCAGCATTCAATAATATTTTTCTCATTTTTTTGTCAAATCTTAATGAATTTCTTTCTTTAAATAATGGTTATGATTTTACCACAATTTTGAACGAATTTATTTCTCGCAAAATATTGCAAGTACAATAGTTGGTCATTTTTTATCCTTAATTAACATCCTTAGTAAAGAGGGTCCTCTATCCCACTACCCCAAAAACTAGAATTACAACTTATTAAAGTTCTTTTTAACTTCATCAAAAGAAGAAGGAGGAATAAGATTTACTGAAATACTACGCTTCGATAAGTTTTTTCAATTTAATATCGTTTATAGATTAGATCTCGGTCACATTATTCCGCATTATTCCGCATTATTCTGTAATGTTATAGAATTTACTTCAGTGAGAGTTGAGAGTTTTAATTCAGAGGTCAACAAGGGATTTGCCTACAATCCATGCCATTCACATTCCTGCATATTGCCTTTTTATAATGTTATTGGTTGTTTACAATATCATATCTTATTATTTTTTCTATGGTAGATCTAAAAAAGTTTCCAAGAAAAATATTCTATTGTCTCAGGTTTCCTAGTTTTGTAACATGGAAATTAAAACCATTTATTGGAAAGGCGGGAAAATTGTTACTATTTTAATATACTAAAATACATCAAGGATTTATTTTTAATTTAACCTCATAACATTTTTTTATCAAAAATTTGTTAAAATTATGGCTTTACACAAGGTATTCGTTAAAAATGTTCTTATTTTAGCAGTTCGTCAATATTTAAACAGAACTTTTCCTAGTTGGATTGGCCTTAGAGGTACTATTGAATGGCCAGCACGCTCACCTGACCTTACACCGCTGGATTTTTTCGTTTGAGGCTATTTAAAAAATAAGGTCTTCAAGAACCAACCTGATACTTTAGCAGACCTTCGTCAAAGGATCATAAACGAATGTGGAAATATTACACCAGTAATGCTACAAAATGTTCACGCAGAGTTTGAAGACCGTCTCTATTTCTGCTTGGATAATTCTGGAAAACATTTCGAACATTTACTTTAATTGTCTATTTAAAAATAAAATTATTCTATAACTAAAAAAAAATTATTGCAAACTTTAAATTTGAGTATTACAATAGGTCTTTATTTTTTTTCTTTAAAACGAATCGATCAATTTTAATTTAATTTATACCGTTGAATTCTAATTAAAAGCAGCTTTCAAATGATATATTACTCAACCCCTGTTGCCATTTAAGAAAATAGGGGGTTAACGCCCCGCGGCGTCACGTGAGAGTGCTTAAATCGGTCTTATAATGCGTCCCCCTCAAAACAAAAATCGGCGTTTTCGGTTAATTTTTTGAAAAAAAAATTGGTTATGAAATAAACGACATTTGAAGTTTTCAATGAAACACCCTGAACATAAATTATTTTTGGTTGTTTGTAAACAATAATTAATTGTAAAATATAAATTTCGATCGTTAATTTAGAAGTTAATTAAAAATCTTATCGCTTCGTACTTGCGGTATGTGCTAATCTAGTGCTTCTGCCAAAACACTTCCTCAACCTTCACCCAATTCCTGTTTATAGACGATGCGTTTTGTAATGTTTCAATCTTATTTTTAAGCCGCTTGCAACAGTTTATATCACGTTTTAAATACGCAAATATTTTAGTCACACTTTTTTCTTTAAATTTTCGCATTTTAATTTATATTCTTGATTAATACATTTTTTCAATACTGCCTCAACTGAAAATTTATGTAAAAAATTAAAGCATTATAAACTATAATAACCCAAAATAAAAAAAAGAACTGGATAACAATTAATAGGCAGATTCCGGTCAAAGTTAAAGGGCTTTAATTAGAGACAAATAAGGTAACCATGGAAATTGTCCAGTACAACCCATATAACAAATTTAAATTTAAAGGCCTTTAAACTTAAATAATTTGACCAGAATCTGGGTATATGTCAGTCAATTTTATTAAAACCAACCGTACCACGGACGCTTTGTCGTACATTGATGGAAATTGGTGGTCTGGGACACCCTGTATAAATAAAACAAAAAACTACAATAAATAACCATTAGATAATTACCCAGGATTTATTTTTTTTTGGGGGGGTGTTATTCTAACTGAAAAAATAAAATAAAAAAATCAGTTTCATAATTTAAAGATATTAGGATTTTTGAATTTACATTATTTAAGCAAGATTTCTCATTTTTTTTTTAAATACATTCCTTTGGAGGCGGGTGTACTGGGTGCGCCACTGGATAACGCGCAAATACCCTTCGAGCCGTTAGGATTGACGTAAATGTTCTTAACCATATGAATTAATTTGGATGAAGATTTTTTATTTTAAACGTGAAATATCAATAGGTGTGTTGAGAATGACACCAATCAAACGTTATTATCCACAAAGATTAGAAACGTTGATTTCATTTTATTCATATTAAATCTTTATTTTTATGTTTTTTTTTATTAAAGCTAGTACTTAAGCCTAATCCAACGTAACGAATGTTGCGTTGTATTTTAAAATAAAATAACGATCTGGATTATGTACATACACATCTTGGCCACTAGTGCGATGAGGAAAAAGGTTTTATATTTACAACATCAACGAACCAATTTCGATCACTAATTAATTTTGGCAATCTTTCAAGTATTTATTATTAAAATTTGGGAAATATCCATTAACATGTAAACATTTTGAAGCTACATATTTTTTATTAGTTGAATTAAAGTTGTTTTCCTGGTTTAAAATGAAAATTTACTTCATATTTTATTGGCTCTACTATTGTAATATACTCTGCCATAACACTAAAAAGTATTTATAAACTTTTTAAATACTGCATTTTAAATCCATAGGTTATTGTCAAAAACGAAACTGATTTGAGGTAGGAATATCGTCAAACTACAAAAATCGAAAAAATGATTTCCCCTCTCCAATTTTAATAAATATTTAGAAAATGTAGCATTTTACTCGCTTCAAAATTTTCTTTTAGAAAGTCAGCTTGCTTCTAAGTAGGAAAATAAATCTTAGGGCTCCATACCAAGTTCAGTATTATACTATTTTTTGAACATTTCCATAAAAATACGTGTAAACAATATTCCTTTTTTCAAAAAATGTGGTGTAAATGAAAATTTGATTACATATGTACTTATTTATAATATCTCAAAATAATAGGCTTTTTAATTTTGTTGACAAATTATAAAAAATTCTAGAACATTTGATGGTCTACAATCTACCCCCAGACAGATTAGATGCACATTCAAAATGGATGTAACGTAAAAAGAAACTATGCATCTTAATGATTTATAATATTTTTCGAAATTTATTTTTTTGGTGGTCGTATTTTGTATTTCCGGT
This sequence comes from Stenus bimaculatus, assembly GCA_963971135.1. Taxonomy (NCBI): domain Eukaryota; kingdom Metazoa; phylum Arthropoda; class Insecta; order Coleoptera; family Staphylinidae; genus Stenus; species Stenus bimaculatus. The sequence continues at coordinate 23,669,675 of OZ020180.1, forward strand.
CGTTATAGTCTCCTGACAAGTGGAACAAATTTTCATCCGTGAAAAGTTCAAGTCCAGACATGATAATTATAATTTGAATTGTTGCTCGCAATAATGTATAATTAATCAATTATTATGAATTAAGTTTAATAAATTATCTTTCTATAAGAAATTTAATTAATACATATGATTTATGAAGGTGATTTTATATAATCTTTAATTTTAATCTGTGAAATGGAATATTGTATTTAATACTATTATTAAAATGATTTTAAATTTTTTGGATTAAAAAAATAAAAATAAATTTATTTAGTGGTTTTTTATGTTTAAAGTTTAAATAAACTATTTTTTTCTGTATAACTTTTGTATATCTTGTACTGGTGCACTTTTCAGAGGTAAATAATGAGGCTTTTTTTGAATTAAGTTCCTTTCATAACAAAGTGTGGTTGTCCCAGTAATGACCAGAAAATCAAATTCATAAAAAATCACTCATTAAATATTAATAAATTCTTCATAATTTAGTTCTGTAATGTCCTTTTATTTCCGATTTTGAGGTTAGATACTCCAAAAAATTGGTAAATTTTTGCCAAATTTGCGAAAAAATACTTTCGTACATTTGTGTACTTTTTTAAGTCACAGGTTCCTCCAAAAAATCCAGTAGCTAAATTTGACCTCAAAAACAATTTGCTAATATTTAATACCACTAATTTCCGAAACTTTCTACAAAACCAAGTTTTTATAAACTCCTATTTCCTGGACTGTAATGGGGTAATTTTTATATTTTGCGCTTTAACTTGAAAATATTAAGTACCTATTCTTTGTAAAGTAGTATTAAATAAATTATTTGGAAGAAAATTTTAAATATTTAGTAACGCTATAGAACTTCATAGCATGTATTCAACGACCGTGATGAAAATTTTAGAGACTTCGTTAAAGTTAATCACGTCTTTAAGAAAATATTTCTTATGAAGAAATATTTTTTAATCACGTGATTAACGATAACGACGTCTCTAAATTTTTCATCACGGTCGCTGAATACACCCCCTCATGTGTTTTCCATGCCAATACTTTTGTAAAAAATCTATACCCCTGTACCTTGGAAAATTTATGGGTTAATATATCTTATAATTTTTTCTAGCTCCATATTTCTTGAGGATGCCGTATACAAAATCGATTAAGTTTTAAAAACTTTCAACTCTTAATTGCAATAAATCTTCATGAAGAAATAGTTCGAGCATTCGAAAAGTCTTAAATTTAAAAAAATTGTAGAATTTTGGTTCATTTTTTTATTCGGATTTGCGACCCAAAACGTATAAAAAGTTGAATAGGTCACTTTTTCAAGAAATTGTTTGTAATAGATTAAATAATTAATTTTGGGTAAACGACATGGTCAATTTTAAGTTAGGAAAATTAAGGTCTTTAAAAATTAACAAAATATACAGGGTGCTTAAAAAGTCGTGGACACGCTCCACCGTACGTTGTTTGGAAGCCATCGTTAAACAAGGGCAAAATAATTTAAAAAATATTTGAATAGAAATTCCGAAGTTATTGGCATATTTTAAAGAAGTAAACTTGACAACATTGTTTTCCAAGTAGACTTTGAAGATACTATTTGCCTCTTTTAATAATTAATTCAAATTTTTGGTAAGTTATGATTACAATACATATAATAAAGATGATAAAGTTGAAATTAACATTTTTTAAAAGTGCAATAATTAATTAGTCAAAACATGGACCATTTTATTATTAGCAATTTTTAATTAAAACAAATAAAAAATTTAAATTTTAAGTAGATGTTAGAAATTATTTTTATCAGGTTAAAGTTCCAGGAAACGAAGAAATATTTGTAATATTTTTACATTGTTGCCATATGTAATTTTTGTCAATTTTATGATAAATTATAAATTTTAACATGCATATATCTTTATTGTATTCGCAACATAAATTAATATTTTATGTTCAGAAATGTAAGAACACAATTATCTTTATGTTCTGTACCTGATTTTTTTGAATATTTTTCTCTTGTCTAACGTGTGCTTCTTAAACAGTGCGGAGATAAAGAAAATCTCCCCCTGCTAACTTTTTAACGGCTATGTTTTCGATTTTTAAAATTTGTCCACTAAAATTTTCAAAACTAAGTAGAGTAAATGAATATATGTAGTTAGAGCCTACTAAATGAAAATGGCATTGTTTTCCTAATAAATATTTAAACCTTGTTCGCTTTACTTAACTATTTGCTGAAACAAAAAAAAATAATTTTCTCTTTAATAAATTTCCGATTTGTATCTGTGGCCCAAAACGATTGTAATAGATTAAATAATTAATATTGGCCAATTTTAAGTTTAGGGACTTTGAAAATTAAAAAAATATATACCTAGACCTATCAGGCCAAAATCTTTATTAGATAGATTTTCAAGAAGTAAATATATTCGCGGTTGCTTATAAAGTTATTTTTTTAAACATGTAGGTAAATTTTTAAATTTTTATTGCATATTTCACCATAAAAACCATATGAACTACCATCATTTTATATTTTTCTTTATTAGTGGTGGGTGGTGGATACAGAGTTGGGTGCAACCAGACTCATTAACGACACAATAAAAGAAAAACGGATTCTGAAATGTAATTTAAATATTTTGTAAAACTAAAGTCCTTGCAGAAAGATTAGAAGTGACCGCCAATGGTTCTATTTTTGATAACATTGATTTAAAAAAAAAACAGGACGAATTTCTGCCTGTTTTTTCCGGAAAGAATTCTACAGAAGGTCTTTTATAATCCTATGTTAGATGGTAGAAGCTGTAGTCAAAGATTTGGAATAGAATTTTCTAGAGATTCACTGAATTTATGTGATTTGTGATTTACATTGGATATTACCGAAAAATATTTTAAAATTAATGAGGAAGAATTATTTCTAAAGGAAACAACACGTATTGTTGATAACAGCGAGAAAACATATTATTTACTCTGGAAGAAGTAAAAATCTATGGATATATGTGGATTCATTGTGGGATTGTGGTATACATATTAATACTGAAAATATTATTCCAAGATTTAAAAAAGAAATGAAAAGTTACTTTTATAATAGAGTAAAGTGATATTTTTTGCTTTTGATTAAATACTCTGTAATAAATTATATGTATATTGTTTAACTATTATCAGATTTTTTATTTTTTTTAATCTATAATTACCTATTTTGACTAGGACAATTTTGAATACAGGGTGAGCTAAAATGATTGTGGTTTGATATTTAGGCAATTCGCAGCTTGTTACAACTGAAATTTTAAAAAGAAAATCCTCTAATAATCCAATGACGTTCAGCAAATATTTTTTCTCAAAACAAATTTAAGTAATTTATTAGGTTTTGTGTTTTTGAAAATAAAAAACGTAGAATTTGGTTCATTTTCGAGGCAGATGCTAGCACAAAGCAAAGTAGTCTAGTTTATGAAGCAGAAGGCACAATGCGAAAAATTGTCACAACGCTAAAAATTCGACCCACACCTTTGGTTTTGTGTAGTCCGGTTACTTTTGGTTACTTTTGCTTTGTGATAATTTTGACATGATTTAATGTTACTATGAACTTGAAGTGAACAAATTCCAATGTTTCAAGGCGGCAAAATTGAATTAACTACAACCATTTTAGCTCACCCTGTATAAATTTTCTTTTGAGTAATGGATGAGTTTACGCCTCAGATTATTTTATTGCGTCTAAGTATGTTTTCTCGTTTTAGTGCTTCGTGGCCATAAAATTAATTTTAATCTTAACTTATCTCATTGTTTATATTTTTACAATGATTGTTCTAAAAGGAAATTAGAGATTATTGTGATTATTCACGGTAATTAAAAAATACTTTTTCTTCAAACGTAATTAAAGTACAGCCTTATGTGACGCGTGACAGGCTTTAACAAGTATGTTCTTTGATTCTATGATCATGTCCTTGGATTTCCGAAGTAAATTGGTTACAATCGGGTATCTTTGACTAGGATTAGAAATGTGGAGTAGAAATGCATTTTAGGGAACCCAATATACAGGGTGTCCAGAAATTAAGCGGCCAAACTTTAGGAGACGATTCTTCAACTAATTTTAAGAAAAAAACTTCCTATAAACATGTGTCCGATTTCGCTTCCTAAGGGAGCTACAGCCCTTTAACTATTGTGACTAAAACTAGGTTTTTTGTCATTTATTTGAAAACGGTTTGTAGTAAAGATTTGAAATTTGGCGTGAAGACTAATACGTTTAAGATATAATTTCTCAATTTTTTCAGATGTTTTGAAAGCTAAAAAAAATTTAAAAAGTAAAACTCCTAATAAAACAATATACTATTAGTGATATATCGTTCTTCAAAATGTAGGCGAACACAATACCACTAATTATATTGAAAACCAAGTAAATGAATGCCTTTACTAATAAATATTAAAAAAAACTTTACCTATCTATGCTTATTATTTGTGGGCATTAAAAAAATTATTCCACAATTTTTTTAAATAAATTTCCCTATGGGTATCGCCGAATTTTGAACAATTTCTAAACTACTGAATCTAAAATAATAAGATGTTATCAGGCTTTTTAAAAAATTTAGATATATTTATCTAATGTTTTTATTGATTGATAGATGGCGCTTACAAATAGTAAACCTCAAGACTATGCCTGATCCAAAACTAAAACATATAAAAATAGTCATATTTTAAAAATTTCAATGAATTTTCATATATATTAACACGATTTGTCTCCAGCAATCTAAAATGTTTGAAGCGTTTTTTGATACAAAATAAAGTAAGTACTTTGTTTTTAAACTTGTAGGCAGTGTCGTACCTACGTTTTGTGCCCCACCCTAAAAAAAATCATGATGGTTCCCTAACCTCAAAAAAGAGCCTACAAAAATAATAAAACTAGATATTTAATATTCTAATTCTAAGTTCTAAGATATGATATACCTACTACAAAAAATAAGAAAAATCTATTTAATTTGGGTCAAAGTGTTAAAAATGTATTTTTATGACACGCCTATGAATGTACAAACGAGAGTTTTACGAATAATATTAATAATATTTATCACGCTTTTTGTCTTTTGATTGGAAAATTGTCTTATTTTAGTCTTTTAGGTCTATTTTTAGCAACAATGTTTTCAATTGCCAATGATGATAAATCATTCAATCTTACGAATTGTATTTCGAAGATCTTCAATTTACTAAATGATATTTCCAGTAGTGGCCACTGTCACTGGAAGTGTTAAGTTAACAATAGAAGAACTGATTGGGTATGTTTGGTGGAATTAGGACCAAAGAAAAACTCTATTGATTGATTCTTTATTATAGCGACTAGTTTCGATGGTTAATTTCCATCTTCTTCAGATAGAAGTACGCTGTGAAACTCAATTAAATATCGTAATTAATCGTTTTGTATTTACCAAACCGGTGTGATGTTAATTTTGAAAAGTTTAACCAAAATTCCTGAACCTAATAATAGTTTTAATTTGACAATTATGTTGATAATACTTTAAAAGGCTTGAAGAGGATGGAAATTAACCATCGAAACTAGTCGCTATAATAAAAAATCAATCAATTTTTCTTTGGTCCTAATTCAATCAAACATACACAATTAATCTAAATAAGGGCATCAACAAAACAATATGAATAAAAGAACTGTTGTAGTGACTTATTACCATAAAATTATTTATTAATTAGTAAATTTAGCGAACTCTTGCATCGAAGTATCTTTTTTTGTTATTTTTTATAAAATATTTTACATTTATAATTTTTCGAGATAATTTTCTTCCGGATTTTGCGCCGATTTCAATGTTTCCTCATTCGACTGTGTTAAAATATTTTTGGTTATAACTTTTAATCCAATGGAATAAATTGATGGTACAAAAATTAAAACAAAAAAAGTCGACGATAGCTATGCTTGTAAGCTGAGGGGGCTAATTTTTTTCTACTGCCAGGGGCCTCGATTATTCTAAATCCACCACTGCCGTCATCATATCATCTTTCGTTTGCGATTATAAATTTTCCATAAGTAGGAAAGTAAATGCCGGAAACGAAATTGTATGAAGACAAGAAAATTTTATTATAATTACGCACGTATGACTCCGGGTTGTAGTACTTTTATCACAATGAGATTGCAAATTAGAAGCCAATCTATTGCAAAACCACACGATGCACTTAAGGCGGCAGTAATTATGGCATTTACATTTCCAGTAGCTTGAACATAGTTTTGTAATAAAATTCGATTCACTTTCGTTTTCGCCTAGGAGAATTTTACAGCAAAATCCAAAAATTTAGAATTAACATAATGAATATCCATTATAAATTATATTTTTTTAAGAAGAAAGATTGGCATTTTTGCGTGATGATTTAGTCCAACGACTCAGCCGCCAGGAAAAGAAAAGTTTTAATGAGGAAATAATAACTTCCTTTCCAGTCATTTATCATTAATTAAAATTATTTATTTGAATAAATTTAAATGTAGTGTATGGGTAAATGATATTATTAGTGATATTTGATATGACCAAAATAGATTACCTAACCCTGGTCTTGTTTTGAAATTCCAAAATATGAGGTATGTACTAAATAAACCGTGTCGACCTATTAAGTTTCGTCGCAATTATTCTCGTATTTATTTTTCAGTCTAGCAGCTAAAGTTATGAAACTACTGCGAAGGCCATTTGAACTTTAAAATAGAATGTCATAATAACAAAAAGAACGCGCCTCGTTCATTTTATTTATCGGACTTATGTAAAGAGTAAAGAGAATTGTTATTAACACATAAACACATACCATAATTGCTATTATTATTGACCACATCATGGAATTAATGAAACTGCAATATTAAAAAAAATCTGAGCGTTGAAATAAAATGACTATAATAATAAAAGTTTATTTCGAAAATGATACTCCTAATTTAAGTTTTAAAAATTATATCCATTTCAAATCATTATTGTCATCATGAAAATTTGTGTTCAAATTGAAATTATTGTTGCAGATTCCACAATCCATGCACGTCGTTTGGACTCATAAACTCCAAACTTATGTGAAATAAAAAGGAATTGTTGAAAAAAGTAAGTACCTACAAGTAATCGTGCATTCATTTTAGCTTGGCTAATCTAAAATAATGTAGGAATTTTCATTTAAAACAAAAACTGGTTATTTGTTGTTCTAAAACCCCAAAAAATTGTTAATTACAAAAATTAAATAATAACTTTAAGTAATTTTCGCGATTTTTTTTAAATTCCGGTTTTAAAAATAATACTTTAATTACTTGATGACTAAAATCAAAATTCTACCTTGAACTCTTCAGTGTTAACTTCCATTATTCTAAAATTTAGGTTTAATCTTTTAATAATTTAAAATGAAAAATTCAATGCCATTGTTAATTCACATCCAAAAAATGAAGAATTAATAGGTACCTATTTAACTATTGTTTTTTTGTGTTCTGATTTTAAACAAAAGTCTCGTGCTGTTTGCATCTTTAATTCTTAGTAATTCTCATAATTATTCCTATTACAGAATAAGTAAGAGATTAAAATTAGCATTTTCGCAAATTTAATACTTGTTTAACTTGAACGTTCCTTTGGAGAATACTTAGTTGTTTTAACAGGATATTTAATGTTTATACAATTTATACCTTGTATTACTTAGAGAATTATACAGTGTGTCCAGAAATTAAGCGGCAAAATTTTAGAAGGCGAATCTACAACTAATTTAAAGAAAAAAACTTCGTATAAACATGCGTCCGATTTCGCTTCCTAAGGGAGTTACAGTTGAACACTTTCAAAAAATCTGAAAAAAATTGAGAAATTATATCATAAACGTATTAGTCTTCACACCAAATTTCAAATCTTTATTACAAACCGTTTTCAAATAAATGACAAAAAACCTAGTTTTAGTCACAATATTTAAATGGCTGTAGCTCTCTTAGGAAACGAAATCGGACACATGTTTATAGGAAGTTTTTTTCTTAAAATTAGTTGGAGAATCGCCTCCTAAAGTTTGGCCGCTTAATTTCGGGACACCTTGTATATTGTTTATTTTATACAAAACAAATATAATGGCATACCATAAACGAGTCCATACAAACTAAAAATGTAAGTTTTTATTTCTTCCTAGATCCTTGATCTTTCCCAATTTCATACTTTAAATCATAAATTTTAAATTGGTAAAAAAGAATTACTAATAAAAATGAGTTTGCTTTTTCTATTTATACAGGGTGATTCACATTTATGTTAAAATCCCTCGGGTGGTGATTCCTTTGAATAAAAACAAGGAAAAAAATTCCTTTAAACATGGGTCCGGAAATCCTTCATTAGGGAGATATTTCAACTCGAAGAGGGATGCAAGAAATGTTATTTTTGGTAATAAAACAGTTATTATAAGAGTTATTACTTTGAAGGTTTAGCAATTGTTTTCTGATATTAGGGTGCATGTTCTAGTCCATTAAGAGAGTTTAAAAAAGTTTTTGGGGATGATAGAACCGAGGATGACTACCATTATTATAAGGCCAACAATTTTTCCTTCAACTTTTTGGAGATTTTAACTTCACTAAAATAATCCCTGGTCATTTCTCCACAGAAAAGGTCTTTTGACTCATGTCACCAATGTTCTTCGTTTTCTTGTAAATGCTGATTTTATTCCACTACGTCAGATGCTGAAATTACTATTTTTTTAGAAAATCACAAAGTAGGCGTGACAAATATTAAAAAGTGATATTCAACTTTTTAGAAAATCACATAAGGTGGCAAGCTTAGGCAATTGCCACGCCTACTTTGTGATTTTCTAAAAAAATAGTAATTTGAGCACCCGACGTAGTGGAATGAAATCTGCATTTACAAGAAAACGAAGAAAATTGGTGACATGAGTCAGGAGACCTTTTCTGTGGAGAAATGTTCAGGGATTATTTTAGTAAACTTAAAATCACCAAAAAGTTAGAGAGGAAATTGTTACGTTTAAAATAATGGTAGTCTTAACCAGGCTTTTCCATCCTTGAAGACTTTTTTAAATTCTTTTAGTGGACTAGAATATGCGCCCTAATATCAGAAAACAATTGCCAAACTTTCAAAGTAATACCTTTTGTAATAACTGTTTTATTAACAATAATAACATTTCTTGCGTCCCTCTTTGAGTTAAAATTTCTCCCAAACGAAGCATTTCCGGACCCATGTTTATAGGAATATTTTTTCTTATATTTATCCAAGGAATCACCATAACATAAATGCGAATCACCCTGTATAATTTTAAGAGCAATATACCGCCCTGAACACAAATAATGGAGCATAATAAGGTAATATAATGTACAGGATGTCCCATTTTAATTAATCCATCTGAATATCTTGAAAACTAAGCGATTTCCTTAAAAATGTTTAAAACAAAAATTATAGCGGCTCGCGGAGAACATTTAATATAGGTTTCTAATTTTTATAGGATTTTATGCTGTTTCATGGGGAACCATTTTTTAAAAGAGAATCCATAATTTTTATCATAGATTCGTAATCTATGAAAAATAGTTAGCAACTTTTGGTTGAAACATTTTTTTAGAAAATTTCAATTTTCGATGATATTCGCAAAACTTAACAGACATTTTCAGATTTCGATTAAGTGTTAGGAGAAAATGAAAGTTTTTTAAGACTAATCGCAGGAGGCTAAAACTCCTTAAATTATGAAAAGGATTTATAAAAATCACTATACAATTTTTTAAAATTTATTTTTAATTATTTTTATATTTTTAAGAAAATGGTAACTTAGTTTTTTCAATATTAAAATCAAAGATAAGGTCACTTTTTCTAAAAAAATATTTCAACCAAAAGTTACTTATTATTTGTTATAAATTACGAATCTACAATAAAAATTATATATAAAACCCCTATGAAATCCCATAAAAATTAAAAACCCATGGTAGTATTAAATGTACCCCTCAAACCGCTACAATTTTAAGAAACATTTTTAAGAAAATGCTTAGTTTTCAAAATATTTAGTTGGATTAACTAAAATGGGACACTCTGTACAATGTTCCATACTGTATAATAGTTTTTAAAAAAATCTAAGATAAATCTTAAAAAAAAACATTTTAGTCTCATAAAATATTTTCTAGAAAAGCAGTAGGTAGATCTCAAAAGTTATACATTTTTTTGGACTCTTATCAGAGTGATTCATTTAACTCGACACAAATAAATATCTAACAAACTAAATGGCTTAGAAAAATGGCCCTAGGTATTGAAGTGGTTATCACACCAGCCATGCGATTTGGAAGTCCCAGGGGGCATATTCTCGAACAACACGATACGATGTCATATACGAATTTCATCATTCTATCTTTGTTATTCAAATGCAAAAGTAAGAGTCTATCCTTGTCATTTCGTATACGATATTGTCGAGTGATTCGAGAATAACCCCCCAGAGGTGGAAGTTTGTAACTCTAACGAGTTGATCTCGGTTGAGAGTTGACTTGTTATATATTTTATGTCTCTTTTACACACAAAATAGTTCATAATGTAAACAATCTACCGTTTTCGGTATGTTAGGAGTTACAAACTTCCACCTCAGGATCGAATCCTGAAGTAGGATTTTGTTTCTATCTTGATATTTATCAAGCTTGATAAAACTCAAGAGGGGGGATATTCTCGAATCACACTACACAACATCGTATACGACATGACAAGGACAGACTCTTATTTTTGCATTTGAATGACAAGGATAGAATGATAAAAGTCGTGTCATGTGTAATTCGAGAATAGCCCCCTATAGAAACAAAATCTCACCTCTGGCCCAGGATATTTTTCTAAATATGGTTTTGAAAAGAATGTTTCAAATAAAAATTGTTTGGTTGTTTCAAAAAAAGTTTGAAATTCAATATTAAATCTGTCAATTTTTTAGGTTAAGTTGTTTGTTCTTTTGAGTAAATTATAAAACTGCTAAAAAATTTATAGGTTAAATTTATTTGTTATCATTGATATTAACACAAATATGATTCTCGGCGAGAAAAATAAACAAAACCATCCGTTTTTGCCTTTTAATCAAACAACTTTTATTTTTTTTTTCTCAAAACCTTTTAGTTTCTCAGATATTTATTTGTCTCAAGTTAAATGATTCACCCAGTATAATTCATATGTTTTGTTTGTGTTTATTTAATTAGTTTCAAAGTTTTCTAAAATTTGTAAAACTATTCAATTGCAACTTTATTAGTTAATATTTGTGAAATTCGGAATTCGATTTTGGATAAAAGTATGAAGCTTAAAAATTTCTGTGATAACCATTCTTAATGTTTAGAAAAATACTCAGGTAAGACAATATATTAAAATTAGGCCGTTAAATTAATTATATTTACCAATATTATCTTATGAATAAAAAGTAAATATCTTAAATGACATTTTTGATAATGGAAGAAGAAATATTCGAGATAAATTGATTATTATTACGTTAGTTAATTCAAAATGTTTTTCGAAATGCAATTATACAAGGTGTTTCATTTGAACTGAACCAGCCCGAGAATAGTTAATTTTTTTTAATAAATAATGACGTGACAGGCAATTCGTGACAACATAATCAAAGGTTTCTTACAAAGCCTTCACCTGCAAAATTTGTTTAGATATTTTGATCTATCACTCGATCCATATTTCCGTTTGAACAAATTGAAAGTGGTTTTTCATGAAAAAAGTCTGCGTAAAAATAAAAATGTACATGAAATGAAGGGTTGGATAAAAAATCTCGATGTATCTTGACTCAACAAAGTTTCTAACCGTAACTCAACACATCTGTCCCAATCACTTTTATCAAAAACGTACTTGTTTATTTACTTAGTATAAGATTATTAACTCGTAAAAACAAAAGTAGCTCGTGTTTCAAAGATTATACAAACATTGCACCATATGTGATTTGTCTTAAAAAACTAGTTTTCTAGTAAAACTTTATTGAAAATCCTAAAATTTCTGTTAATTTTGGCGAATATTATGAAAAATTGACAGAAAAAATGTTTATAATAAAAGTTGCTTCTTATTTTTCGTAGATTACGAATATACAATAAAAATTATGGGTTATAATTAAAAAAAAAAAAACGTTTTCTTCCCCATAAAACGTCATAAAAATTTTAAAAAACGTGGCATAATTTTTAAGGAAATTGCTTATACCTATATGGTGTCCAGAAAACTTTAGGGAGGCGATTCTACAACTAATTTTAAGAAAAAAACTTAATGAAAAAAAGAAAAAAAAACTGAATAAGGAATATTAGTATAAAAACAAAAATGATTTTATGTTAACCATAAAAAAGTTACCGCTGTTTATAACCACAACCCTCCTTAAAACTACCCTTTCAGAGCTTTCAAAAAATCTGAAAAAATTGAGAAATTATATCTTAAACGTATTAATCTTCATACCAAATTTCAAATCTATATTACAAACCGTTTTCAAATAAATGACAAAAAACCTAGTTTTAGTCACAATAGTTAAAGAGCTGTAGCTCCCTTAGGAAGCGAAATCGGATTCATGTTTATAGGATGTTTTTTTCTTAAAATTAGTTATAGAATCGCCTCCTAGAGTTTGGCCGCTTAATTTCTGGACACCCTGTATACAGGTTGTCTCACTTTTTTTTCCAGCAAATGAATTTTTTACATAGTAATTGTCAGTATGAACAAAAACTAATTCTACATATGAACTAATATGCTTTTTCGACTCCCTAAAAAGTTACATCAATTTTAAAATTGTAAAATTTTAATGATTTTTGTGGGACACCCTGTATAAATTTTATTTTATTTTTTAAATCAAATATGCTTTGGATTTTGTGTGATCTACCTCGTGGTTCATTTAGTTGAAAAACAACCAATAATGTTCAAAAAATAATAAGAAAGAAAATTCAATAAAAATTGACAATTTTAAAATTGCTGTAACTTTTTAAGGAGTCAAAGAAACATATTAGTTCATAGGAATTTTATTGTTTAGAATGACATTAAATATCCAGAAAAAATTATACATCCTATATATTAGTTTTCACAGTATTCAGCTGGATCATTTAAAGTGGGACACCCTGTATAAATTTAGATCAAATAAGATACGGAAAGAAGCATTGCATAAAGCTCCACTGCTTTTTAGAGGTGTAATTTTAAAAATGTTGACAGTATTTTATTATAAAATATCAGAGAATCACAAATTGTCAAACTGACAAAAATAACAATTGTGTAAATTTAAAAACTATGCGATTCGAAATTTTTCCCAAAAATAAGATTAAATTTTAAATATTAGTGGAGAATACAGTTTTGTCAAATTTTTTAATACATTTTTAATACCACACTGACAATAACACGCTCAAAAGCAGAGCTATAGACATCTCATATCTCATCTCTATTTTCAATTGGGAATTAGTAAACTACTTAAAGAAGGCGTTATAAATGGAGGATATTCGGTAGTTTTCAGTGTCAAACAATTGTATTTAAAATGCATTCATGTACGACCACGCGGAAAGATATCGAGGACACAACCGAAATGTTCTGACCCAATAACAAGCCTTCACAAACACAAGATCACACGAAATTTGAAAACAGCCCGCCCGCATCATATTAATTCCTGTCAAATTTCGTGTCATCTCGTGTCTGCAATCGCTTGCTATTGGGTCAAAATATTTCTTTTGTGTCCTCGATATCTTTGCGCGTGATTGTACCTTATAACTACCTTGAACAAAACACAAATATGGCTACGTTTAGCTCGAGCTAGTCAAGCCAGCTTGAATTCGGGCTTGATTTGACCTTTTCAAATGGGAGAGATCAAGCCAAGCCGAATTCAATCTGGGTTGAGTTGCTCGAAATAAACGTAGTCTATATTTATTATTTATAGCTTCAGTAAAGCTCAAAAATCATGTACCAACGCATTAAATCAAAATAGTAGAAAGAATTTTTGCAACTAGAGGGCGAATGGAATTTTAAAATTCCCAATAATTTTCATAATTTATAAAAACTTTTCCTTTTTTAGTGACTGGTTCATTTTACTATTTTTGTTCTAAAATTTTTAATTAATAAACTTAATTATAAACTGAAAACTTAAAGTGCCACATTGATTTGTTAAAAACCATTTTCAGTCATTATATATTTTTTCGAAATATAAGTCGCGATAAGAATAACTCATTTTGTGCATTTCTAATAAATTTTCGATAATATTCATTCGTACCACTTTTTATATTATCCTTGAAAAGTCATAAGAATTCTCTTATTGTACTTCAAATTCCAATTCTAAAAAAAAAACTTTAGGATGCGCATGCTCTAAAATTATAAAGTTGACAAAATAGTTATTTATGCAACAAGTGCAAAAAGTGGATAACATTCACACGCGACATAAAAATTGTAAAACAAGACGAGTTGGACAATACATTAATAATACGAGTTTTCTACGGTCATCCATCATTGAAAATAATAAAATTCCATAAAAACATGAAATTAATGACAGATATTGAGGTTTCTAAATTTGTCATTTATGATCAGTTGTCAGTACATAAAGTCAAGCTTTTTGGTACTAAGTAGCGCTTTTGTGAACTCGTGCAAGAAAGCATGACTTTAGGCACTATCAACTTAAAAATGGCTTAATTTAAAACTAACTCTAAAAATACAATAAGGCAGAATTTTTAAATGTATGCTTTTTATAGAGTAATAACCATCAACAAAATTTCATTCCTTTTATTAAAGAAGATAGTAGTAAGCTGTAGGGTGGTACCTTACTTTCGATTAGATTAACGTTAACACCTGGTATAATATTTCAAATTTCAATGAAACCTTTTTATCTGATATACTAACCTTATTGTATTGCAACAATTCTTTGAGTTGTTCGTGATTTTTTAGTAGATACTTTCAAGGTTCTCTATTAATCATTGGTACGATACGATCTTATAAAATGCGATTGTATAATCATAGTTTTGTTCTTGCTCAAGCTTAAGAGCAAGCTCGATTACTTTTAATTAGATAAGATATGAACCAAATAATTATATCTAAATATTAGGAGGATTAGAAGTAGAACCGCGGACCGATAGCAAATGTATATTTTGAGCTTCATCTTGAAGTTTGGGAAGAAATATTTACCCTACACCCCTACATAATCAGGCTGAAAGTAGTACCAATAATTAAAATGCGCGTTCAAAATTTTTAAAATATACCTTGCAGTTTTTTAAACTACAGCCATATTTTGCAAATAACATTTAGTTTTATCGTTTCAAAGTTTAATATTATATCCAAGGCCTTGACTTCTAAAGAACGATTTTTTCAAAAACTTAAATTATTATCTCCAAAAAATTAGTTTAAAATAGCCCACATTTTACGTATTTTTAACCATTTTTTTGGCCATTATGGGCATAAAAGATATTCTACTTTCATAATATGTTATTTTGTACATTGGAAATTTTAATTACCTAATAATCAAGTTATCAAGTAAAAACAAGTAAAATCCTATATAATTTTGTTGACTCCGTATCCTCAAAGTAATTCTTAAATTCGTACAGATAAATTCTTAAATATTATAAAAACTTATGTTTAATATAACGGTGATGATAAAGTGTGAGATCAAAATTTCAGCATTTGGAGATTCTTAGAAAATCTTTTGGAGAGGTGGACTTAAAATTGTTATGCAAGGTATTTATTACCCTTCTATTATCTATGAGAGCACGATAGCCGTTAAAAAATATGATATTTATAAAAAAAATTAAATATGGAAATTATGACTCCGGTTCAAAATTTTATCGTCAAACTGTAAAGATATTTTAAATTCCAAGAATTTTAAAAACCACTGCAGCTTGATTATCTGACACATTTAATACATAAATGTACTTATAAAAAATATTCTTTTTATAAGTAAATTAATTACCATGAAATTATAAACTATAGTTTATACCAACTTATAAGATATCAAGAACTTAGGGCATAGGTTACAACTAATTATAGCCCCAGTTAGCTGTTTGATGGCTACGGCCCAGTTAAGAAATACCCTCTTAACTTTGTCCTAAAAATCGAAAAAGTCCAACTCTTACTTTAAAAAAACTTCAGGATAGTAATTCTATTGGAGCTAAACATGTTAAAAAGTAGGTCCTGATTAAAAAATTATTGTGAGGTAAAAATATTTTAGTTAGTTTGTTCTATTTTTATGTTTATTTATTTTAATTTGAAGCTCTTTTTTATGGAAAAATTTTTGGGGAGATAGTAGAAAAGTTATAGCTAATAAAATAGGTGTTACAACATTCTTTACAATTATATCTTATTGTGTACAAATTGTGATATTGATAGTTTAAAAATGTTGAAAAAAACGTTTTCGAAATTTGGATTTTTTCTTATGAACATGAACAAATTACATGGGGAAATATCCTCTTAACTTTTTTTAATGTGTATTAACAAAAAGAAATACATATGTGGCATATAAAAAATATTTTTTTTTCTTAATTTTTCTCCTTCGGCGTTCGCTGATTCCTTCGAAATTCATTAAATGAAAAAAAATCAATTGGCTATAAATTAGACATATTTTTTACTGCATTAGAATTAGAGACATCCGAAACCTAAAATTTCGTATAATAAATTGGACAGTAATTATTAAATTTCTTTCTCGAGTTTTTTTTAATATAATTTGATTGTAAATAAAAATTAACCTGATAATAAATATGAAACCCTAAAATATAATTTTTCTTATACATATAAAAAAATAAAAAATATTTATTCCATTTTTTATTTAGAGAATTTAATTTTGGGAGAAACCACTTATATAATATCCATGGTTGACTTTTTTCAAGCAGGAAAGTGTAGGAAGTTGGAAGTGTTTTTAAGATCATCTTTAAACTTCTTTGATGTCTGGATAAAGTCTCATCCTTAGAAAAGTAATCAATGAACAATAAAAATGCTTAATAAGAAAAAAAATGATGCAAACTTTTTAAAATGTTAAAACCCTATTTATTGTCCTCAAATGCAACAGCCTCATTTTTTTAAACTTACTTACGTTTCAAGATGAAATTTGCCCGTTTTAAAATTCTTAAATGTGAGATATTAAATTTCGCGAAACTATTAATAACTTTCTTGATCCAGCCACAGGCGATCATTTTTTTAATTGTGTCCACTAAATATCTCGGCATTTGTACGAACGATGCTTTAAAATATCCAAAGTTTATTTAATAGTTTATTAAATGCTATTTGATCTCCAATATTTCCTCGCTTATTTGGTAGAAGCTAATTATAATTTATATGGATATTTCTTAACCTGATTTTTCAGTGGTTTTTATTTTAAAGTTTATGTACTTATATCTTAATTTTTCTGGATCTATGCTAAACTCAAAATACTGAATAGAAAAAGCGAAAAGAGAAAATGAAGATAAAAAGTAGTAACAAACATTTTTTTACAGATTTCAAAATGCCTTCTCTCTTGGAAGCTATAGAACAAAAATATGGCAATGAAAGTTCTACTGAATCAGAAAATTCAGAAGAGGAGCCTTGTGTATCCATTTTTGTTCCACGTCGACCGCCAAGAGTTTTGGTGCCTTCTCTTTTGGTGCTAAATGATTGTGATATAGCTACTGCTGGAGAACAAAAAGCTCTAGTAGACAAATGTGCAGCTGTTGAAGAGCTAGATTTGGCTCAAAATAAGCTAAATAGATGGCATGAGGTAAGTATGTATACTGTACAATTTCACGGTTTCAATTTTAAAAAGATATTTAGTAAAATTATGTTTTGTAAAATGAAGAAACAACCTACTTTGGAAAAAGAATTTAAATAAACGCATTTTTAGTTAATTTATAAGCAAACTATTAATATTGTGTACCTAAGAAGATAACATGATATTTATAAACCTAGTTTCTCAACATTATTTGAACAACTACCAACATATTTTTTGTACAACTCGTAATCGGTTAAAACTTCTTTTTAAAATTGTTGACTTTTACAGATATTTACCATACTTCAACAAATGCCACGACTGAAATTCGTCAATTTATCATTCAATCAACTATCAAGTCCTTTGGAGCAGTGTACAGCTGAACTTCGCTGGGCTAATTTAAAAAATCTCGTTTTAAACTCCACAAAAATTGATTGGGAGAGCGTACAAACAATTCTAGATTACTCTCCATCATTGGAAGAATTGCATCTAAGTCTCAATGATTACACCGACGTTAATTTATGTGAAAATAAAAATTGTGAATGTAAACCAGAAAAGGAAGAAAAGGTAGAGAACTGTAGTTGTCCCATAATCGATTATAAGGAAAAACAAAAACACAATGGAGTAAAGATAGTTCATTTTACGGGTAATCACGTTTCTGACTGGAAGGAAATCAGCAAACTTGGTTATGCATTTCCAAATCTGGAATACTTGGTGCTAGCCGATTGTCCTATTGAGACGCTAAATACTACAAACGACAAATCAAAAAATAATAGGGACTACGAAAGAAGTGAAAGTGAGAGCGAATCAGAAAATAAACATGATTCACCCCATGATGCGTTTCGACTTTTAAAATTCCTCAACCTTAACTCTACCCAGTTATCTGCATGGGATGAGATTGATAGGTTATCTAAATTTCCTCTGTTAAAATCCATCCGAATTCAAGTAAGACTTTCATCGTTTTAGAAAATTTACTCAAAGTAATTTTTAGGGGTGTACTTTGTGGGATAGCAGTGAATATACACAACACGAACGGCGACAATTAATTATAGCCAGACTTCCTAATGTTGAGATTTTAAATGGGGGAGGAAAAATTGGACCTGATGAACGTGATGATGCTGAAAGGGCTTTCATTCGTTATTACATGGATAAACCAGAAAGTGAAAGACCAGACAGGTTGGTAACTCTTCGGTTTTTTATATTAAATTTATTCAGTGTTTAGACGTTGTTTTTGATTTATTTTGTAACCAATTTATAAAGTATTGACAATAAAGAAGATTAATATTATTTTAGATACTTTGAATTGGTCAACATTCACGGTAAATTAGACCCATTAGTAAATGTAGACTTAAGACCCGAAAAAAGAGTAAAGGTCACATTTACATGTGGAACCAACAGTGAGGAACGTTCGGTAGATGTTTATCGTACGGTGTGTGATTTAAAAATAAAACTTGAATCATTTGCTGGATTTTCGGCAGGAAAAATGAGATTATACTATGTTGATCAAGACCTTCGTGATATTCAGGTATTCTACAGAACTTTAATACTAGCTTTTAGATCAAAAGCCAAGGACTAAAATTTTCAAAACATTTTGTAGTGTTCATTTTTTACTTTAATTCACGGACATTTGTTTTTTAAGGGACCTGAAGAAATGAAGTACCCTCATAAGCGACTATATAGTTATAATATTCAGTCTGGTGATGAAATAATAATTGACTGCAAAAAGAAACCATCAGAAAGTAAGGCATAAGAAGAATTAGAAGTAAATTATCTTAAGACTTACATTTAAGAATATTTAATTATATCTTACTAACCGCCAATATATGTCTAGTTTTTGTTGTTATTTAATTTTAAACAGGTAGCCAGTCGGAGTATGGAAAACACCCAATGTGTGATAGATGATAGTTATCTTATTTTATCACAAGATTTTTAGGTATTCGTGATTTTCGTAAGTGTGATGCTAGTATTTAAGTTATTTTTTTGTTTGTCTCATTAACTTATTTTATAATAAGGCAAACAACTGAAATATTAAGTTTGTTTTAAAAATATAAAACTAAAATCACTAAAATTAAATGTAAGACCAATTAAAAATAACATATTTTTTAATTATAACATGTTAACAAAACGTAAAAATTCTCTTTTTCGTTATTTTACTTCTCATTTTATTTCTTGAACTGTTTAGAAACTAAAAAAAATGTAAATCCAGATTTGGGTTAAATGAGTCTAATCAAACTAAAGTATGGACTTTGAAAACCCTAAATAGATAATTGGTATTTATTAGTAAATATTAAACCCTCTTTAAATTAGTCTTATAAGTTGAAAATAATTTATATTTAAATTGCTTAAACAAAAAAAAAGGTTTAAAATATTTTTTATTCGGAAAAAAGTTACCTCAGAATGTTTATTTCAAAAAAAAATTTACTTAATTCTTAAGGCTAGGGAATTTTGATAGAGACATTTTGACGTGCAAAAATTTTATTAATTGGAAAAATGAACTCAAAACTTTAAAATCTTATGTTTTACCCAACTCTGGATAATACTTCTCTAATAACTAGAAGTAATACGGAAGAAAGACGATGTTCAAAGACAGGAACTTGATCCCATTTTTGTGATCACGTATAAAGGGTTTCTACTAATTGTAAATGGTAAATTCCAAATAGATTAATCCGAAAACAGTCAGAGCTGCAACTTTAGTACTTTCCTTATTTAATTTTAATGGTAAAAGGTAAAAAGGTGAAAGACTATAATGTAGTGATGTAAAAGATAGTACGAGATCAGAAATAAAATCAAATAATTTTATGTGTAAATATGTATCTTTAGGCCACAGCTCTGACCATTTTCATAATCTCAAATTACAACAAACAAACATTATTAATTACTTACTATTTATTTCTTTATTTAATGATATTAATATACCTTTCAGGATTAGTAGTGTATCCTATTTTACAGTTAAATTCTTAGTTTATTATTTTATATAACCCCCTTTATAACACAAACTTTCTTACCTCTTTTTTTCTTTGTTATTATAAATTATAATAAATAAATCATGTACACACGGTAATTTTTTGGTGTCAAATTGAGTGTAGCACTTTAATTTTAGCACAGGAAAAAATTGAAGTGATTACTGATTTGACTCTAACGTCTTACCTTGCAGAATTAACTTTTTGTGATAAATGTTAGTTATTATATTAGAAATATATTATCTTTACAACATACAATTTTATTTCAATTGTAGAAAATTGAAAGTACATTCTTTAATTCTTAAAAATAGAAATATTAACATAAAATGTAATGATAAATAAATATTTTTAATAAAAAAATTGTACAATAAAATTGTATACTATAAAATCAATTTTGCTTAACTTTAAATCTTTTTAATTCCACTCCCTTTGTCAACCCAGTGGGATTTTGATTTTGTCGCCCATATAAGTGTAGGGTGAATCGGCAAATGGCTAGTGAATGAACGTAAACTAGTGAATAAACCATTCTTTATTGTTTTTTTTTTTAATTTAGAATAAGGAATCAACGTTTCATTGCCTCCAACACTACATGGATTTAAACAATTTATCATAAAATGATTTTATTCAACGTTAAATTTATGTTTATTCACTGGGATTTTCTGAGTTTTCAGGAACGTATTTTTTCTGCGAAATCATGTTTATATTAATTTTTATGAAGTGTTGCTAATTTATAATTTTTATTAATGAACTAACCCAAATCTATAGATAGATAGATACCTCGGATCCCAGAGTGCAAACATTTTATTTCACCATAATCAGTCAAATCTGTTAGCAAATCAAAATCTATGTATAGACCTCTTTATTTGTTATCAGCGAACTGTGCGAACTCTCATTTATAAGATCGACCTAAAAAAAGCGAAATAAAAAATCCAAAAATTTTAAATATTTGGGGTTACTGATAATAAATCAATGCAATCCGACGCGTACCTTTAAAAATTGAAAGATTTAAGAATAATTTTTTTCAAAAATGTTTGAATTTCATAAAACACTACATTTACATAGGTTATTTTGCTCTGGTTTGTAAGTTACGTCAATTTTTGTAACACTGAAAAAATTATGATTTTTTTTGTTTAATTTGTCGTTTTTAATAATATGTCATCCAGTTTGCGGTTCATTTTAGTCGTCGTAATTATCGTCCATTTTTTGCCGATTTGGGGTTCAGTTAGTGCTTAAAATTTTTGATTTTTTTTTTGCTAAAATCAACCTTTTTAAAATATCGCGTTTTGAAAATTGGTAAAAATAAGAAAAATTCAATATATTCAAAATATATAGAATTTATAGTCATTTTATAACACTTTGTTTCGTAATTGAAAAACAGGATAAAATCGTAAACAAACAATAAAATTACTTTTTATTAAAAAACAATCTTGATAATTCATAAAATTTAAGCGAAAACAAAGCAAAATAATAACTATTTCTTGATGCTTTGAAAAAACTGTATACTGTATCATAACAATGATGTAAGTTACAATTAAATTAACCAATGTAAAAATAAATCCTAAATTAACATTAAAGAATCCTGCTGCTGAAAATTGAGGGCATCTTGCAACTGCTTGATATGCCAAAACACTCAATTTTTGTCGAAGATGTTGAATTTTTAAGTATTTATACAGAATTTTTAGAGAAACTTTGATGGTTTTCTTTCTTTGATTTGTTACCTTTTCGAACATGTATACCAAAATTATTCCTTGCAACTGAAAAATATAAACAAATTATTAAAAAAACATGTGTGTTGGTTTAAGTAGTTACTTACAATTATAAATATATTCCATACGACCGCGATTATCAAAATAATTATAATCGTGGATTCAGTTTCACTACCAAGTTGGGTGTATAATTTACCAAAATTACTTAAAATATAAGCAATTGATGGTTAAAAATAAGTTTAACCCAAAAATTTTCCCAAAACTATCCACAATATCGTAGAGCAAATCACTGATCGCAATTAATTCAACTGCACCAGAAATATGGTAATTCCATTTATTTTCACTTGCAATTAATAAATTTAAATTACTCATTAATTCTGATAATTGCTTTAGAATATTATATTCAAAAATAACCATTAATAACATCATATGCATTTGAAAATCATCAATATAAGATAATGCTCACAAAACCATAAAAATTAAAACAATAATAAGAAATTGAAACAGCAATTACAAGAAATAAATATACAGGGTATTTCATTGAAAACTTCAAATGTCGTTTTATTTCATTACCAAAATTTTTTTCAAAAAATTAACCGAACACGCCGATTTTTGTTTTGAGGGGGGCGCATTATAAGACTGATTTAAGCACTCTCACGTCACTCCCTTAAGAGGATAGTCGGCAAAATGTTTGAAATGCGTACTCCTCGCTAGTAAAAATTGATTTTTTGGTGTTTGTAATAAAAAATTTAAAAAAAACGCTCTTGTTTTAAACGCATTTTTTATCATTTTTTCAAAATTACTCCCTTATAACAGACTATATACATCAAAAAAATTCTATATGATAAATAAATTCAATTTCAAGGCAAAACAAGAGCGTTTTTGTTAAATTTTTTATTACAAACACCAAAAAATCAATTTTTACTAGCGAGGAGTACGCATTTCAAACATTTTGCCGACTATCCTCTTAAGCGGGGGGCGTTAACCCCCTAATTTCTTAAATGGCAACAGTGGTTGAGTAATATATCATTTGAAAGCTGCTTTTAATTAGAATTCAACGGTATAAATTAAATTAAAATTGATCGATTCGTTTTAAAGAAAAAAAAAGAAAAACCATTTGTAATACTCAAATTTAAAGTTTGGAATAAAATTTTTTTAGTTATAAAATAATTTTATTTTTAAATAGACAATTAAAGTAAATGTTGGAAATGTTTTCCAGAATTTTCCAAGCAGAAATAGAGACGGTCTTCAAATTGCGCGAACATTTTGTAGCATTACTGGTGT
The DNA here is from genome assembly GCA_963971135.1 of Stenus bimaculatus. Taxonomy (NCBI): domain Eukaryota; kingdom Metazoa; phylum Arthropoda; class Insecta; order Coleoptera; family Staphylinidae; genus Stenus; species Stenus bimaculatus. Next base: position 23,693,187 of record OZ020180.1, read on the forward strand.
AATATTTCTACATTCGTTTATGATCCTTTGACGAAGGTCTGCTAAAGTATCAGGTTGGTTCTGGAAGACCTTATTTTTTAAATAGCCCCAAACGAAAAAATCCAGCGGTGTGAGGTCAGGTGAGCGTGCTGGCCATTCAATTGTACCACTACGGCCAATCCAACTAGGAAAGGTTCTGTTTAAATATTGACGAACTGGTAACGTATAATGTGGCGGAGCACCATCCTGTTGAAAAATTATCAAATTTTCGTCCAGCATATCATCATTTTCTAAGACATGTGTTATTGTAGGTTCGATAATATTTTGCAGCATATCTAAATATTTTTCGCCTGTTAAGTTGCCATCAATAAATATTGGGCCTATAATATGGTCCCCATAAATGCCAAGGCAAAAATTTAATTTTTCTGGATACTGACAGTGCTCTTCTTGCATCCAATGTGGATTTTCTGTACTCCAATAACGACAGTTATGTTTATTAACTTCACCCCTCAAATTAAATGTTGCTTCATCACTAAAGCAGATGTTTTGTAATTGGTTTGGAGTATTTGATAGTCTATTAGACATAACTTCACAAAACTCTGTTCGGCGATCAAAATCATCTTCACTTAATTCTTGATGACAAGAAAATTTGTACGGGCGATATTTTAAGTATTTTAAAATTCTCCAAACCTTGGTACTTTGAAGTCATGTTAACGTAGATAAGTTTCTTATGGAAGTTTGCGGATTTAGAGATGTTTCGCCTACTACAGTCAACGTTTCTATAATACTTCATTTGGGGGGCCGCCAGTTCTTTTTTTATTTCCTACTGAACCCGTTTCACGAAATTTATTGAACAAATCTAAAACATATCTTGCAGATACATTTTTATGTGGATGAAGATTATTAAAACGAGTAGCTGTTCGAAGGGCACTTCTTCTTTCTTCACCGTATAGCATATAGCATAATAATCTTAACTCGATCATCCTTAGAATAAACCAATGTAATCTATTTAATTCGAAAACTTGTAATACACTAAATTAAATTATTTCAATTTTTAAATCACATTTTATTTAGATTTAAACACCTGTCAAATCATGTGGATAACATAACAAAGAAATTTATTTATTGTTCTTTTGCGTTTAAATTTTAAATAAAATTATTCATAAGAACCAAAGGGGACATCTTACCTTCAATTTTTTATTCAGTATTTAATAATTTGCTAATTGAAAAAAGATTTTTTGGGTTAATTTAACATTTTTTAAATTTATTTATAGCAATGAGTTTTTAATTTTTTTTCTTTAAAACGAATCGACCAATTTTAATTTAATTTATACCGTTAAATTCTAATTAAAAGTAGCTTTCAAATGATATATTACTCAACCCCTGTTGCCATTTAAGGAATTAGAGGGTTATCGCCCCCCGCTTAAGGGAGTGACGTGAGAGTGCTTAAATCGGTCTTATAATGCGTCCCCCTCAAAATAAAAATCGGCGTGTTCGATTAATTTTTAATTTAAAAAAAAAAAAATGGTTATGAAATATACGACATTTGAAGTTTTCAATGAAACACCCTGTATTAATATTAGACGCGAATTTTTAAAACTAAAAGGATTTTTGGTGTATATCTGAAATAAAGCAAATTTCTGTTTAGCGTTATAAAAATTATATGACATTGCTTGCAGTTCATCAATTTCGAAGAAGGAAGTTTTTAAAATTGTACAAAAATTTAATAAATACGTTATACTGTTGACACTAAAATACATTTTTGCCTGAAGAAATCGAAGTTTCCCTCGAGATACTCGTAAATACATACTGATTACATACAAACTTAAGGGGCAGCCGGAAGCTATTTTTGATTCAGATTTTTGATGATATTACTAAGTAGATTTGATTTTTTTTTGTTTCCGATATTGCTTATCCACAATATCTTTCCATTAAAATATTTATTAAACTTGTCAAGGATATGGTATTCACTAAAACCTCAATGAAAAATCTAAGATTTTCAGGTATATTTTTGCAGTTTTTCATTTTATTCTTAGTATAATAGTATTTTCAAAATTTAATTTACTTTTAGTAGATTACGTTAAGGATGCGATATACTTTTGTTCGCGGACAAAAAAATATTTATTTGTTAGTAGTATCGGTTAAAAATGATAAAAAGTCAATATCTGCCTTCCGGTTGCATTTTTTAAAAAAAGCCACCCCTGTTTAATGCAAAATTGGCATACAACTTAGTACATGTTTTTAAATAACTTCTAAACCGTACCAGCTGTGAAAAAATTAAAAAGATCAAAAATTTTCAGAAAAAAGCAAGGAATTAGAATATCTCATTTAAAATGTTAAGTGGGGTAGCACAAAAAAGTTATGGCATAAAAAATGGGGGCTATACCCCCAAAATACATCCCCCTGTATTTTATTTCGATATTTGATATGTTTATCTTGTTACGACTATAATAACTAGAGTGTGTTTCAAATTTAATCAAATTATCTTAAAAAATAAAGAAGTTATACTCAAAAAATGAAAAAAATGTAGAAAGTTTGACACCCCATAACCCATAACTAAAAAATAGAGCACTTTTGAGAAAATTTTTATTCTTTACTTTTGTCTTAGAATTGGTCAAGGAATCGCCTGTAGAATTTCTTCGCATATATTTAGAAACACCCTGTATCACAGATGTATCACTAATCACAATCGAAGTATATTATTTGTAACAGTTACAACACTTTTGTTATGTAACTAAGTTCTTTAGTTGTGATAAAACAGTTATGTAACTGATCCTTTTGTGTTTACTGGGTTCGTTTAAAAAATATAAATAAAAACCTAATTGTAATATCCAAATTTAAAAAAATCCAAAGTCTGCAACAAATTTTCTTTTAAGTTTTAAAATTATTTTATTTTTAAATAAACAATTAAAGTAAATGTTCGAAATATTTTCCAGAATTTTCCAAGCAGAAAAACATTTTCAAAAAGAAATTTATTTATTACCATTTTGCGATTAAATTAAATTGTTCATGAAAACCAAATAGGGCATCTTACCTTCAAGTTTTTATTCAGTATTTTCTAGAAAAATATTTTTGGTGCTAAGGGTTAATTTTACATTTTTTTAAATTTAATTATTATTATTGCAATGAGTTTTTTTTTAACGAATAGATCAATTTTAATTTAATTTGTACCATTGAATTCCAATAATAAGCAGCTTTCAAATGATATATTACTCAACCCCTGCTATTGCCCTTTAAAAAAATCGGAGGTTGACGCCCCACGTTTAAGCGAGAGTGATTAAATTGGTCTTATAGTGCGTCCCCCTCAAAACAAAAATCGACGTGTTCGGATTTTTTGAAAAAAATTTAGTTATCAAATAACCGACATTTGAAATTTTCAATGAAACACCCTGTATAAGTATAAGTAAAAAAATCAACACTTCTAAAGAAGTCAAATGTAAAATGCAAAAATGTTCAACAAATCTGAACATAATTTTTTTTGGCAAATAATAAATTCCACAAAACTGAACGTACTTGCAAAGCTATTATTATGAATAATATGTTTATGATAAAAATTTTATTAATTTTTTTTGTACAAATCACAAAAAGTTGAAAAATAAAATAAAACTAAAATTGTATTTTCTTTTCAATTTTTTGTAATATGTACAACAAAATCTAAACAATTTTTTATCATAATAAATTCCCTATAATAATAGCTTTGCAAGTACGTTCAGTTTTGTGGAATTTATTTGCCAAAAAAAATTATAAAGAAAAGAACGGTTTGTTTACATCGAAAAAACGCATTTGGTATTGAACCGTCTTAAATAACACCACTTCTCTTCCATTATGAGTTTTATTTTGTAGTGTGGTTTTATAGGGGGCGTCTCTGCACATAGGCAAGAAACAGCCCCTCGGTTACAAAAATTATATGCCGAGTATGTCTTGATGACCATACCCCACAAATCCCTAAAGATTCATGTGCCACAAGGCATGCATCCTTTTTAAATCACCTCAATCTGTATTTGCTTATATACTTGAAAGCAACACTTTTCCCTTACGAGTATTAGTTGGAGTGACATCTATTGAGGATTGAGGAATCTAAACTAAAATACGTATAATTGGATAGGCTACCAACTGATACAAAGCTTGAATTTTAATCGTTTTTAAAAAAGATCCAAAACATTTTAAAAATTATACTATTTTTAAATTGTTTATATCTACAATATATAGAAATAATAAAAAAAAATTATCTCTCTTCTAACTTCTAACCCTAAATAAATAAAAGTACATAGTATTTTACATTAATAATAATGTAAATATGGGCGTTTATCGTTAATCAATCTTGAAAAGACAATCAGCTGTTATAAAATATTTAAGTATTACATGGCTTTTCCAAGGCTGTTTTCGGTAGTAACAACAAATAAGATCAATAACATACGATTCTTCGGAGCAATGGCAGGTCCTTTTGTTTTTAGACAGGTAAAAAAATAAATTCAGCTGATGAAGTTATATTTTTTAATCATTTTCAGCTATTCGATACCACTAGCAGTACTTACACGTATCTACTTGGAGATAATCGGACCAAGGAATGCATTCTTATAGATCCTGTTATTGAACATGCAAAACGAGACTTTCAACTAGTCCAAGATTTAGGATTAAAGCTCACTTTTGCGAGTAAGAATCTTATTTATTTTTTTTTTAAATGATGTGTCTCATGACTTAACATTTTAATTTATTAACCCTTTGGACAGAACAACGAGGCAGACTTGTGGTATGAAATTTTTGCCAAACACAGAAATAACAAGTCTCATATGAGAAAACTTATTTAATTTTTGGTTGATTTCCATTTGGTAAATTTTGGGTTTAAAATGATATAACATTAAATTTATTATTTTCTTACATTTAAATATTTGTATATTTCAAAAATATTTTAAGTTTTGAGTCTTTTCGTTAATAAATTTTTAAATATATTTTTTTTCATTCTTATCCAATGAAAAGTAAATACTGAATTTCGGCTCAATCACATTATAAAAAAAATATTGTCTCAATGGGTTAAAATTCTCTAGAAAAACAGTAAAATAATTCATCCTTATTTATTTATCAGGGTTGCAGGGTTGAAATTTATTTAGTAACGCAAATAACAATAAATTATGTTTTTTTGTTTCAATTTTAAAAAAATAGTAAATACCTTTTAATTTTTACGATCGAGCTTTTTACTGATCATAGCTCAAATAGAATTATTGGATTTATGTATCCAGCCAAGAGAAAAATTAGAAAAAAAGGTATTGATAAAAATATAGCTAGTAGCTATTTACTATACCGGGTGGAAATGAAAACCGGGTCACCTCTATAACTTTTTTATTTATGAATAGAAAAATTTGAAATTTGGCTATGTTCTATGGTTCAAAAAAACAAATTTTATGTGCATTTTTTATTTTCGAAATCACTTCCGGTTTCACCGGAAACACCATGAACTTTGTTTTTTTAAATGTAACATCCCATATTTTTATTCATGGCTTAAAATACTTTTAAAAAAGAAGTATTTTTGAGATATTAGTTTTTATTTTTTGCGAAAAAAAAATTTTTTTCAAAAAAAAAAAAGGTTTTCGAAGTTGGTGAAAATTACCAAAACTAATTCTAAATAATTCAAATACATAAAATAAATAATCGTTATAAAATCCTCTTTTTAAAAAGTCGAATGACCCGGCATCATTGCCTTTAAAAAAAGTGAGATATTTGATAAAATCTTCATTAACTAAGTTTAAAAATTAATAGTTCAAAAACCACTTAAATTTTTTTTCAAATTACAATTTTATTTAGGTATTTGAATTATTTAGAATTAGTTTTGGTACTTTTCACCGACTTCGAAAACCTTTTTTTTTTTTTTTTTGAAAAAAATTTTTTTTACAAAAAAAATAAAAACTAATATCTCAAAAATACTTCTTTTTTAAAAGTATTTTAAGCCATGAATAAAAATATGGAATGTTACATTTAAAAAAACAAAGTTCATGGTGTTTCCGGTGAAACCGGAAGTGATTTCGAAAATAAAAAATGCACATAAAATTTGTTTTTTTGAACCATAGAACATAGCCAAATTTCAATTTTTTTTATTCATAAATAAAAAAGTTATCGAGGTGACCCGGTTTTCATTTCCACCCGGTATGGTTAACTTTAAATCTTTGAATAACTTAGAATGCCATCCGAGAATTTATTTTTGAATAAAAAAAAATATACATACAGAGGGGTGCACAAAAAACGGCCAACGATGTAGCTTCGTTATTTCTTATCCGATTTTAATAATTGATATGTCAAATTAAATGGTTTGAAGAATACTACTAGCAGATAATAATAGATTATTTTTATTTTTGAAAACATCAGAGGAGGAGGAGGCAACTTTTCTTTTCCAAATGGCAACATATTTTTTTCAATTGAAAAAAATCATTACCAAAAATAATCTAAACCAATTATACCAATAATTTTTTTTTTAATTTATTTCAATTGGTTTTTTTTGTTTTTGAGTTTTCAGTATTTTATTTTTTAATTTATTATTTATAAATTAAAAAACAAAATTGAAAAAATAAAAAATAAAACTCAAAAACAAAAAAAAAACAATTGAATTAAATTAAAAAAATTAATAATAATAAAAAAATTTAAAAAAAACAAGAAAAAAACTTAACAAAAATTAATTTAAATAAAATTATTGGTATAATTGGTTTAGATTATTTTTGCTAATGATTTTTTTTCAATCGAAAAAAATATGTTGCCATTTGAAAAAGAAAAGCTGCCTCCTCCTCCTCTGATGTTTTCAAAAATAAAATTAATCTATTATTATCTGATAGTAGTATTCTTCAAACCATTTAATTTGACATATCACTTATTAAAATCGGATAAGAAATAACGAAGCTACATCGTTGGCTGTTTTTTGTGCACCCCTTGGTATATGAATTATTTTTCTATTTCATTTGTAACATAATTATAGTACATACGCCAATTAAATTACTTTTCCAAACCTAACATGACACATAACATTCATCTTTCTGGATTGTTAATTTCTGCCACCTCAACCGAACGAGTATTGTTTTTCTTAGACCATTAACTGTTTGTCTGTCTTACAGTAGACATCCATTTATTGGGCGGACAAACTATATATTCTTTGGAAGTAATGTTCTACTTATTTTTAATTTAATGCACCTAAAAATTATAATGAGATTATATCTATATAAAAAAAATTAATACAGATTCTGTTCGGTTACATATTTTGGGATTATATCCCCTTGGAGGGATGGAAATTTTTTAAGTTAAAGGAACTGTTTTTTGAGTGCTTCCTACTTCCAAATTACAATGTTTCATTTTTTTTTTCCAGTAAATACTCACATGCATGCTGATCATATTACTGGTACTGGTGAGCTAAAGAAGTTATCGGGATGTAAAAGTATAATTTCAAAAAATAGTGGAGCTAAAGCTGATTTGCATATAGAAGAGGGCAATACTGTTGATTTTGGGCAGTATAAATTACGTGTTCTATCTACTCCAGGACATACTAATGGTTGTGTAACATATTATCTACCCGAGGAGGTAATTAAATTATATTTCTATTTGAATTAAATAAGCTATCAAAATATATTAGCTTTAAAAGTGCCTATATTCCTATTGGTAAATATACATGAAGTTTCTTTTTTGCTATTTCTTTTAATTTAATATTATATTAGCTCAATTATAATATTTATTGAGATGTGTGTGCCAGGGCCGAACCGATACATTTTTAAGCCTGAGGCAAAACTTATAGTGGCGCCTTTAAAACCTCAAATTAAAAAAGAATAATTTTAATTTGATAATTTTATAAAAAAAATCTAATTAACAGGACAAGAAATTCCCAAAATTTAAGATACAAAAATATTTGTGTTTTTTCCACAAACTTACTTTTAAATAAACACCAATGTTTTTAATACTCTTCTTCCTTTGCATTAAAAAGCGCCGCAGACGAAAATTTTTGAAATCTTCAAGGTATGACCTTGTGGTTTTTTAAATATTAATCTTAAAGTATATTTTTTTACTAAAAAAAATAAAAAATATTTATTAAAATTCTGTTACAACAGTAACATTTTCCATTAAAAATTCTACAAAAATTTCGAAAGAAAAGATTTTCTAAATTCTAAAACCCCAAAAACCACAAGCGATAAAAGGTACCTAAATTCATTATTTTTATAGAATATCTAAAAAAATGTAACCCAAAATTTAATCTTGTTTAGGGACCCCTAAATTTTTTGGTCGCCAGACAAGTTCTTAATTTTTACCAAAATTTGGCTTAGTTTTGGCGACTCATTCGCCATTTAATCGAAATACTGTTTTTAGCTTATTTGTAGTAGGACAAACAAAAAATGGGAAAAAATTTCAGCAACTGATAAAGAACTTTTACCTTTTTAATTTTGTTTGATATACAAAAACTTTTATTCTATAAAAAACGGTTTTTGTAAGTATTTAAATAAATAAATTATTATAAAAAATACTCTCGAATTGGGCCCAAAAAAATTTTTGGGCCTTAGGCCTTTGCCTAATGGGAAACGCAGCCCTGGGTTTTCCTACTTATTGAATATCTAAAAAAATGTAATCTAAAAATTAATCTTGTTTAGGGTCTTCTAAATTTTTTGGTAGCCAGACAAGTACTTAAATTTCCCAAGTTTATGTTAGTTTCCCCAGTTTCTTTTAAGTAAATTTTAAAAATATAATAATTTATTGAAAAAGAAAGTACTTTCAAATTTGACCCCCACTGTCTACTTCTATTATTTTGATAATTTTGAATTTTTTATCTACATTCTAATTTGTTAAAAACATCACCCGATTTTGAAGGTTAGTAAGAAGTAACACTAGCCATTATAGGAAACATAAATTAGACCGGTAATCGGACATATATTTTATTGCAAACGACTTACACCATTTACCTAACAGTGGTGTAAGTCGTTTGCAATAAAATATATGTCCGATTACCGGTCTAATTTATGTTTCCTATATTCTCCTACGGGCACTAATTTCAACTCATAACTAGCCATTATAATAGTTTTACATTTTAAATTTGCCTAAACTTTTACATTTTATTATTTTTATTAAGTAATATAGATTTGTCAATTTTAGCGCCTTACCAACTTGGCGCCTGTGTGTGTGTGCTATGAAATATTTTTACTTTTTCTTGAATGAAAATCAATTCGGAAAATAATAATTATTCTGTCTTCCCGCTACCTTAGCAGTAGTTTGTCGTAGCAGAGCACAATAAAACACCCTCAAGATTAGGTAACATTAAAATTTCTAATAACGACATGAAATCATTTACAGATTTATAATTAAATTCATTGTAGAAATTTCTTGTAGAATAGGTAAAATCCGTTTTTTCCAAGGATGTGATTTTAGTTGCTCTATCACTTTTAAGTGCTCATGCTCATTTTATAATTAAAACCTCTCTAGCACCATTAAATTTTAATTAAAATAAACAGATTAATTTTTTATAACTGATTGTAAATACCTACTACAATCTAATTATATTTTCTAAAGGGAATGGCCTTCACAGGAGATGCTTTACTTATTAGAGGATGTGGAAGAACAGATTTCCAGGAAGGAGATTCTGCAACATTATACAAAAATGTTCATGAAAAAATATTTACAATGCCAGATTCTACGAAATTATATCCAGCTCACGATTATAAAGGTATGATGAGCACAACTGTTGATGAAGAAAAAAGATTAAATCCAAGACTTACAAAAAGTATTGAAGAATTTATAGAAATTATGCAGAATTTAAATTTGTCATATCCTAAAATGATTGGTAAGTTCAAACACATTTCTGATTAACACTAATTTTATTATTTTTTGACAAAACAATTTTTTGTAATTAGTATCCCTGAATTGTATTAATATTTTGGAACTGTAATAAGTTTAATTCTATACATAAACGTTGATGATAAAGTTTGGAACGTAATTCATAGCTAACATATTTAATTGTTTTGGAAAAATAGTTCGGACAGGTCAATTTTAGTTTTTAAAATACCATCTCTTGGTATAAAAAAAATATTAATGGCGTCACTGGTGCTTTAGCAATGACATCATCGGCGATTTTTTTAAATGGAAGCCCCAAGCCCACACTTTTTTTACTCGTTTTTAATAGAAATTCATGTCACTTAAACGATGATATAAAATACAATTGAATTTTTAAACAAATTTTTGCACAAATTTTTTTTTTTAATTCAAAAAAGTAAATTTTTATTTTAAAAGAAAAAGGTTTTATAAAAATAAATTAAAATGAATTTGAAGTTACTAATAATAACAAAAGAAAGTAAATGTTTAAATAATGAGCATTCTAATGCGAATGTAAAATGTTATATGTATTTAATAAATTAATTTTTTGACTTCATTTAAATGTAAGGAAATTTACAAAAATTAAAATTTTAAATTTATCATTTAATGAAATCGGCCAAAATAAATCTTATACTTATATAACATTCAAATTTTTCAAATTTAATAGTACAAATTCATTTTAAGTTTTAAAAAAATTTTAAACGAAAATTTGTTCACAAATGCAATCATTTTTTTATATCGTCGTTTAATAAATTTCTATCAAAAACGAGTGAAAAAAGTGAGGGTTTCCAATTGAAAAAATCGATGATGACGTCATTAATATTTTTATTATACCAAGAGATGGCATTTTAAAAACTAAAATTGACCTGTCCGAGCGATTTTCTCAAAAAAATTAAATACAGCAGTTATGAATTATGTTCCAAACTTTATCATCACCCTGTATAATAATACTATTTTAGGAACATTTTTATTTATTTAGAAATAATACAGGTGATGGGTTTATAAACTGAAACGTGGTATACTCAAAGGGTCCGATTACCAAAAACATAATTTAGAGAAAATTAAGTTTAAAGATTACATTTAACATAAGAATATACTGACAGAGTCATATGTTTGATTATAAAAACTTCTCAATAAAAGATACGAATATAAAATTACATACAGTAGTGGAAAAAAGTAGAGAACCTTTAATTTTACTTTAATATTCAAAAATAAACTATTGTAGAAAATGTTTAACTTAGTCAAGATAAAGTATTCTAAAAAACATTTATTGTAACCAATTTGTTTAAATATTGCTCCATATCTAAGGATTTTTATAATAAAACTGGATGTGTTGGAAAAAGTAGATGAACTTTATTTAAATATACAGAGTAGTGATAAAGTTTGGAGCAAAATTTGTAATAAGGTAATAACTGCCGTATTTAATTTTTTTGAGAAAATCGCTCGGGCAGGTCAATTTTAGTTTTTAAACTACCATCTCTTAGTATAAATAAAATATTAATGAATTATCATCGATTTTTTTAAATGAAAATTTTGAAAGGCATTCATGTCACATAAAACGATGATATAAAAAATGATTACATTTGTAAACAATTTTTTTAATAAGGTTTTATAGGTTTACAAAAGTTTTTCAATATCTTATTACGAATTTATTTCTCTTTTTAAAAATTTTGTTGTGGATTTGGGTACTTTTATTTATATTTCTCTTAATGCAATGCAATTAATGAGAAGAATGTATAGGGGTGGATTCATTTTAGTTTTGGATAGGTTCTCAAATTGCTGAGGGATCACTCCGTACTAAACAAACCCAAACCTAAAAAAAAATTACTTATTTATAATTTTAAAATTATTCATTAAAGTGTACTATTAATGCGTCCAAAGTCGCAATTCATTAATTTTATGGATAGTTAATTATCTAAATAACATACTCTCTTTTTTCAGATAAAGCGTTGCCAGCCAATAAAGTTTGTGGTTTGTATGATTTACCAGAAGATTTTTTAAATAAAAACTAATAATTGTATCTACTAATTTTTTATGGTGAGGATAATTGTAGTGAAACTATATTTTTATATTTAGTATTCAGTGATAAATTGTAAAGTGCAATTATTATGTGAAAATTGTGCAATATTGCACTCAACACATGTAAACAATTTTTATGAATATAATTAGGAAGTTTCCATTTTTTTATTTTTCTCCTAATAATAATCCTAAGAATTTAAAAATTAATGGTGAAAAACTATTGCAATATTTTTAAAAATGAGAAAGTTATTCCTCTCCAAAGTTTACTACTCCCTTTAGCATGGTGACGTCATAACGCACCTTACTCGCCCGAACTGTGTGCGCTTCATTTTCATGACATGGAAACTTCCTAATTATATTTTCTTTGTTGACTATTGTATACTTTATTTGATAATAAATTATTTATGCAAATAAATAAACTATAAAATTTGAATTCAAGTCAATAATATTAATAGAAACGCTAAACACAAATAGATTTATTATTTAAAGCTTCAGTAAATCGCAAAAAAACATGTATCGATGCATAAAATCAAAAAAGTGAGTACCGAATATCGAAGTTCATATTTTTGCACCAGAGAGCGAGCGGAATCTAAAAATTCCCAATTGCCAAATAGGTGGAGTAGAAATTGCATTTTTACTCCTTGGAACTACAAATAAGTAAACCCGATTGTATCAGATTTTCGTCGGAAATGTACGAACATGTCAAGTTTGACAGTCCGCTCTATAATCACGCGCAAAGATATCGAGGACACAAAATAATATTCTGACCCAATAGCAAGCGATCGGAGACACGAGATGACACGAAATTTTAAATAAATGAATACCACGGGACGAGGTGTCCTCGATATCTTTGCGCGTTATTCAGCGTTATTGTACTTGATTGTACGTGTACGAATAAATAATTTTTATTCTATGGTTTGACTCTTAAAAAGGCAACTACTAATACACCAAATATGTTACTTGGGTTGCCTATAACTAAAAGCTGTAAGGTACCAACTTGGGTACCGTGCGCATTTCAACAAATAATCAACCAATAAAAGCTCGCCACACCAAAAACCGGCGAACGTCAACACACGCGTTAATTTTTTGACAGTTATACCTGTCAGTTAGTACAGCTGTTCAAATCCACATGTATATGACTGACGTGTATCTTCGCTTAAGTTTTTAGCTTTTTACACTTAAAAGTTACTAAATAATAATACATAGTGGAAACTGACAATTTATAAGGTAAGTTTTAATTACTATTTCAATTTATTGATTGTCTAAAAGATAATTTATTTATCTAACATTTAACCCAGAAAAAACTAAATTCGTCAGAGAAATCTAAATCATTCATATGTAACTATTGAAAATTTAAGCCAGAAACTAAGACTTTCAAGATTTATAGAATCGCTAGTGTTTTCTACTTTTCTTATAGTTTCCCCTTGGGTAAAAATGAATAACTTATTCACTCTTGATAAAACAGCTTAAATACTCACTATGATGTTTCCGCATGCAAAAAGTTTAATAGGTAACGAAATTCTATAATATTTTTTTTTTGTTTTAGAAGAAAGATGAAACCAATTTCTTTTGCATGCCTGATAATATTCGGGTTATGCGTTCCTTACATAAATTCATTAGCGGTAATGTCGATTGATTTTGGTTCAGAGTGGATGAAAGTGGGTATTGTATCACCTGGAGTTCCTATGGAAATAGCTTTAAATAAAGAATCGAAGAGGAAAACACCCAGTGTAGTTAGTTTTAGAGACAATATTCGTTCCTTTGGTGAAGACGCACAAACAGTAGGAATAAGATTTCCAAAAAATGCATACTTTTATTTATTAGAATTGTTAGGAAAGGATATTAATCATCCGTTGGTAAAATTATTCCAGGAGCGTTTTCCTTATTATAATATTGTTGCAGATAATGAACGAGGGACAATATTATTTAAACACGATGATGATACCTTTTACAGTCCTGAAGAGCTTGTAGCGCAGTTACTTCATCGTGCTAAAGAATTTGCAGAACAAAGTGCTTTCCAACCAATTAAGGAATGTGTCATTACAGTACCAGGTTATTTTAATCAGGTCGAAAGAAAAGCTTTATTACAAGCAGCACAGTTGGCTGATTTAAAAGTTTTACAGTTAATTAATGACTACATGGCAGTAGCTTTAAATTATGGAATCTTCCGCACAAAAGATTTCAATGATACCGCTCAGTATGTAATGTTTTATGACATGGGAGCATCATCAACGACTGCTTCAATAGTCAGCTTTCAAAATGCTAAATTTAAAGACAGGGGTTACGTGGAAACACACCCCCAAATATCTATTATTGGTGTTGGATATGATCGTACTCTTGGAGGATTAGAGTTACAAATTAGACTTCGAGATTTTCTTGCTAAAAAATTCAATGAAATGAAGAAAACCTCATCTAATGTATTTGAAAATCCTAGAGCGATGGCTAAATTATTTAAAGAAGCAGGAAGAGTAAAAAATGTTTTATCTGCTAACTCCGACCATTATGCACAGATTGAAGGATTGTTAGATGACAAGGATTTCAAGTATCAAGTTACAAGAGAAGAATTTGAAAACTTATCTTCAGATGTGTTTGATCGTGTAGGAAAACCTTTGGAACAAGCCTTAAAAACCTCAGGATTAACGATGGATTTAATCAATCAAGTTGTATTAGTAGGTGCAGGAACTAGAGTTCCTAAAGTTCAAGAAAAGTTACAAGAAATAGTTAAAATGGATTTGGCTAAAAATTTAAACACCGATGAGGCTGCAACTATGGGTGCTGTTTATAAAGCTGCTGATTTAAGTACAGGATTTCAAGTTAAGAAATTTATAACTAAAGATGCAGTTTTGTTCCCAATTCAAGTAACTTTTGAAAGGGAAACTGAAGAGACCACTAAACAAATGAAACGTACCTTATTTGGTTTAATGAATCACTACCCGCAAAAGAAAATAATTACTTTTAATAAACATGTAAATGATTTCAAAATTAACATAAACTATGGTGATTTAGATTACTTATCAGATAATGAAGTATTAAATATAGGTGGTTTAAATTTGACTGAGATACAATTAAAAGAAGTTTCTGATGTTTTAAAGAAAAATCAAGCTGATAATGTTGAATCAAAAGGCATAAAAGCTCATTTTAACATGGACGAATCTGGGGTTTTAAATTTGGCGAATGTAGAATTTGTTTTTGAAAAAACTGTTCTACCAGAAGCTGAAGATGAAAGCACTTTATCAAAATTAGGAAATACTTTCAGTAAATTGTTTAGTGGAAGTGATGAACCAGCTCAAGAAAATAACGATACTAAGAAAGATGAAGAAAAACAACCTGAAAAAACCGACAATGTAACGGAAAATTCACAAAATAAAACAAAAGAAGAAAAACCCAAAGATGTTAAACCAAAAGTTGTTGTAATAAAAGAACCACTTAAGGCAACCGAAAGTATTTTAAGTTTAAATATGTTAAATAAAGAACAGCTAGAAAAATCTTTTGATAAACTTAAAAAATTAAATGATGTTGATAGAGAAATAAGTCGTCGCGAAAATGCTTTAAACAGCCTGGAAAGTTTTGTAATCGATGTTCAAAATAAATTACCAGAACAGGAATTTACTGAAGCCTCAACAGCAGAAGAACAATCTGCAATTCTTGCTGCTTGTTCAGAAATTTCAGAATGGTTATACGAAGATGGAAGTGATGCAGATGCAAATACATACGAAACAAAGTTAGAATCACTTAAAACACTCACAGCCGATTTATTTTATAAAGTTGAAGAACATAGAAAAAGACCTGAAGCAATTCAAGCTTTTACAGAAATGTTAAATGGGTCAAAAACTTTTTTGGTTTCAGCTAAGAACTTGACAAAAAGCAGTAATCCTGATCGTGATGTTTTTACTGATGTTGAAATTGAGGCTTTGGATAAATTAATTACAGAAATGGAAGAATGGTTAGAGCGAAAAGTTAAAGAACAAGATGGTTTAAAAAAACATGAGCAAATTAAACTCACAGTTAGGGCTATATCTGAAAAAATGCAAGCATTGGATAGGGAAATGAAGTATTTAGTTAACAAAATTAAAATGTGGAAGCCAAAAAAAGTAGAAAAACCAGTAGAAGAAAAGGTTGAAACACCAAAGGAGGATAATACCGCTAAAAATGATAGTAGTACAAGTGAAACAAAAGATGAAGTTAAAGTTGAGACATCGGAAGATGGTTCCACAGAAGGAACAAAAGATGATGAGAATGTTGTTGAAGATAAGGAACAAAGTGGGGATGCTCATGTAGAACTTTAACTTAACTTAAAATTTAGTGTTTAAATTTAGACATTTGAATTGAATTCCAATTTCTCATCATACATGTTTGTGATAAATCCAGTTCATAAAAGTGTGGAACGTGCAGTTATCTTATTTATTTTGTACTTTTGTTATATACTTTTCAATGCAATGCGTAAATTTAAATGTTTTTATTTGTTTCATAGGGTGTTGTATTATTTAAATTATTTATTTCATTGTGAATTTAAATGTTGCATTGATAATAAATAGGTATTTAATTAATTTCTTGTGTTTGTACTTTTACAATTCATGAGTTTTATTCTTGTTTCTCAAAATGGATTCGCACGAAGGTATAATAAGTATTGTTTTTCTAGTGTTACATCATTTAAGAAGTAAATATAGCTTTTAAATTTCGGCGAATGAGAACAAATATTTTTAGTGCTTTTAGTATGTTTTAGTATTCTAGTAAGGTTCCTCAAGCCTTATTCGTCAATTTGGTTACACCTTATACAGGGTGATGATAAAGTTTGGAACCTAATTCATAACTGCCGTATTTAATTTTTTTGAGAAAATCGCTCGGAAAGGTCAATTTTAGTCTTTAAAATCCCATTTCTTGGTATAATAAAAATATTAATGACGTCACTGGTGATTTAGCAATGACGTCATCATCAATTTTTTTAAATGGAAACCCCCACTTTTTTTACTGGTTTTTGATAGACATTTATGTCACTTAAACGGTGATATTAAAAAATTGTTACATTTGTAAACAAATTTTCGTTTAAAAATTTTTTAATATAAACTTAAAATTAATTTGTACTATTAAATTTGAATGTTGTATAAGATTTATTTTGACCGATTTCAATAAATGGTAAATTTAAAATTTTATTTTTTGTAAATTTCCTTACATTTAATGGAATCAAAAAATTAGTTTTTCAAGACTATTTATTAAATTTTGTTAAATACATTTAACATTTTACATTTGCATTAGAATGCGCACTATTTAAACATTTACTTTCTTTTGTTATTTTTGGTAAATTCAAATTCATTTTAATTTAATTTTATAAAACCTTTTTCGTTAATATAAAAATTTCCTTTTTTGAATTAAAAAGATTTTTTATTCAAAAATTTATTTAAAAATTTAATTGTTTTTTATATCATTGTTTAGGTGACATGAATTTCTATCGATAATGAGTAAAAAAAGTGGGGGCTTCCATTTAAAAAAATCGCTGATGACGTCATTGTTAAAGCACCAGTCACGTCAATAATATTTTTTTTATATCAAGAGATGGTATTTTAAAAACTAAAATTGACCTGTCCGAGCGATTTTCTCAAAACAATTAAATACGGCAGTTTTGAATAAGGTTCCAAACTTTATCATCACCCTGTATGTACATAAAAAATTCTTTAAGCTTTGGCAACCCACCTTTTAAATCAGAATGTATGGTTGCAGGAAAATATAATTAATAAAAGTACCTGAAATATTTTTATTTATATAATTAAAGTTAATCATTAATTTTCTACTTAAAATTTGATATTTAAAAATTTTTCGTTTCGTTGTTTTTTATGGTTCATGTGCGTTTGCGCAGTCTTTAATTTGCGCAGTTATTGCTTCCTCACCGTTTTTTCGTGTTGCAAGTTGCAACTTGTTTAACTTGCAACGAATATTTTCGCATCGAAAAACGAGGTGATTTGAGAAATATTAAGATTATTTTCTTAAATCTTATAGTCATCGAATTAGGTATGTAATAATAACTTTCTAGATAACTATTCTACTGATTTACACGATATCATTCTTCCTTGTGATATATTTTTGGTGTGAAACATATCTTTTTGGAATTATAACCTAAAAACCGGCATTCTGGAAATTACGTAGTTAATAATTTTTATTTTAAAGCCTTTTTTTGCCTACACCTACATTTAATTGCATAATATATCGTTGCTATTTATTATGCGGCTGTTCTACACAACGATTATTTTATTACAAATTTCCATTAGGTAGTCTTTTATAACTTAGAAAACAAATGAGCTAGTAATGTTGCTTATAAACATAATCACAATATGAATATTAATCGTTCTCAACGTGTTGTTAAGTTATTTATGTCATATGGATCGTAACGTCAATCATTATGGTTCAAGTCATGAATATTTGCAGGCGATGCAAAGGCAGCTTAGTGTCTTCAATTTTGAGCTCATAAAGTACTCATTATGGGCGTTTTCTATGATTTGGCGCCTATAATGAAATCATTACCATGATGATTTCCTTTATGGGCCGATAAAGATCGTCTTTATGTCAATCAAAATAACACACGTAAAGGTGACATTATACTATGCAAGCAGATAAATAGTTATCATGCAACAAGTCCAAAAAGTACATGCGACCTATAAATTGTACAACGATGCCTTAGTCAGACTTGGACAATATGATAAGTGTAAATATCCTTTTTGCACTACAGTCTACATTCAATGATCATTGAAAATAATAAACCTCTATAAAAACATGAAATTAATTACAGATATTGACGTTTCTAAAATTGTCGGTACATAAAGTCATGCTTAGTGCACAAATCATTTTACTTAAGAGGATAGCCGGTGTAATTTGGGTATAGGCGATTTCAATGTAAATTTTTGTCGAATTCAAAGACAAGTACAGCCATACCAATCAAGAAAAGAAAAATCTGTTTTCACATATCTTTTCCAGACATTTAAGAGAATGTCGAGATTCCCTTATTTTTCGTATATTTTTGTATTATATTTATTTAGGGTGAATTTTAAAAGTGCAAAAAAATTTCAAAAGCTTATAACGATGTTATAATGCAATATTTATGTTTTAAATTTAATACAAAACATGCCCTGGGGTATCCTTTTTTAAATTAACTTTAAAAATTGGAAAATAAGTTGTAGTTTTTCTAGGGTTTGTTTTTAAAGAAAATTGCAAAATACGCGCAATTTTTTTATCGATTTATGTCATTAATCACTAATAATAACTAAACTAATGAGCATAGAGATTTAAAAAATTATCTTTAGAAAACTAAAACCATTCCTTTTCAATTGGTAACAACAGTAACACAGAGAAAGTTGATAAAATATCGCATATGAAAAAAATTAAAAAACGTATTTTTTTCATAGCGGGAATTCCTTAATGTTTGGTGTTACAGTTGAAAAATATAAAATTAAATGAGAGTATTATAAATATAAAGTATGTTACTAAAAAAGTCATAAGTAAAAAATTGTAAAAATGTAAGTTACAGCGTTTTCATAGAGCACAGCAATGCAGGATGCTTGTGGTTTGCATGAAACAGTCTAAACTGGGTTTTAGCTAAAACCAACTTATACTGAAGTAAAATAGTTTTTGCATATATTTTCTGTCGAACTTGCACCTGATAGGAATTATTGATTTAATTTATAATCTACTTTTCAAACTATGCTGGCTATTTGATAAACTATTTCTACTAGAAGTAACCTCAGACTTCAGTAAGTGAAGGAAAAGACCTATGCTGATATTCACCTTGAGTAAAACCTACTGTTTATCAATAATAGGTCTTTTATCCATTGTTTGGGACATCGTTTAAGAGGGTAGTCGGAAAATTTGATCCCTTGATTTTGAAATTCGCTATTTGCGGTTTTGTTCATAATTTTTTTTCCAGTGGAGCTTTTTTAGAATTTCTTTTTATGGTACTCAGAAGAGTCTTGTGGTTACCAATTTCTTGTTTTTATAAGTCAAACCAAATACTCATACGGCATCAGTAAAACGGGTGTTTGACAAAAAATGTTCGCTTAACGGCGCTTGCCAAAATTGTAAAAAACTAATTAAAATAATAAATTTTTTCCAAAGCAAGCAACAAGTTAAAGTATAAACGAAGAGCCTGACTAATAGTTTTTTGTTTTAAGTAAATTTTACAGCGTCCCAAAAATTTAGAAATCTTGTAAAATTGTATTGTTGTAAAAAGTTTAAAAATACTTAAACCCTTCAGTACACGCAGTACTGTGTGAGAGACTGGGATAAAAAAACACCATTTTTCCTTTACTTATAATAATCACCCAAAAGTGTTTTTTTAATAAGAAATTATGTGAACTGAATTAAAATACATTAGTTTAAATAAAGGTACCATTTTTTTAATAAATATTAAGCAGAAAATAGAGCTTGTACTGAAGGGTTAAAACAAATCTTCGTTTATACCTTAACTTGTTGCTTGCATTGGAAATATTATTTCAATTAGTTTTTTTAGAATTTTGGCAAGCACCTTTTAGCGAACCTTTTACTGCTGCCGTATGAGTATTTTGACTTACACAAACAAAAAAGAAGAAACCACAAAACTCATCTATGTACCAAAAAAAGTGATTTTAAAAAAGCTCTGCTGGAAAAGTTATGACCAAAACTGCAAATTTCAAAATCATGCGCACAAATTTGCCTACTGTCCTGACGTAAACACCACCTTTTAATTTCAGCGAATGTGAGCACTAATATTTCAAAATTATCCCTGATCAGTTGACATGGAAAATCTGGATTTGTCAGGGATTTTGAAAATTTCGAATAAATCAGGGAAATTCGGTGAATTTGGTTTGAAATCTGGAAACATACAATTGGTCTTAATATTTTGACTATTTTTGATTTCTTTGCGCCAGCTCGGACCTTTATCCCATTTGGTAATAATAAAAAAATGAGGATATTCAGTAAAGAATATTTTAATAATACGACCAAATTTAAAGAATAACCTAATACAAATTTAGAGAAGGTTGTTCAATAAATTCTGACAGGTTGGGGTTGTAGTGGACGGTTTACATAGTTACCTCATAGATACATTTCATAAGGGCTTACAGGTTTGCACAGAATCGACACAGTAATATGTCTTATTTTGGAAAATTTTTCTAAAACTAAAGAAATATTTTCTTTCTTTGTGATTATTTTTAATATTTATCAACTTTCTGTATTACTGTTGTTACCCATTGTAACAGGATGGTTTCTAGTGATAATCTATTAGGTAAAATAATATTAGTGATTTTGTGATTTTTGATCAAAATTGGTGACACAAAATTCCATATGTTGTAGCTTCAAAACTAAAAACGATAAAGTCTACTTTTTTTCATTTTTTGTCTATTAAATTTTCTCTAGTTTCAAACCCTAACATTTTGTGAATCATGAACCCTGTATTATTCTCCAATTTCACAAAAATAAAATTAATGCAAAGACAATTTAACCATTTTTTTAGATAAATATCAACTAAAACATTCACAAAAAGGATGAGGCACTGGGTGACATTTTCAGTCGTATGAATAAAATGAAGCACATGCTTTAACTTAAAATATGATTTATAATTTGCCATTTTTCTGATATTTTTCTATTCAATTTAATTTCAAGAATAAACCTTTTACCTTATCCTCAGAGGTATAGATTTTGGCAATTGAAATTTGAATCACTCCTCCTAGTTCGTAAACAGATAGTATGTAGACAGTAATAGTATGTTAAATGCTGTAAAAAATATCACTTGTGTTTCATAATATAGTGTATAATATTTTTTGTATGTAATATTTTATTAATTTTAATTCTTGCTTCTTATAGGCAAAAATGAATAACCTAACGATACCTCCCTGTCCAAACTGGTATGAATCCCAGATAATGGCATGTGCCGAGGATAAAACTTTGGTGTATGGTTCGAATTCGACCCTTGTTATCTTGGAACCGAAAGATGTAGACCAGCCAGCATCTGTAAAGCTTATACCTTTTGCACACACTGAAAAGTAAGATTTAAATTTTTGTTAACGCTACATTTTAAAAAAAGGTTATGAAGAATGAATGAAACACCATAAGACTTTGTTTACATTTTCAGGGGGTCTTCTACAATGTTAGCTTCAGATGAGTCTCTAAATATAATATAGCTTAAACTAATTTTTTTTTTAAGTTTGATCATTTTATTCCAATGCAAACCTACTACATTTATTTTATTGATTGTTTTTTTAATTTTAGTTATAAAGACTTTAAAAATTAATGATTATTTGGTACTACCTTATTTTTTAAATTTTTTTTTAATTTCCTTCCTTCAGTGAATTTAATACGGTCTTTCGATTATTCCTATTTAGCTGCTCGTTTCAGCTCCTAGTTACTAAATTCCGTTCGTTTCTTACAGTCCGTGACCTTGCGGCTTACTTTACTGTTGTAAAATACAAAATATTTTGCCAAACGACTTATTTTATTGAGTTTTACATCCTGTCAAAAAAAGTATCAACATAGAAATTACCCTGTATAAGAAAAAAAATGGTTTTAAAGTAAACGCTAAAAACTAAAATAAATCTTCTTTTACATTTTTAGAATTCACTCTGTATCTGTTAATCCTGGATGGAGTGCCTCAAAGAAGCTTGCTGTAACTGTGGGCTCTGATAAAATGGTAAAATTATGGAATTTGGAAACATATGAATTGAGCATGTGCAACAAAACACATACGGTAACAAATGTATTTGATAATTAACTTTTAAATATAATGTACTTTTCAATTACCTTTTTAAAATTTATTATGGCGAATAAAATTAAGATGTAAAAGCGGTTAACAATACAATTATATTTTTTTGCAGGTTTTTGAAAGTAAATTAGTTGGTGCAACTTTTGCTGGAAATGACAGAGTAATTAGTGTATCTGAAGATAGTTTAGTTTTAATTTGGAGATTAACTACTAACACCTCAACTCCCATTAAAAACTTTCTTGGAATAAAATCACAAGTTACCTGCATTTCATCTTGCCCACATGCTTCTTGGCTAGTTGCCTTTGGTTTAAAAAAGGGGCGTGTTATAATAGCAGATATGAGAAGTATTCCAAAGTTTTATAATTATAGTTTTTGTGCTGATTTTCATTAACATTTTAGAAACTGGAACAGTAATTCACAGATTAAAAGAAAGTGATAGAGACATTGTTTGTATGGCTTGGTGTCCTACACCAGAAAATATTGTGGCTAAGTGCAAAAAAGTTGCTCCAAAAGAAAGTGCTGATAAATTAAAACAAATTTCTTCAAATCAGGTTGATAAGTTATCAGATAAAGATGCAGGCGAAAATCTTAACCTTGTAGAAAACAATGTAATTGAAGGTATGTGCCAATGTTGTAATCCATTTAAAACATATAAAAAGTATATAATTTCTATTAATTTTAAAATCATCATTTACAGATAATACAGTGGAAATTCCAAAAGAAAAAAGCGATACAATTGAGGATGCACAAACAATAGATATCGGTGATAAATCAAAACTATTGTTATTAAACCTATCTGATGAGGCATTTTTTAAAGAAGTAGAAGAAACCATTAAACTTTTAGATAACAAAGTAAACAAGAGTAAGTACCAATATGAATATACAGGGTGTCCCAGAACTCGCGCAGAATCTCTCGCTACTTTGTTGGGAACTTTTCAGGGATACTTGAAAAAATAGTTTAAAAATCCTCTTGGCCAATTAATCGAGATATGAAGGATTAAAGTTGGGAATTTAACTTCTTTATTATCATAAATTTTTATTTGTTTAGTAATAAATAAAATTAAAAATCTATTTTATAAACTTCATAAAATATTTTTTAAGTTTTATTTATTACTAAATAAAAAGAAGCCAACCTATTCAAGCGATTGAATTCCCAAGAAAAATTTTTAAACTATTTTTCCAAGTATCCTTGAATGGTCCCCAACAAAGTAGCGAGCAGCGAGATCTTATGCGCAAGTTCTGGGTCAACCTGTATATTATATAGATTATTTAAAAAATACAAGAAAATATAACATTTGTATCTATTCATTTTAAAAATTTAATTACTTCACAGTTGAAAATCGATTAGAAGAAATCGAAACTAAGAGGGAAGACCAAACAAACAACGAAAATGACTCCAAGCCTAATTCAGAAGAAACCAATGTAGCTACCAAAAAAATAGATACTAAAACATTATGGACAAATTTAAAATTTCCTGATGATGATGAAATAATTGAAGATATTGAAATTACGGGTATAACACCTTTGGACTTTCTTAAAGAATGTGAAGCCCTAAAATCTCGAATTTCTACTTTTAAAAATAAAGAGGAAGATCATTCTGATGCAGAAAATCCACATACCCCTGTTAAAACCAAAGACAAACCAAGAAAAGTGTTAGTTGCTGTCAGGAATAAGAGAAAGGATGAAAATTATGAATCTCCTAGTAATATAGAAAATGATCTTTGTAATACAACTTTAGACGAGGAAAACAAAGAATCAACCCAAAGTATTCACAATCTTGACAATTCTTGTCCCACAGATGAAGTAGACTTGGTAGATAAGTTTCAAAAATTAAACACGGAAGCAGACGTAGATGTACAATCTGTGGAAATTAAACTAGAATCTACTAAAATTAATGATCAAGTAATCGAGGACTGTGATAAACCAATGTCTAGAAGTTTTGAAGCGGTTATGGACAACCTTAAAAGTGTTTGTTTAAATCATCAACGAAACCAGGGGCAAGAGATAAAGCAAATTAAACCAAGACCTGAATATTTGTTGGCTTGTTCAACTAGGGATGGGTAAGTTTTTATTAAAACTTCTGCCAATTTATCAATGAGCTTAAATTTTAAAATAATAAGGGCTTTCCAATTATCTGCTCTGAATAGTTCATAGTAATAGTAGTTGGGAACTATACAAGTGTTTTCCAAGCAGTTCGGGTAAACTGCTCTGAAGTACTCCATTTTACCTAGTTATAAGTTATAAATCAGTTTATATGATTTTTATAACAGATCAGGTTACCAAGCGCTTTTTTAATTTGAGTAGGTTGTAATTCACTCCGGAGTAGTTTTACCATTATATTATAAATATTATGAAGTAATATACAAATAATTGTTCTAATGTTGGATATATTTAGGTCCATCTATATTTGGAAAGCTTTATCAGAGGGGAGACTTCAAGTAAAGTTCTCAGTTGGTAAATCAAACAGATACCGCTCAAAGTCAGACGCATGGATCCCTTTGCATTGGATTACTCCTAAAATATTATTAAGTTCTGGGAATAATGGTGAATTATTAAGATGGGATGTTGGTTGCAATGGGTATGTATGCTAGTATTTTAGATTTTAACATAATTATTAGTAGTTTGAAATAAGGGCTACTCTGCCGTCCTAACTTAAAAGGCAGTAACTCCATTTTTTTCAATGTAGACTTGAGCTTATCAAACGTCTTACGTCGCTAGAAAGACTGAGTAAATACTCCCTTAGCATAAAATAATCTTGCATTTATCAATTTATATGGTGTATCTATGTACTTTATATCATTAAATGTGCCTTTTGTCGAAACTAATTAGTATAGTTTAATCTCCGTGAAAATAGGTGCGGTGTAGACAAGCTAATAGTTTCGCTCACTCTCTTTTACATTTAAAACCACGTCAAATAAGGAGAGTATGTATGTGGAACTAATACACGCGATATGTGCTTATTTAAGGTATCGAATTTTAATAGTCCTACAGAGAGGCCAACTTAATAAACGTACGTCGTTGAATTTTAGGAGGTACGGCTAAATTACTGCGTGCATTTTAACGCCTCAATAGGCGACGAGCGTATATTGCGAACAGCGCCCACTGGCGGCGTTTCGGTGCAAAAAATACAGGGAATCTAAATAAATCTTTGTCATGAAGTGCAGTTAAATTTTTGTGTTTCTTTTATTTAAAGTTAATTCGTTTTGTTAAGGAAGTTTGTTGCTGGAGCTATAATGGAGAAAATGGTTTATTTTGAATTTACCTCAATATTTTGACTATAAAAGTAGTGAACATTTTTATGCTGACCATTATTGGATTTAAAATAAACGAAAAAGACAGCATAACAAATTAAAACTGAGGTTGTTGATGGTTGGAATATAAGCAGACTGCAAAATGTGGTCAAATAAAATATTTGGAAGGAAAAACACCCAAAAAAAATTTTCCTTTAAAAAATAATAAGTAACTTTAGTTTATCCAAGGAAGCAGAAATACCACAGTGTTTCAACAAATGGTTAAAATGAGTCTTCTAAAATCGGACAAGCTCGAACATGACCTTTGTAATTTTTACATTGATATTTTCACTCTATCTATAATTTTTAATTTTTTTGCGATCTGTTTCATTCTTTTGGGATTTCAACTAATGAAACTTACAGTGAAACAGAAGTAGTAGAAAGAAGTTTTATTTGAAGCAGGTATTATTACCAAGAATCAATCCAAAGATAGAGTTTTAATTGAACTTTCAACAAAATAAACACACTACAAATTACATCGTGTTTCTTTGGTTCCCAAGCTCCACATCAGGCCTAGAATAAATAATATACTAAAATACCACTAATATAATAATAAATCTTATGCTCAAGACTTTCATTTATCGCTTTTAATCTCCGTTTTGGGCCTTTTTACCTCCTAAGATTCTCAAGGAAATTTATAAAATTTTATATCTCTGTTTGTATTGAAATAGTTTTTTTTGGCATCCAACAATAAAACAAGAAGTATGAGATGCTCTCTTATTGTTATTTGTAGTATTCATAACAAGAATTTTGAATAAATACACAAAACTTTAAATTCAAATATTTGAGGTCCCTGTATTTTTTGCAAATTACTGCCACAGGGGGCGCTGCTGTAAAATTCGCTCGTCAGTGGCGAGTGGTGGCGAGCCTCCCACCATAAGTTCCTAGCAGCAGTGGGAAAATTCAGCATCGCACACTTGATTCGTGTCATGTTAGGTTGAAAATCTTGTTTCTAACGTGAATGATCTTTAGTCAGTGTTACATATATTTTTTGTAAGGCTTACATAAAATTGACCCAATAAATATTTTTACAAATATTTTAGAAGCTATTAATTGAGTAGCTGCCAGAAATCTATAATAAATAGCTGTTGAGAAGCATAAGCATCAAATCGAGTGTTTACATACTCTTGCGATTTAAAAAAACTACGTCGGTCATTATACCCAACATGCACCCACTCCCAGGTTAAAAGCAATCATCCTGTTGCATTTGTGGACGTTTGCTTGAGTAGTCCTAGACGTGTTATTTTGTAATATTTTTTTTCTTTTTTTTTATAATAAAGTTTCGAACGAGCAGACTCAATTTTTAAAAAGAAGTTAAAACTATGTTAGATATGTTCTATCAAAAAGTGTTAATTTTACACATAAGTAAAGAGTCCATTAGGATAGTATAAATCAAAATATCAAAAAAAGGAGTCTGTCCATTCGAAAGTTTGATGAATGTCCTTTATTATAAAAAAAATAAAATAAAAAATAACACGTCCAGGATTACACTACTCAAGCAAATTAAATTTTTCTTTCGGCTGGGAGCTACAATAGCACTCCTGCATAGAGAGTGGGGGTGTGCCTTAGTGGCAGATAAAGTCCCAAACTCTCACGAACGATTTTTACTATGAGAATATTGAAATTTGAATACAAATCAGTTTTTGCTATTTGCGATTCCTATGACATCACGAAAAGTGGATTGGTCTTAATAGTACAAATACATCATCCGCATTCGAATAATAAGTATCTCAACATGAAATTTAATTTTTTTAGGAAATTTATTTCAAAAGTAGTACATCAAGATCACCATAGCAAAATGTTTGCAATAAGCTCACCTCTTCGTATCTATGGGATTGATTCAGAAGATGAAACTAAACTTCAAGAAGATAACATTGGAGCTTGGACACTCGGACAAGATCGTATGTTATTGTTCACAATGCTAAATGCAAGGCGTGAAGTTATTTACTGTTATCCAACTATTGGTCCATTTCAAAGCATTCTTGCTAGCTCGCCTGTTGACCCTAATAAGTAAGTTTTATAAAACTATTGGAAGACAATAAAATTAAATTAAAATAAAAACAAAAATTTTATCAAATTTTTGTTCTCTAGATTGGCAATTGGAACTGAAGATGGGACGATCAAATTTTGGGATTTAAGTCGTCCACATTTCCAATACATATTTATGGCTAACTCTAAATTAAAATTTAGTACT
Source organism: Stenus bimaculatus (assembly GCA_963971135.1). NCBI lineage: Eukaryota > Metazoa > Arthropoda > Insecta > Coleoptera > Staphylinidae > Stenus > Stenus bimaculatus. The sequence continues at coordinate 23,721,208 of OZ020180.1, forward strand.
AAAATTACCTCGATTGCATGGCATCCTAATCAGGAATGCATACTGGCATTTGGAACTTCTGAAGGAAAGGTAAAACTAAAAGATATATCTGAAACATGTATTCTTACTTATTTTTCCATAGTACGTAGTATTGTAACTGAAATTATTTATCTTGGTAATTTTAGGTTGGTAAACTACATAGTGGAATGCTTGCTAAAGGTCAATCATTCTTGGTGCATCATTTTAAAAATAAAATTCATCAATTGGAATGGGGACCTATTCCAAACAAATCTGAAAACTATGGAATTTACGTATGCTCAGAAGGAAAAGTTGGATTATACAATGATGATAAACCCTTTGATGGTAATTATAATACAAAATTCCTTTACTTTATTAAGAGCATTCCTTAAGAAACGACTCGATCAAAAAAAGTTTTTAAAAACTTTCAGGACTGGTACCTTTAATAGAGACAATTTTATAAACAACTTTCAAACTCTAATAGAATTACTTTAAAATATTTTTTTAAATGATAAATCTTAAAAAGAGTCGTTTGCATTGTTCACGATTTTTTAAGGATACTGAATGGAAACAAGAGAAAAACAGCAACCTATTATTAGTTTAATTTTTTTCACATAGGATTTATACATGAAAAAAATTAAGTACTATCTTTGCAGTGCATAATTTGTTACTTTTAAGATTCAATATAAATCATGCTTGTGTATGTATGTAATTTGTTTTATATTAGAATTTTGTTTTTAGAACCTGAAATAATAAAGGTGAGTGATACTGAATATATCACCCAAGTCCATTGGAAACCAGATTTTACACTATTTGCATGTGGTACTAAAAATGGCACAATTATTATGTTGAACGCAAAAATGGAAAATTTATATTCATTATATTTTCAAAAGTATTCTATCATCAAAATGCTTTGGCATCCTTTAGGAACAGCCGCTGATTCAGATCTTTCACCTTGTCATTATTGGCTTGCTGCAGTGACTTCTAATGACTTTAATGTTGTTGTGTATGATTTAGAAAACTACACTCCAGGTAAGATACCTAAGTTGGATGTTTTATTTACTGCTATAGATTTGCAAACTCAAAATTTAGAGATTTATAATTAGATTTTTTTTTTAATATCTATTGCTCATACATAATTTTTTTTTTTTAAAACCGTAAAATAAATTTCAGAAAAAATGAAAGACATGGACAAAACTATAGTTGCCAACTTTGAAGGGAATATAAAACAGATTCAGTCTATGGCTTGGAGTCAGCATCAAAGTGGCTTGCTAGTTTGTGCCGCAGAGGATGGCATTGCTCATGTGTACAATGTAATTACTAAGGAAGTAATTTCCACTTTTGTTAATACTAATTGTGATCCAATTAATGATTGCATTTGGAGTCCACTAGAAAGTGATTTTATTATAACCACAGGAAAAGAATCTACAATCAGAATTTGGAATATAAAAGAACATCCAAAACTTAATATTGAAGGTAAGTACATAGTTTTTCTTTTTTGTTTTTTCATAATTTTTGTTTACTGACATCTTAATTATTTGTAAGTATAAGTAATTATTTGATTCGCTGCTTAATTTTATACATCCACTCATAATTCCAGTGAAATCTTTATTTTGTATTTTTATTTGTAGGGAATAAGTTGTAAATATTTTTAATTTTTACAGAAATTCTTCAACTAAGGGCAAAGCGATTAAGAGGAAAACAAAACAAAAATAAAAAAGATAAAGCAGAAAGTATTGAACTCGACTCCAAAGATAAACTACCTAAAAATTATATTAAGTCAATTCATTGTGCTAGTGTAGAACATTGCAAGAAGCTATTATCAATCAAGGAATCTGGTCAAGGAGATATTGCAGATGATCAAGTTTTGCAATTTTTTGGAAGTCAAGAAGATATGAATCAGCTATTGACACGTCAAAGTAAGTAAAACCAATACGAGTGGCTATAATCTTTAAATTTAAAAAATCTTACGCTTTGAATTTTTAGTTTGTTTAAATTTAAAATTGTCATTTAGATTTTCCAAATAGAACTTATAAATTTATAACTTTGAGTACATTAGCTAATGTTTTTAAGTAATTGGCTGATTTTATTTAAGATTCTTATTAATTTTTTATTAAATCATTTTCGAGCAAAGCAGAAAAATTCATTTATTGTCCAATCATTTTCAACAAATATTAATTAAAACATTTTTTAGTAAATGAACATAACATGAAGGGAAAATATCCTCTTCATGACCATGTCTCATTATGGAAAGGAAATATTGCTGAATGCCTAAAAGATGCGATTAAAGAAAATCGAGTAACCCCATGGTTGATAAATATGGCTCCGGCAGTCTCACCAAAGTAAATACTAATTGAATTTTGTATTACATATTCTATTAATTTTAAATTTTAGACTTTGGTCGGAGGCTTGTGAAGTGTACGCTAAATTTTTGGAGGAAAGCAATCCTGCAGACCCAATAACATCAGCTTCTTATTATTTAGCTTGTCATAAAATAGAAAATGCTGTGAATATTTTATGTGTTCATAACCTATTTAAAGAAGCTCTTGCAATTGCAAAATGTAGGTTACCCTATGATGATCCAATTATAGTCAATATTTTGAATAAATGGGGTCTTTCGACACATATAAATGGAGCATATGAATTATCTGCACTTTGGTAATATTTAAATTTAGTTTTAATTACATTAATATTAAATATTTTTTGTTTTAGTTTTATTGCTGTCAACAAATTTAAAGAAGCTGCACAAGTACTTTTTAAAAGAACTGATCTTAAATCATTAGAATTAGCTGCCAAGTTAGCACAAAAAGCAAACGATACTGAAATGTATGAAGCGATTATGCTTAGATACAATTTATTTAAAGAGGGAGGAAATGATCAGAGAACGATTATTACTGAAAACGCATCTGCTATAAATATTTATGAAAACAGAGTTGAGGCTATAGAAGCTAAGAATGTGGAACTTAAAGATACAAAAGCTGTTTGTGATGTTGATGAAGGTATTGAAGACGAAATGTTGTCGGATGATACACCCGAACCTGTAGCAGATGCAATTTCAAAATCTCAAGAAGAAAATGTTTTGGAAGATGCCAACAAAGTTATTTCAGATGTTGTTAATGAAAATAATGGCGAAAATGTACAAAAGCCATCTGAAACGGATGATTCCATAGACTTGGACATATCTATTGATTAAATCAATATTTTAATACAATTATTTTTTTATGTGTTAAAATTGTATTAATTTAAGTTGAAAGTTCTCCATAGTTTTTTTGTTATGAGTAGAATACTCTTTTTTTTTTAAATGTTCATAGAATTATGAACTTTTCATTTAGAATTTTCTTTTTTTTTGAATTTTTGTTTGTCAACAATGACTGATTATTTTATAACCAAACATAACAATGTGATGTTATTTTTAACGTATTGTTAAATTTAGATTAAATTTAATAATATAGGGAAATTGTTATTTTTATATGAATAAATAAGTATTATTTTCTAAAATTGTCTTTTATAAGTACGAATGTAATGTTCTTCCTCAAGGGTGCGTTCAAGAATTTTATGTGAGGGTGGAGTTGCGTAGGTTGAGACTCGTGAAGTGTGCGCTCAGTGCGTCATACCTTCTGAACGTTTTGGGGTGTAGAGCTGAAATATCGCTACAGGATTCACAAAATCAAATACTTTTCAATTGGATTCATTACGTGGAACCTGTAATCTTTTATAGGAAACTGAAGCTCGGCTATAAATATAGCGCAAGATCTGAAAAAAAAAGAAAAGCGAACAACACAAAACTTTGTTTGCTTTCTACCTAGACCAAGAGTAAATTTAAATAATAATTCATATTATTTATTAGTTCGCTAGTAATCCCAAAGTCGACCGAATTATATTTAACCGTTCTTTTCAGGGATGTCTTCAAAAGTAATAACCTAGTAATAATGTTAATTAGTATGTGTTATTTACTGTAAAAATGGCACATTACTGGATGTGGTCCGAGATTTTCAAATTCGCCATTTAGTACAAGATGCCGACTAAAGTCGACTAACCCCCATCTGTTATTTGAAATTTGAATGGGAGTTTCTTTTCATAAAAGTTAAACCAACCTAATAACACCCCGTCCGTGTTAAAATTACCTTTATTTTTATATACCGGGTGTCCACGAAACAAGGGCCACCCCTGTAATTTTTTTATTTATGAAAATAAAAATTTGAAATTTTACTATATTATGTTGCATAAGAAAACGAAAAAAAATTTCAATTTCACTTCCGGTTTCACCGGAAATTACATCAATTTCTTTATTTTAAACTTTTTGTACTTATTATTAAACATTAGTAAGTTCCAAGTATGTTTGTGACAAAAATTTTTTTTTGAACATTCTTCGTTTTTGAAAAAAATAATGAAATAAAAGGTGGTGAGCTAAAATGAATGTGGTTTTATATGTAGGCAACCAAATATGCAGGTTAGTACAACTACAAATTTAAAAAGAATAATCATAAAAAGTTGAGAATTATAAAGAAAAATACAAATTTAAGTTATTTATTAGTAAGAGGATTCTTTCCTAAACCACATGTTCAAAATCACCTTCCTCAAAATAAGTAATATCCTTTTAGAACTATACTTCATTTTTTAACTAGGAGGAGTGATAGGGAACGACAACTTATACTATAAAAGTTACTAGAAAAGTAACCAAACAGGTTTTGACCGGAATTTTAGGTTATTTTGGCTTTTTAATGATAAAATATGTACAGAAACATATTTAAATTCCCCATGTCTTTGTACTGAATACAAGTTTATACATGTAAATACATTAGTAATTCAAATTTTATGATTTCTATTTTGAGGTTAAATGTCAAAAATCATCTATAATAATTATCCGGTGTAAATCTTGCTGACTTTTAACCAATCAGGGACGTTAATTATTGGCATTTTTGCGCAGGAAATTTAAATCACTCCTCCTAGTTAAAACATGAAGTATAGTTACTATGAACTTGAAGCGAGCAGATTCCCCAGATTTTTTGCCGGGAAATTTGAATTAACCACAAACATTTTAGCTCCTGCTGTAGAAGGCCAAGTAAAAGATAGGCAACCTAATTTTTGCATGTTACTTATGTCTTGTATTAAATTATTTTTAATTACAGGAGTCTGGATAGGATATGGTTGGGCAACCTATGCACGTTTTGTTAGTGTTTTGTATTAACATTTATTAAAAAACCCTCATTCAAATAGCAGATGAGGGTAGGTCGACTTTATTTGGAATCTTAGACTAATATATCCCTTACAAAAAATTATTTTATTAATTCGGTTTTTATACAGGGTGGGCCAAAAGTCTCGCACCAAACGAAATATGGTCCAAACGGGTTGGATTTAAGAAATGAAACTTTACAGGTGTCAATTAATGTAATCAACTTGGCCATATTTTGACACTATTTCCGAAAAGGTAGGTACAGTAGTTTCCGAGTGGTGGCGCCACGCGCCACATATATTATATTGGTCGTGTTACATATCATTGCAAAGCTAATTTTTTTGTGATTACGGCGGTGTATTACACATAGGGTGTATTATTACAAAAAATTAAAAAAAAAAAACAAATTACATAATAGAAAAATTAAATATTTTATTTTTTTTAGCATTTTTAGACAATGGAACTAATTATTATCGTGATAAATCACAAAATCTCGCAAAAATTAATGTTTTAGCACCTTGCACTGCTGCAATTCCTATGTAAATAATTTGTTTTTACGAACGAAAAAATTTCCTGCAGATTTCTCTATTCAGAAAAAAAAGTACCAGGAAACTGATATATTTTATGTATTTTACATTGAAGAGTTGAAATCGTAAATAAGAAATAACTTACCATGAAACGTCAAATATTTTCCTGTAAATCTTTACGAATACAAAGTACAAACATGTTCACTCCAAAGCAGTGGTGTGCTGTAGGGGGCTCGCGAGAGCCCCTTCTTAAAATTTTTGTAAATTTGCGAGCCCTTTGTTAAAATGATAATTTCCAGATTTTTTTTATTCTTTATTTGAGTATTTATTTGTTGTTCCATTTTTTATCTTTTGTACTTTAAGAAAATTTATTTTTTATAATATATGTATATCTTTTAATGTATTGAATTTATTTTTTACAATAAAAATAGAGAGCTACTGTTTTTGATATCAAAATAATACAAGTCTTTAAAAATTGCAAAAAATGCATGTGGGGCATACTGGGAAGTCCCTCGTTAAAAAAAACACATACTTAGAAACGCCCAAAAAATCGCGAGCCCCTTGTAAAAATTTTCACAGCACACCACTGCTCCAAAGTAACAAAAAAAAACGATATCCTATAAGGAAGCAAGTAAGACGCGCTTTTGTGGCTCAATTATATGTGGATGATTAGGATGAAGCCAATCAGTGGCGTAGCTACTGTGGAGCAGTTGGAGCACACTGCTGCAGGCGTACGAATCAAAGGAGTGCAAAATGGAAAAAGCGAAATTTAAATTTAATTACGAGCACTTTAAAAACCGACAGAGACTAAAAATTCGCAAAGCGACAAAGAACTAATATTTTGTAACTTTTTTTCGCTTCTTTGTTTGTTTTAGGTTTTTGAAACAAATTTTGGTTTTTAAATATACCGGGTGTCCACGAAACTAGGACCACCCCTGTACTGTAATTTCTTTATTTATGAAAATACAAATTTGAAATTTTAGTATGTTGTATGGAATAAGAAAACGCATTTATTTAACTAAAAAAATTTCACTTCCGGTTTAACCGGAAATGACATCAACTTTCTTATTTTAAAAGTAACACCCTATTTTTTTACTTATTATTAAACATTGGTAAGTTCCAAGTATGTTTGTGACAATTTTTTTTTTCTGAACTTTCATATAAAATTTTGGATTTTTTTTGATCATTTTTTTTAATGAAATCTATTAATACTTCTCTTAAATATTTTGAATATGTAAAATAAATTGGAAATTATGAAATTCATTCAGCCGTTTTTGAGAAATTAATTTTTATAATTTTTAAAATGCGTTTTTTGCAAATATCTTTATTTTTTCAAACGGCATGATAGCGGGGCCAACCCCCATTTAGGTAAAGGATTTTATTCCGATTACAGTGATACCCCTGGATGTAGGTTGAAAGTTAACTTACTTATTTATGAACAGCTGTTGATAAATTGATAAATTAAAAATTCCTGTTAATACCGATTTGGTTATATTTCTAGTAACTTTTATAGTGTAAACCGTCTTTCCTTGTCACCCCTCCTGGTTTAAAAATAAAGTATGGGGAATTTTAACTACTTATAGATTGTTGTGTACCTACTCGGTCAGGACGATAGGCGTCGTAGTTAAGGTGACAAATAATTAAATTTGCAAGAAACAACTTTAACTACTATACAACAAGTTTATTTGGAGAAACATACTAACAGTTGGTTTTACAAATATACAGTTACTAGGTTTAACCGACGATGTTGTTCACTAGAACTTGGTAACTTGAAAGAGTGTTTGATGAAAGAGTGGAAATGTGTGTCTGTGTCTTGATAATGAGTGAAAGAGAGTGAGTTCTTCGTGTGCAGCCCTTTTAAGGGTGCTCGTAGTCGATGGTCTCGTAGTTCGCAGTATCTCTCTGATTGGTTAAACTCACAGGTACTTAAATTAAATATGTTCAATTACAAAATTCTGCTTAATACTAGAAATACCTAATTTAGGGATTTAAGATAATCTTCAAGGAACAAGGTCGTTGTAAAGGAAGTGGAAGGTATACATTTCATAGAAGGATTAAGGAAATGATAGCAATAAATAAACAAATTACTTAGAACTAAATTACATACAAAATACTAAATTAATATTAAAAATGTTAATAAACATATTGTTTATAATAACACACATGGTACATGTGGATGGGTACACAACAAGATGGCGCTGTAAATGGAGGATATTCGGTACTTGTCATTGTCAAAAATTGTGTTTAAAATGCATTCTTGTACCTTATAACTATGTATTCAACAAAACACAAATAGATTTATCATTTAAAGCTTCAGTAAATCTCAAAAAACATGTACCAATGCGTTAAATCAAAAACCCAAGTACCGAATATCGAAGTTCATATTTTGCCACCAGAGGGCGAACGGAATCTAAAAATTCCTAATAAAAATTCTCAGTCGAGATTTCTGAGATAGTGTTATTATAAAAAATCCTTGCCCCCAGTATTATCAACAGTCATTTAATTTTAAATGAGGTTTAATTTGACATATACAGTATTTTTATGAAGTTTGAATATAGCTTAAACGACATCTAGCTGCAAAATTGACTATATACGTCAAATTAAACCTCATTTAAAATTAAATGTCTGTTGATAATACTGAGGGTTATTTTTAGTGTATGAATTAGAAGAATTAATATCAATAAAAACCACGTTTAACATTTTTTTTTTAAATATGTAGCTAATTAAATATTATAAGTGAACTGTAATAGTAATATCATGTAATATGGTGATAGAGATAGGCAGAGTATGCAGAATGCGGGGATGAGAAATATTTAATACTTAGTATTGGCATTTGATGGGTCAAAGAATTAAAGGAGGGAATGTTCAATAGAATATTATTGTATTGTGTATACGGCAATGGTCGATTTTAGAATTTAAGGGATGCATTGTAATCCACTCCGCTATATAGCAATATCAGATAGCAGGGCTAAAGCCAAAAGCAATCATTTCATTAATAAGTAAACCGCTAAATTATTCCTTTGTATAACAAGATAATTGATAGCGTGTAGCTATATTATTTCTTCCCCTAATATCTAATTTTTGCTTGTTAACGTTTAAACGTTACATTTTACATTATTAATTACAAAAATAATTATACATTCCACATCTTTAAAACTTAAATAATTATTTATTATAAATCAAAAAAATATAAAATGGTGCTGTCTTATACTTATCTTACACTTTTATTTACAAAAGTAATTTTTTACATTATTTAAAATATTTTCGAGGTAATTTTTTTATTATTATTATTTAATTTTACATTTATATTTTAATTTTATGTTATTGTAGCTGTAGCCAGATCACTAATATCTAAGGACAGAAATTGCAATTGCTTTTGTAATAAATTTGGTATTCCAAAAAAGTAAAAAAGACATCACCATTTTTTTATCTTATTGTAATTTGGAATACATGCACCATATGGACAACTATATTATTGATTATTTATTATTCCTAAAAATTATTTATCCTATTTATACGTCAAAAATCCTAATTTTCTCACTATTGACATATGTCAAAAGTTGATGGTTATGATTGAGTGAAATTTAAAAAAGATAATGACGTCATAGTGACGTGAAAATTTTTTTGTTGAGTTCAAAATAAAGTTTTTCGAAAACAATTCAACAGGTCTTTTACCGTTTTTGAAAATTCCAAATAATAAGGTAGTTATGATTTTTATGCGTTACTTTAAACTTACCCTGTATATCTATGACTACTTTGATTAGGTCCACGGACATCTCTCGTATACATATCTCGAGTTTCCAGGTTTCAATGCAATTACTGTATCACGTACAAGCACATAAGAACATGAATGAGATGATTTTCTCTACTTTATTTTAATATAGGATCACTTTTTACGTAAGAAGCTTACTTCGCAAGTTATAAGCCAAAAACAAAAAATATGATTTTTAGTGTTTTTTGATTTTTTCTAATATTAAAATTTGTTGAACTACTTCAGATTCTAGATTCGTTTTCAGCACCCCACAAAATATAAAGTTATCCACTAAAAACAATTACACCAGAACTTTCCACTGCAAACTACCATTTGACTGAACTAAAGATATAATTTTTAAAATAGTATTCTTGAATGAAATTTACACAAAAACACAAAAAAGTTGGTTTTATGCGAATCCGATAGAATGTGCCGTACATGGATATCATATCGTAATCTTTCTTGTATTTTACTTATTAGTAATGCCTATGTTATTTTGAAGTGGAAATTTCACTTTCTACAAAACTTACCATTGTTTTAACACCAAAGATACCCTAAAATGCCATTTGCAAGGAAGACAAAAATCTCAAAAAATGATAAAAATAAGTCTATTTTGTATTCTATATTAGGTGATATACTAAATTTGAATGGTGCACTGAAAACCGCTCTGAAATAAATAAGCTTTTCTATAAGCAGTTTTAAAAACCTATACTTTCCTTACAAATTACAAATCTAAATCGGACATTATGACCAACCGGCCAATTTTGCCCTTTATGTATACGGACCTTAGGCATAATTTACAAAATATTAGGTGACATCTCTAAATTGTAGAAAATATAGCCATAAATCTTTTCCCACAAAGTGCTATTTTAAATTCATCTCAAATAGCACCATAGTAGGCAGGTAAACGTTTCGGTAGCTTTTTCTACATTTTACAACTCAAAACGAATAATTTTATAAAAATAATCTTTTTTTAAGACATAAGAAGCTGTACGATTAATTTTTTCTGAAATTTCTATATTTGTCCTTACCTCAAAAACGATATCAATTTTTATGAAAACGGGCTCAAAAAACCTATTTTTCACACGATTTTTTCTACTCCAGGCCCTTCCCTAGTCAGCCTATGGGTAAACGCCAAACCGAAACTGGGGAGCATATTTTTTTATGGTATTTGGTATATAAAGGTGCATCCACACTATGCCGATCGGCACTGCGTCCACACTGTAGTAGCACTGTGAACGCAGTTGTCGTCAAAATGAGCGATGACGAGGTGATGTTAAGTTGCTGCTGCTGCTTTAGTCGTTGATTCTTGCATTTCTAACCGGAGAAAAGGGAGATTTTGGGTCCGACTAACTCTCAGAGCCCGAAGTAAATATAGTACAAATGATTTTATGAAGGACTTAGTTTTGGATGAAAGGGACGAGCTAAATTTAGAATACCGGTGCGATGTTGGTTTCAGAAATTTCTTCCGAATGACCAACACGGATTTTGAAAAGCTGCTAGTATTAATTGGGCCTGCTATTTCCAGAAAAAATACATCATTAAGACCTGCAATTTTACAACCAGTGAACGTTTAGCAATTACTTTGCTTCAGGAGATTTCTACCATACTCTTATGTACATGTTTAAGATTTCGAAACAATTATTTCAAAGTGCGTTCCAGAAGTAAGTGAAGTACTCGTACGTGTTCTAGGAGATTATGTTAAGGTAAGAAAATACAAAATAAGATTTTTATACATTTATTTTTACAAATATCTACAAACATCTACAATGTTGTAAAAATCCGCTGTATATCATCTGACAAGTTAGTCATAATGTCCAGGAACATTCTCAGAAGAAATATCAGATTCATATAGAAAGGAATCATTGTATGGGGAAGGGGTAGACCTAGAATAGTGGCTAGATGAATTTGGCAGAGTATTGCCTCCAAACGTTGATGGAGTGTGGTACTGAGTGGTCTGAGGAAGGGGACGATCATATCTTCCCATTTCCCCATCAAATAATGCATTATTAATAATATTTTTTATTGTGAATTTAGCATAAGGGGAACTAGTTTTTCGCAATTTTATTGCAACCTGCTCATTATATAAAGAAAACTCATCTCTTTCCACTTTTTTAGAACTTACGGATCTCATAAGATTCAAGACCTCGTTAACTATAGGTGTATTCATATTAGTCTGTTTACGTTTTAAGGCCTGCTTTTTGGGAGACTTGAATACTTTCGTACGCTGAAGTTCATTTTGAGAACGTTCATTTTCACTATCTTCGGTTTCTTCAACTTCTGAATTTTGTGAACCTGCTTGTTCATGTGTACCCTAAAAAATTTTTACTCACTACTTATGTTTGTATAACAATTTATCTACATTGCAGAATATTGTATACATGTTATTTTTTTAGATGCCGAAAACAAAAGAAAATTGGGAAATTATAGCAAAGAAATTCAACGACAAATGGAATTTCCCAAATTGTGTTGGTGCCATGGACGGCAAGCATATAGCAATACAATCTTCTATTAATTCTGGGACCGAATTTTTCAACTATAAGAGTTTTTTTAGTGTAGTGTTATTTGCAGTGGTGGATGTAAATTACAACTTCATATATGTCAGTGCAGGATGCCAAGGAAGAATATCTGATGGTGGTGTATTCAATGAAACACATTTCAAGAAATCTCTCGAAGAGAATACCATGCACCTTCCACCAGCCCGTTTTCTTCCAGGAAGAAATAAAGCAGTTCCATTTGTTTTTCTTGGTGATGACGCTTTCCCTATGTCACAGAATCTAATGAAACCGTTCTCAGGACTTCAAGAAAAAGGTTCCCAAAAGAGAATATTTAACTACCGGTTGAGCAGAGCCCGCAGAGTTTCGGATAATGCTTTTGGAATTTTATCTGCTGTTTTCCGAATACTTCGCAAACCGATGTTATTGGAACCACCTACTGCAAGAATAATAGTTTTGGCTTTGATTAATCTACACAATTTTCTGAGAAAAAATACATCTGCTGAAGTGAACAATCCTCCTGGAATGATAAACGTTGAATGTTCAGATACAGGAAATGTCAACCCAGCGCTTTAGAGGCGGGATTCTTCAAATGAAGAATTAAAGAATTTTCCGAGAATAGCTAGAAGAAGCATGATTGTTGCCCAAGATGTGAGGAATGAACTTGCACAGTATTTCATTTCAACAGAAGGAGAAATTCATTTTAAAAATAACATGCCATGATAAGATCTTCTATTAAAAATGTGTTTTTTTTAGATGTCACTATCATCTTGACAAAAAAAGATTCTTAAATACCTGAAGATGGGATATAATAATCCAGAAATCGATAGTATTTAATTTATTTTATACAAAAAGTATAAATACTAAAGTTGGACTTAAAGAAAATAAGTATCAAGTTTTTATAATTTAAATATATTTACCTCAGTATCTACTGTTGGTGCAGGTTTATTATTATCTTTCAGAAATAGCATTGATTTGAAGACAAACCACTTGCTTTTGTAAGTGTTTTCAGTTGAGGTACCACTTTTGGCTGAGTTTTTCTCCGTCTTCAACTCAAGCGCAAAATGGTTCAGCAGGTATCTAACTTTTTTTTCTATTTCCTCCTTATCTGGACCAATTTTTTCGCATATTTTCTTCAAAGCGTCGTGGCGCTTGTTTCTATTTTTATATTCCCTTAATCGGGTGTTCCATAGAACAGGTTGTTCATGATACGTATCAATTAATGTAAGTGTTTTTTCTTCGGTCCACTCCATGTTAAAAAAAAATAAGGTACCGAAAAAACGAACCTCTCGTAGGCGAAGTCAAGGAGAAACCGGCTTCAATCGTGCACGTGCACAAACTTCGCTGTTCGGTTCGGTTTCCTTTGATCTAGACCGCCATCGTACGGATTGGAATCGGCATGCCGATCGGCCTTTTACCGAGGTCGCGTCCACACTCAATCGGTTTTGCCGATTGTAGTGTGGACGCACCTTAAGGCTCCTTTCGTCCTGGTTTCATTATGATTCACCAAACTTCTGGAGATTTTCGTTTCGAGAGCATATTTTTATTTGTTATTCAATTTGGAATAAAGCTATAAACCTACTTAGAAATTTATGACCTACTTATTTCCTAGGATTGTGATTCATTCCAAAGCAGGAGCTTCCTTGGAAAAAACGGATAACATTTTAGGTTAGTCACATCCTCGCAGGAATATACAATATTACACAACATTTGTAAAAACAATAAAATCAAATGACGATTCCTAAAATTCCAAAAACAAGCCTTAAATCTATGGACTAGTTGAAAGAGTTTAGTTTTATCCTCGGTTGGGTTAGATTATAATTTTTAAAAAGGAACTATTTCGCGATGGATTTTACTTTTGACGTTAATCTTTTGGCTGAAAGCCCAAATAATACTCCCAATCAATGATGTCTTATATTTTTAAACGAGCTTTTCTGCAATTTCATTATTAATAATAAAAAGAAGTAATAAGCTTATGTAAATATAGATACTTCAGTATATTTCCACGAGTATTACTTTTGGGATATTGTGCGGATACTTTTATCCTTGCAAATTGTTCCGGAAATAAAGGAAAGCCAGTTTAAAAATTGAAGAGGTACTAAGTGATGAAAATAATGTTATGATGTATTAAGCTATTTTATTTGTAGTGCAATTTAGGTAAATTGCTTTTTTTGTATCCCTTTTATCCCACGACATACACTTATTACGTGTAAGTGCGCGCATCATTCGGATTTATTTTTCCACCGGAGACTCAGATGGATTTGTGTATTACGCTTTGGAGCGTTTATTCTTGGAAAAGTTGAACTGCTGGAGACGACTATGAGTGGCTGAGATGACTCGCGATTTGGAAGGTTGCCTGGCGACCAAATCGATCCATGGAAATAACGGAGTATTGTGGCGAGGCACGCACAACAAACGCCATTTAGTCTCGACTCGTGAATTCATTTCATTCCCAAATTGCATGATTAGGAGGGTTGTTTTTACTTATTACTCTTCCGTTATTATTATCATTATTTTATAATTCTCATTAATTTCAAATTTTTTTCACAGCTATTCTCATTACTCCAACACAAAGGAAAAGTTGGATTTTGTTTATGCGCAACTTTTAATCCATTCAGTCATCAAATAATGAGAGCCTATCAAGAGTCAAAATCAAAATGCAAATAGTGGAAAAAAATTACCTATTACTTTCAAGTCAATTTTACTCTTGGTTTCAAAAAATTTCGAAAATCTCTGATTACAGCCATAGCTTAAATTTTACCTTTCAAAGTAAATTATAATAATCTACAAACTGCATACATACTTTGATTTAAAAATAAAAACAAAAATCTATCAGAAAAGCTAATTAATCATAGTAGCTTTTTTATAAGTATGTACTTCGCTGTCTATGTTGTATACTCGCTGGTAAGGACTTATGGAACGGATAGGTTTTATAACTTATAATAACGGTAACTAACTTTATATCAGTTATATTCTGACTTCTCTGCCAAATAATATCTTTATTTGTCACTTGGTTCATATAGCTTGTTAGAACAGTTCAAATGAGAAGGGAGCGAACAGCATAAGGGTCGCCGGCTCCGGGCGCCAATATCGTAATTTCAACAACGGTTAACCCCATGACAGGACTGACTATAGTTGCAAACTAATGAACTGTGGTACTTTATTTTCTTTTTTTTTCAGATATAACTGTAGGATATACACAATTCTCTGTAAACCAACAAAAACGATCGCAGTTTTGAAAAATATTGTTTTATATTACCTTCTTATGTAATAAATTCAGATTTATAGGAGATTTGTTGAATATTGGTGTGAAAAAAAATAGGTAGGTATGTTACATATGTCAAGGAAAAACTATTTATAATGGTTTTTATCATAGATTTTTTATCATAGTTGTATTATAAATTATAAATCATTATTTGGTAGCAAGTCCATGATTTTTCAGTACAGCTGCACAACGACGAGGCATTGAGTCGATTTGGCGCTGAAATCGCTCAACAGGAATTTCCTTCCATGCTTCTTCAACTGCTTTCCACAATTCATCCTGATTTTTAATTTTTTTTTGTTTGCAATTGCCAGCTTAATATCACCCCACAAATTCTCAATAGTGTTATGATCAGGTGATTGTGCTGGCCATTCCATAACCCTAATTGTCTGTCTTCAAACCATTTTTTTGATAACTTAGATGTGTGTTTAGGATCATTATCCTGCTAAAATACCCATCTAAGAGTCCCTTCCTCTTCCACATATGGTACGATTATTGTAGATAAAATATGAACATAGCTTGGAGCATTAATAATGTCTTTAACCCAGAAATTAGGACCCACACATCATTATACGAAAAGCATGCCCATACTACAATTCAACCACCTCCATGTTTCACTGTTTTTACAATAAATTTTGGGATCAACTCAAGAACCAAGGTTCTGAGACCGTCTAGTATATTGTTTACCTCGATCAGAACCAAATAAATATACTTGGAACTCATCCGTCCATAAAATGTTCCTCCACTTTGTTACAGGCCAATTCAAATGCTCAAGCGCAAATTGTAAACGGCTTTGTATGTCTCCCTGTGAAAAAAGAGGTACCTTTATAGGACGTCCTGGCAATTTATTTTTAATTAATACTTTTCTGATAGCTGTTGTTGTAACTTCTAAATTTAAATTCGTTTTTAGAGCACTCGTTCTCATAAATGGATTTTTTAGAAGATTTACAATCATACGTTTCATTTTTTCTGTAATTTTTCTCTTCCGTTCTCTGTTTTCTTTTCGTGGGTGATGTTTTAATGCGTTTGTCACCAGCAAATTTTGAGAGCAGCTCATGATACCACTAATTTTTTTGTTAGTCTTACCAATTACTCGTAGTTTTCGAATCAATCGACGTTCCTCCAGTTTACAATGTTCTCCGCCCTTTTTGACAAAAAAATCTTAAAATCATGCATATGTTTTGCGACAAATGATAAACCTAACTCTCAAATAACTAGCTTACTATTCAATTAATTTACTTATGAGGTTGAAATTACAAATTACTTCTTTCTTCAATCAAATAATGTTAGTTGCACCTATTTTTTTCACACCTAGTTAAAACTTTTTTTCATAAATCTTAATGTATTGATACTATGTTGTACACAAAATAAATAAAACTTGATAGCCGACATTATTTAGTTTCGCATTTCAATGCACACCACATTTTATATTCTTTTATAATTCCATTTGCCGGTTTTTAACAACTTAATAAAAAAAATTTCATACACCTATTTTAATTCACACCGCTGTACATGGTGTCCCTACTTTGTGAGAAAATAATATTACTACAATATGAAAACAAATATCGTCTTGCGGTTTTCGACAGAATGTACAATAGTTTTAGACGCACACTCTAAAAATACACAAGGTACGTTTTTTTAACACCCTGTATTCAGGGTGTTCCGTTTATGGTTCACCAAACATCGGGGTTAGAAACTAGACCAAATTTAATCGACAAAAAAACAAAAAAGTGGGGATCTAGCTTTTTAGTTTTAGAGCTATAGCCTATTGAATTTTAGGTCACCGATTTTTATGATAATTCACAAAATTGCTGATTACATCTTAACAAATGTGTGTAGGGATTAAAAAAAATTATCATTACAAAGCAAAAACCATCCTCTTTCAAGATGTAATAACAGTAATTCCAAAACATTTGTTAAAATATAGAAGAAAAAAAACGTATTGTTTCCTTTTTACTTGGTAAAGCCTTCTGAAATTACTTCTATCAGTAGTAGTCCTGAGCATAGTTTCTCAAATAGGCTGTACGGTATACCTATCATAAAGGGTTAGTACTTTGTCAATTAAGCTATAAGGGCTACCTGATGGAATTATAAAATTTTTATAACAGTTTCACGTCAGTCCACCTGCCGACGGTAACACACTGTCATCAGAATACTCCGCCTAGGAGTAACTTCAGAAGGAAAAGAGATATGGTGTCAAATTTTTCCCTGATTTGTTGTAAATATGAAGAACTTTCAGAAAAATTAAATACAACCTTAATGGGATCTTGGAAAAAGTTATAAAAACTGAAAAAAAATTTATTTTTTCTGCTTTTTTTTGCGTTTTTTTATTCAACATTATATCAACCATTTCTATATTACTGTTGTTAACAGTTGAAAGAGGATGTTTGAGCTTTTAAATGAAAATTTTCTTTTAATTCTACGTATATTGGTTAAAAAGTAATTAGCGATTTTGTGATTTTTGACAAAAATTGGTGACCTAAAATTCAAAATGCTGTGGCTCCATAACAAAAAAGGTCCACTCCCTCCTTTTTCGTTTATTATCGATTAAATTTGCTGTAGTTTCTAACCCTGACATTTGGGGAACCATGAAAGGAACACCCAGTAATATGACATTTATGGATTCCGTATAAAAAATAATCATACTTTGTATAATCGTTTATGGTACTTTTTAACATTCTATTGATATAATCTTTGTATGGTCGAATGCTAATGGTTTAGAAAATATTATTATCCAAATATTGAAAAATCTATCTATTTCTGATCTGTCCTTTGTCTGTTACCAAAAAGAATCGTAATCAATATCCGGTGTGATGGATTGAAATGCCAGTCTTATTCGGTATTCAAAGTCATCAGATGTTGTGGGTTGAGTCTGATACACTAAAGATTTTACATGACCTTAAAGAATATAATCTATTGGGAGATCTGGCCAGCCAATTTGCAGGCCCATTTCAGCCAATCTACTGTCCAGGTAGCCAATTATTTAAATATTGTCTAACAATCCCATGAAAGAGCACGGGGCTCCATCTTGCTGAAATCACACGACTTTTCTTGACATTGACACTAAGTCAACATTTTAAAAGGATAATAGTAGTGAATCTCTTAAAAACTCGAGGTACATGGTACCTACATCTCTGGGGTTAGAGTTCCATCATATAAGTGATTCTCAATCACATAATTACCTGTTATTCCTCCTCAAACATTTAAATTGGCGATCAATATAGCGCACCCACTACGGCTTTTTCATTGCATAATAGTGTATATTATGCCTGTTGATAAAATGCGGTTGACTGAAGATTTTGAAACATCAGTCTCGCTGGATAATTCTCTTGTACTAATCGAGAGATTTTCTTCAGCCATCAATAAAAACATCCAGAACAGAATTGGGGGTTACACACGGCACGTATTTTCAAAACGTTCCATCAATTTTCTCATTGCTTCAAGTCTTGGTTGTCTAGCAGTTGGATAAGGTGCTTTATAAATTCTGATAGCAAATGAGGATTTCTTTCGGCTTCACCAAGCGCATACACCATTATTACCATTTCTTTTTTAGAACAGTTCATTACTTTGATTTATATCAAAATAGTATATTACGATACAAGGTCGGTAAGTGCGTTATGACAGAACGAGAAAAAGGTTAGGTTAGGTTTCTATTTTTCGAGGCCTGTCATATCGCACTTAACGACCGTGTAACGTATATTATTTTTTGCGCTACCAACTTTAATAAAACAATGTTAATTTGGTAATCCGTCTTGACGGAAAATCGAAAGAATAAAAAAATATAATTCAAACAAAAGTAACACCTATTTATGTTGAACTATTAATGTTTAATAAAATAAAAAAAACATATTCTTATATTCAGCATTAAAACTTAAAAAAATAAATAAGTTCTTATATCAGAATTAAAACTTGAAAGAAATTAAAAGTTACGTTATTTAATTTTTAAGGTTAAGATCAAAAAATAATAACATTTAGAAGTCCAAATTGTCAAAGCAGTTCTGGCGCCACCTCTTATATTTAAGGCAAACTATTTCATAACGAAATACTGTTCTGTTACAAATCAGAACGCAACTGTATCTTTTGGTTGCCATAGCAATCAACCTTCGTTTGGGAATTTCATAGTATCACGTTTGTAGACATGAATCCACGTACAAGTTCCTGTGTGTGTGGGCAAGTGCAAACTTCAAACATGCACTTCGCGAACTTGTGCGGAGTTGCATGATCGTTAGCATGTTCTATCGTGTATGAGGGCCTTGAGGTAGGGTTTGGATGTTCAGTATTATTGACGCAATATCGAGTTTCTTCAATACATTGACCGCGTAAACGCTATTTATATTGAAACAATAATATTGACGGCAATAATATTGAAGAAAATTAAAACGATTTGATTTTTATTAAAACTCTTTCAATATATTAAAGCGGTGTCAATATTGTTGAACGTGTGAATGCTATACCGCAATATATTGCTGGAATCTGGGGTCCCTTATTGGTGACAACTAACATTATACATGGAACAAAATTATTGATCTTGTAAAGGGTATATTGCTTCAATACTATTGTTTCAATAATATTGACGCAATATTGATTTTCTTCAATATACAGGGTGTTTCGTTCGTGGTTCACCAAACGTCAGGATTAGAAACTAGAACAAATTTAATCGCCAAAAAACGAAAAAAGTGAGGGACTAAATTTTATAGTTTTGGAGGTACAGCATTTTGAATCGTAGGTCACCAATTTTTGCCGAAAATCACAAAATTTGACAAACTATATGCACCCCTTATGATATACCGAACAGGCTATTTGACAAACTATGCTCAGGACAACTTCCGATACAAGTAATTTCAGAAGACTTTACTAAGTGAAGGAAAAGAGTTATGGTTTCAAAATTTTCCCTGGTTACTTGAAAATATGAATAATTTTAAGAAAATATAAAAAAACATAACCGTAATGGTTCATATCTAGGAGAAAATTAAAAAAAAACTGAGTAAGTTTTAATTCTTTTTTTTTATTTTCTTTTCAACATTATTATTATGTTACAAATAAAGATATTGTGGAATTTCCTAAATGGTCCTTTGTGTAAAAACTGTAAAGTAAGATAAGTATTTTCTTAACAAAATATGATGGCCTATGTGTAACTTAAAAACAGAAAAACTTGTATTATTTAGGTAAGGATTTATATTTTTATGTATGGTGTAATTTGTTGGACAATTTGAAATTTTCTTGGTAAATGACGAGACAAGCTAAATAACCATTGAGAAGCAAGAATTATTTTATTATTAAAACGTTGTGCAGTAACACCACAAATAGCCCCCACATAATTTATAACCCAAAAAGTTAATATCGCACTTTATGCGTTACTGTCCGCAACAGAGGTGCTCAAACTAATATATAGCAGTTTTATAACGCCGTAGTGTTATGTGAAGTTCATTTTTCAAGACTGATAAAGCCGACACAACACAACATTTTTAAATATTTAAAAAGCCTAAATGATTTGGTTAGACGAAGCATTGAAAAGTTGTAAAAATAAATGATTCAATAAAATTCAATAAAATAATCTTTGTCTCACATATGATTCCAATACCAGCTACCAGCCAAGGTACTTCATTTAACATTTAAAATACTATTATTATTTTATTTCAAGTAAATGAAATTGGAAATTGGCATATTATATTATTACCAATTGGAAATTCACTGTAGTGCTGGGCTTAAACCCGACGCCGACGACTAGATATTTTATATAATAAAAAAACAGTGAATGTAATAATAATATACAGGGTGTCCCGGAATAACTGTGACAATTTTTTTGTGGTGATAGAGGAAGTGAAACTAAACATTTTTGACTTATAAATTACTGTCCGGAAATGCTTCCTTAAAAAGTTATACCACTTCAACAATTTTCAAAAAAAATATAAGAGATTGATATTTGAAGTTTTGGCCACTGTTTTTTCACATAAGGATACACATTTTTGGTTTAAAAAATATTTTCAGGGACGTTACATTTGGGGGTCACCAACTTTTTTTGATTATATCTTTTGTTTCTTTACGTTTTTGATAATTTTTAAAGTACTAAAATAATCCTTGATCAATGTTCTACAAAAAAGTTACTTTGTATATCGCACCGGTGCTTCATTTCGGAGTAAAAGTAGATTTTATAATTTTTATCTAAAAATATGAGTTTAAAAAACATCATCAAATTAGGTTTTTTTATGAAAATTTCGTGATTTATCTGAAAACATACAAATATCAAAATAGGCCAATTACCACAATATTTTGTTCTAAGCAGCCTTTAATATTTTCTAATTAGTGTTTGATAGTTAGTCGTATTATTGCAATATTAAAAATGCATGCTTAGACTATTATGTAGAATACGTGTACGATTTTTTTACCTCATTATAAATCACCCTGTATGTATACATACAGGGTGGCCCAACTAAAAGGTTATTTTGAAAACAAATAGTTTTTGAAAAAAACCCTGAAATCAGTCAATTTTTATTTGGTGGGGGACCAATTTTTACGGTAACGCAAGGCACAACCCCTAACCCAGTTATGCAGGGAAACTACCCCTTCAGAAATCCTAAATGGCAATAGGGGTCTAGTGATACATCATTGTAAAGCTCCTACTGTTCTCTATACAGCTGTCATATTTTTTTTAATTTGATGGAATATTTGAGAAGTTATAGCATTTTCACGTTAGGCATGTCAAACGTGTTTTTGGCAGGTGACATGGGTTAAAAAAGCCTTTAATGCTTAATTTTGTTAAAAATAATTAGAACCATACCTTGATTCCCCATCTAATAAGGATGATTGACCGGTTTCAGAGTCGTTTTTCAAAATACTTTTAGTTCCCATCCAGGTTACTTTGAAAACAAGTTATTTTTGAAAAATAGCCCGAAACTGATAAATTGTTATTTAGTGGAGGACCAATGTATGGTTGTATTTATTTTTATTGTAATTTTTAACAAAATAAAGCTTTAAAAGCCTTTTTAACCCATGTTAACTGTTAAAAAAGCGTTTTACAAGTCTAACGTGAAAATACTATAACTTCTCAAATATTCCATCAAATTAAAAAAATATGACAGCTGTATAGAGAATAGTAGGAGCTTTGCAATGATGTATCACTCGACCCCTATTGCCATTTAAGATTTATGAAGGGGTAGTTTCCCTGCACAACTGGGTTAGGGGTTGTCCCTTGCGTTACCATAAAAATTGGTCCCCCGCCAAATAAAAATTGACCGATTTCAAGGTTTTTTTCAAAAATTATTTGTTTTTAAAATAACCTGTTCGATGGAAACACACATTATACAATGATCAAAATCGTAATTTTTAAAATTTCTTGGTGTAAAATCTTCCATTGTATAAATATTTCTGGGTAAGCAACTTTAAAAACGAGGATTTTGATCATTGTATGATGTTTGTTTCCATGGAAACACCATAATAAATTATTTTTTAAATATGAAAGTAGTTCTATTTTCCTTATTTTTGGACTTAAATAATTTTGTTAGGAAGATTATTAACACTTTATTGTTCTAAATATTATGTAGAATATGTGTACAATTTTTTTACACCTCATTATAAATCACCCTGTATATACAGGGTGAGTTTTAAGAGCGGCAACGGTTGATATATCTTTTATTTTAAGAGATAGAAAAAAAAACTTAAATTACAAAATTGCATGGTTCATTGATGCGCATAACCAGAAATTAGTTTTGTCTATACAGGGTGTTTTGTAGTTGGAGCTCAGGCTGTCCCACCCTTTTTTTAAATGGAATACCCTGTATATTTTTTTATGTTTGCAGTAACACTAAGTTAGAGAATACATCGATATGTTTATTTGAAAATTTGAGTGCGCCCTTAATTTTTTATCGTACATTTTCTACAAAATTTATTACGTGTGGACATAGTTTTGGAAAATGATGTTGACCTTATTATGAAAACTTAAAAATCAATTTGTATGACATTTAGTAGTATTAACCGTGAGGTATTTTTCGTATATTTTTTTTAGAATTATATCATAAATTGTGACAACTACGGAGGCGTGAAATGTGAAAACTCGAGAGGGCTGTATTTTAATTTTTTTTAATGGAACACCCTGTACTTTTTGACAAAATATTGTTCCGCTTCAAGTGTTCTTTAACATCGAATCATTTTTCGCTAAAATTAAAAACAACGTATTTGAAGGCATTCCAATTTTTTATTAATAAAAAATATGATGTTTTTTTACCATACAAGCCAATAATTATAAAATATGCACAATATGTTCCGCATTTACTTGATTACATAACTCAACTCTTCGCACAAATGAACTACCAACATTTCGTAACATATTCTCGTTTACGTTTCGAAATGCTTGCCGAATGCGTATTTTCATATCATCCTTAGAAGTAGGAGGAAGTTGATACACCAAATTTTTAACATACCCCCAAACGAAAAAATCTAATTTTGTCAGGTCAGGAGATCTTGCAGGCCATAAAACAGGTCCTCCTCTTCCAATCCAACGGTCACGAAATTCGTTGTTAAGGTGTCCACGTACAATATTGCTATAATGCGCTGGAGCGCCATCATGCTGAAACCACATCCTTCTTCTAATAATTTCCGGAATATTGTTGAGAAGCTCAGGGAAGCTTCCGAAGAAAATTATAATAAATTTGGCTATTTAAATGTTCCTCAAAAAAGTGTGGGCCTATGAGATAGTTTCCTACAATACCTCCCAAACATTAAGTGACCATCGATGTTGGTGATCTAGAGTTCTTGTAAAGTATGGATTTTCTGTATCATAATAATGAAAATTATGTCTATTTACAAATCCATTTTTATGAAATGTAGCCTCGTCCGGAAATAAAACATAATCAAAAAATCGGTTGTTTTGAGTTTGTTGATTTTCGGCCCATTCACAGAAGATCCTACAATTTTCAAAATCATTTTCACCAAGCTCTTGCAACGGTTGAATGTGATAGGGATGGAACTTATTTGTCCTTAAAATCTTGGAAATCTGGAATTCGATTGAGAAATTTCAGTTTGGTCACTTAATTTTCGAGTACCAATATTCGAGTACCAATGACCGCATTTGGTAGTCCCAATAGTTCATTTTTAATATTATTTTAATTATATAAATTAATAATGTTAAATATTCTTTGTTATAATAAAATGCGCTAGTTTAAAAGAGCAAAAAAATATACCAACTTTGAATGAAACATGTGTCTATAAACTCTTTATTTATGAAAAAACGTTTTTTGGACAAAAAACATTTTATGCACTTCCAATTTTACCGGTAATAACTTATTTATTCATTTAAAGTTTAAAAGTGACATCCTATTTTTTGTTCATAATTAAACACAATTTTAGAAAAAGCTTATTTGTGATATCTTTCTTAATTTTTCTTTTGAATAACATTTTTGCTCCTCAAACTAATTACAAAATTACTCTCTCAAAAACTGCTTGAATATTTTTACAAGTTTTTATTTAGGTGTTTCTGTTACTTAGTATACATTTTGGTAATTCAACTAGGTATATTTTTATTTTAATTTTCCAAAAAAAAATAATCATAAAATTCTAAGTTCAGCAAAAATTGTTCAATGAGTTCTTGGGCCGAAAATACAAATAAGTTTAACTTATTTTTCTCGTTATTAATTCTTTTGATTTACTAAAATTGATTATAAATATTACAGAGAAAGTAGTCTGCGTTATTATCTTCAGTCCTAGTGGAAGCTGGAAGATAAATCCACTGATCGAAATTAGTCAGATTTCACGGATACGTTACCCTTATTATTACATGTTTGAAACTTATATTTCCATTGGAATATCGTCTCGCAGCACCTCAAAATTTGCAGAAAGTTATTGGTTATTGCCCTTATGTTTCTGGTCGTGACTTTTTGATGGTCTATACTATAATCTACAAAAATAATAATTATTATTATTATACATATTTTCTACAATGTCATGCAAAGAAGGGTAATTTTGAATTATAATAAGGTCCTTATAAGGGTCTCATGGTACCACAAAGTACTGGAATGTGGTTCTATGAAAATAAAAAAAAAATCAAATTAGGTACAACCAAAATAGAGAGAAATAAAAGGAAAATCCAACGCAGGAAATTTTTTTGAATATTTTTACACCATCCTGTGATCTCACTTAATTTTCAGAATAAAGCCAGGCTCGACAGACCGCCACGGGAAATCATGTACTCCAAATATTCGTTTCCCGAGCAGGGAATGCTTTCGGAAAGCGCCGCAGCTGATTATTTTTTAATTTTTTTGATACTTCAAAAATATAAATAAAATACATATTCAGTACGAAATAATACCCAGTCAAATTTGTACGTTTTTTAGACGACAACTCTACTTCATTCTACAATATTGATATTTTTTATGTTTTATATATTTTAAAATATAAGGACAAGATTCTTCTGTTTATATATTTTATTCAATTTATGGTGCAAGTACAGGAAAATCTAAGTATAAGGTTTGTTATAGGTATGGGTTGTAATATTGAATATGCATCCACAGAGGTATCAAAGACACTAGTTTTCTCATAAGTTTAAGCACGTCCTTTCAAATTCAAACAGTTGTCCAGATTGGCAGATGGAATTGGAAGATAAATATGTTAGTTTCAGATAAGAAAAAAAACAAGTGGTATGAGTCCAGTTAAATATAAAATAGTATAATATGTAACGACGTAACGAGTCAAGAAAATGATAAATTTCGCGACAGTTAATAAATATTAGCCTAAAACCTAATCGAAATCAACAATATTTATTATAAAAGTGAGGTTAATGTGATGTTTTTACTGTATTTTTCAATAAAAAATTATCGATTATCGATTTCCTGAAGGGTTTGTTCGTCCCTGAATAAAATATGCTATTTTTTCTTTCAACGCCAAAATTCGTTAATTATAATAAATTTTTTAATCCGGTGAAAACGTATACAGAGGGTCCCGTAATTATGTGGACAGACATAGTAGAACGGGTTTATCACCTAAAATTAAGGTGACAAGTTCCTCTAATGCTTTGCCCAAAAATGCTTCTCTGTAAAGTTATACCCAGTTGAAGTTGACTTTTCAAAAAACAAAAAGCGACGTATCTTTTCATCCTATGAAGTTATCTTGATAAAAACCGCTTTGGGGGTTAATTTTAAGATATTTATGTTATGGTATTGTAGTTTTGCAATTTCTCATTCATTTACTACCAGTTTACCTAAAAGAATTTAAATTTTACCTTAAAAAATAAGTAATTAGCTATGAAATGTAATGTACGAAAATAGTACGAACATGACCATAAACTCACAATTTGTATGATAGAACATACCAAATTGAGCGCGTTTACGACGAGTATGAGTTTGGCAAAGCTTTCGTTGTCTCGAATTATAGCCAGCTTGGATTTTAGGTTATTGCTATTGTATTGTTATAATGCAAACGGCAAATATTCACCACTACCAAAATAAGGCCAATTATTATATTTTTCAGTTTTCCTCGTCCCAGACATATTTGCCACGCTTCATCATTACGAATCAGCCAGACCGTTTTTTACTTAATTTTAGTATCCGACATGCAGCTTCGTCGCCAGACTGATCACGCCCTGAGGAAAAAACAAAATAGTACCCCCCATCATGTTTGTTGTCCTTACATTTTTTCTTAATAAATGGATGTAAGTTTCTTGGTTAAAAACAATTAATGTTTTCACCACAGGCACGATAAATCTTAAGATAAGCAATTTCTTTTATTATTAAATGATGATGATTTGGGATTTAATTTTAATTTTAGTTTTTAAGATTTTCAAGGTCAAGCATTTTCCTAGGGTGCACACCGGAAAATTCCATGTATTCCGCTAGGGCAATCTAGCGGAAAAAATAAACGACATTAGAATTAATTTCCACGAAAAAAATACAGCTTCCACAAACTAAAAAATTCACAGATTTTCCATTATATGTAGGTATTTTTATCTGCTATCTGTATCAATTTTATAGTTTAAGGTTGGGTTGCATGAAAAAGTATAGGTTTGAGAATCTTTGATAGCCTATACAGGGTGGTGATAAAGTTTGGAACAAAATTCGTAATTACTATATTGATCATTTTTTTTGTATCATCGTTAAAGTGACATGAATGTCTATAAAAAACGAGTAAAAAAAGTGGGGGGTTTCCTTTAAAAAATCGATGATGACGTCATTGCTAAATCAACAGTGACGTAATTAATAATTTTTTATGGCATTTTAAAAACAATAATTGACCTGTCCAAGCGATTTTCTCTAAGAAATTAAATACTGTAGTTACAAATTTTTTTCCAAGCTTTATCACCACCCTGTATTTAATTTTTTTAATTTAAGAATACTTAAATATTTTTTACAGATTTTCAAAGCATGAATGATCTGGAATATTTTTTTAAAAATTTCGCCCTTGGCAAAAAGTTATCCAAAAGATTTCCAGTCATAGTTTTTCACATGCATTTCTCCATAAGAAGAAATAGCACTATTGTAACTTTTTTATTTTATATTAAATGACAAAACTAATTATACATATTATACCACTCGAAAGCTCAAATAAATATCTACAATACATTCCGAACTAAAAATTCTTAATTCGTTATAATTATTCCGCAAATTGCAATTAATCAGATGAGTACCTTACAATATCAAATCCACTTTATGTAAATAAACCTGTAACTACAATAAAAAATCACTGAAATATGCATTAAATTCTGCATCAAATGTATCTAATAATTTTTTTATGGGCCATCATTACTAGCCATAAGATAAAAAATACTTATCTGGAAATTAGAGTTTTTGGTTAATTTACTAAGTCAATCGAATACAGATTCTAAATGTGATTTTAGTATTTTTCTACTATGATTCTGTTAATGGTTGTAGCGTATAATGTGTTTATTCGTTTTCGCAGTAAGTTCTATTAAAGGTTTAATTACACAATTATCCTGATGAGGCCAGAATTGTGTGATATGCCGTTGGAAAGCTTATTAAATTTCACAGCAAATGGATCTAATAACTTTTTTATGGCCATAACAGCCATTATTACCAAAAATTGTGTAGAAATTATTGTTCTTGGTTAATTAGTAGGTTCATAATTAGAATTTAATGCAGATTCCGCTCATGTTTTATCTTTTTTGAATTAAATACTGACTTGTTTTAGCATTTTCTTGTTTGTAAGAATTTTTATATCGCGCTTTTAAAAATTTAATTTCTATAATTGGAAAAGAATAAAAAGAGTTGTAGTCTTTTGAGTATAAAATATTAAAAATACAGGGGCATGTATTCAGGGCCGGCGGAACCGGGAATGCAGCGAATGAGTTGCATGCGGGCACCACAGCTAACCTAACCTAACCTAACCTAACCTAACCTCAACGTTTTTGGCAAGATTTTTATAAAATATTCTTTATCAGTTTGTAAATTTAACATTTGGAGAATGGAAAATTTCCCGATGAACGCTCGGACCAAACCTTTTTTAATAAAAATGGAGGCGTTCATTTCACTATTTTCAGTTTATCGGGCTGTGAAATATTTTTTTATAGGATTTTGTTTCTTCGATACCGTTAAAAGCTATTCAATAGGAAGAAAGGATTTTCTATCTTCTGCAGGCGCCCCTTAGGAAAATGCATGACCTTGAAAATTAGAAAAATTTCGATTGCGATTGTGCAAGTTGTTTTTGAATATGGATAAAAATATTAAGATGGGAAGGCGCTAATTTAGAAAGAGGAATATACCGGGTGGAAATAAAAACCGGGTCACCTCTATAACTTTTTTATTTATGAATAAAAAAATTTGAAATTTGGCTATGTTCTATGGTTGAAAAAAACAAATTTTATGTGCATTTTTTATTTTCGAAATCACTTCCGGTTTCACCGGAAACACCATGAACTTTGTTTTTTTAAATGTAATATCCCATATTTTTATTCATGGCTTAAAATACTTTTAAAAAAGAAGTATTTTTGAGATATTAGTTTTTATTTTTTGCGAAAAAAAAAATTTTATCAAAAAAAAAAGGTTTTCGAAGTCGGTGAAAAGTACCAAAACTAATTCTAAATAATTCAAATACATAAAATAAATAATCGTTATAAAATCCTCTTTTTAAAAAGTCGACTGACCCGGCATCATTGCATTTAAAAAAAGTGAGATATTTGATAAAATCTTCATTAACTAAGTTTAAAAATTAATAGTTCAAAAACCACTTAAATTTTTTTTCAAATTACAATTTTATTTAGGTATTTGAATTATTTAGAATTAGTTTTGGTACTTTTCACTGACTTCGAAAACCTTTTTTTTTTTTGAAAAAAATTTTTTTTACAAAAAAAATAAAAACTAATATCTCAAAAATACTTCTTTTTTAAAAGTATTTTAAGCCATGAATAAAAATATGGGATGTTACATTTAAAAAAACAAAGTTCATGGTGTTTCCGGTGAAACCGGAAGTGATTTCGAAAATAAAAAATGCACATAATATTTTTTTTTTGAACCATAGAACATAGCCAAATTTCAAATTTTTCTATTCATAAATAAAAAGTTATCGAGGTGACCCGGTTTTCATTTCCACCCGGTATAATTGCACTTTAAAGAAATGGCTTTAACTTTGGACAAACAAACTATAAAATGATTGATTTGCACTTTGGAAAAGATGATTTAAACTATATCATAACAACTTTAAAATAACAGGTGTCAACTTTGAAAAAGTTTTTTTAAACTTTAATCATACCAAAATGAATGGTGAGCACTTTGGATAAATTAAATTGACACATTGAGCTTTTAGCTATAAATTGATGTTTTTGCACTTTGTATAAGGTATATTTAAACTAACTTTTTTCGCTTTTAAAAAATACTTCGGCATCTTTCGCATTATTAAAGTTGTTATATATTTTTTTAAGTTTTGTCAAATTTAGTTAATGTTAATGGTGTTTATTCAGAAAGGGATATACTTATATTATTTTTCGTTGATTCGATTTTTTATAAAGTTTTCTTTCTTCTTTAAAAAGCTATTAAAATTGCATGCGGGCGACGAGGACCCTAGCGCCGGCCCTGAATGTATTCAACGACCGTGATGAAAATATGACCAATTCCAAGATAAAAGTAAAGAATAAATCTTTTCTCAAAAATCCTTCGTTTTTATTTAAATCGTGTTAAAATCTTTATATTTTTGACGTTTATTTAGCATATCTTCTCTTTTTTAAGAAAATTTCATCAAATTTGAAATACACTCTACCTAGTTATTACCAGTTTTTATTTATTTTGGAGGTATAGACCCTACTTTTATGTGATACCCCACTAATGGGCAGATTCTGGTCAAAATTAAAGGCCTTTAATTAGAAACAAATATGGTAACCATGGAAATTGTCCATTACAACCCATATAACAAATTTAAAATTAAAGGCCTTTAAACTTAAATGATTTGACCAGAATTTGGGTATAACTATTATAAATAAAATATTCTAATTTTTTCACAGTTTGTACGATTTAGACGTTATTTGTAAAATATACGAAGGTGTATTCTAATTTTACATTAAACAGGGTTGGTTTTTTCAAAAAAAAAAATGAGAAACTTCATGGTTTGGCCAATTGTAAGATGAAACCACAGAATAAATATTTTTCCAAAAATGCTTCGTTTTTAAGTTAAACCCTTAATTAGGTTTAAAATGCGTAAAAATAAAGAGTACGAAAAACCAGACTTAGGTACAATACCGTGCTTTTATTTTTAAAATAGGTACACAATTTGCTGAGAAACTATAAAATAATAGTATATTAAAATACAAGTTTAATAATATTGTAGCACGCGTTCAATTTCAAAATACCAGACGCGTAGTGGTGAGTATTTTAATGAACAAGTGCTATAGAATCGACTTATGAAACGAGTAAACCTTCATAAAATTCTATAACTTACGAGAAGAAAAATTGCATATTTTCGGGTGTCTTCCCTCTGTAACCGCCACTGATCCAATCTGCATCGAGTTACACGAGATAAACTTAGTCACTAATTCCTGTAATTAATATTAAATGTTAAAATAAGAAAATCACTCTTTTTAACAGATATTTAATTAGCCAGAACGTTTTCGTCGAGTCAAACATTTTTGTATTTTTCTGTTATTACTCCCATCGATAATGTCAATATTACTTGGTGAAAACGTTCTGGCTAATTAAATATCTTTTAAAAAGAGTCAAAGAGTGACTTTTCATTTTAAAATTTAATATTAATTAATTTATAGATGGATTTTTCAGATATTAATTAATTCCTTTGCTTGATGTAAGTAAGAGCTATTTGTATTTAAAATTCATTTGATTTTGACCCCATTAGCGCAATATGATCTGTTGGAAACTAAAATCGACCGTCTGAGAGTTTTCCACAAACTGGAGAGAAATACTGAAAATCAGACATGGTAGATCCTAGATTTAATTACATATATGGTAATTAATTAACTAAAATTTGTATGTAAAAATTTGTATGTAATTTTGTCAGCAAATTGTGTACTATTGTAAATCTTTCTACTTTTTATTTGTACGTATGTTGACTCTTATTGTCATTTCGAATTATTAAATTGGTATCAATACCCTGCTAGGGGTTGAAAGTAGGTAACGTGGAAATTATTTAAAAATCTGTCCTCCTGAAAACAAAAATCGACCAGTCGACCAACGTTTTTCCAAAAAATAATGTTAAGAATCATTTCTTACACCGCGCGCTGATTTTAAAGTTTAAAACACTAAATTTAAATAAAAAATGGCAATGATGGTAAATTTTTGCATACCTATTGAAAACTATTACACATATTATTTATATTTTTTGTGTTTTGCTTGCTCTTCGATGCTTAATTTGCTTAATTTACAGACGAATCGTCCAGCCAAAATAGCTTCCTTATTTTTCAATATTTTTAAGTGCAATAAAATGAAATAGAATCTGTTCTCTAAAAAATAGCTGGATTATTTTATTTTTTAATTTATTTTTAAGGGCCTGTCCTGAATTACGACGTTCTAAAATAGAGGTTATTCGTAATTTTTTTTAGAAGCGAAAGAAGGAAATGAAGTTGTTAAATTTTCATGTACGGTTTTATATACATTTAAAAAATACAAAAAAAAATATTTAAAGTTAAAAAAAATTTAGGTCGGATTTCTAAGCCTATTTCATGAGCGTTTTTTTGTTGGGAAAGATACACCTCGTAATTCTTAACCGACACAAAAAAACAAAGAAGGATTTTAATTATTATGTTTTTTTTCTTCTGGGTGAACTAACAAAAATCAGAAAAAAATGTGAAATAAAAAAATTGGGCGGGTTTAAAAAAAATGTGTATAAAATAATAAAAAACATAAACTTTAAGGTGCTATAACAATAATTTGACTAAACCTTTTGGCAAACTTTTT
Source organism: Stenus bimaculatus (assembly GCA_963971135.1). Taxonomy (NCBI): domain Eukaryota; kingdom Metazoa; phylum Arthropoda; class Insecta; order Coleoptera; family Staphylinidae; genus Stenus; species Stenus bimaculatus. The sequence goes on from OZ020180.1 coordinate 23,753,749, forward strand.
TAGTTCACTTAGAAGAGAATTCAATACTGAAGAAAAAAACTTTGGTTCAATTAAATAAGTCGTTTAGTTTTTTAGGTATCACGCCCGCAAATTTAGAAAAATCGTAAAATTAAAAACTGGAGAAAACGCACTTCAAAGTGGCGAGCACTCGCAAAACTGCACGATTGCTCATTTACTTTCGGATTTAAACATTTGTTCCAGCTATTATTTAGATAATGTTTTTTAGATTTTGTTCAATTTTATTGAATTTGAAAATATTAAGATATAAAGAAGATATATTGGCAGAGTGGTTTAAAAAATATACCCCTAAAATGGCGTCAATTTAAAAGCAACGACCAAGTTAAACCAACCAACATAAATAATATGCGCAATAGTTTTCAATGAATGTTTAAAAATTCGCCAATCGGTGCCAGTTTTTATTTAAATCGGGTATTTAAAATTTCCCACATTGGTGTGGCAATGACCGTTAAATAACTAAATCGGACTTGTGAAGTTTTGTTGGACCACCATATATTTCAAAAATAATTCTTAGTGCTGTGGCGTATCCAGAAATTTCGCTTGAGCGGTGCACTTTGTCATTAAAATAACTAATACTTATTCTACTTAATCCACCTTATAGTCTTATACAGGGTGGCCCAACGAAAATGAAAAGGACGAATTTTCATTTAGTTAACACATAATTTGGAAAAACGCTCGCGAAGATCAAGTCAATAATTTTTTATTGCCAAAATCAAATTTTAATGGTATTTCTGTAATTTTAAATTTTATCATCCAGTGAACTTGTTAAAATTTGTTCAAAATTTTTAAAATTTTCGAACTTTTCAAAATTTTTAATTTTTCCAAAATTTTTAAATTTTTTAAAATATTCAAAATTTTTTAAATTTTTCAAAATTTAAAATATTCAAAAATTTTTAAATTTTTAAAAATTTAAAATTTTCAAAATTTTAAACAAATTTAAATTAAATAAACATAACTAAAATTGTTAACTCTTCGCTTACTAATTTTACACCAACTAAGAGTCTTAAATTTTAGAAAAGTGTTCAAAATTTTCATTTTTTTTATAAAATTTAAAATAGTTGTGTTGTGGCGACTTCAATAATGGACTGTATTTCTTTATTGTTGTTCTTTATTAACAACGAAGTTACATACACAATTATAAATTGAACCATATAAAAAAAGGCAGCATTAATTTGGGCGTGAAAAACAAATTTGCCCGCTGCTCACTGTGCGTGCTTGCTTATCGGACTCTCGCAAGGCACTGCCTGGTAAGCTCGCCGCGCAGTGTTGCTAAATTCTGGCTCTGCGCGTTCAAAGCACAGATATTTTAATAATGAAATTACAAAGATTAAATTATACATAATTATTAAGAGTCTCAACAGTGTCTGACTTGTTCATTTATTTATAAGAAAAAGAGTCTTAACTCTTAGTTGGTGTTTTAAATAAATGAACAAGTCAGAAACACTATTAGGGCCAGTTGCACAGTAGAAGCGACACTTAAACTAAAAAATTGTCATATTTTTAGATTAAGTGTCACTTGAAGTTTAAGCTTGAACTGTGCAATCGGGTCTTAGTACAGTAAAATTAAGTTTCAATAAGGAAAAAATTACGGAGTTAATGAAACTCGTTTTTTTTATATTGAATTGAGGTCTTTAAATTTGCATTTCGTTTTTTTTTTTGCTTTTTCGACGCGGACTTTAAAAATTCGTAACTTTTGATAGGGGTTGGATATTATGGTGCGTTATTTTTTATTTTTTTTTATTACATTAATATTTATAATCAAAAAAATCGACACTTCTAAATTTATTCCCTTTGCTTCAGAAAAAAATCGAACGTAAAGTGTGCAAAAAAATCGCACTAACGGGGTGGGAAAGTTGTACCACTGGCGCCCACAATTTTTAAAAAATTTCAAATTTTACTTCATTTCCCTTAAAAAGAATGACTTTTACAGCTAATAGGCTATTTTTTGTTTTTATACTCGAAGGGGTTGGGAAAATAAAGCAGATTTTTTTAATTTAAGGGTGGACGGCTTCCTTCCTGCCATTTTTAACGGATTTTCATTTTTAAAAACTCTGCCGAATCTACTCTTAGAACTAAAACCGCCCATGCATAGGGTTTTTTGCGTTTCGAAAAAATAATTTTTTCCCATTTAAAAAAGTCGCATTTTTTGACGCTTTTCGGTCTAATCAAACCCCAAATTCAATTTAACCCCGATGTAATATACTTTTTCTGAAATCTTTCAGGATCCGCTTTACGACAAAAAAACAATAACTTCGCTGTCGCTATTTTTATCGAGTTATGCCTGAAAATGTAGCAAAATTGAGCAAAATCTCCGTTTGAAGGCAAAATTTCGGTCTGAAAATTTTCACTTTTCATAAAATAATTAATATCTTCAAAACTATTAAAACCATCGGGACGATTAATAGCTTAAAATTCGCATCATCACTTCCCCCACCAAATTCCGCGAAAATTTTAATTTTATGTTTAAAATTGCATCGTCCAGGGCCGTATTTGTACCAAAATTTTGTCAAAAATTTGCCATTTTTTTCCAAAAAACTATTTTACCGATTTTATCCAAATATTTTTTAAAACGCGTCTATCCACTGTGTTTACCTTTCGTAAAATTTTTAAACCGGTAACTTTTACAGTTTTCGAGAAAAAAAAATAAAAACCGATTTCCATGAAAAAAATTCATTGCCTTAAAAATATCTAAAAAATTTTTTTTCGTATTTTTTAAAATCGACCCCGCAAATGAAAGATAATAGAAAATGGATGAAATATAGGGGGTCACTTGCCCTCAACATCCCTCTAAAATAAAATAAAGAGCTATTTTGTCTATTTTTCACTGTTTCTCAGTTTGAATATTAATATCTCCTAAACCATTGATAAGCGACCATACAAACCTTATATCAATAGAAAGCTTGTAAACAATGCAATCGATTGATGTTAAAATATACAGGGTGTTCCATTTGAAAATTTCGTTTAATTTGCATTTCATAAGGCACCCTGATAAGAAATATCACAAACTTAAATTTGACATGATAGTTGTAGACTAGACGATGTTGAAAAAATTTTGACAAAATTTCAACCCGAAATGTTCATCTGTTTTAGAGCAGTGATTTTTCAAAAATTGATCATTTTTTGGCTTAAATGGCAAATATCAGCAAAACGAGTGATGATAGACCCATTAAAGTTTATACAAAGTATAATTATTTTTTGATAAGGAATCCAAAAATGTCGTAATATACTGGGTGTTCAATTTAAAAAAATATAACTTTAGTTCAGTAGGCCATTATGGGACACCCTGTATACACTACGATGTTGAGGACCATTCTGGGATCTCCAGAAAAATAGTTCAAAAAACCCCCATGACCAATTGACCGAGATATGGAGGGTCAAAGTTTGGAATTCAAATTCTTTATTTTTATGAATTTTGAAAAACCGTCAATTTTCCTGTAAAGTTTGGCTTCTCTTTAGTTTTTTAGTAATAAGTTTAATTTAAATTAAGTTTTAATAACTTCACAATTTATTTTTTTAAATTAAAAATTATGACAAGTGGTTATGACAGGTAATTTTCAATTTATAAAAATAAATGGTGAAGCACTAATGAAATACAAAAGAAAATTTGAAAAAAAAATAATAAATAAAAAAAATTGTCGCTAGGTCGAAAAAAATAAAAGGTCTGTAACTTTGTTATTTTTACAAAAATAGTTGATGCACTAACAAGCACTAACGAAGTACTAATGAAGTACAAAAGAAAATTTGATAAAAAATAATAAATAAAAAAATTTTTCGCTAGGTCGAAGAAAATAAAAGGTCTGTAACTTTGTTATTTTTCCAAAAACAGTAAGTTTTTCTGATGCACTAACAAGCACTAACGAAGCACTAATGAAATACAAAAGAAAATTTGAAAAAAATAATAAAAAAAAAATTGTCGCTGAGAGTGAAGTTAGCGACAAAATTTAAATAAACATTTACTCGCTTAATACTTAGCCGCTAATTTTACTAGTTGTTGCACTAAAGAGCACTAACGATGCACTAACGAATGTATTAAAAAAAACGTTAGTGCTTCAAGTCTGTCGCTAACTTCACGCACCTGCGATTTAAATTAAATTTATTACTAAGCGACTAAAGAGAATCCAAACTTTACAGGACAACTGACGGTTTTTCAAAATTCACAAAAATAAAGAAGTTAAATTCCAAACCTTTTCTGGGGATCCCTGAAGGATCCCCAACAACGTACTGGAGAGCTTGGACACCCTGTATATCGAAAATATTTTTAAATTGTGGGGCATGCATGTATCTAAGATATATGTTGATGAAAACCGCAAGTTGATATGTTTTATTGGGAATTCCAGCTACCAATAGATGGCGCTCTATATGTAAACAAACATGGCGGAAGTGTCAGCCAAAAATAAGTATGTTTATGATTCAAATCTTGGCAATTATAAAAACTTCACAATCTAATAATAAGTTATCACAAAAACAAATAAATTAATTTGGATTAAAACCCAGAAAATACACTTGGCACGAATGTAAACAAGCGAAATAATGGCGTCGAGTACCTCACAGGTAGATTCACTTGTTCTCCACCAGAGGGCGAGCAAATAGCTAGAATTCGCAATAGCAAAGAAGCTATAGACCGTGAGCAGATGACTGGGTTACCCTGTATATTCAAGGATAATACTCTTGTTTATACCGTGCGGACATAAATAAATACCCCCCCCCCCCCCCTGCTAACTTTTGAACGGTTATGTTTTTGATTCTGAAAATTTGTCTACTTCCGGTTATACCGGAACTGGATGGCAACTTTCTTATTTTAAATGGAACATCCAGTATATTTTTGCATTTTTGTATTCTCCATAAAAAGACTATTAAAATGACCTAGCATAGTGTGGTCTTCGATTAATCCTTTGGAATTGCGCCCATTTGAAAATCGTATTTTTATGCAACTTTATTTACACCGGAAGTTGGATAGTAAATTCGTTAATTTTACTGATTAACATAACCACCTTCCACGTCTAGACAGTAATAAAATCTACAGGAAATCTCTTGGATAAAAATTTTGTTTAAATTTAATGTTATTAACTTATTTGCACAAAAAATCATATAAAATAAGGAAGTTGGGGAACTTGGGTCAAACTTCTAATGTAAATGAAGTTGCATAAAAATGCGATTTTCAAATGGGCGTAATTCCGAAACTATTAATCGTAGATCACACTACGCTAGGTCAATTTAATGGTATTTTTATGGAGAACACGAAAATGCAAAAATATACTGTGTGTTCCATTTAAAATAAGAAAGTTGCCATCCACTAGAAAGTTCGCAATTAGATTCCTCAGTAGACAAATTTTCAGAATCAAAAACATAACCGTTCAAAAGTTAGCAAGGGGGGGATTTACTTTATGTCCGCACTGTATACTGACCACCCGTGCCATCCTTTTATCTCGAGAACGCGTTATCGTACATGGCCGAAATAAAAAATTTTATTACCAAAGTGAACCTAAAGAATCTATTGCTGAACTTATTTTTTTCCGGAACAACCCGGAATTATCCAGAACCGGAGGTAACTTTGATATTTTAAATAGCAATATAGGTCGAGTTTGGTATAGTTTGATAGGTCTTTCAAAAAAATATTAAAAAAATATTTTTATGAAAGTTGTTTGTTCTTAAAAGACCTATCAAACCATACTTATATTTTTCCGGAACAACCCGGAACTATCTGGAATTGGATAAAACTTTGATTTTTTAAATTGCAACATAGGTCGAGTTTGGTGTGGTTTGATAGGTCTTTTCAAAATAAACAACTTTTATAAAAATATTTTTTTAATATTTTCCGTACTTTAGAATTTATTAGAAAAACAAAAAAAAGTAAATAATAATTATTGCATATTTTGAAGAATTTTGTTGAAATATGTAAATAAGTATGATATTTTAAGTTGGTAAAACATTAGAATTTGTAGAAAGAGTTTATAAATTTATAAAATTCTTAAAAATATGCAATAATTTTTATTTACTTTTTTTAACAATTTTTTTTTGTTTATCGAATAAATTCTAAACCATGGAAAATATTAAAAAAATATTTTTATGAAAGTTGTTTGTTCTTAAAAGACCTATCAAACCATACTTATATTTTTCCGGAACAACCCGGAACTATCTGGAATCGGATAAAACTTTGATTTTTTAAATTGCAACATAGGTCGAGTTTGGTGTGGTTTGATAGGTCTTTTCAAAATAAACAACTTTTATAAAAATATTTTTTTAATATTTTCCGTACTTTAGAATTTATTAGAAAAACAAAAAAAGTAAATAATAATTATTGCATATTTTGAAGAATTTTGTTGAAATATGTAAATAAGTACGATATTGAAAGTTGGTAAAACATTAGAATTTGTAGAAAGAGTTTATAAATTTATAAAATTCTTCAAAATATGCAATAATTTTTATTTACTTTTTTTAACAATTTTTTTTTGTTTATCGAATAAATTCTAAACCATGGAAAATATTAAAAAAATATTTTTATGAAAGTTGTTTGTTCTTAAAAGACCTATCAAACCATACTTATATTTTTCCGGAACAACCCGGAACTATCTGGAATCGGATAAAACTTTGATTTTTTAAATTGCAACATAGGTCGAGTTTGGTGTGGTTTGATAGGTCTTTTCAAAATAAACAACTTTTTTAAAAATATTTTTTTAATATTTTCCGTACTTTAGAATTTATTAGAAAAACAAAAAAAAGTAAATAATAATTATTGCATATTTTGAAGAATTTTGTTGAAATATGTAAATAAGTATGATATTCAAAGCTGGTAAAACATTAGAATTTGTAAAAAGAGTTTATAAATTTATAAAATTCTTCAAAATATGCAATAATTTTTATTTGCTTTTTTTAACAATTTTTTTTTGCTTATCGAATGAATTCTAAACCATGGAAAATATTAAAAAAATATTTTTATGAAAGTTGTTTGTTATTAAAAGACCTATCAAACCATACTTATATTTTTCCGGAACAACCCGGAACTATCTGGAATTGGATAAAACTTTGATTTTTTAAATTGCAACATAGGTCGAGTTTGGTGTGGTTTGATAGGTCTTTTCAAAATAAACAACTTTTATAAAAATATTTTTTTAATATTTTCCATAGTTTAGAATTTATTCGAAAAACAAAAAACAATTGTTAAAAAAAGTAAATAAAAATTATTGCATATTTTGAAATATGCACAAGTATCATATTTAAAGTTGATATAATATTAGAATTTGTAGAAAGAGTTTATAAATTTATAAAATTCTTAAAAATATGCAATAATTTTTATTTGCTTTTTTTAACAATTTTTTTGTGTTTATCGAATAAATTCTAAACCATGGAAAATATTAAAAAAATATTTTTATGAAAGTTGTTTGTTCTTGAAAGACTTATCAAACCATACTTATATTTTTCCGGAACAACCCGGAACTATCTGGAATTGGATAAAACTTTGATTTTTTAAATTGCAACATAGATCGAGTTTGGTGTGGTTTGATAGGTCTTTTCAAAATAAACAACTTTTATAAAAATATTTTTTTAATATTTTCCGTACTTTAGAATTTACTAGAAAAACAAAAAAAAGTCAATAATAATTATTGCATATTTTGAAGAATTTTGTTGAAATATGTAAATAAGTATGATATTTAAAGTTGGTAAAACATTAGAATTTGTAGAAAGAGTTTATAAATTTATAAAATTCTTAAAAATATGCAATAATTTTTATTTACTTTTTTTAACAATTTTTTTGTGTTTATCGAATAAATTCTAAACCATGGAAAATATTAAAAAAATATTTTTATGAAAGTTGTTTGTTCTTGAAAGACCTATCAAACCATACTTATATTTTTCCGGAAGAACCCGGAACTATCTGGAATCGGATAAAACTTTGATTTTTTAAATTGCAACATAGATCGAGTTTGGTGTGGTTTGATAGGTCTTTTCAAAATAAACAACTTTTATAAAAATATTTTTTTAATATTTTCCATAGTTTAGAATTTATTCGAAAAACAAAAAACAATTGTTAAAAAAAGTAAATAAAAATTATTGCATATTTTGAAATATGGACCAGTATCATATTTAAAGTTGATATAATATTAGAATTTGTAGAAAGAGTTTATAAATTTATAAAATTCTTAAAAATATGCAATAATTTTTATTTGCTTTTTTTAACAATTTTTTTGTGTTTATCGAATAAATTCTAAGCCATGGAAAATATTAAAAAAATATTTTTATGAAAGTTGTTTGTTCTTGAAAGACCTATCAAACCATACTTATATTTTTCCGGAACAACCCGGAACTATCTGGAATTGGATAAAACTTTGATTTTTTAAATTGCAACATAGATCGAGTTTGGTGTGGTTTGATAGGTCTTTTCAAAATAAACAACTTTTATAAAAATATTTTTTTAATATTTTCCGTACTTTAGAATTTACTAGAAAAACAAAAAAAAGTCAATAATAATTATTGCATATTTTGAAGAATTTTGTTGAAATATGTAAATAAGTATGATATTTAAAGTTGGTAAAACATTAGAATTTGTAGAAAGAGTTTATAAATTTATAAAATTCTTAAAAATATGCAATAATTTTTATTTACTTTTTTTAACAATTTTTTTGTGTTTATCGAATAAATTCTAAACCATGGAAAATATTAAAAAAATATTTTTATGAAAGTTGTTTGTTCTTGAAAGACCTATCAAACCATACTTATATTTTTCCGGAAGAACCCGGAACTATCTGGAATTGGATAAAACTTTGATTTTTTAAATTGCAACATAGATCGAGTTTGGTGTGGTTTGATAGGTCTTTTCAAAATAAACAACTTTTATAAAAATATTTTTTTAATATTTTCCGTACTTTAGAATTTACTAGAAAAACAAAAAAAAGTCAATAATAATTATTGCATATTTTGAAGAATTTTGTTGAAATATGTAAATAAGTATGATATTTAAAGTTGGTAAAACATTAGAATTTGTAGAAAGAGTTTATAAATTTATAAAATTCTTAAAAATATGCAATAATTTTTATTTACTTTTTTTAACAATTTTTTTGTGTTTATCGAATAAATTCTAAACCATGGAAAATATTAAAAAAATATTTTTATGAAAGTTGTTTGTTCTTGAAAGACCTATCAAACCATACTTATATTTTTCCGGAAGAACCCGGAACTATCTGGAATCGGATAAAACTTTGATTTTTTAAATTGCAACATAGATCGAGTTTGGTGTGGTTTGATAGGTCTTTTCAAAATAAACAACTTTTATAAAAATATTTTTTTAATATTTTCCGTACTTTAGAATTTATTAGAAAAACAAAAAAAAGTAAATAATAATTATTGTATATTTTGAAGAATTTTGTTGAAATATGTAAATAAGTATGATATTTAAAGTTGGTAAAAGCTTAGAATTTGTAGAAAGATTTTATAAATTTATAAAACTCTTCAAAATATGCAATAATTTTTATTTACTTTTTTTAACAATTTTTTTTGTTTATCGAATAAATTCTAAACCATGGAAAATATTAAAAAAATATTTTTATGAAAGTTGTTTGTTCTTAAAAGACCTATCAAACCATACTTATATTTTTCCGGAAGAACCCGGAACTATCTGGAATCGGATAAAACTTTGATTTTTTAAATTGCAACATAGGTCGAGTTTGGTGTGGTTTGATAGGTCTTTTCAAAATAAACAACTTTTATAAAAATATTTTTTTAATATTTTCCGTACTTTAGAATTTATTAGAAAAACAAAAAAAGTAAATAATAATTATTGCATATTTTGAAGAATTTTGTTGAAATATGTAAATAAGTACGATATTGAAAGTTGGTAAAACATTAGAATTTGTAGAAAGAGTTTATAAATTTATAAAATTCTTCAAAATATGCAATAATTTTTATTTACTTTTTTTAACAATTTTTTTTTGTTTATCGAATAAATTCTAAACCATGGAAAATATTAAAAAAATATTTTTTTTAAAGTTGTTTGTTCTTAAAAGACCTATCAACCCATACTTATATTTTTCCGGAACAACTCGGAACTATCTGGAATCGGATAAAACTTTGATTTTTTAAATTGCAACATAGGTCGAGTTTGGTGTGGTTTGATAGGTCTTTTCAAAATAAACAACTTTTATAAAAATATTTTTTTAATATTTTCCGTACTTTAGAATTTATTAGAAAAACAAAAAAAAAGTAAATAATAATTATTGCATATTTTGAAGAAAAACTAAGTTCACCAATGGATTCTTTAGGTTCACTTTAGTAATATCTTCTTTATAAAAAATTCGATCATGAGTCGGCCTCCGCAAGGTGCTGGCCTTTTGGGAATCTCCCGATTTTCGGGTGGGCCAGTGCGTCCCTGCCAGCAGCTTTTGAGGGGTGCATATGCACCTCCTGCACCCCCCCCCCACCCCCTGAATACGCAACTGCTTAGTGACTTTAGTTTTAGGTTCAATTTAATTAAAAGTTAGTTATAGACAGGGACTAAAAACTGAACGAAAACGATTTTTGATTTTTTTCGATGCATATTTTTATTTTTTTACATTTGTTTTCGTTTCTTTGCTATGGCAACCAACTTTTTTTTAGATAGCAACCCATTTTTTTCAATTTTCAATAAATGTGTATTTTTCTAAATATCAGGGTGCTATTTTATCTCTATAAAAAAATTAAAAATATTAAAAAAAATATATTTTTATAAAAAAAAATAATAAATTTTTACTAAAACACAAAAAAATACTATGATTAATTTATTTATGTTTTTGTCAAATTTATATTAAAAGTTTTTTCCTTATCTTAATGTTTAATTTGATGTTCTTGGCTTATTTGTGTATTTTTGCTTCTACTAAAAATTAGTTTTTTTATTATAATTTTGTTTCTTAAATATTTTTTTTTTTTGAGATAAAATAGCATCCTGATAATTAGAAAAATACACACTCTTCGAAAATTGAAATAAATAAAAAATTTCAGAAAACCTATACCTTAAACTTTTTTTGTATCTCTTTAAAATAAGAAAATAAATCGATTACTCTATACTCCATACCCATACTTTTGTTACATCCTGTATATTTTCAACATTATTTAACTAATTTTTCAATAAAATAACACCTGCTTTAATTATCAATTATTATTAATTATTAATGCGTTACATACAGGGTGTTTCATTGTAAACTTCAAATGTCGTTTATTTGATAACTAAATTTTTTCAAAAAAAATACGCCTCGATTTATAAATTAAAAAAAAAAACGGTATTAACCGGTTTTTTATTTCTATTCACGAAAACGAAAACGAAATTTTTTGGCTGGGAACGTAAAAAACCGAACGAAATTTTTCGTTTTTGTTCAGAACAGAAACGAACGAAATATTTTTCGTTTTTAGTCCCTGGTTATAGATGATCTGATTTCTTAGAAAATAATAAAAAACACCCTATTTTGGTAAATAGATGATTTCGATAAAATTTATTGAAATAACTGACAATAAACGGATACTATTGCTTTATTAACGCACAGTGGATTAAAAGTTTAGCATATTGTTTAACGCTGATTTATTGGAAGCAACAGCAACAGCTGTTAAACTATGACAAATATTTGAATTTTCGAATACTTAATTGGTATTTAAATCCACAGAAGCAGAACCAAATATGAATAAAATCATTAAAGTGCTCACCACTAACAAATCAATAAATTATTTAATTTCAGCTTTTAGCAGCCTGAATTTTAAACATGAGAGATATTATTTATAAAACATGAAGTTGGTTCGCATTTGCAGGAAATAATAAACAATGCAGCGTGCAGCATGTAGGAAGGAGGATGACGGGTGACAACAGAACAGAACAGAAGAGAAGAGAACAGAAGACAGAAGGGAGAAAATGAAGCGAGTACGAGGAGTAGCAGCGACTTGAAGAAGTGGAGGTGGCGAGTGGCGAGAATGCGCAAGGTGGCCGTGGTGCCGTGGTACCGTGGTGCCGTGCCGTGGTCTTCTCCGTCTTTACATAAAAGAATCGCTTTCGTGCCCAGAAGCCAGAAGCGGCTGAGCTGACCATTTCTTATTATCCCATGAGGTAGCAAGGGATGCAAGACCTCTTGTATGACTAATAGTGAGCGTGCGCATTGTAGCACCACTAGGTGGAGCCAGCCTCAGTCACAATCTACACCCATCACGGAATAAGTTCAAGTGCTGTGTGTTTCGCTAAAAAACCTTCAAAATGTTGCGAATAACCGCGGTTATTAGTGCGGTTTCACTCATTTCTGGGATTTTAAGCACTGTTACGGTAAGCCCTAATTAAAACACACCCTATTTTATAGAAAAACAAGAAAACCACCAGAAAGAATCATTTTCATACATCGATTTTGTTATCTATTCTTAACTAAACCGATAGAACCGCAATGCAAAGTCATTAAATTTAAATAAAAAAATTTTTAATTCTTTTAGTCAAAAATATAAATTTACTAACTATTGTGTCATCTTCATTAAGCATTCTTTACTTCAAAACGCACACTCGTATTTCGTACCGCCCACGCATACAAATTTCTACGCTATTTTTTTTATTCTTTACTTTATCTAATTGAGGTAAATAAAAATAAATGCGAAAAATTAAATTAAAAGACTAATTGTAAAATAAAAATGCTTTTAATTTTTTTGTTGATTTGGTAATAAATTTAATTTTTAAGTAAAATGCACCTGCTACTCCTCTTTTTTTCTCCCAGCCATGCTACAGCGTGTTGATTTTAATTAGATTATTTATGTACCTTATTTCTTGTTGCGGTGTAAGATAGGGGACTACGACTGGGGAAGTTTTCATCGAGGGCATCTGGCTTAAGTTAGAAAATGTTTTTGTATGATGTGGGAAGTAGGAAAAGATACATTTGAATATATTGAATGCAGAAGGCATAAAATAGGGTAGGGAGATTACCTACCTGCTTCTTTTTACCTTTTATTTTTACTATTTACAGGTGCAACACGCCGATTCCAATTTCCCTTCAAAGACTTCTGTTTTTTAGGGCTCAACTAAAATATTAAGTCTATGGATTTTCTATTTCCATATTTGAGTATCTTTTATTTTTCCATAAAAAATGATATACCTACTCCATGTTATTTACATAAAATACCCTAAGGGCAAGGCTCGTAAAATGAATCATAGTTGGGGCTGGACTCCGAGCTCAATACCAAAAGATTTTCTACATTTCTAATCCAATTTATAATAAATTATTTTTATTTCTTTATCCGTCATTAAAGACTTTTATTTCGGTAGAAATTATTTTTTGATCATTGATTAATTTATCCTCGAATTTAATTTCACACTACTTAAAATAGAAAATTGACCAATGGCCTTTAGACAAATGTTTTTTATTTTAATTTTCCATAATATGTATTTACAAAATCTACTATAAAAATTTTTATTTGGCTCTAATTTAATTGCTTTCTTCAGATATAAATCCCTATTTTTCAAAAATCTTGAAGCTCTCTTTTAAGTGTATACAGGGTGTTTCTGAACAAGTTTCGGATATTCTAGGAATGGATGTTTGGACCAATTTTAAGACAAAACGTGAGAATAATTTTTTCCGCTTTCCATTTCGGAAAAACAGGACATTGAAGTTTACTTATTTTTCCATGTTTTATAAAATCTACATTGTTAATGATAATTAGCTCAAATTTTGCCCATACTTTACTTTTGGGGGCTACCCTGAGATAAATTCGCAAGTTGAGTTTTTTTTTAAGTTTTTTTTAGCGGAAAAAAATATTCTTACTTTTACTTGTGTGAAACTAGCAATAGATTCCAGCAATAGATTTTTTTTCATATAAGAATTTGTTTTTTTAAATTTTTTTTTCATAATTTGCTTCAATTGATAAGTATAAACTTGGGAAATGCATTTTCATAAGATTTTAATAAATTCTAAGGGTAGAAACCACCCCTAAATAATTTAACAAAAAAGGGTTATTTTTTTTTAAATTTTACTTTTGCATTTAAAATAATATATCAAAAATTTAAATGGCAGTTATTTTTTGTTTCTTTCTAATACAAGTTTAAAATTCCGCGATTGAGCAATATTACCCATATTTATACATTTTAATTAATCCAGCTGAATATCTTGAAAACGAAGAAGCGATTTCCTTAAAAATGTTTCAAACAAAAATTGTAGCGACTCGAGGGGGACATTTAATAGTGCCATGGGTTTTTAATTGTTATGGGGTTTTATGGGAAAACATTTTTTTTCAAATGGGAACCCCCCTTTTTTTATTGTAGATTCGTAATCTATGGAAAATAACAAGAAAGTTTTGGTTGAAACTTGTTTTTCTAAAATTTCAATTTTTCGCTATATTCACCAAAATGAACACAAATTTTGGGATTTTCGATACAGTTTTACTAGAAAACTAAAGCTTTATAAGAAAAATTGTAAGAGACAAAAAGTGCTTAAATTAAGGCAAGGATTAATAAAAAATATTATTTTACTTTATTAAAAAAATAAATTTAAAAAAAGTTTATTTTATTTTTATTATTTTTTAAGAAAAATATTATTTTTTTTTACTTATAAAATTTAAAATAAAGTCAAAGGTAATTAATTAATACACTTAAAGATATTTGGATCTGTTCTTAAATTACGAGAGCTGGTCTAAATAAGATGTTCGAATATTCCTCCATTTTGTTCAATACACATGTTTACTCGTGTGCGAAAAGCCAATGATACATTTCTCAATATTTCAGGAGTGATACTTCGAAAAGCGTCCGTAATTCGTATCATAATATCCTCTCTAGTTGTAGTTGGTCGTTCATAAACCTTATTTTTATGTAACCCCATAAAAAACAATCCATTTTTGTAAGATCCGGAGATCTTGCTGGCCATTCGTGTACTTCACTACCAATTCCAATCCACATATTAGGGAATTGGTTATGTAAAAATGTTTTAACAATTCTGGCAGTGTGGGGTCTAGCTCCGTCCTGTTGAAACCACATTCGCTGTCTAAATTTAAATCTAGAGGTACATCTTCTAAAAGAGTGGGCATTTCGTTTTGAATTATATTCAAATAAACATGTTGGTTAAGATTTTCTTCATAAAAAAATGGTCCCACAAGATACTCTTCCACTATTCCAGCCCAAACGTTTATAGACCAACGCCACTGTAATCTATGATCTCTTTGCCAATGTGGATTATTTTCAGAATAATAATGAGCATTATGAAGATTTACTCCACCCATATTGTCAAATTTTGCTTCATCAGTAAAAAGTACGTGATTAAAAAAAAGGGGATCTCTTCTAACTTGATTCGTAGCCCATATGCAAAAATTAAGTCGGCGGATATAGTCATCTTCTTTAATTTGTTGGGTTAAATGAACATGATATGGGTGTGATTTATGGTGTTTTAAAATTCTGTTGGTAGAAGATTTAGGAAGTCCATGAAAACGCTGAATTTTTCTTGTAGATGTATGTGGATCTTCATTTACGGAAGCTAATGCTATCAATGAGGGGAGCATCTTAGAACCTGTTTTACTACGTTTTCTTCTAAGAGAACCGTTTTCCGCTCTTTTCACGAGCCTCCTAATATTTGTATGATTTGGATGACGCAATTGTGCCGATAGTTATCATGGCATTCGCCCAAAACTTTTATAATATTCACGATTTCTCTAGGTGAATAATCAGCCATTTTATGAGAAACTGATTTTAAATAATCACAGTGGCTTCAACAACAATGAGCTTTTACAAAAAACTAATCTGTCACAATATAACAATTATGTACGAAACACAAAGTAGACTGAAAATGAAATTCCATTATTTTCAGAAGCCTTCTTCCTTAATTGAAACATATTATTTAACATAATAAAATTGAAAAACCGTTTTGACACCTATTGTTTCCAACCTTTGACTTTATTTTAAATTTTATAAGTAAAAAAAAATTAATATTTTTCTTAAAAAATAATAAAAATAAAATAAACTTTTTTTTTAAATTTATTTTTTTTTTTAATAAAATAAAATAATATGTTTTATTAATCCTTGCCTTAATTTAAGCACTTTTTGTCTCTTTTACGATTTTTCTTATAAAGCTATAGTTTTCTAGTAAAGCTGTATCAAAAATACCAAAATTTGTGTTCATTTTGGTGAATATAGCGAAAAATTGAAATTTTAGAAAAAAAAGTTTCATCCAAAACTTTCTTATTATTTTCCATAGATTACGAATCTACAATAAAATGGGGGTTCCCATTTGAAAAAAAATGTTTTCCCAAAAAACCCCCATAAAACCCCATATCAATTAAAAACCCATGGCACTATTAAATGTCCCCCTCGAGCCGCTACAATTTTTGTCTGAAACGTTTTTGAGGAAATCGCTTCGTTTTCAAGATATTCAGCTGGATTAATTAAAATGAGACACCCTGTACATATGTACTAGTATATTCTTCAAAAACCGAAAAAGAATTTATTTTTTTGTTTTAAATTATTCATTTAAACATTTTTAACTAACATATCAAAAAAATGGATGGCAGTAATTTTTTGTTTTTTGTAAATCGTGTTTAAAGTTCGGTTATTTCTCAACTAAAGTTTGACGGTTTTTAAATTAAGAAAACCGGTTTAAAAAAAATCAAAAAATATGTAGGTACAAAATCAAGGAGACGAACGGTAATTTAGTGAGTTTCACGATTTGGACTGACGTTGGAATATCATTCCGGTTTAGTTTCGGTTCAGTTTGGGTAAAGTTTCTATTCGGTTTCGGTCCGGTATGCTTTTAAACTGTAGAAACTGAAAATTCTTTTAAAAAAAATATGAATTTCATGAAAATTTATAAAAAAAGTTTTTAAATTATTACGAAAAATATATTTTAAATTAATGAATGGTGTATTTTTTCTGGTTTCACTTACTATTTTAGAATATTATTTTTTTTACGGTTACCTGATAAAAATTAACTTTTTAGTAATTATTTAATATTAATATATTTTTCCCGATTCTACTTAAAAAAAATAATTCGAAAACCGGTTAAAACCGGTTAAAACCGTTTTTTTGGAAAAATGGAATTCGAAAACCGGTTTTTCAAAAAGTCGGTTTTTGTATAAACCCTATTCTCAATGTTGATCCTATTATACATGAATTAGTCATTCTTCAATAACAGAAAAAAGGGATAATTTTTTTAAATTTTTTCTTCCGTGGTCATTTATTTAAACAGTTTTAAATAACATATCAAAAATTGGATGGCAGTAATTTTTTTGTTTTTTTGTAAATCATGTTTAAAGTTCCGCTATTTCTCAATGTTGATCCTATTATGTACATGAATTAGTCATTGTTCAATAACAGAGAAAAGGGTTAACTTTTTTAAATTTTTTCTTGCTTGGTCATTTATCTAAACAGTTTTGAATATCATATCAAAAAATTGAATGGCAGTAATTTTTTGTGTTTTTGTAAATCGTGTTTAAAGTTCCGTTATTTCTCAACGTTGATCCTATTATGTACATGAATTAGTCATTCTTCAATAACAGAAAAAAAGGGTAATTTTTTTAAATTTTTTCTTTTGTGGTCATTTATTTAAACAGTTTTAAATAACATATCAAAAAATTGGATGGCAGTAATTTTTTGTTTTTTTTTTGTAAATCATGTTTAAAGTTCCGCTATTTTTCAACGTTGAATTGGTCATTCTTCGACAACCGATAACAGAAAAAAGGGTTAATTTTTTTAAATTTTTTCTTGCTTGGTCATTTATTTAAACAGTTTTAAATAACATATCAAAAAATTGGGTGGCAGTAATGTTTTGTTTTTTTATAAATCATGTTTAAAGTTCCGCTACTCAACCCTAGATCAACGTTGAGAAATACTTTAAACACGATTTACAAAAAAATCAAAATATTACTGCCATCCAATTTTTTGATATGTTATTTAAAATTGTTTAAATGAATAATTTATAACAAAAAAATTTTTTTTTGACTTGTGCTGTTACATCTCCCCATTTATTTATTTATTTCGATTATCTCTTGTTTTAAGAGTTTTTCAAAGTTTTTTCCATAATTTAAGTAAAAAATCTCGTAAAAAATCAAATAAAGATAAAACAAAGTACCTACTCCTAATATTGGAGGAAAATTCCTGGAATCTTGTTTTTGAAATTGACATAACAAATCCGATATCAAATCAACTAATTTTCTAGTAGAACTATAAAAACAATTTTTAATCAATAGTTCTTTCCTGACGTCATAGGAATCGCAAATTGCAAGAACTGATTATTTGCATTCAAACTTTATTCTACTGATAGTAAAACAGATTAGTTTTTATATTTTGACTTTTACTGTGCTAATTTACACTCAAATTATGTGTAAAATTATCAATTCGATAGGACGTATTATTTCAAATAATTTTACATTTTTTAAATGTAGTCTTTCCGTTCGAAAGATCAATGAATGCACTTTATTATAAAAAAGGAAAAATAAAAAGTATTAAAAAATAAAACGTCCAGGGCTACTCCTGCAAACGTCTAAAAATGTATCGGGTGATTGGTCAAACTACCCTGCCCAATCTACAATATTTTAGGAATTCATCGAGTGAATTCCAGTGAAAATATTAAAACCGGCAAGTTGAAGTCGAAGTTTGTGGCAGTATAAAATATGCATACTTATTTAAATATACAGGGTGTCCAGAAATTAAGCTGCAAAATTTTAGGAGGCGATTCTACAACTAACTTTAAGAAAAAAACTTCCTATAAACATATTTCCAATTTTGCTTCCTAAGGGAGCTACAGCCCATGAAATATTGTGTCTAAAAAACCATAATACTCTGAAGCTACTATTTTATGATTTTTTCAGATTTTTTAAACTCTCCGAAAGGGTAGTTTTAAGAAGTGTTAAGTTTAAAAATAGCGTTAACTTTTTTATGGTTAACATAACATAATATTTATTTTCATAACATTATTCCTTATTTAATTTTAGACAAAAATGCTACTCCTATCCCAACTCAATAGAATGCACCCTTTTCGAGAAAAATACACTTAACCATTCACATGAAGAGTTCCAATCATATTTTACTATTTTACCACTATTTTACAAATTATTAGTAACTTAAAGAAAACTAGCTATTTGATAAGTTTGAATAATTTCTTTAAAATATCGGGTTTATCGACCTATTGTACTGACAATATTCCAAGGGTTGTAGCTCCCTGAGGAAGCAAAATCGGACATATGTTTTTTCTTAAAATCAATTGTAGAATCGCCTCCTAAAATTTTACCGCTTAATTTCTGCACACCCTGTATTTCTTATTTGTGCAATTTTTGTTTTGAACGTATACAGGGTGTTCCGTTCGTGGTTAAACAGACGACAAGGTTAGATACGCACCTTATAAATTGTAATTAAAAAACGTTTTATAAGCTGGTTTTATGCAAACACATGTAACACTTAGGGCCGGTTGCACCACTGCTCCTTAAACGTTAAGGAACACTTATATATCTTAAGTGTTACTTTATACATTGCACCATTGTTTTAAGGAACACTTAAATGCCTAAGGTTATCTTAAATTTAAGTCGAAGAATTCTGCCACTTAAAGTCCTTCTTAACCTAAAAATTCAAAACGTTCACTTCAGTTCACCTAAATTAAAAAAAACTTGCAATAAAATGGATGTTGAATTTGAGTTGCATTCAGTTTTGGAAGATAATGTTGAAGTGTTAGAGATATTAGAAGTGGGAATTCCCCGAAGAATATATGTTAAAAGTGAATCAATGGATGAACTGAGTCTTTTTAAAATATTTCGCCTTAGAAGAGAAACTGTGCTTTTCTAGATATGATTTGAAAAAAAAAACAAAATAGTTAGGAAAAAATGTTTTTTAATCACAACATAAAATTTAAATTCTACCAATTATTATTAATTATCACAATATATAAATAAACGCCAATTTGTAACAAATTAAAAAAACTTTGATTGCAGATGTAAATATAAACAAAAGTTCTTCAAAATGCAAAAATTATATAAAAAGATATATTAAAAAAATAATAACATTCCATTCTTTACAATTTAACCGAAAAAATTAAACGTAATGTGTAAATGAAAAAAATAAATGGGCGCTTGCCTATGAAAAATATCACACTATTCGCACCACAATAAAATATTAACTGGGCATGTTTCTTAAGGCATTTAATTTTTCCTTTATTATTTCAATTTTGAGTTGTAACAGCTCCATTCTTAAAGCGCTTTCAATTTCGTGGGATGACCAATTATCCAATTATTATTATCCCTGCATTGCTCTAACTTTTTGTTGATAGGTTTTGCTTTAGATGAAGAGGCTTGTAGTTACCCCAATCCATGGATTGGAGTTTCACTTATGTATGGATATTGGTCCAAACAACCTGGATTTTCTTTATCTTCATTCTAGTTAATTAAAAATTTTAGTTTTATAATAAATTTATTGCGTTTAAAAGTTTAACTATCGGGTAATGACAAGGACCCAAAAATCAACATTTTAATAAATTTCAATCATTGTAAAATACACATTACATCAATTATCTTACTCTTCATCACCATTAGCATTTTGTTCTTGGAACTGCCATAGTTTCTCCAGCATCACAAATAGCGTCAATGTCACAAGGATTTCTCAAACCAACAATAGTTTTTGATTAATAATTTCTAATACTAGATCATTGGGTTTTGAAATTACTCGAGGAACACCACCACCTGTTTTTATTATTTCTTGCCTTTCCTGGGCCGCACCTTTTCTTGTTTTACACTTTTCATAATCGTAAACCTCTTTAAAGTGATGTTGTAGATCTGAAGACATCATTTGGGGACGATGCATTGAATTCTTTTGTAATTTGTTACCAAGCTTCATCTTTGTCTCTCCAAGTAGACCCAATAGTCTTTTTATTTTCTACTACTACTTTTTGGGAAAAGTTACTACTTTTTGGGAAAAGTTTGTTGAACGAATCTTTTTGTAGGTTGATCCGTATGTAAAAAATAAATTTAAAAGAGTTAAAATTTCCCTATGAAACACTATCACAATTTCCTTTAAGTTAAAAACGAAAACAATAATAAAACCGAGAAACATCGTCGAAATTATAGGTTAGGCGTAATACCACAGAATTACATACTTTAGAATCCCAAAACATGCAAGAAACGGAAATTTCCCTAGATTTGTACAGTGTTGTCAAGCTTTCCTTTCACTTAACATAAGTATTACTTTAATTCTAGTGGTGCAATTGAACTATTAGTTAAGGTGCACTTAATTTTAAGATTCACTTAGTAAGGGAACACTTTTAAGGAACAGTGGTGCAATCGGGCCTTAATATTAAGAATTTAAATTTAACCTAAAAAAAATTACTCCTAATAAAACAATATAAAAGTAGGCATCATTTTAATGATACATACTTTTTTTTCCATTAGCATTTAGGATTAATATAATGGACGAGGTAATGGAAGATTTTAGTTAAAACTAAAATCCCACTATTTGGCCTTTTAGACAAACGAACTTTTAATTTAACAATAAAAGCGAATTGAGCAACTTATTTACAAAATGCAGAAACTCCACTAAATAAGGGTTGATCTAACTACTTTTCACATTGTTTTATGCCCCTCTTTCTTAAGACTGGGAAATTGTGAAAAAGAGAGGAAACACAGCAACCTTTTGTTATTTTAACATTTTTACATAATAATCATAAACAAACAATAGAAACTATACAAACCAATTTTACTAAAAATATTTTTAAGGTTATAAATAATAAACTGAAAGCAGAAACAGGATAACTAACTACTTTATCTCTTTCCAAAATAGTTATTTCTTTTTATTTTGTAACTATATCATAACCTTTCCAAATTGAGAACAATCAATTACAAATTGAAGAATATCCCAAATATTTACACAAACAAAACAAATTTCAATTTTATCCATTATAAAATTGTGAGTCCCTAGTTCCTTTACTTCGACTATCGAAACCTTGTCAAATCTACTTCTTCGACTAAGATCTGTGTACACTTTGGTTAACGCTTCTTATTTTTAAAAATTTTGGGTTTTAGATTTTTTTCTCAATTTACATGGTTTTTATAGTAGCATTTACATACAAAGTTTACTGGTGTAAAATTATCTAAGTATAATATTAAAAAAAATAAAATTAGATCTAGCTGATTTGTAGAATATGTGTGTACTTTAATCGGGATTGGTCAATTCATTATTTTACAACAGTGCTTGAACGATTTAATGTTTTGCAATGATCTGTATGAGCACGAGAGAGAAAATTGCAATTGACATGATCCGTCTTAATACAAAAAATGTATGTATACTTTTTGAAAAAATGCTTATAAAACAAAATCAATAAAATAAAAAAAAAATCAGATGAATTATATTATTTTTTCTGAAGCTTTAACATAATTAATATAGTTTTGTTAAAAATTGTAATTTTAATTTTCTTCCAAAATTTAAATCATATAGATAGAAAGAAATGGGTGGTTTTATTTAAAATGATGGATGCTCTGAGCGGTTTAATTTCTTTGTTGTTTCGGAAATCGTAGGTTACTACCCTTATAATCAATAAACAATAAAAACAAAATTTTAGACAGCAACCCTTTTTTTATTATTTTTTAAGTGGATTTATCCTTTGTAAAACTCCGGGAGAGTGTTAAAGCAAAAAGCTTTTATAAGCGATGCCCATGCCTTCAATTTTCATTGATTTAATCGATTGTTTTATGCATTTCTCCCCAAAACAACAGAAAATCTGAGAGGAAAGAGTTTTAATAATTTTTATACTGCTTAAAATTTACCTTTTTTGTATTATACATTTAATAGGTATTATAAATATTTTACATTTACAGTTGCTTGCCGTTTTAAAAATATCAATTTAAAAGAAACATTTAAATTATTATTACAAAATCTTTTCCAATGATATAAATGTTAGAAAACTAGATAAAATTTTACGGTTAATTTTCCAAATCTTCGAAAAGTGTACCGATTTTTTTTATTTTCAACTTAGCTTAAATCTCACTGCATTATAATCGTTATCTATGATTTAAATGTTACGTAATTCGACTATAAATAGGCATTATTCTCCATTGCTTTTGACTTTGCAGCACACTAAATAGGGACGGTGATAAACTGTCAAAAATAGGCTTTGGAAATCTTATCTTTGAGAAATTTCATGTCATTACATTACGTTTTATTGTAGTTTAAACATTAAAAGTACTTAAAAAAGTTGGATTTCACTCTTTATTCAAATTTTAAACGAATCTTACAGGATTTCACTTTTGTAAGATTTTTCCAAGTTCATCTTGGTCTGACTTTTGGTTTTCTAAGTCTCAGTAGGTTTTGAAAATTTAACTGACCCTTATTTTCTTGAGTTTCGCTCTTTTCTGTACTTTTTTGATAATAGCTAAACCAAAATAATAATACAGAAAAGAGCATAATACCTAACTAACAAAGAGTTTCCTTGGTTAAATCAGTTGTTAAATTTACAAAGCTTATTGAGAAAACCAAAATTGATAATTGCGATATCGATTTTATTTGTATTGTAAAACAATAAAACCTACTATTGTAATAAAACACTATTATTAAAAAACCAAAATAGAGAAAGACACAAACAAATATTAGGCAAATTTGAAAAAAAAATCCTCAAAAAAGTCAACAAAAGCGCTATTTTGTCTATTTTCTAAATTTGACATGATAGCTGTAAATTATACTTTAAAAAATTAACGTCTCTGATTGGTTAAAAGTCAACAAGATTTACACCGGATAATTATTTTGAATGATTTTTGACACATAACCTCATAATATTAATCATAAAATTTGAATTTCTACTGTATTTACATGTATAAATTTGTATTCAGTACAAACAAATGGGGAGTTTAATTATGTTTCTGTACATATTTTATCATTAAAAAGCCAGAATAACCTAAAGTTCCTGTCAAAATCTGTTTGGTTATTTTTCTGGTAATTTTTATAGTGTAAGTTGTCCTTCCCTGTCACTCCTCCTAGTTAAAAAATGAAGTATAGTGGATATTGAAAATGTTTTGTCAAAATTTCAACTCAAAATCATTTGTTTTAGAGCAGTGATCTTTTTTTCGCTTAAATGACAAATATTAGCAAAACGAATGAAGACACATAAATACAATTCGAAGAGATAAATAAGTAGCTATTCTGCAGATATTTGGCATCTGACTCTGAAATAGAAAAGCATTTTCATCTATCAGCTTTAGTTTTTGAGATATGGCATACTTTTGTAGTAAAACATTTTAAACAAATGATCTTTTTAAGAATTTTCTTGAATGAAATGCTTGAGGCAGGTCTCTTTTCAAACACCAGCAGTAATCTGCCATCATATGCTCGTCCCATTTACCCTTATATTGTTCCTCCATGGTGCAAATTTCTTGGTGGAATCTTCCTCCTTGTTCATCACTAAAGTGGCCGAAATTTTCAGGAAAATGGTCCAGATGACAGTTTAAATAGTGAAGTTTGACGCTCATGTTGCAACCAAGATCCTTCAGACACAAAGGCATATGTTGGATTAAGTTGTAATAGTTTAGTGCTTTAGTATTACCAAGGAAGATTGTCATTACTAAGACAAATGATTTCCATGCATCGTACACGATTTCGTTCATTGTTTTAACCTCGGTTTAGCTAGCAGTTATATTTGTAATCCATAAAATATTCCAACTTTTAATTTTTCCCCACTTAGGTTAGGGAATTTCTGTGCAATATACTCAAAACATTCACCATTTGTATCAAGCGCCTTAACAAACTGCTTCATTATTCCAAGTTTTATATGCAAACATGGCAAAATAATGCGAACTATGTTAACTAGAGGAGAATGTATTATATTATGCTTACCAGGTACTAATTGTTCTCTTGAAGGCCACTCTTTTCGTGTCCAATGATGTTCTCTATCTCTGCTGTCCCAAAGACAAATATAACACGGATATTTTATAAATTCACTTTGCTGTCCTAGAAGAAAATTTACCATTTTAAAATCTACACGTATTTGCCAGTTATGTTCATGGTATTTAATTTTTTTAACAGTAGAAATATTTTCATAAGTGTTGTGGAGTGTGCGATAGGGATGGAACCGAATTTATTGTCATTGTGTAACAAAACACATTTTAAACTCTTTTTGCTACTATCTATGAAATGTCGCCAATCATACTGTTGCAAATCCATGTTATTCATTAAAGCTTTGATATCTTGACAAAACGCTAAGTCATTTTGTGGTGAAAAATCATTTTCACGCATGCGGTATATCGTGATTTTGGTATTGGGTGTGAGTAGTTTTTCATTTAGTCTAGAGGCGAGTAATTCAGACTGTTCTTTTGTAAAATTAAGGTCTCTTATTTAATCATTTAACTCGTTTTGGTCAAAAAGTTCTTTGATCGGAAGTTAGGTATAAAATCAGGATCAGCTGACTTATTTTCATCCACTATGTCGTCAGTTTCTATTTGGCAAGGAGCTGCTGCAGATGTTGAGGCTAATATTGGTATTACAGGCTTTTGAGCTGGGCCTGTTAACACAGTTGGTCGTTTGGCAGATGGTAAATCAGGATAAATCTATTTATTGCGGTTATTTGAATTGATCCCATTTACATCAACAAGTCAAAAATTAAAATCATCATGGTGGTTTTTGGGTTCTCGCCAGATCATCAGGGTTTTGAACTTCAGAGATCTTTTTCCACTTGACGATTGGCGCAAACTAACAACACAATTTTGACAAACAATTTTAGTCACCCATGGTTTGTTCAATTTACATATCAGTACTTTAGAACAAGCAGTTTTTACGAAATCTGTTATCGGTTTTCCAAATTTTTTAAGCACATATTCACCACAAATGAAACAAAAACACTGCGGATTATATAAACAAATTCTCCCTTATGTAGACATTATGATAATTTTATCATAACTGATAGCAACAATGTACTAAACTTGAAAATGTGCGCATATTGTCATGTAAAATATAGTGAAGGTATATTTGAAAAACAAAAGCTGATGAATGAAATCATTTGGTAGATTAAAATTAACTTTATCGAAATGTAAAAGAAAAATGAAAAAAAACTTCTGTAAAATTTTGTGAAGTAAACTTTTCTAACTGTGTGAGATAGACCCATTAAAGGTTATACAATATATCATTATTTTTTGATAAGGAATCCAAAAATACTGGGTTTTCCATTAAAAAAAAACGTAACTTTGGTCATCTTGGAATGAACACCCGGTATATTAGTAAAATATAGGGTGCATCTAAAAGTATTGTATATTCTATCGAAAACCGAATGTCGATATCTTTTTTCATTTTAGAGTAATGTTACTTCCTCGCAAAATTGGGACACCCCGTATGTATTTGAAAATAATCTCTATGCAAAGGAACTACCTTTTCTCGTCAAATGTTTTATTACGACACTAGCCTTTCGGCTTTTGTCGTAAATGGTAATACCACTTATAGATAGGTGTTGGCAATATTTAACTCATGAACATGATAAGTTTTATAAAAATTGGCATCTTGTAATTTTGGCATATTTATAGAACGCACATTTTGTTTTATCAAGAAGATTGTAAAAACCTAGTCGAGTTAATTTTCCAAGTTTTAAGCTATTTCACGTTTTAAATGTTTGCCAAAACTAAATAAGAAATTTGAGATATTTTTTTAAATATTTTTTCTTTGGGTTAACTTCTGTATTTTTTCTCTATAATTTGGACGAGAACTTGCCGTAAATATTTTTGCAAATATTGGCTATAAATTATAAATTCGGTTTAAGGCAAAGAAGATGGAATTCCTAGCGAATTACCTGTATAAATTTATTTACATTTTTTAACTTTAACCCGCTTACAAATCACTCCAAACTAAAGGGGTTAAAATACAGAGGGACCCAAAAAAGTCGGGTAGAGCTGAAACTTTCTAATTTTTTTAAAAGATTTTAATAAAAAATATACCAAATAAAATGGTCAAAAGGAAGGTTTAAATTGAATAGAGAATAGCAGTAAATCAGTTTTCAAATTTATTTTATTTGATTTTTCAAATAAATTTCGCAAAGCAGGGCGCATTTTTAAGCGATGAGGGGGGTCTAAAACCAATACAGTTACCGAAATAAATGTTCTTGCGCATCAAAGAGATTAAAACAAGTTTGAAATTTGCTACGGGGCCAATTTTATGTTATAAAAATCATATTAACCCATTTTAAACATTTTGATGACGTGATGGTTTTTTCTTTAAATTATTATTTTACAGTTTTTTTTGAAAATTTAAAACAATAGAGTAGTAAACTTACTCTGTATATTAAAGAGATATCCTTCAGAATTCACTTTAAAAAAATGGAAACCTTGAGAACCAAATGCGGATCAAACAGGTGAGATTCGATCCCTGAACATATTGAATGACAAGCAGATGTTATGTAGTAAAACCACGAAAACAAGTAATATTATAGGTATTTCAATACCTCTACCAATCATACGAAAAAGACCAAGTCGACTTTAAATGGGGTTTTGGACCTAACCTGCATCCTTAAGAGGATAGTCGGCAAAATGTTTGAAATGCGTACTCCTCGCTAGTAAAAATTGATTTTTTGGTGTTTGTAATAAAAAATTTAACAAAAACGCTCTTGTTTTGCCTTGAAATTGAATTTATTTATCATATAGAATTTTTTTTTGATGTATATAGTCTGTTATAAGGGAGTAATTTTGAAAAAATGATATTTATTATATTTTTATCATTTTTTCAAAATTACTCCCTTATAACAGACTATATACATCAAAAAAAATTCTATATGATAAATAAATTCAATTTGAAGGCAAAACAAGAGCGTTTTTGTTAAATTTTTTATTACAAACACCAAAAAATCAATTTTTACTAGCGAGGAGTACGCATTTCAAACATTTTGCAGACTATCCTCTTAAATGGCAACCACGTAACTAATTTTCATTAAAGATAGAATCTGTTTTAGTAATCGCGTTTGTTTATAACAAATATGATAAGAAAACTAAGAATATTTTCCAAAAATCAGTTTTTTTAGACAGAGGGGCCTTCTTTAACCACGCAAAAAAGTTTTCAGAGAGTAAATGCCATATGTAACAAATATTTTTCATAAGACATTACAAAAAGAGTACCAAAATTTTCAAAACTTTTATAATAAAAGAGTAACGCATTTTAATAATTTTAATTCATTAGTATAAGTACCTAGTTTTACTTTTTATATCAATATTTTTAGATTATTTTTTTTATACAAAAATATAGCGGTGAATTGAAATTTTTACTGATTTTAGAGGTGAAGAATAAATCCTATAAATTCCAATTGAATTAAATCAGTTGCTTCGAAAAAATATATAAGATTTCGTAAAATTGGCTAAAACACTATTTTTTCCAAAAGCTGTTTTTTTAATGTAAATTGTTATTCAAAAATTAAACAGTTATTTCATCTATTTTTTTTGTGATTTTTGTTCCAAATAGTATTATTAAGCAATTATTAATTTCTCGTCGTTAGCATTTGGTAATTTTTTAGATATAATAATAATTTTGTAAATTCTTAAAATAATTGTAATAAGATATGCAGATCTAAGTACATACTTATAACTTATATGTATTATATGTGTTCTTGGGAAAAATAAAATATTCCTCCTTGATAGGTTTAGCATGTAATGAAGAGTAATATTACAAATGAATAAAAATAAAAAAGAGTCACTTTTATATATTATGTACTTATAAATTATTGCTGATTGCTTGGAATAAGTATTAAACTCCGTATTAAATATGTATATGGGATAGGGGAGAAGTACTATTTTTTATAAATACCTGTTATTATTTTTTCTATATGCATTAATTTACAAGATAATATGAAATATAACGCCCTTGCGCCAGAAACGTATTTTTTTTAATTTTAGTAACATTATACATTCAGCAGTTTTATTTTTTTGTACACGCAAGCAAATTCAAAGTTGTATTTAGCAGGTTTAATTTCACGCAGATAGAATCATAACAATCATTTCTTGTTAAATATTTAAACTAGTCATTTTATAAGCCAGTTATTTTATATACATATAATTAAATAAATATTTAATTTAAATAATAATTAATTACCTTATAAAGAATGTTATAAGAATGTTACTCGCGCCGCGCACCGATTTAAATACTAAGGAGAATATACACAGTTTTACATAATAATTGAAAACTATTGTACATATTATTTATGTTTATGAGTTTTTGTTGCTGCGTTTAAATTGGGCGACGTTTCGTACAGCGGTAATAACTGGTCAAAGAAATTGTTGATTGTCATGTTTATGGTAAAGTTGCTCTCAGCTTGAAGTAGGACAAAGAATACGCGATCGTGATTACTTTTGCCCTACTTTCAGCTGGGAGCAACTGTACCAATCGATTCATACTTTAATTGGTTTTTGAGTAAATTAACTGTAAAGTAGGAGTACTTTAAGGGTCTTAAAAAATACACTTACTGTTAACATTTTTTAATTGTTTTCTCTCACTTTGATCATTATAAATATTTTTTAATCCTACCAAAAATTTGGTACAAAAATAAAAAAGTGGTTTATGAGTTATCCACGATACTGTAGCTTGTTTAATTCCTCTATTTACGTTTTTTAGAGGTACACCGAATAGTGATTTGGCCGAATACCGAATTTTCGATTGACTGGTCAAATATTCGGGCGAATATTTGGCCGAATATTCGGCTGTCCCTCCAACGTCCGGCTTCATTGTTTGAGCTCATGAGACATGTTTCGCACGAATAGATTTTTGTATGAATGGACCATTTTTCAGCAATTCACGAATGGTTTAAATTTACCACTTAAAATAAGTGACCACAAGCATAGTGAAATATTTAACTGCTTTGAAATTGCAACAATGCATTTTCAATAAAATTATATCGTTTTCATTTTTGCCGAATATTCGGCCTTTGATATCAATATTCGACCTGCCGAATAGTTACCAAATATTCTGTGCACCTCTAGTTTTTTTTTTGATAAAATATCGCACATACTGAATAACTAAACAAGTGAATATTGCATGGTGTGTACTCTCTCATTTATTTAAAATAAATTAATTAAAAGAGCACATACGAGTTTAATAATTTAATTTTATTTGTTTTTTAAATTGGTTGTTTCGTGAAATATTAATTTGGAACCCGCGTTAAATTAAAATTTAAACTAACAAGTTGTTTGGTTGACAATTTAATTAAAATGATTATGTTTCTATTCTCGTTTCAGTTTCAATATTATGTTAATTGCCATGAAAGCATAAAATTGATCTTGGTGTGGTGTGTGTTTCTGACATCCGGTTCAAATACGTGTGTCGACTATCAAATATCAAACAATTAAATAATATTTATATTTTATATCTTGCACATATCCAGAGGAAGTTTAAATGGTAAACATGTCGAGCGTTAAGTAATAAAATTGTTAAAATATTTTCTCGTGATTTATTTTCTAATTTTTATCACGTTTCTAGAAG
Source organism: Stenus bimaculatus (assembly GCA_963971135.1). Lineage (NCBI taxonomy): Eukaryota > Metazoa > Arthropoda > Insecta > Coleoptera > Staphylinidae > Stenus > Stenus bimaculatus. Next base: position 23,784,131 of record OZ020180.1, read on the forward strand.
AAAAATAAGGTGACCTAGCCGGTTATTTGATTATATCTTCTCATCATTCAATTAAAACTCAAAGAATTTTTTCAAAATATTTAGTATTTTCATACTATTAATTGACAAAAAAAATTCGTTTATTTATTTAATATTTTTTTATATTGTATAACAAGTTGATGAAAGGATTGGCGAAGATGATCAGTATCTCCCAGTGGGGAGTGTCTCCTTTCATCGTCAAATTTAGTTCGACTTTTTTCCTTGCTCGTTTACATCAAGCTTTAGCTGAATAAAATTCTCTTGAAAATTTATAAATATCCAAAGCAAGAAAATTAACTTACGTCCTTTGAGCAATCATTTCCAAATCTCATTACTAACTCTAATTTATTGTTAAATTTAAAAATCGGTATTACTGGAGTGTCTCTTTTAATCGTAGTTTAACAATGAAGCTTTCGCAATTAAATTCAGTAATCGTTGTGCCACTCGGGCGTGCAAATAAAGTATCCGAGGGTTGTGTATGTATACGATGTACGTATTGGTATTTTATTTTTATACCTCGAGGCCAGCTTTCCCTATATGTTATTTTTCCATCGAGTGGTTGCTGTTTCAGTCACTAACCACTTTCATTCCACTTTTTAATATTTTTCATCAGACAAATAAAATCTTCACACGAGTAAATAAAATTTGGGGAGGCATATAATAACATACAAGCTTTCAGCCTTTTTTGTATTCGGAAGGAATTGTAGGGTAAATTGAGAAGGGCTGTATTGATTTGTTCGTCAAGACTTCTAATTAAAAGGGATTATTGCATTTTTTCTTAACTTTCTGACACGCTCCGCTGAAGAGAACTTAGGAAGTAATTAACACTAAGCATTATAATAACTTATAATTTAATTATGAAATTCTTGCAGGCTTTCTTTTTGACTTGATTAAATTCGTATGTTAGAAATTTGTGGCTTGACGTTAAATTAATTTGCAAATATTTCAGTCGGAATTTAAGAACTTTATGTATTAAATAACCGTTTGTATTATTATTTCTAAGAATTCCTTTTTGTTTTCAATTTCTAAAATTTTGATATGTTGGGTGAACATGTAACTAATTAATTTAAGTTTTGGAATTACTTGTAAATACTAATAATAATTATTAATGGAAATTTAAGCGAACAAAAATATTTAGAGGTAGTACGTAATAAAATTGTAGAAGCACTCAGGGATCTTTTATCCTCTTACCAAAAGTTTTATGGAATAACTAGGGGTAATAAAATGTTCGTAAAGTAAATTTACTTTGTAGTTTTCTAATAAATTCCAATTAACATCTAAAAGTTTTATAACTGTGAATTACAAATTTTAAAGAAAAGAACAATCTTTTATTAGTTACTTCTACTTGTTAGGTCGATACTTTTGAACCATTGACTTTTTTGTAGGGACAATTATAATATATGAAAAATGCAATCACTTTACTTGAATAGACTGGTCTAACATCGCTATGGTTCATGTCATAAACAAGTCAACTTTTTTATCTCCCTCTTACTCACCAGAAGTACAGGACTCACTATTGAGTGGGAGTGATATGATAGCGTGACTTACACGTGACATGGATTTTAGCTAGTGTTTTCATAAAATTGTAAGAAAACACCCGAAAAAGACTTGGAAAAAACCTCCACATTTTTGTACAAATACAGGGTGTTCCGTTCGTGGTTCACCAAACGTCGGGAATAGAAACTTAAGCAAATTTAATCGGGAAAAAACAAAAAAACTGGGGGTCTATCTTATTTAGTTTTCGAGCTATACCGTTTTGAATTTCACATCAACGATTTTTCTCAGAAATCACAAAACCGTTAATAACAATTTAACCAAATTCCATAGGGATTTAAAAAAATTATCATTAGTTAGCTAAAACCATCCTCTTTCAATTGGTAATACAAAAATAATTGTTAAAATGTTAAAAAAAATCGCAAAAATAAAAAAATTTAAAAAAATATTCTTTTTTCAGTTTTTGAATTTTTTTTTCCAAAATAATACCCATTAAGGTTGTATTTTTTTGTGTTTTCTTAAAGTTCTTCATATTCTTAACAAATTAAGAAAAAAATGAAATCGTAGTTCTTTTACTTTACTTACTATAAGCTTCGGAAATTACTCCTACAAGAAGTATTCTGAGGATAGTCTGATAACATCGGAGGGTGGATAGACGTGAACTTATTATAAAAAACTTGGAATTCCATCAGATGTCACTTATAACCTAATTGACAATTTATGCACCCCTTTTGACAAACCGTACAGCCTATTTAACAAACTATGCTCAGTACTACTTTTCGTAGAAGTAACTTCAAAAGGCTTTAGTAAGTAAAGAAAAAGATCTACGGTTTGAAAATTTTACCTGGTAACAGTAAAGGTGATGTCTTGGAAAAAAATTTCAAAACCTGAAAAAAATATTTTTTTTTATTTTTTTTACTTTGGGATTTTTTTTCAACATTAATTGAAAAAGGATAGTTTTAGCTTGCTAATAATAATTTTTTAAATCCCTACGCACTTTGGTTAAAATGTTATTAACAAAAATCGATGACCTAAAATTCAAAACGCTATAGCTCCTAAACTAAAAAAGATATAAATCCACTATTTTTGTTTTTTCTCGATTAAAATTAACTCTAGTTTCCAACGCTGACGTTTGGTGAACCACCAACGGAACACCTTCCATCGACATATAATTTCATCAGATACCTATACATCATCAACAGTCCGTTTCATCGACAGACATTTTCATCTAAATATATGTTTCATCGACATTACCTCGACAATCATTTCATCCACAGAACTTTTTTTCCATAAGGACGTTTTATCGAGACTAGCTTTTCATCGAAATACCATTTCGTCGACAATTTAACTTCTTCAACAATGTCTTTTTATCGAGTACATTTTCATCTAAAAACAAAGGTTTTATCAAAATTTCTTTTTCATTGATAAGACCATTTCAATGACCAGCCTTTTTTTACTGATTATTTAGTACTAAGACTGTATCACGTTTAATAAAAGTTGATAGAATCGAAATTTTAAATAATTTTGGAAACCGATCATACTTTGATCATCTAATAGGACTCCCGAGGATTAACCTGTCTGCACTATTAAATTTTCTTAAAATACCCAAAGTAAATCGATCTGGTCGTCGAAATGGTCTTGTTAATGAAAAAGTTATCTTCTTGAAGCTTGGTGTATCGATGAAACACGCGTTTGTCAAACGGCTGTATTGATGACGATTATCGATGAGACGACGTCAATAAAACGTGCTTGTCGAAGATAGAGTCTGCCGATGAAAATGTATGTTAATGAAATATCCTTTTTGTTTAAAACCTTTCTCTCTGAAAAAGTAGTGTCAATGAAATTGACTATCAATGAAGTGCTAGCAAATAGCAGCTGCAACCCTGTGAGTGCTTGCCACAAATGGCAATTCAAATTAATTTAAAAATTGGCAACCACTTTTACGATGACGTCGGTTGTAGGTCAGCGCCAAGTATTTTGATTGGTCCATTTGCCGTTGCCATTCATGATGCATTTACTTCCTACACGGTTAATAATCAAGTTGGCACCTCTATGTGTGTGATTATTTTTTGTCATTATCGAGACTCTTGGTGCAATTCCGTGCAAATATCTCTGAAGATTGTTATACATCTGTGTTGTAATGGATAACTTAAAGGCTTACAGATTTGCAACATAATTTTAAAAACTGCATGCCGGGCTGGGATCGAACCTGAGGTGGAAGTCTGTAAGCTATACGATACTTTTCGTACAACGAAAAAAATCGTTTGTTTACTAAGTTGCTTGCTGACCGATTTTCTATCACCCTTCCTTATGCACGTTTTGTATTTGTTAAAAGAAGACAAAATGCGTTACCTTAGCAACATATTCAACAAACGATTTTTTCGTTGTACGAAAACAATCGTATAGCTTACAGACTTCCACCTCTGAGCCGTGGATCGAGATATCGACGCGACGTCCCAGGCCGGGTGCGTACCAAAGGTGGCTCGAAGGTGATGTGGCAAATGGCACCTCCAGAACTCTTTGTAACAATAGCCCACACTGAAGTGGCGAGGCAGTGGGGTATTACTAAAAAATATCACCGCACTGCCTCACCAACCCAACTAGCGCCACAGTACCCGCGAGGTCGTGCGTGAAGTAAAGTGGCAAAGCTATCCAAAAATGCCACCCACCACTAACCTTTATAGAAATAATTCAACACATGAACATAAACTTTGTTCTTATTTTCTTATCATTCATGGTATAATCTAATAGACCCGTAAGGAAACGTCAGTAAGGGTTGTAATGGACGGTTTCCATAGTTACCGCATAGATACATTTCGTAAGGGCTTATGGGTGTGCACAGAATCGACACATAAGTCTTAGATTCTAAGGAATACAACTCGTGAAATCGTGATTAAATGATAATTACGTAGTTTAGCAGTTAGCTCTCAACATGTTGAATGTTGACAAATAATTCCACTCTTCAACTGCGCTTGTGAAATTAATTTTGACTACACGTTTCGCGGCAACCAACGTGATTATCGCAAATTACCATTTCACTAGTTGTATTGGGAATTTCGATTACGTATAGATGGCGTTATTTTAACATAAATTGACGTTAAGATTTACAAACAATCTTTGTATTTTATGAAAATAAGGGTTGAAATAATCTAACCAAATACCATTCGTAGGTTGAAATTACTCATAATTCTGTCGCTTTATTAACAATTCAATTGTCAATAAATAGCTCAATAAATTAACAGAATTATTGTGAATTTTAACCTACTTATGGTATTACGTGTTACTACTGAAAATCAAGTATTAAAATATGCAAAATTTACCTCGATCTTAATTTTTTACTTTGATCCTTTTCTATTTTTTTACTTTCTTTATTTCCCTGTCACTGTACCAATATTTGATATCCAAACAGAATGAAGATTCTAACTCCGATTTTGAAAACTGGCGTCGATCTTACTGGCTTTAAATAGAAAGTTGCTAAGCTAAGTAAAATTTTTGCTCTAGGTAACTCGAATTTTGTGATTAGTTATCGAGTTTTCCCCAACTTTAACCGAGTTACGGTGTTGGAAAAAATTATGGAAAGTTTTAATTATTTCGATTTATAAATAAATGTTACTTTTAATATTAGTATTTTAGTTTTTAACGGTTTATTTGGAATAAAAATAAAATATTTGTGAATTCAATTCATTAAAATTATATTCAATAAACATTCCTTATGTTAAATTCATTTTTTTTCCTGGAAAAAAGTATGGAAACTTCATTTCATTGGTGTCTTTGATCTACCTAAAAATGCCCAAGAGCCGTTATTTTTCCCATGATGTTCAATAAAAAATAATTGATGCCTTTCAAGTTGAAATTGTGATATCTTTTAATAACACAACTGTACAAGGGGCGGAGTAGAAACAGCGATATGATGAAAAAGCTGCTAGAATGGATACAAATATAAAAATAAAAATAATTTCTCGAAAAGATCCTCACTAAAAGTGCTATATTAATTCGCTAGATATTTTTGGATTTGGTCATAATTTTATTCCAGTGGAGCTTTTCAAAATTTATTTTTTTGGTACAGTTTTTTATTTGTGTGGAAAACGCCACTAAGCAATCGTATTTTGTAAAGCACCGTTTTACTGCTGCCGTATGAAAATTTGGTTTAACTTACTAAAACAAAAAAAAGAAGAAATTGGTAGCCACAAGACTCTTTTGTGTACCAAAACAAGAAATTTTAAAAGAACTCCACTGGAAAAAAATCTGTTCAAAAACCGCAAATATCAAACGAATTTAAAAATCAAGTTAGCCGATTATCCACACACTTGTTAAGTTTCCATACTTTTTTCCGTCACTGTATATCTTTTGTTGCGTCTTTCGTTTCATTTTAAAAACTCTTTTGTTTTTAACTAATTTTATAACATTGTATTCAGTTTTCATTGTTGCTTCTTTAGTAGACAGTATTTTTGAAAATTGATTACTGAATTAAAAGGAATTATTTTGAGAAAAATAATTTTAAATAGCCTCTATTCAGCGACTATGAGGAAAAATTTAGAGATGTCGTTAACGTTAAATACGTGATTAAAAAATATTTCTTCATAAGAAATATTTTTTTAAAGACGTCTTTAACTTTAACGACGCGACGTCTCTAAAATTTTCATCACGGTCGCTGAATACAGGCTAATATGATTAGTGTGTAGGATGGCGAAAACAATTAAACCTAAAAACATAACATCTTTTTACATTTTACCACTTTTAAAATAACACGCATAGAAGCGTTGAAAAAGCAGGAATAATGCCTTGCATTCCTAATGGATTATAACAAATTACGTCACCGAGGAATAAACTTTTGTCAGCAACAGCTTTCGCATCACAAAGTAAATAAAACATGGGTACTTCGTACTTCTAAAAGACAGGTGGTTATTACACCCCCAAACTTACACGTAAACATTTAATTACTTCCTGCGTCGACTAACAACTTTTCCTGCCTAATGCTTTCCCAACTTATTTAGTAATTCTCCAGGAAATATTCCTGAAAAATATTTAAGATGTCTAACAGGCATAACGTCAAAATTTTATAACCGTGAAAGAAAAATCAATTTCACAGGAAAACAAAGGAGAATACGAAGCCCTGAAGCTACTGGAAGCTGACTACGGATTTTGCTGTTGGAAATACTAAATCATATAAGAAATGTAAATGCCGTACGTGGAGGAACATATTTATAAATCCATAAATTTACTTTTCTTTACAATTTGATTTAAACTTCATAAAATTCCATATTAACATTTAAAGTCTTTTTCGTCCTTTTTCTTTTCGTGAATGCTGGGGATACCGAGTAAATATTTAACTCATTAAATAATAAAAGAACAATTGATTAACGACCCACTTTACTTTTTAGAACTTTTAATAAAAAATTTAGGCACAACTAGTGTTGAAGTACTATCATTTCCTCTGATGATAAAACTGAAAAGGGTTATTCATAATTAAAATTTAAGCTAATTTGAACGTCACTCGCTTCATTTCAATTTCACCATTTTCACCAATATTAATTCAACATCCGGTCGCATTCAAATAGCGATCGATGATTGCTGTTTATTAAAGGACCCTTCTTTTATTTAAACAAAATTGTCAATAAAACGTTTTTGTTTCCAACAAACAATGAATGAATTTGCTGTAAATATATTCGCTTTAATTAAATAAATGTTTTATTTGGAGCAATTTAACAAACTTTGCAAAATTGTGACTGCCCAAAATTTATTTTTATGGAACAAGTATTTTAAAATTGATAAAATTTTTAAATTATAAATATTTTTGCTGTGAAATGTTTATTTTGTATTATTTGGGCGATATTGCAGATCATGACGACATAACTGAACTTTTTCAGAATATTTAAAATTAAAATCAAACGGTGACTTTGAATAAGTTTTTAAACTTTAAATTTTACAGAAAATATAAGAATCTGAAAAAAAATTCCTTAGATTTGCCTTACTTATTGATGAAGATGCACCATCCAACAAATTACAAGCTGCAGACTGATGAATGCTGCGTTTCGTGCTTATTAGCACTCATCAAAGTCATATACTGCTTGCTTGAATCAATTTGAATTGTTGATTGCTACACCTTCAGCTCTGGCTTATGAAGCACAAAACGAGCATTCCAATTAGTAGAAAAGTGGAGAATCATCTACCATGTCCCATGAAGGCTTGTGTAGATCGATGCCAACACTAGATGGTTCACCAATAATTATGGCAGGTCTAAGGAATTCGCTTTTCCAATTCGTATAGTTTCTGTAAATATCGATCTGCATCATAGATTGCATTTCCATATGCTTTTTTTGATTGAGGATTGACGAGTCCGGTCATTTCGCCAGCAATCAAAAACGAGTGGAGCCAACTAAATTTCGTTGGTATAGGTCTACTCTAGTAGATAAAGGTTCTACGAAAAAATAAATGTCTACTAAATTTATTACATATCAGTGATAAATTTCAAGAAGTTCGCAAATACTTAAGAGTGGAAATCCATTTGGAGTTCTGTTAAAAATGTGGCTTTAACATACAATATAAAATGGGTGAACATTCATTTAAACACCCTTTGAGGTCATAATCAACAGATGTTAGATCTGAATCACACGTGCTCTATCGATAAAGTGAATTGAACATCGCACCCACATAAAATCGAGTGCCTTTATACTCAAATATATTTCCTGTTGTAATCTGAAGGATACCAAAAAAGTGTCTGGGGTTGGCGACTCGGCGGTAACGAATGGACCGTTCAACCAAAATGCCCCTGCTTCCTAGGGTCGTACATTTCTTACGAACTGCGACACATAAACTTCGCTTTTCTGCTTGGCGATCCGATGAAAGGAATTGAAGGCTTCTAAATTTTTATTTTGCTTTCCAACAGATAGAATTACTTTTTAATCTCTAATCCTGCTGTGTTTCCCATAAATAAAAATACAGGAACCGGAAGACGGACGGAAGTTATTTGCGGTTTTAAATTTGATACCAAAAGAATGATAAATTTAATACCTGAAGGGGTGAGGTGATTCACCATTTCATAAAATGTTACGTGATTTTCAAAGCACTTTGATCTAGATAAGCGGATTTTAATATTATTTTAGTGAAAACTTATAAGGGAGTTATTTTGTTAAATAAGGGATGAAATTAATTAAATTACAAAAAAATATGCGAACTAATTACACTATGCAACACAAAAAAATGACATAACGAATAGTAATCTTTGTAGAGATGCGAAGTAACAAACAAACCCATATTTTATTTCTGTATCACATTTCGAAAAATAGATAAGTAAAATGAGAAACGCTTCATCATAGCTAACTTTGAAAGGTGTTGTTAGGGTATGCTGGCCATATTTGGTGATTCAATAAGCTATTGAGGCATAGGTATTTCAAGCAATGACCAAAAGATCAATTGGACGGTGTCATGCAATAGGGAACCAACCCACTGAAAGTTGATTTTGAGATATTTGACGGTAAAGTTTTAGTAAACTATTAAGAACACACAAGTTTTCAGAGTTCATAGGGTTGTTTGACCTTTAATGAATTGTTCTAAAACTTGGATCTATTTTGCAAAATTTAAAATTGTATCTATGAGCATAATAAACTTGAGTTTCTCCCAGTCTGTGGATTGGTTCCTTTTTGCATAATACCGTCCTATTGAATTAACAAATATACATACCTAATTATTTTCAACAGAAATACAATCTTACTAGGTAAATTTTATGGTACATATTTTAAAAAAGAAATAAACCTACTTTTCTGGAAAACCTGATGTGATACAAACATTTTATTTAATATCCTTCTTTAAATTTGGACATTTGGAGGGAAGAATAACAGTAACATAGTGTTGATTTTGTGATTTTTTTTTTTAATTTTTTACATAGTGTTATTATGTGAAGAAGCACTTTATTTTATTTTTTTAATATGAAACATTTTTATGAATTCCTTAATACTTTTTTGTTTGATTTAATGAATCTTATTAAGAATAGACAGTATCGAAGATAAAAATAATGTTAAGTTGGGATTTTCAAGTTTTGAGACAGAAGATTCGGTCACTACAAATTTTTTCAGTTTACTTCACATAAAAACTAAGATGTATTACAAGTAAACGATTTGACGATGATTTGGGATAGCAATTAATATCACTAAGTGATATTAAGATGTATTAGTTGTACTTAAGTTTGTATATTACAAAAATCATCAATACACTTTTTTATTGTTTATAATTTACTAATCTTGAAAGCTTACATTTTTATCTCAACTTCTTACACAGTCTAAAATTGTGATAATTTTTAATAGTATATTTGATAGTTCTAATATTGAAACTTTTTTTGAAACATCTACTCTTAAACCGCAAAAATTAATATACCTGGTATTGACTTTAACCAAAGTGTAGTTCCAAGTTCAATCTTTAACGTGGTATTCAAAATTTTACGGAATAATAATGCATTTTCTTGAAATTGGTCGAAAAAAAAAATTCCTAAAGATATGGACACAAAGTGGTTTTTAAACCATTATTTATGAAAAAATTTTGAAATTTCACTTTGTATGGTTCAAGTAAATACATTTTATGCACTGTTTTTTGTAATATCACTTCCGGTTGTACTGGAAATTTCATCAACTTTGTTTTTTTCAATATTACACCCCATTTTTTAGTTCATATTTTAAAACAATTTTAGAAAATAAGTTAGTATGTTTGTGATATTTTTTAAATTTTTTATTGACAATTAAAAAATTTAAAACTTAAAATATTATTTTAGTTTTTATTTTATCATATTAGAAATTTAAGAATAGGCATGTGGACAAATCGATTTAACCCTACACATTGTTTAAAATGTATCTAGTAGGTACTTAACTATAGATTTATAATTGTAATTTGTAAGGTCGCTCTATTTTCGATTTTAGTGTTTAAGCGTAGTTTACATTGGCCTAGTAAATGTGCGAGTAAGAAGGCGAGTTCCAAAAACAAGATATACTCGACTAATGTCGTAGGGCGAGTAAAATAGACGAGTCGGGTACAAATAATAAAACACCACGAATTCTTATCATACACATTTTAACACTGCGACGAAGATTTACAGCAGCTGTTTTGCCAGGACTTTTCAATTTTTCCTTTTTTTTTGCTAATTTTGTATAGTCAACTTGCCTGAAACTTTAGTCGAGTAGACAACTAGGTCGAGCTACTGGGGTCAATTGAAAGACCCAGTTACTCGACCAATGTAAACTAGGCTTTAGGACCGAATTTCTACAAATATTTTTATATTATTCTTCCTAATAAACATAATAAAAATAAATGTTTTACAGAAAAATATTGAGATAGCTATTATGGACGGTATCTATTGTATTGTCATTTAGATGAGATCTAATTTTTGTGAAGATTTGTGACGACACCGGAAACGCTCTTTTAGTCTATATGTTACAGTGAATACGTTAATTTCAGTTAGTGCATGCACTGACTAGTGAATGCATGCATTTTCGTATGATTTTAGTGAAAGCGTTAAGAAAATATAAAAATGTAGGCTTTATCTAGTTAATGCATGCATTTACTAGTGATTGCATGCATCCACTGCCAGATGATAGTGCAAGCGTTAACGAGATTAATATTTTAAGAATTTATTCTCTTTCTCGGTAATTAATACGTGAAATAGGTTATTGTCGTAGATAGTTATTGGGCAAACTTTGATGATATTTAGAATTGCATAAAAGTTTGTGTTATCCACTGTGACATCTATCCTAAACCAAAATATAATTAATAAGTAATATTTTTATTTTTTTTAAATTGAAGAATATTCTCCCTTAAGGTATCATTCCTAATAGCGCGTCTGTAGTCACCCTGCTCAGTACACTGGACACGTTAATAATTTTTGGAGGTTATGTTTATTACATGAAGAAACAGTGAGCTTCTATTTTGTTTACGCTTTCTCTGCGGCGTGGCCGTGAGTGCATGCATTCGCTAGTAAAAGCATACATTTTATTGCTTGCGAATGCTTTCACGTATAAAATTAGTGAATGCATGCACTAACTAGTCAGTGCATGCATTCACTAAATGAACACATTAAGTGTAACATATACACTAATTGGTGGAATTATGCTTAGGACCATTTTACACTGGCATATTTTGGTAAGCAAATTGTGTCACAAATCGACTACACATTGCGCTTACCAAAATATGTCAGTAGAGCCTTACACAAGATATACATTTTTTCGCCTTATTCCAGATTTTTCGAAAAATTATCCGGTCTATCCTAGATATGCTAGGAGGGACGTAGGAATCTTCATACTTCATTCATTTATTTTTAGATTTGAAATAATAAAATACCACTAATTCTCTTACAATACCGGTATTCAGAATACCGAGATTCCGGTATAGTAATCCCTATTTGTTGTATCTTTAGCTTCATCACGCAGTGTTCGAAATAGCTATAACTTTCGATATTTGAGGACGAGGATTCGGCAAACATAGCTATTTTATGCATTCTTGTTTTGAACTTTAGGAAATGTTTTTGAAGTTGGCAATTCCGGAAGGATCACTAGTTAAGTGCCTTTTTAACATTATAACACTGGTAGAATAAAAATGGTATATTACGTAACGAAACCATAAAGTGAGAAATTGAAAATAGCCGAATGTCAAACGAAAAATGAAATTGTCAATGTACCACTTAAAAAATCATTTTAATATTCAAGAAAAATTAGGTTATGTGTCACATATTATTTCAATTTTGATTGTCATGTGCGAAGGATCTAAGTGACGTCACAGCCAGTTTTGCAAAGCGGCATAAGGCGATGTTTATATTGGCGCGTTTTTTCGAGAGTAGAGGATAAATATTTACCTCGAGGTGCACTTCTAACTAACCTAACTAAGTAACCTAAAGAAACCAATGTATTTAAATGCAAGCGAGTTTTTGAAAGCGGCAGGGCGAGCGTCGAGATTCTCCGCGATTATAGCTTAAAATATAAAAATTACAGCAAATTTCATTAGTAAAATAGTCTAATTAATTTTCCAAAACAAAATTAGTCCATAGTGTCTGGTAAAATTTATTTACACAACGTAAAATACCATACAGCTTTGGAAACCTCGAGTAAAACAGTGTCAGTATGTTTAAAACAACTCTACTTTCGCCGAGACTCTCGTCTATGCGCGCAGCCTAAGTTCGGTGACAATTGAAAGTTATGTGGCAACTATGACAGTTACAACGGGGTGGTAACTAACGTCAACCCATTAGTTCCGCATCCGGACTTTAGAGGGAGATTGGTTAGCTTGAAAAGCCAATATTACGTAACTTCACGTGACCCCCTACTAAATTGACAGCTTTCTCGGCCAACCATAAGCATGAAATGTATAGTTTTCTTAAATGGTAGCAAAAAACGTTATTATTAGAATTTGGCTTATTATTCAATTATAATAACGAATTTTGGAATGATATCAGTTGTATTATTAATGTAAGCATGTTACCACAATGTCCTTTTATGCAAAGCGTTAGATTGGTAATTGTGCACTAAGATAATCTAATACGCAAACAGGAAATTACAAGTACTAGCAATTAGATTTTGATAATTGAATTAGTTGAACTCGCTTCTCTGAATTTAAATAAATCTATTAATATACAGGATGATGATTACAGGTCAATTTTAGTTGTTGAAATTCTATATTTATGACTTAAGGTGATAGGGAGCCATTTATTGAAAAACCGATGTTTTTATCTTTCCCGATTTTTTTAAAAGTGTTTCGAATTGGAAACAAAAAAAAATATTAAAATAACGAACTTAAGTATGACTTGTACTTGTATATACAATTTTTGTTTTTCATGTATCTAGATTTATATAAGCGTAGTTTTGCAAAAATAAAAATATAAATATTGATGTTTTTCTTGCAAAATTACACAAATATAGTTGTAGATACATAAATAACAAAAATTGCAAATGAATGTAAAATTCTTACTTTAGTTTGGTATTTCTTTATTTTTTTGATTTTCCAATTCGAAACACTTTAAAAAATTCATGAAAGATAAGTACGTCGTTTTTTTTAACATTTGACTCCCTATCACCTTAACTTATGATTTTGTAATGACGTCATAATTGATTTTTAAACTAAATGTAAATTGTTATCGAATGTATCATTTTTTTCACCATTTAAGTGAGAAGAATGTCTATAAAAACGGATAAAGAAGAGGGGCTTTCATCTGTCCAAGCGTTTTTTCTTAAAAAATATATGTTGTTTGGAGCTTTATCATTTCCCTGTAAGTATAATAATATAATTGTTGTTAAGTACTGATGATACTACTTGATTAATCCAACATAAGTTGGATCTTTGTAAGTATTTTATAAGCACAGTTTAATTAGTTTTTGAAGCTGTTTTTTTAACTTTGTCTGAAATATTCTGATTAACTTATTTTTTAGTCGAATTATTTTTATGAGGGTAAATATATTTATATGACTAAATTATTCCTAATTAATGCAATTTATGACTTGAATATATTCAAAATATTTAAAAAATTAAAAACATCTAAGTAATTCTAAATGTTCGTTTTTAAATAAATACTAGTCTGAACAGGCTATGAATTTTCTATTTAAAATTTTCGAATTCAAGTCGCTTATATTGAAGTTACTTTACTCTTTACTAAATCAAATGATGCAGATGTTAGCTTTCAAATTCGCAAACGCCTATGGTTTTCTTTCTTAGCAACCTTTTAAAAGTTGTTAACCTATTAACATATTTTCGTTAATAAAGAACTAAAGCCCATTTTTATAACTTAATAACATATTGAGTAAGTAGTTGATAACCAGAAAGTGGAGTAAATTATTATATTATAGGAAAAGTAATAATCGTAAAAAAGTAATAAATATTGGTGTTATAATTTCTACTTTCGTATTATTTCCTTTAATATTACCTAAATCTTGAAAGCTTTAATGTTAGAAAAACATTTCACTTTGTAAATATCTCATTTTATTTTCCGTAACGAAAAATCGTTATTTTTTGCTTCTTTTTACTCGCTACGAAATCGGATTAATGTTTCGATTAAACTCCTTTATTTATTTTGATGTCATAATAACACTCGAAGATAAAATTATTCTTCCGTAAAATCTGTTGACATCAATTGTGGGGAATTGATTGCAACTGCACGTTAACGTGGAAATGCAGTGTTTGGTTTTATTAATTTTTCATTCTTTTTCCATTTATTTAATACTCTTTATCATTTTATTTTGTGGGTATTAGGTTAGTGTAAATCATGATTAATTATTATTTGAAACAAAGCTCTAATCAGAAGTGTAGTTAATTTAAATTAATAATTAATTATTTTAATTTCCATTTGTCTAAAGCTGCACGATTATCTAACAATATTTATTTAAATTAACCGATATTAATTATTAATTATCCAGCAAGTTTACAGATCGATTGGTGTTGTTTGAGTTGAGTATATTATTTACATTTAATCTCGCATTTAATACAGAGTAAGTTAAATAGACATTTTTTAGATGTAAGCTTTTTTACGAGACTATTCGGTAATTTTAAGGGTATTTTGGTGTACAAAAAAAATAAAAGAGTTCATCAAAAATTATGATGAAAAAGTGTTGAAAATTTGGACTTACGACTGAACATTTAAAAGGAGAGTGATTAATTACATCGTGAAGTTTTATTATTTGGGTAGTTAAATTATTCAAGGTTTTGTAGGGTATAAAATAGAAAAGAAATATAATAAAAAACTACTTTTGGTAGTTAATATGACAGAAGTATATTTGTAAATTGTGGTTTTTTATAGTAAATTATTCGTTTTATATTAATTAGGTAATTCTTCTTTTTTCCGAATTATAATTATATTTTAAATTTGGAATTAAATAAATAGGTAAAATTTTAAAACGAATAGAACTGTATAGCGTTAGAATGGAAACTTTTAAAAACTGAAAAGTGTTCTAATGGAAAAACGACAGAACGAAAATTGTTAGAAACTAAATGCCTTGTCTAAATGTATTAGAACCGAGAAGCATCCGAACGAAATTCGACAGATCGAAAACTATTAGATGAAAATTCTTACAATTTTTCGTCCCTTTTTGTAAGGGAAACCAAACGCAAAAGGGGCATTGCGATAAATTCGTTTTTCGTTCGAATGCTTTTTTGTTTTAAAAGTAATAAAATGTTTTAATTACAATACTTTGTGAGTCGAAAACTCTGTAATTCTATCAAGTTTCGCTTTATCTCATTATCGTTCTGAATATTTTCGTTCTAACAATCTAAGTACCACCTTAATGACGTAAACTACAAACAATAAACAGCTGACGATTGACAGTTCAAAATTACAAAAAAGCGTTCCGAGTCAAGTTGCTGCATATGCGCGCATTTCACTCGGAACTCAACATAAGGATATGGGAGATATGCAGAATATGTTCTACTCGGAAGGCACCCATTGTGTGTTAAATGGTGCGTTGTAAAGTTGCTCCCAGCTGGAAGTAGGACAAAGAATACGCGATCGTGATTACTATTGTCCTACTTCCAGCTGGGAGCAACTGTACATACATCGGATCTACTTCAATTGTGTGGATATGTTATAATCCCAATTTCGGTTCCGAACTATTAGCCCCTTCCCCTTCAATTTTTTATGTACATGATATTTACAAATATTTAGAACCTTGTAAGTGGGTTTCCGTTCGACTAATAAGTAACGTCAACGTTCAAAATATCTTTATGGCTTGTTTAAGGGCATAGTAAAATAGGCTGGTATCTCATCGAATTAAAAAATAGGTTTAAAAATTTGCTAAAGTAACGTGGTAACCTACTAGTGATTCTGAATCTGAATTTGAATCTCTTTTCCTCATGCACATTTGTATTTGTTGAAATGAGAAGAAACCCGCCACCATAGCAAGTCATTCAACAAACGAGTTTAACCCTATACGAAAATAATCGTTTATCTTACAAGCTTCCACCTCTGATTTCCTCTAGTTTTGCTTAAGGATGGGATATAAGTTCCGAAACCTGTTTATCCAAATTATCCTGTACCACCAACCTTTAGCATCAATAATTGTATTTCAGAATCATCAATTGTATTTCAGAAAGGACAATTGTATATCAGAAAAATCAATATAATTTCAGAATACAATACAAACACGTGAGCGTGAAATTGAGGTAAGGAAAACTGCCCTGAAAACCAAAAAAAGTGTTCGGGTTATTCATTGCACTCGTGTAGCAAAGTTGCACTGGATATGAACTGCTAATGTACTGGGGTAGTGTCAAAGCGCACTAAATGGTCATTCAGTGAAAGTACTCCCAAAACGCTATAAAATTTAATTTTAGTACTCATCATTCTCATATAAACAATGTTATACAAGTATATTCACTATATTTTTATTGACAGTTTGCTTAAAGTGACAGGCAAATGATTAAAAAACTTGATTGTCTGGTAATCATGGCTTTTACCTACTACTTAAAGTAGGTAGACTAATAGGCAGATTCTGGTCAAAATTAAAGACTTTTATAGGCAGATTCTGGTCAAAATTAAAGTCCTTTAATTAGAAACAAATAATGTAACCATGGAAATTGTCCATTACAACCCATATAACTAATTTAAATTTAAAGGCCTTTAAACTTAAATGAAATGAAAATTTTTATATATTTCACCCGGAACTCTATAAAATTCTAACTTACTTAGCAGTCAATTAATGAATTTGATAAGAACCCTTTTCTTCAAAAGCCTAGTCATTTAATTAATCGCGGGCAATTAGAAATACCATTGAATATTTTTCTATTTGACTGAATAAATTTAGTGGTTTACCTACATTCTTTTTTGTTCTACACTGATTTTTTGATGATTTGCGCAAACATTTATTGAAACCCCGTCCTTTGAATTTGGAATAAATATTTCAGTTATTTATCAAGAGAATTCTGCTCCAGATGAGCTGTCAATAGCATTGCGTGGGTATCAGTTCGTTAAAACTCCATAAGCTGTGCCAATTTTATAGGACTCGTTTCGGATATCTAATACCGTTACTAAAATATTTCAAGATATAGTGGGACTCGATCAATCTTTGGTACTTCCACTACTACACTCTAACCTAATTTTTTTTTAAATTTATTAGATGAAGACTCCAACAACTTTTTTGCAACTCTCCTTCGTCCTTGCACCTATTTTTCACGTTCTTCAATTATAATATTTTCTTGCTCATATAATTTATAATTCACATAATTTTTGACTACAATTGAAAGTATTACATTTTGTGCAAATGCAGAAGGATCTGGGGTCGCTGAAAAGTTGTGTCGTGACGGAATTATGTTTCCCGTACATAGTGTAGATTCTAAGTCTTATTCGTCGCGTATATTGGGTAAAATCTCAGCTGAAATACTCCAGGATTTCACCTTTACCTTCAAGTCTGAGCGGAAATGAGCTCGATATGGCGATCTTTTGATTATGTAGTACGATTAATTTTTCTGAATGTCATTTGTTATAGTTCAAACATGCCTTCAACTAGTTCTTTATGTCCTGATTACACTGTTCCACACAATTTAATCATTTAATAAAAAATAGCTAGCAATGCCTAAGTTTTAGGAATCGTTGATGAAAACGGGCATTAGGGTCTTAAGTCACAGAACTTTGTAGTATGATCCTGGAGTGGATTGAAGGTCTATCAGGTCTATTTTAGCATGGTTATTAAAACCGTTACTTTATATGGGATGAAGAACTACATTAGTTTTGGCTAATGGTTTTTTCTGATTACAAAAAATTTACAACTTTAAAAACATTTCAATAACGTGATGAGGTATAACGAACTGCTGTTAAATCGCATAGTAGAGGGCCTAAAAACATTATACATATATCTGCTATAGTGAATAAGTAAAAATAATTTATTATTGTCCGTAAAAAATGCGTTCATACCAACATTTGAACCAACCACGTTCGAATGAGCAGTAATAAAGTCATAAGAAGTTTGGTTCAATCTCGGTTAATCGAAAAATTATGCGTGCTTGGGAGTATGGTTCGTTATTTGGTTACTTGCCTCATCTCTTTATATTCTATCAGCTCCCAACGCTAACGGTTCAACCAAATTTAATTAAACAATTTCGAAAAGTTTCAGTTCAGTTGGAAATGTACCTTCCTCAAAGCATTCATTGAAAATTGAAAAGATGTTCTAATATTTACGATAGCTCATTTGATATTGATTTAATTATTTAACAATACATAATTAACATTATTACGCGTTTTCACCAATGTTAAACCCAATCGCAATAATCTGTTCTAAGATTAGTCAATATTGTTAAATGACAAATTTGGATTTTATCCTGTCTCGGATCCTGGTATCATTGAGCAAATATGTTGGTTTACTTAGAAACAATTATCGATGAAACTAAAATTGCAAAACTGGAAGACATTGCTGTTAGTGAACAAAATATTATATTTATGTAATCCAAAATTTCAGCGGCCAAACTTACTTTAAATGAAAGATATTGTTCCTTTCTGAAATATAAGAGATTACTTCTGGAATACAAATCATCCTTTAGAATTTGAATGGATGAATTATAATTTTCAAATAATTCTTTCTCAATGACAATTGATGATTCTGAATTACAATTGATACTTTTTGAAATATGATTGGTGGAAAAGGTGTAGTGCGTATAGTGCGTAGTGCACACTTGACATTTCTTAATTTTTAATTTACTGTTGTATGGATCTAGGAATTAAACAACTTAATTAATAATGGTTCTGATTTGGACGACAAATGATAATATTTTTATTAATTATTGTGCAAATAAAATCTGATCCTCGATCGTTTCCTGCAATTTCAATTTTACAAATTCCTTATAATAACTTTTTAAATTTACAAGCCTTAAAACTTGTTGAAATCTTGGCTAGAACAGCTTTATGAATTCATAATGGAAGTTTGAAACTAAAAATAACGAAAAAAGGGCAAAATATAAGCATCCAGAGACTTCTGATAATTGGAGTTTTTATCAAACATAATTTATATTCGGGTAAAAGTTTTTCCATCTCAGGAGGTATGTCTCTACGAAGTTTTCTCTTGAACGGGCACGAACGATCCCTTTCGGTTCCCAGAGGAATAAACGCTCGCGCGGTTATCACCCTTTTCTACCCGTCGAAGTATGCAAAAACGGCGAATTCTTTAGCAAACAAACGGCGGATTGTAGCGGAATTTTTACAAAAGAATACAGAAGTTCTCTACTAAACCTGCAACTTTTTTCTATCAAAAATGCTACATGACTCAAATGAAGACAAGGGTAAATATTTATTTTACTACACCGTGGATTTGCATGATATCAGATTTCGTATTTTTACTAATTTACATGCAAATTACCAACATGACGAAATAAGCTGATAGCAACTATAAAACTCAAACTTTTAAGCTATATTGCTAAAAATATTTTCTCGTTTATTTCCCTCGAGCAATACGTTTTTCCTGAAGTTTTTTTCAAATTAATCATAAACGGTAATTTATTTCTACGTTTAATTAAAATGTCACTAGTTATTTCAAATCGATAACAAGTCATAAAAACACGTACTTCAATAATCAATAATTTAACAAGTGCCGACCCAAACTAAAACCTTAAAAGGATTTGCTTTTAGCGAAGAAGCTTTCGAAATTCTAAAATTGCATCATCGTCTTATGGACATTGCTACAGCTCTAGTAAAATGAAATTTCATGAAAAGTTAACTTTTTGCATTTTATTGTTAGTATGAAATAGTTTTAGAATTTATCGGAATTTTTGATAATTTTACTTAAGTTATTGATCGAGTTTTGGTAGGTATAAATATCTTCAAAGAAGAATTTATACATATATTACAAAATGTTCAAGCCCTTTTAGTTTTTACCTTGATCATCTTCTATAATATCCGTTTTTCCTGGTATTAAACACTACGTAGGATACGTATTATTTTTGCAACTTCCATAATTAAAATGTTAAAATAAACATAAATACGAAGGAGTGAAGCTGATATTTTGAATATGTATGTTATTCACGAACAACATCCATCAGTATTTGAAATTAACAAAGAAAATACAAATTAAGCATACAAATGCAGTTAATCCACAAAAACAATATTTCATCTCACAAATTATAAGTTTTGTTTCAGAATTATTCATCAAAACATTTTAAATGCCAAAAGTTAATATTTACTCGTACGAATTTCTGTTTATTTCTCTTTTAATGAATATTGTAGACAGTAACGATACAATAGATTTGTTAGTTTCCTCGTTGGCTACATTTCCTTTTCACACCCAGACGTTATCGGTAGACTACATACCGACATAACCAACACACATCATGCAAGTTATGCAGATAGTGCAATGCGTTCCATGAATTTTGCCCGAATCGTGGCAGCTATTTATTGATTGCTGTAACTCGGATTGTCTACGTTTGAATATTTCTGCAAATATGCATTTAGCGATCTTCATAAAATATTAAAGTCGTCCATCAAATATTTCAAAATTAATTCCTTCATTACGAATAAATACTCAGCATTCATGATGTTTAGAAAATTAACAAACTCGAAAATTTTGTGGTGCAATTTTTCAAAACATTTACTGGTAAATGTGAAAGTTAACAAGATTTTTTTAGTTGTACTAGAAAATCTGGACAAGTGGTATAGAATAAGTGGTTAATAGGTTGAGATGTTCTTCTTTTCATGATTGGATTGTAAGAGCCATGTTGGTCTGGTGATCGAAGTGTAAGCGAGATGTTGTTCTTGTCCTACTTCCTGTCCTTCGAAGAGGTGTTGTTCTTTTCGTGGTTTAATTCAAAGAGATTTTATTCTTTTCGTGGTTGGGTTCTAAGGGGTGCTGTTTTTCTTGTGGTTCTTCTTTCTTCCAATGGTTCGATTCTAAGAGATGTTCTTCTTCTCGTGGTTGAAATTTAAGAGATCGATTGTCTTGTAAATTTCCTTCATGTTGCTTCAATTCCTTCTTCAGCGTGGAGGCTATCATCCTTGTTTTAAGGTTCCCAAAACGGGTACCTACTTCGGGTTTTTAAACAATTGGGAGTTTGTTACTTTGCAAATAAAACAAGAAGTCACACACAAACAATCTTTTTGATTACCCAAAAGTTTCAGTTGGAATTCCCTTTATTGATTGTTGAAATTCAATGTTGAAATTCAATGTTGAAATTCAATGTTGAAATTCAATGTTGAAATTCAATGTTGAAATTAAATAAAAACATTTCATTTTACTTGGACTCTGAATATCTTTGTTGCAGAATGTTTTATACATACAGGGTGTAAACATAGCATGGATCACCTCCATGTTATAAAAATTTAAAAAATGCTTTACAGGGTGTGTCTCCAAAAGGTCGGTACAAAATGATACATATTACAATCTCCAGAGATTAAAATAAGATGATTTAACCAAACTTATCTCTATCTAAAAGTGCTTCATGAAGTTGCTACAGACCATGATTTTTTCGTTTTTTTTTTAATTACTAAAAATCTGTTTGAACGATCAGGATAAAAATTGCTATATGAATTTATATTGGATGTGTATTTTTGGACATGTTTTTACTTCTGCATGGCTGAATAAAAATGCATACTATTTTATTTGTAGCTTAAGGGGGTATTCTAGTCTAAAAATTTGAAAAAATCGAAATTTTTTTCCATATTTCGATAGTTTAGATATTCAAGAATATCTCCCTAAAAGGATTTTTCAAAATTCGAATTATTTTTAAAGTTAATAGCGTGTATTCAGCGACAGCGATGAAAAATTTGGAGACGTCGTTATCGTTAATCTCGTGATTAAAAAATATTTCTTCATAAGAAATATTTTCTTAAACACGTGATTAACTTTAACGACGTCTCTAAAATTTTCATCACTGTCGCTGAATACATGCTATAGTCATTTTAGTGACGTTACATTACACTGCCTAAAACTTAACGTAAAACTTTAAACGCGTTTTTCTCGAAACTACTTTTTTCGATGCGGTTGACATAATATCTGAAGATTTACTTAAAATTTGGCATGAATATTCTTTATATATTCCTCTATCGCATGAACCAATAAAAACTAGAAATTTTTCATTTTTAATATTTTTAAAAAAATCGGGAAAGTTAAAAAATTTGTGGGAAAATCGACCTGAATTTTTGAGTAGCCACCATTTTGCGAAAGAAATTTTTTTTTCACATATCTAGTTCATACGATACTGGCAATTATACTGATAAAAAATTATCCATAATTTTATTTTTTAAGTGACCAGGAGGGTAGATATCATGACGACCGGGACACGGCCCTTTTGTCGCCCCTCTACTTCAACTACGCATAACTTGCTGATATTTTAATATTTTTTTTATTTTTATTTTTTTATGTACTCTTGAAATATGAATAAATAAGCCCTAAAAAATTGATAGTAAAAATATCAATTGCTTTTTTTTATGAATCCTCAAAAAACGCTCGAAATTCGAGTTTCTAAACTAGAATACCCCCTTAACAGCGTATTTATAAACTTATATAATTTTTCTATCTACCCTAGTTTCGGCAGAAAAAAATAATTTACATTTGATTCATGACAATTTTTAATTTTCAAAATTTTCATTAAATGGTGTGTATTTAGGTTATTTTGTGCCCCAAATGGAAATTATTTTTTTCATCTAAATTGAACCAGATAAAGAACTTGATTGACCACTTACATAATGTCCAAATTTAAAAACATTATCTATATTCTGGATGTTTTTCCGTTGCAAATTCACATTTCTAATTTTAGCCTGATCGTTCAAACCGATTTTTAGTACTTAATTTAAAAAAAAAGTACCTTTGGATAGAGATAAGTTGGGTTAAATTGTCTTATTTTGGTCAGGAGTATGTGGTATCATTTTATACTGACCCTGTATATGGGCTATAAAAGGCATATTGTGCATAACATTTTTTTCAGGATAACTTCCGGTTTAACCGGAAATTTCATAAACTTTTTTATTTAATGTGAAATAATAATAATAATTTTGTAAAAATAACTTCTGAAAAAATACGTTTTGATAATTTTTTTCTTTTTGATATAAACTACCAAAATGATTTGAATTAATGCAAATACTTGCACAAAAACTTTTATTTTAAAAAATATTCCCAAGAAATAAAAAAATCCTTACTAATTTACTTATTTTTTGTTCTAGGTAAGTCAACATCATAAAAAATTCAAGATTCTTCCAGCCAAGAAAATAAATGGTAATCGCCAATTTTAAATAATGCAATTATCAAAATTTACTGTTACTAATTATTTTACGAGTATACATTAGCTTTCTGTCTAAAAATTAGAGTGAAATTGAATGCGATTGAATGCAATTAAACCATTTCAATTACTAATTAGTGATAATTTATTTAGTTCATTTGTTTGTGGCTAATATTACTTGTTGATGTTTAAAATAACATAGAAGAAATATAAGTGTACTAAATAATTTTGTGGTTTGAAATTTATAAACGCTGAAAATAATTTAATGACCTACTTCCTTTTAAATTATATGTACACAAAATAAATTTAATTTTAACTTTAAATGTAATTATAATCTATTCAATGCAACCGATTGTTAAAATTACTTATTGTTTCTTTCTAATCAATAATTAACCGACTAATAAACGAATAATAAAGTAATTAAATTATTTTTATTACTAGATGATGTTATATTAGTAATTGCCCAGGGTGTGTTCTATAAGTAATAATTTATACATTTTTTTAATTTATTAAAAACTATAAAAAGATTTTAGAATAATTCTCTAAAAAGTAGTCAAAATTGTTACAAGTAATTGCTGCTAAAAAAACGTAAAAACATACCACACATTTTCATTTCAAGCAATGAAATCATCAATTGTATTTCAAAAAAATCAATTAAAAAGAGAAAAAATGATTTGCATTTAAGAAATCTTCAAATGTATTTCAGAAAAACCGTTTTTTTTTTATTAAAAGTAAGTTATTAAAATCGATCATTTCTTCTTTAATAAGTTTGTTGATTTTTTAAACTACTAACTAAAGGTTTATTTTTCTTCAAACGTCATTAAAGTACAGCCTTATGTTCTATGGTCATATTCGTGCATTTCCGAAGTAAATCGTTTACACTCGGGTCTACTTTGCATTGACAAGGATTAGAAAGGCGGAGTAGAAATGCATTTTAGGCAACCCAATATACATCAACATTGTATTGGGTTGTATGTAAATTAAATGTCAAATTTTAAAATTATTTATTATATTACTATTTTAAAAAAGTCGACGTTTGAAGAAATACTAGCATGTTTTATTCGGAGTAAAAGAACTTTTTGTGGCTCGTATGTTTCGCGGGACTCCCAGAGCTCGTCCCGCAAACCTACATGCTAGTCACAAAAAGTACTTCTTTTACTACAGGGTGAGCTAAAATGATTTTGGTTTGGTATGTAGGCAACCAAATACGCAGGTTGATACAACTGAAATCTTAAAAAGAAAATCTCCTACTAATCCAATGGCGTAGCAATTTTTTTTCCAAAATCTCTAACTTTAACGGTAAAAATTACACCTACGCCTCTACTTCTAGTTACTTTGTTTTGACTTTGACATGATTTTGTGTTACTATAACCTTGAAGCACACAAATTCCCCAGATTTTTAGGGGATTGACCACTACTATTTTAGATCACCCTGTACTAATAAAACAATATACTATACTATTTTTTAAATTCTTTTCTTTTCTTTAGAATCCGTTTTGAAAATAAAATACTTTTACCTCAAACGTTAGTAAACCGTAACATTATATGACACAACGAGTAAGATTAAGCATGGACTCCAATGTTTAAGACGATAGTCGGCGAAATTTTGTGAGCGTAAAATGTGACTCTACGGAATACCATTTTTTAGACAAACCAGTAAATGAAATTCTGTTTTTTTTGTAGTAGTAGTTCATTAATTCTTGGCATAACATGTCTATTATTTTGTTTTTGTATTTTTTATTGAATTTTTAGATTTAAAGACAATCAAATCTGACCTAAAAATGAGCAAGTTTTGCTTGCTGTTTTAAACCTTATACTCGATATAATCGGAAAAACAGAATAACACTTTTGTGAAGTTGTGTATTTAGATAAGAGAAAATTTTACAAATCTCAATTTGAAAGTCTCTTGTTAAAGAAAAATGGTATTTTCTAGGACCAGGTTTTTTTAAAAGTGCCAATTTTACTGCTGCCGTATGAGTATTTGGTGTGACTTACAAAAACAAAACCAGAAGAAATTGGTAACCACAAGACTCTTCTGTGTACCAAAAAAAGAAATTTTAAAAAAGCTTCAATAGAAAAAAATTATGAGCAAAACCCCAAATATCAAGCGAATTTCAAAATCAAGCGCTCGCATTTGCCGACTATCGCCTTAAGTTGTCAAACTATTTTGCAGCCGCCCAAGGAAGCAGCAAAAGACTTTTGCTGCCCCCCGCGGCTGTCATTGAAAATTATTTCTGAAATACTCAATTTTCCACTCTAGTAGTAAATTTTATGTAGCAGTTATTTTAAGCATTTTAAAATGGATGTTTAATACACAGGGTGCCCCAAAAGTCGGGCATGAACTCTCGCTACATTGTCAGGGATCCTTGGTAGAGTACCTACCTATAGAAATATTAAACAGAACCTATTTAAATTACAATATTTTTTAAGTTATTAACCAAAGAGGAAATACACAATTAAGCATCCTCTAATAATACCTGCAGCACTTCTACGAGGTGCGAAGTGTATTAATTGTCACTTTTACTATGAAACACCCTGTATATTTAAATATAAATTAATCCGTTGTATATTGAATTATTGAAAAAACAACTTTGGTCTTGTTAGGGATGTATTTATTGATATCTGTAGTAATTAAAAAAAATTGAAAAACATTTCGAACCTCTTGAAAAATTGTCTTTAGCCAGGATTTGAACTTAGGACCTCCAAATCGCTTGTTTTTATCATTTTATCAAAACTACAACCTTATAATTCAACACAAATGCAAAAAAAATCTATATGAGAAATAAATTTAATATTTAGCGCAATTTTGTTAAATTTTTAATTACAAATTCCCCAAAATCAATATTTGCTATCGAAAACTACGCTTTTCAAACAATTTTATCGACTATCTCATTATTATTTTTTATTTTTTATTATTTTGCAAGTAAGTTTATCAATGTCCTGTATTTTTTTGAGTCGTTTTATTTTATAACTGTAATAAATATAAAGCTAAGCTTCAATAAATATTGGTAAATTGCGTCCATGTAGGACAGTTTATTTCGTTTCTAAGGGTTCAGCCCAAGTCTCTTATCTGATAATTGTGCAGATATATCAATATGAAGCATTCAGGAGAATACACTTCAATTATAATTTCCTTCCCTCTGGTGTCATAGTATAATAATCAAATGAAGTAGAAACTAAAATATTTAATTTAAAATTAATATTGTCCCTAATGAAAACAGGTAGATATTTTAAAATCGTTTTATTGGATTTTTATCATTGGCTAAAGTCATTGAATATAAAATTTCAGATAAAAAATTTTAATTTATCAAGTAAAAGAAAAGTGTTTATTTAAAATGTGCTATTGTTTAATTATTATACAAATGTTGGAAAAAATTAGGTATTAAAATTAAAATACCCAATTTAAAAAATCATAAAATTTAATGAACTGTAATAGGAAAAAAATCACAATAATATTTAATTAACAATTAGAGAATTTTTTAAATAATTTGCTTTTTAAAATATTAAAATAAAAAAAATATAATGATTATTTCAGTCGTTATTTCATATACTCTAAATTTCAAATTTGTTTTTAAGAAAACTTAAATTCTCATATGTAATATCACAAGTGGTCAAATTTAAGTCGAATTTTTAACCCCAAATTACATGAGTGGTAATGTATGAAAAATATTCGACTTATAATTTGAACAAGAGTGCGTATTTAAGGGACTATTTAACGAACATTTTTCACTTTTTGGCGTTTTACTTGTCACAAAAAATCATCACTTGTGAGTTGAATAGTCATATAAATTTTGTCCATTATAGGAATAATATATTTTTAAAAAAGTTCATTTTGATAAGGAAACTTTTCATTCTTAAAATAAACATTAATTTCTTGATTACTCCTAATTTTTATTATACGTAGGTATGATCCTAATTTAAAAGGTTATTCGTTTTAATGTCAACTTCTCTCTTTTTGTAATATTATATGTTGTTTTCAATTAAATATTTATTTTATTCAAACACTTTCTTCGGGCTTATAAAGACGGTTCTAAAATTGTTTTTTTGATGTCGATGTTTTGGAACATGCGTATCTTGTTTTTTATAAATAATGATGCGATTTGAGCATCAATTCAAAGAATATTACCAAGGGAATATTTCCGTTCTTAAAAATTTCATCAACTACAAGAATTGATGATGATGATTTAGGAACTGATTTTTATGAATAAATAATACCTTGTGGAACATCTGGGAACTCTAAATGGACTAAAATACCAATACAGATACCTAATTTGAAAGCATATTTCCACATTTACACCATTAATAGATATATCAACTGAAACTTATTGCACGGAATCAAAATACATATTTTGCTGTAGATGAATTATGATGAAGAGAAATAATCGAATGGGCAACTACACCTGATTTTACTAATAATACTTATTATCTTATGTGCAAAATATACAAAAAATATGTACCAGGTTAAAACCATTCAAAACATTGTCAAAATAACATCCCGAGAAATAAAAATGGTGTGGTATACTGGGGAAAATTTTATGCGTCATTAAACTTTCCCCCTTGAAAAATGATCAGTTTTACATCATTAAACTTTAACTTATCGAGGTGCTTTCATTTTCAAATCATCGCCTGCGTTTTTTAATAATATAGGTATATTTATAGTAATAATTAATTCAAAGTGAGACACCATAAATAAAAATAATAATAATAATGGAAAGAATACTCAATAAACGCAGACTTTTACTTCTTACTTAATTATCTTTTAAAGTAAACTATTTTAATGTGTACCGTAGTATGCGGTAATTTAGGCCCAAAATTTAATTCTTTTTAGCAAAATATAAATAAAAATAGAATTTGGAAAGATGTTTTATATTTACTGACATATGACAATCCGTAATTTGTTTTTATAAGTTTGGGATAAAGTTACGAGCACTTGAGGTAACTTTATCCCACATGTCATGTAAGACTTTTAAAAGTACTTATGTAAAATAAAATAATAGTTTTGGTAGAAAAAAAACATAAGTTTGGTAATTAAAGATGTAATCAAATTTAAACAAAATATGATCAAGGGTTTTACATAAAATGGTCCAGCTCGGGAAATGAAAATTTATTCCGTTTGGAAATACTTTCAGAAAAATCTATTTTACAAATAACATCTTCCCATTTATATTTTGTTCATATTGGTCCTCCCTCTAAATTGCTGACAATTTTTTCAGGGTATCTTTAGCATGAAATGATAAATGAACATATTCATCAACAGCATAATCTTAAGTTTTTTAACTTTCCTCATTAGATATTAAATTCTAACAGAAAATTACCTTCATAGTTAGTCTCTTCAATTGAAGAAGAAGAATAAGAAGATATGTTCTTCTGGTTTGATGCTGAAGTTTTAAAGGACCTTAGGATCTTAGAGCCTACAACATCTTCCAATGCTTTCACCACATTTTGTGAAACTAGCTTTTAAATTCAAGTCATGTTACCCCAAATCGTGGAACAATAAAAATGAATTTATATTATAGCTTTTATAACTTTCAACTTAAAACACTTGAGATAAAAGTTAGCAGGATTTGAATTTGCCAATAAAAACACTAGGTGATATGTCTGGTGATGTATGTTTTATTCTGTTACCATAAACTTACAGATAGCTTGCAGAGTACTTCAACTAATACTGGCACATTACGTGCGATAAATATCCGAATATTGTATTGTATTGTAAGCTCTACATCATACGATGTATCGGGTATTGTCACACACAATCACAGTATTAATGACTGATGTGTGGCGATGTATAGCTACTTACTGACTAGGAACATCACAAAGTAATATTCTAATAGTGTGGGATATAATTACCCCTTATTACGCTATTTCTGAAATGCTAAATCTAAATTTCTAGTACGATACTTTTTTTTCGAGGTTTATAACTTTGCACCATCGCGAGGATTGGACCATTTGTGGGTGAAAGCCAAAACAAAGAAACAGGTTCCCCTTTGATTAAAGGGGGTTAAGTCAGTTTTAGTCTTTAAGTTTGGTTTTTATACATTTACAACTGATATGAATGGATCAAGTGTTTTGTAACAAAACTATAATTTTTGTGGTGTCATCGTCATTCCACGATTTATAGGACAATTTTAATATCTGAAAAATCGTTAATTTTGACTTAATACCTTCTTATATACCAAACTTTAGATAATTCCATCCTGATGACTGGATCTTTGAATGACTCAAAAAATTAAAAAAGTAAGTTGCCAAAATTAGTCTAGGAATTGATTTTATGATTATTTTAATAAATTAAAAAATATATTTTTCTACGTCTTCGTTTATTGTCATCAATTATTTATTGTTATCAAAATCCACAAGTCCCAACGTGATCACATTAAACGACATCCTCTGTATCTGGAATAATAATAATAATCATTTATTTTCCAACAAACCACAAGGGTCCAATTACAATATACATTATGGAGGAAAGTATGATCAATGTACAGATCCTAATAAGGTTCTCTTGAATTGTTTCAAAGTTAAAGTAAATATATCTGCGTTATGTTGATGTTCATTTTAGAGTTTTATGGTCTTATTTATAGGTCAGTTATAAAAGTGATTGGTATAGCTCCTATGATTTGAAAACGTACAAGAGTTACGTGAAGATGCTCTGGGAACGTGAAATCTTAATTCATTAATTAAACTACAATCTTCAATTACATTATTTAGCAATATTTAATATGTGCATAGTGGTTTCTGCACATATTTTGGCGTTTCTAGAGCTCAGCACTAATTAAACTGTCAAAATGCACTATTTTTTACGCAAACAAGTTATTTTTTCAACAGACGTTTAGCTCCTTGGATAGAGTCCAATGTTGAGGTTACTTTTTTAAAATCTTGACGTCATCAGCGTACATAAATATGGATGACTCGATCGCAGTGTTTATATCATTCATAATTAAAATGAAGAGCAGTGGTCCAAGGCTGGAGGCCTGAGGAACACAGCAAGTAGCTTTATAAGCATTAGAGACATAATTTTGGACATAATAATAAGAAATAATTACTTTTCTCTTGATTCAATTTAAGGTGTACAATGTAGATTAATTTTCCTGATTTTAGGTTTCCATTAAATGAAATAAAAAAATAATCTTGATAAAATTCAAGAGAAGTGTTATTATTCGCTACACAAAGCATAGCAATTTAGTTTCCACTTTGCTCGTTTCATCTTTCTTAATTTAATCACGTCCATTAAAAAATGATTCGCATAGAAAGTGTAAACAGGAATATGTCAGTTGGAAATTTTAAATAATGCAGGACAAAACGTAAAACAAACCTAGGAAACAAAGCAGTTCCTCGCGTGCTTTGGTCTGAAAAAGCAGGTGGCTAATGGTAAAGAAGAAACGAGCTGCTAATAATTTTAATACACGACAGATGTTTGCATTCGCATTTCCTTGACTACAAAATACTTGTACACCGCCGCCAGAACAATAATCAATAAGGACGTTGTGAGCGGACAACAAAGAACCGTCAACTTTTAAAGGTGGGTGGTTTCTCACGTAAAACTATTTTATACAGTATTTCATCAACTTTTCTGACAGTTTTTTCAAGAATCCAAAATTACTTTCTTTACAATCAATATAAACTTTGATTAGAAAATATAAACTAGGTATCAAATTAATCTTTTAGGAGGGTGAATTCTTTCATTTTTATGTCAAAATATTTAATCGACGTGTTATTAAGAACGACACATTTTGAATACACTTTGTATAATTACGTTTATACGATTTGTAGACTATAAATCGTGCTTAATATACTTGAGCTGAATAATGTCATGATTCATAAAATCTAAAATAGAATCCATCAAATCAAACAACTAAAATGCAATCTTAAACTCCTCGATGTATTTCAAATCAACTATGGTTTGTTCTCCAAAACACGAAATATTATTTTGTACCAGGAATAGATTATCCGGATTCGAATATCAATTGATGGTTAAAGTTACAAGATTTAATTAAGGTTCTGTTTAAACTTGATGAAGGCAATTTAATCATTAAAATTATTAATTAAATCAGACAAACATCATTAGTATATAGAATGTAAACCTAAAATTATCTGGCTGCATTTTGTTTGAAATTAAAAGTTTACAAACATAAAATTTTCAGTAATTAACAGCATTAAATCGTTATTCATAATAAATAAATTCTAGTCAAGTATAAAATATATAAATAAATGTATCAAAAATATAATTGCTTTTTCGCTAACTTTAATTATAATTTCGCAGTTATCTTTTAATTCAACGAATACTAAGAATTATTATGGAATATAAATTTATTTCAATTATTTCCACAATCGTTTTGCTTCAAAAGTTAAATAAATTGCTGAAATAAATTGTCTTTTTTCATTCCTGGCGGTCGATTTCAAGAAACTTCGTTAGACATTAATAAAAATGTATGGCTTCCATGTTTTCTTATTTCAATTTACGTTCTTACATAAAATTTATAAAGGAAAATGTCTCTGATCGTAATGATCACCTAAAACATTATATAAAATGTTTCGTGCTGAAGTTCTTACTTCCCTAAGGTCTCTACCCTATTTTTACTCGAAAATATTTCATAAAAATATCTGGATTTATTAATATATCATTTAAATTACCTAATTTATAAGCATTACATTTTTTAATATTTTTTATTTATTATTGGCGATTGAAAATAATTTTTCCCGCCAAAAATGACGAACCTCGGTGACAATTGAAAGTTATTGACAACCATGACGATGTGATGGCAACGAACCTACTTCTGACGTCATCCCATTAATTCCGCATTCGGTCGCAAGAGGGAGACCGCTTAGCTTCAAAAACCAATTATTGCATAATTAAATTTTGTACGTATACAGAGTGCACTGAGAATTAGATATCGTCAGATTTTGACAGAAAATTTGTCCGAAAATTTTAGAATGAATCAGAAAATAGATCAACGTCAATCAAAACACCCGAAGGCTTAAAATTTGTAGAGGATTTCCGTCTATACAAAAGCGAATTTGCATATCAAAACTTTTCGATTTTTCTAAGAAAAACTAATAAAACGGTTTTTTTATTAAATTTGAGTTTAACTACTCTCATAATACTTTTTAAGAATTTCTGATCATTTTCATTTTTATAGAGCCGGTGTACTAAAATTCTTTCTCATTAATTGGGTTCGTAGGACAATTGTCTAAAAATAAAACTTTACTAGGTTTTATAAATTTGCTTTTATATAAATATACAGGGTGTCCCACGAAGTTTACAGGCCATCTTTCCGTTAGTTGAACAGATAAAAAATCAAATCAACAAAAGATTTTATAATTAAATAGTGTTTTCCGTTCGTAGAAAGTAATAATAGGTGATACTAATGTTGATTTTAAAACAAAACCATCTGTAACTTTCAATTACATGCCGCTGATGTTTCAACAAAGATTTTTGTCAGACTCATAGCTAAAATTATACAAAATAAGGTTACAAAGTTTTTTGAAACGATATTTAAAAAAACAAAAGTTACAACAATATACAAAACATTGAAACAATTATAAAAAGTGATAAAAATTACCTGTATGTACGAAAATTACATTATCAAAAACGAAAACCATGTGCTTCTAACCTCCAAAACAATCATGAAGGGTTACAAAACTTGTCTATCCAACAATCCAAAACTCTGGTGTTAATTATGATTCCTACGTTATAATTATCAACTTGTCCACGATATTACTACTATTATAGTTTAACTTCAACAAACCAAAAATATGACACGTGTGTGTTCTAACTAGTAAAACCAAAATGGGAACCGGAGACATGAACCTGACAATTGTTAATAAATTTGTATTGCCAACATTACTTTATTGATCAAATTTTTTCAACAACCACCAAAAAGGCGAAAATGTTAATAACAATACTAAAGTAATATTGGTTGCGTACTGCAATTATAAATGTTGTGTAATTAAAAAATAATAAATTTTGCTCAATTGTTCTATATCCGTTTTTAAGTTTACAACTGTGTCATGATTCTTCTGTATATTTATCATTTCGCGTTTCTTGTAATTAGATTCTCTATATAGTATGGTAACTTTTTCAAAATTAAAATTATGATTTAACTGAAAATGGTGTGTACTAAAGAAAGTTTTATTGCTTTTTGTTTTGTTGGAACGTTTACAATCCCATTTATGGTTGTACATCCTATCTTTTATGTATTGCTTTGTCTGTCCAATATAGATGTTGTTACAATCCATACGTGGGACCGAGTATACCACATTTTTTTCCAAATCAATTGGCAGTTTGCATTTCAGTTTTGAAAATAATGGAGAATTGGTGCTAGTATTATAGAAACAAAAAGATTTTAATACCATCAAATTGGCTTTCCAATTCGGCCTTGAAATATTATTGGATTTAACCACCCTTAGGAAGTCATCATCAACTTTTTTTTCCACCCCCTACTTTTGTAAAAGGAAGTAAGAACTCAAATTACCTATTTTGAATATTTTCTTCATATTTGAATCCCCAAATGTCAAAGATTTTTCAAAGGTGGTATATGTATAAATAAATGAATATAATTGTTTTTGACATTTTGAAGCTTGTGTACAATATGCAGGAGTTAATTTATTTTAGAGCTTGTTTTATTATAAAACAAAAAATAAACTTCATTATATATCATTTTTTAGTAAATAACGTGTTGTATTCAAAATAAAGTTGATATACATTTA
Organism: Stenus bimaculatus; assembly: GCA_963971135.1. Taxonomy (NCBI): domain Eukaryota; kingdom Metazoa; phylum Arthropoda; class Insecta; order Coleoptera; family Staphylinidae; genus Stenus; species Stenus bimaculatus. The sequence goes on from OZ020180.1 coordinate 23,818,490, forward strand.
CAGGGTGTCCCATAATATGTGGGACACACTTCTAGGGTGGGTAGTAGATGTCAAGAGAATAAGAAAAGTTCTATAAACTTATGTCCAATTTCGCCTCATAAGGGAGCTACAGCTCTTTAAAGGTGTTCTTAAAAAGTAGGTTTTTCTTCTGTTTATTTCTATTTATTGAAGTACAAATTAACAGATTTGATATTTGTTATGAATCATAATACAGTTAGGATAAATTTTCGTGATTTTTTTCAATTTCTTAAACAGTTTTGGGTACAATAAAATAAAATAATCCATGGCTAACATTAATTTGAAGAAAAAATGTTGTAAAAGTTAACTACAAAAAAGTTAGGACAATTTTTAACCTTAACTCTCCCCGAATCTACCCTTTCAAAGCAAGCAAAAAATTTGAAAAAATTCACATAAATGTATCCTAGGTGTGTTATGATTCACACCAAATTTCAAATCTCTACTCCAATTTGTTTTGAAATAAACGAGCAAAAACATACTTTTTAACAACACCTCTAAAGAGCTGTAGCTCCCTTATCAGGCGAAATTGGACAAAACTTTATATGAACTTTTCTTATTCTTTTGACATCTACTACCCACCCTAGAAGTGGGTCCCACATATTATGGGACACCCTGTATAAAACAAAAGTATGAAATTTGAAAAAGAACGTTGATGATGGCTTTTTAAGGAGGGCCGAAGCCAATAATATTTTTAGGATGGAATTGGAATTGATGACATTTAAAGGATTTTTTTTTGACTTGATTTTTTATTTTTTCAACTAACGGAGATATGGCATGTAAACTGAATTTTGGGACACCCTTTATTATTACTAAATATTAAATAGAAAATCACTAAAAAATATAATATTGTAACATTCGAAGATTACTTGTTATACACCAACATGTACCACTAATGCATCTTCCTTCATCAAATCCATAACCAATACATAATCTACGACATAATCCTGGTTCGTTACAAATATGATCTCTTGTATTTAATAACGAGATAACATCTAAAAAATAAATGAAATTATGATTAAATAAAATTTCTACTACTGAAGAAGATTATGGTTACCTAAAGTAAAAAAATGGTATTTTTATTATACAAAATTTTAAGTATACAATATGAATTATTTTTTTAGGACTTGATGAAAAATAACTCTAGGCTTTACTTGAATAGTGCTGCTGATCATGCTTATTTTTGGAATTTTGATCATTGTATTTTTGCATGTTCTGGCAAACCATCAATAATTAACTTACCCATTAATTTAACTGATTGGCTTTCACCATTTGTTTGCTTCTCCCAATCTCCAGGCAAAGCTTGAACTGCTACAAGAGCAATCATGACAAATAATAAAATGGCTTTCATTTTAATAAATACCTCTGCTTCTTAAAGTTCTTACAACTGATTATACGTGGGATACATTTTTGTTTTTCCTATTTATACTATTTTCACACCTTAGGCAAGTACTACTATCAGTTCCGACTTTTATTAAAAACTAATTTTTTAATACTGTAAATAAAACATAAATTCTAAAAATAAATTCTGATAAATCCTGAACGTAAACATTGCACAAAATTAATTTTGTATTTAAAAACGTTCAAAGGAATTAGTTTATTTAATTTATTCGGCTTTGGCAAAAGTTAAGGGAGGTACCAGTACAGAGACTTAAAAGATTGATGTTTTTCGGGGCGAGTTTGTGGGTGAACGGTATACCGGAATGAAACGCCTGAAAAATATTGGGTTTGGGTTTGGGTTTTTTAATCTTAAAGGATGTAATTCTGGTATGAACATCATTAAGCTGAGGCCAAGGCAACTGCTTTTAAAATGCATATAAAGTTTGAATTTTGAAAATTTTGAATATAAACGCCAAAAATAAACCTTTATATTTTGAATCCATCTGTGATTGAGACACGAGAACAATATTTTTGAAGAATTTTGGTACCAAATGGCAACTCATTCGGTCAAAAATACGATCTGGTAAACGCCCAATAGTTTAAAAAACAATTTTAACGTTTTTGATAAAATTTTAGTTTAAATTTCTATAAAAAAAAAACTGTTATGAATTCAAACATAATAGTCACTAAAGTACGTGGCACATACCGTGACTATTGCTACTACAAATTATTGTTATTGATATGGTGTAAATGAGTAAATTTAAATTTTAAAGTGACATAAAAGTTAACTTTAAAATCCCCGAGCGCAGAATTTTCTTCGCACGCCCCTGATTTCAGGCAGTATTTACCTCATAGTTTACATTTTATTACCTTATATCCAAAACAAAAGATTTCTTAGTCTTTTACTTCAAAAAGATTTATTTTTGTAATCCAACTAAACTAAGAAACATTACAAACAAAGCAATGGTTTTCAATTATCATCAAAATAGTGAAAATCGTTGTTATTATTTATTTAAATTGGGTGTTTAGTTTTTATATTGGTGCGCGGCGAAAAGGCCATTAAAGTACCACTTAAAATAAAGCAAACAATCTCAAAAAGCTCACGGAAGTTAATTAAGTACTGTAGAAAATTTAGATGCGGTGTTCTGAATAAATGACCAAAAACTTTTTTTTTTTGGCAAAACCTTTGAAGAACTTCGGCTCTCTTAGGAAATAAAATATGATATAACTTTACGCATTAGCACTAGCATTTGTCCCACATATTATGATACACCCTGTATTATTTACTGAAAATAAAAGAAAACACCATTATTTCGTTTTTATTTCGAAAAAATAGTTGTGTAATTTTTAAGTTTTTCTACCATTTTAAAAGTTTGTCTTATTTTGCGTAAGGTACCTCATGATTCATCCAATGACCCACGGATTTTCCAAACCAACCTCTTTTCTTACAGGAATATTTTTCAAATCACCTCCTGAAACTGAAACTTTTAGTTTTGATTATTTCTTAGTTTTGCTTCAAAAAGATCAAAACATCAATTTTGCTCATTGTTATTGTTAAAAATTTGCACAGACCCTGAATACTACTTGCTCCTATATAGTAAAATGTAAAATACATAAACACATATTTTGAATTCATAATCGTTTTTTTTTGATTTGAAATATTAAAAAAATTCTAAAAACGTTTTTAAAGCACACATATTTTTAAATTTTCATTTGGAATAGTTATTAATGGGTTATCATTTTTTTTTAATTCATTCGGTGTAGTCTGGTGTACCTAGATTATTTACAATTACTCATCGCATAACGCATTTGATTTTTTTTTAATATAAGATTGATTTTGTACATTGTTTACGTCTAGGATTTATCATATTTTATTTTATGTTTTGTTTACAGTAGGTATGTAGAAAAAAATCAATAACATGATAAGTTTTTAGTAAATATCAGAATAAATCATAATCATGTGCATTGATAGATGTTGATGTATATTAAAAACAGTGAAAGCTACCTATGAGATCACTTACAAAGCTAAGGTTATTTTTGTTCTGAAAAATATGATTTAGTAATAAAACACCATACCTACTTATTGTGCTAAATATAAATTTAATATTTAAAACTCTACAGGGTATTCAATAAGTTTTAAAAACTGCATGGACACGTTCTTAATATTACTTAAAATATATACACACCCAAATGTAAATGTTATACACTGACAAAAGGGCATTTTTTTGAAATAATCGCGGACGCAACTCCTAGGTCTTACCAAAATATTAGAAATTGGCGAGTCATGAGAATAAAATAGCATTTTTCGAAAACTACATGTTCGTTTTTTGAATCAACTTTGATTAATACAAATTTCTCAATAATTTTTTTTGATTTTTAGGTAGGTTTGAATTAAAACGAGTTCATTACAAATTTATTCTTTATTTGAATAAATTTCTGCAAATTAAGGAGTATAATAGCATAAAAACAACATTTTTATATTTTTTTGGGTAATTCTAAAAGAGTAGCTTTATTTTGAGGAAAACGTAAAACTTCTTACTAAAATTCTATTTAATTTAAAAAATGTCATGTTAAATACCTATTTTTAGTTCCCAAAGTAGTGTATGTTGTAATTATAAAAGTGTTTAATGGAAAAAAATATTGTTTTACTTTTGTTAACCGATTGATGTATGTATTTTTCTATAATGTTTAACGATCTATAGAAAATTATTCATAGTACATTAAGTACTTACACCAAAAACGTTTTAAAAGAATTTAGTTTTTTGTGCTTTAGTCTTTCGCAATAAAAATTATTTGGTAATGGTTTCAGGACTGTGTTCATATTGAATTTATAGCTTTACTGACGACTAACTTCGATTCGAAATTTGACCTTTTCAAGGATATAAATGATGAATATTTTAGGAAAATATTTATTGTGGTCTAATTTATTATAAATTAAATAAAGGCGCCATCAAAGCTGAAATTGAAATTAATTTTCACTTGTAATATTTACAAGGTGTATAAAAATGTTCTACTACCGTTAAATTTATGTAATAAAATTAAAAAATTTGAAATTCGTCTTGAATATTAATAATTGTCATTAATGTCATTTTAAGTTTCAAATCATAATATATTAAATTAAATGTTTCCTAATAACAACGATAGTAATTGTAATTCTTGCTGCGATGATAAATCTGATTGTAATAAAACGGGCAAATTTTGCGTAGCTTGGTCCACTTACATATGCGGAAAAGGCATTTGTAGTTCAGATGGATGGAGAGTCGAATTTCAGGGATCTCCTTTAGAAGTTGAAACAAAATGCCACGAAATGATTGATTGGGTCAACCACCCTCCTTTACCCGAATGTATTCCGGAATGTGGCCAAAATATAGCGTGTTGTAAATGTAAATTTTAAATAAAAACACATTTAGGAAAATTAGGGTGTTTTATTTTATATTTTAGTTTTTGGTGAAATAAATTAAATGAAAAAAACTTTATCAACATTTAAACGTAAGAATTTTTTTTGTATGGATTGTTGTATAACAGGATCAATATTTTGGAATGTTTAATAGATTGGTAAAAAACTGTTCGATCAAAGACTTGACGTAGGTTCAGGAAAAACTAAAAAAGTTGATTTTTTTTTCATTATACATATACAACATTTAAAATCCCACAGGAAAGGCAGCTAAAGAACGTGGGAGAAAAGCAACTACGTTTCATTGGAGTTCCATATGTGCCGAATTTATTTATTTATTTGTTTAACTGTCCATCCTAATAATAATACATAATATACAGATGCATAATATTATAAAGTGTATTACCAAAAAGTAGCACATTCAATTGCAGCAGGAAGGCGTGTGCAAGATCCAAATCTAAAGAAGGTTGATTTATGTTTTCACATATTAGTAAATGGTTAATGGTTTGTAAATTTCCACATTTTCAACTTTAAAGCCCCATTTCACGAAATTCGTTTACCATCTACCTGTTTTAGATCGTAATCTATTTAGAGTTCCGAGTTAACCATTTTTCATCAAAGCCTGGAGGAAGTTCTTCTTTTGGAGAAATCTTTAATTCTTTATCTGATATAGATAGACCACAATAATTTTCTTGAATATAATATTGAATTATCCAAAGGTTTAACAGATAAAAGAAAACTTTTCCTCGATTTACGTCTAGACCTTTTTTGAATGAAAACAAATAAAGGATTTCTATAATCAGTTGTTTCTTCCTTTCCACGATACTTGCAAAAGAACGCCTGATAGGAAGGAACTATTCCACTTAAAATATTGAGAAAACCAATAGGAGTGGATTTAAGACAACCAGCTATATACAACGTGTCTGATTTACAATTGGATCTAGATATTTGGCATGATTTGAATGTTCTTTGAAGAACACTAAAACCAGAGCAGAACATCTTAATGTATGAGCATTTACACCCCATTTGGTATACGTAACCTTTTGTAAAAGGTTATTTCTACTTGAAATTTTATTCTTTAAATTTTTAATATGTTGTTTATATATAATGTCCGATTCAGAGTAACTCCTAAATATGTAAGGATTCGGCAAATTTCACCATTTCTGGAAATATTTAATTTTAAATTTGCCTTTTTATTATTTAAGTGGAAGAGACTTTATATTGTTTTAGAAGGATTTGGATGAAGACTATTTTTTCATTATAATTGGAAAGATTTTTAAGCACAGAGGATAAATTATTTTGAATAGTAAGTAAATTCTTATTTTGTGTAATTATACTTATATCGTCAGCGAAGATGAACGATTAGTGTCTGGAAAAATGTTGAACAAAGTAGGCGCGAGAACACTTCCTTGTGGACCATTCTTCTGGACTCTCCATCTACTTTGTTTACCACCTAATTCTACTAGATAGCGTCTATTTTCTAATAGAGATTACGAATTACCTTAAAATCTTTTGTCAATTTATAAATTTTAGACAACAGAATACAATGATGAATCGTATCACATGCCATAAGCCGAAGAGAAGTCAACAAACACTGCACCAGAAAGATTTATACAGATTAAACATAGTTGCATATTTTATTTATGGAAATTCGGGAGAAAATAAATTGATACCTATTTGGTACTGTTTAAATGTTCTGGTAGTATTATTAATAATACATGGTTTGGAACAAGATAACGCTCCCCTACACTCTAGAAGCGCCGTTTTAAACAATCAAACTTTAAATCCCATAAATTTGTAGGAAACGTTAAGTAAATGGTTTGTTTTTTATTAAACATAATCGGTCAAATTCTCCTCTTAGCTAAAAGACGTTAAACTTCTTATTTGATCTTGGGACATCTTTTTTAAGGACTTAAAAATGTGTTACCAAATATAATGTTGGGAAGGCTTCTCCCATGATACCTCAAATTGTATATTTTATGACTGTAAAATTTGCAACTTTTCAACGAAATTTCTTAAATAGGAAAAAGTTATTAGTGAGTCGTGAATATTGATTAATTTAGGGTAAGTACTTCGGGGTCACTGTTAAACTTTACATTAGAATTGACTTTTGGCTTAGGAAGTTATTTTGATTTATATTTGGTTTTGAAATGAGAAATGATTCTGCACTTGGAACAAAGTTTAGATTCAAATGTTCGCAAGTAGCAGTAAAACTTGAAAAGTCTACCATTCGCCCGAGACACGTAGTTAAAAAGTATAAGTGACTTTTATAAATTTGTGCCTACAGGACTCTGTCGCAAGTATAAAATACATCCACACCAAATTGAAATATATGCCTCCCAGCCCCTTCCACCTCGGTCAATGAACGTTTTATCAGGGCTATAATAAATCACAGCCACCCTCGCCTTCTTCTCTTTACATAGGATCTAATCTCTTAAGTCCCTCGCAGTTCATTCCAAACGAGAAAAAGAACAACGCACAATGCTTGGAATATGAAATCTTCAAATACATTTTGCTCTATCTAAAACCATCCCTAATTCATGTTTGTCAAATATCAAATATGTTTCCGCAAAGATTATCTTGGTTATTAAAAAACGATTTTGGTTTAAAATACATACCATATCGAGCTTTCATTGTTTGCATAAATTCATTTTCATTCATATATTAAATGTAGGGTTTAAATCATTGGCTTAGGGCTTATGTTTAACAAATTTACAAAATATTATCCAATTTAACAACTGGAGAACAAATTTCCCGAAATAAATCTTATGATGTCAATGATACATTTATATTTGTGAAAATTCTACCACTTTTTTGGTAAGAATAAAAAGGGTTTCAAATTTAGCACCTATTGTACGTACGTCGAATAAATTCTTTTTCCAACCTAACATGACACACTCGCCTCTCTGGATTGTTAATATCGACCACCTCAACCGAAAGCGTATTTGTTTTGTTAGCCCAATATCCGTACACATAAAAATTGCCTTGCTTAGGGATTTTTAAATCTAAAAGAAAGTGAACAAAACAATCTTTAAAATTTTTTATAAATTAATTAATTTTTTATTAAAATTATAAGCTTTTCTCCTATAATAAATGTATTTAAAAAATTCTAAAGATTGGTTTGGCATTTTTATCAATTTTTTACCGAATTTCAGAGCATGCACTATTACATAAACACAGTAAAATTGCAGGAATATGATTTCATTGATATTCAGACCAATGTATTTACTCTGTTGAAAGAGAGTCTTTATGTTCAGCTGAATTACAAGAATTAAAATAAAAAGTGCTATTTTATCCTCTTTTCTTGTTAAAGTTGAATTTGATATTCGTTATATGATAACAATTTTACTAAAAATATAAGGAAGTTGAAGAAACCCAAATACTGCCGAATTAATTTTTTCTCTAAAAATTTTTGACTCCTTTTTTTGATGAATTGCTGTTTAGTGAATAATTTCGTATAATACTTTTTTTGTATTATAATATTAATGGTTTATCAGATATTGACCGCCCTTTTTACAAAGCATGTTGTTATCATTTTTGTTTAAAAAAAGATTTCAGTAATGTAACTTAGCCTGCTTTTAAAAGGACAGAGGTAATATTTGGGCTAATGAGCCTTAAATTCCTAAAAAGTTAAAACTATACATATAAAAGTTAAACCAACAGATAAAAATGAGCGAGAAACAACTAGCAATAAATAGAAATATGTAGGATATCTCAATTTGAGTTGCATTACATGGGTATCTTTGTTATTAAACTACAGATTCGGTTAAATGGGAAATGTTTTACAGTTTTTTATACTGCCATCTAAAATAATCAAAAATTCCGAGGCATTCCTAGGATAAACCCAAAAATTAATTTTTTTAAAAAGTCGATTATTTTTTTTAAGCCGAACTTAAATATGATTTACAATAAAATATGACAAATTCGATTTTCAAGATATCGATAGCAACATTCTTATTTTAAATGGGCACCTTATTGATTTTTTCGACAGTTAAATTGCATTTTTTTCTGATTTTAACGATGTGTTACAATCCATGTTGAAGTAATACACTAAGGAATATTTGATAATTGAATCAAATTAAATAAGCTATGACTTTTTGACAACTTCTTTACACAAATGAAGATTCGAGCTGTTATTTCACATTTACGTTTTTTTTTAATTCTTCAATCAAAATTTCTTAAATCATGATCCATCAATATACCAGAAAATTGATAATAGGATAATTAGTAACATAAAAACTAGAAATTAAAGAAAAAAGGTCTTAAAAAGCTCTTTTAAAAATAATTTTTTTTTGAAGTTTTGCTTATGTTAAGCTATACATAAATAGGGAAGTATATTTTTTATCCAATTAAGAAATTTCTGTTGTTTTGTGATTATAAAATCTGTTGATTGATTTATAACTAGGTTTACAAGTTCTTGAAATATTATTTAATTTTTTTTATAAATGTTAATATGTACATAATTATATGGATTTTAATAAAAGGAGATTAAATGCAAATCGATTCAAAATGATTCTTTCATTCAAGTCGAGTGAAATCCATTAAATACGTTTTTTAACAATAGCATTTAAATCGGTGCACATTGAAAACTAAGTTTAGATTTTAGATTTTTGTCCTAGGTACTGGGTTAAATATTTTTAGCATGTAATATGACCATTTGTAAGATCATGCGACCATTCCTACCCTTGAAATTATTTAAAGAAACATCGTGTTACGTGGCTCTTCGTGCAACTGAAACTGTCTACTTTGTATTTTGTAGTTTTTCAAATGGATTTTGAAAAATTTATTCTGTTTTTGAAAGTACACATATTTTAACTGGATGCTTTAAATTGATAAAATGTGCATTTGATATTGACATCTGCGAACACCAATTTAAGAAAATAAATTTTATGGGGTGATTCTGAACAAAAATGTTAGCCGTAACATCGCTGTTAAATTTGACAGTCACCCAGATGTCAAAGAAAACGCTATTCTGTAAACTTTACTGCAACTTGAGGGCGATGTGAAATAAAATTTTCACGGTTAAAATAACATCGATATTTTTGTTCAGGATTACCCCCCCATTATTATTAGAGCACCGTTTCAAGTTCGTTACAAGCCATAGGAATGACCTAAAATAGAACAACTATTTTGTAATAAAAAAAAATCAGCCATATTGGATCCGCAATTTTGTTTTTATCTGAAAAATGTCATATTTGAAATCACCTCAAAAACCCCCACATACTGATTTTCAACAAAATAAATTATTTTTTTAATAAAAAGAAGTCGGTCATCTTGTATTCGCTATTTAGGTTTTTACAAAAAATTTCAAAATCGAAATCATCAAAAAACTCCCACGTACTGACTTTTTGCAAAATTAATTATTTTTTAATAAAAAAGTCGCTCATATTGCATCTGCTATTTTGTTTTTTTATAAAAAAATGTCTAATTTTGAATCAGCGACCTCAAAGATACGCCTGCATCAATTTTCATTGAAATTAAAATACGGGATGAGACTTTGTCTTCGTTTTCGGTTTTTCTCCATTGAAATTATGTGGGAAAATATTTTTAAAAGTTTTAATCGATTAAAATGATAAAACCAGATTTGATGCTGCAAGTTTCATGCAATTAATTAAAAAAATAGTCCTATATAAAGAACAGGTGGAAAGTTGACACTTAGAGTTCTTTTATTTATATTTTTTTGTTGGCAAATAAATTCCAATAACCTGCAAAGTTAATATTATGAGTAATTGTTATGATAAAAAATTGTTTATACTTTTTTGTAAGCCAAAAAAAATTTGAAAACAATAATATTATATTTTATTTAAAGAAATAATTGTTAAAAAATGTATAATTTTGTTATGGTTTATAAAAATGAAATTTAGAACATTCATTCTTGTAAAACAATTATTAATAATAAAATATATAATTAATATATTTATATTAATACAACAATCTTAAAATTTTTACCAGCACTAGTAACATACGGCAGGAGTAAATCGGGCTCTTTATAAAAAATGTTCGCTTAGCTGCGTTTATAATTAATTAATTGAAATAATATTTTTTTTCCAACGCTATCAAAAAGTTAAGGTATAATCTAAGAGTTCACTTTTTCGTTCTTTGTTTTAAGTTTATTTTTAATCTTTTTACAGCGCTCCAAAAATTATGTTAAATTTTAAGGAATTTTTAGAATACTTTAAACATGTACTCAAAACAATAAACGGAAACCTAACTCTTCGTTTATACTTTAACCTTTTGCTAGCGTTGGAGAAAGAATATTATTTTAATTAGTTTTTTATCTGTGTTATAAATGCCGCTAAGCGAACGTTTTTTGTAAAGAGCCCGTTTTACTGCTAATGTATGACTATTTGGTTTGTCAAAAACCATAAATGAAAAAATTAGTACATAGCAACAAGACTCTTCTGTGTACCAAAAAAAAGAAATTTTAAAAAAGCTGCACTGGAAAAAAGTTATGACCAAAACCGCAAATATCAACCGCCTTAACCTTATTACTACGTGCAAAGTAGAACATACCTTTGGGAGAATAAAATTTAAAACCAAAGAAATTTATCCTTTGCATTTACTTACATATTTATTTAAAAAAAATTAAGAATTTGACTCCCCCTCGGAAAAAAAGTATATGGTCGCCATTTTCACAAAAACCCGAATGGTTACATTTTAATTCAATCAATTTTTTTTCTGAAGAATATTTTTTATTAAATGACGGCTCCAAGCACCAATTGGGGGATCATTTTTAAATCAACTTCAGTTTATTCTTGAAAATAGTTTCTAGGAATATCGCAACTGCATCATTATACTAAGTAATAAAATGTTTTAATGAACTAGTAAATCATCGTTCTTATTTGTAAACTAAGTATAGTACTCCAATATTTCAAGATAATTAAAAAAAATGATTTATGTACAATTTTTTAGTTGGACGCAACTTTTAATTTATTGATTTTAGGTCTTTGCTCTAAAATTACGAATAAGAAAATAGTCTTTTCTTTTAAAAAGCAATGTTTTGTTTAAAAATTGGAATAGATACAAAGGGAAAAATATATTTGAATTCATAAGTAGGTTTAAAGTTTCCATTAAAAAAATAAAAAGAGCATAAGAAAAGGTTCAGTTTTAAATTTATTTTATAACAATATAAAGAAAACAAAAAATCAGTCCATCCTGTTTATCTGATGTAATTACGAGTACTGGGTGCCCGTATAATGCAAATACCTAACGAAAATGTTAAAAAATATTCGAAAAAATATGAGTAAAAAACTAACTAAGCCACGTTAATTTGCAGCCGGTTAATCGATAGTCATCTATAATTTAATGGTCAATTTTCTGGAAAAATACAAAAAGTATTATTGAAGGTCATAAAGGTACCTGCCCCCAAAGCCTCTTTATTTAAATCCTTTAGATTTTTTTTCTGAGGTTCGGTAAAAGATGTCCTCTCATACCGTCTAAGACCATTTCCGGTAATTAAGGATTGTTAAAATTTTTACCAAATGAGCGTTTCTTATAAAAATGTATGCATACAAAATTTCATTAGAAAATTTTTTGTACTTTGGCAGCAATTAAAAAAATCTTAGGGGTGCATTTTTGGATATAGATAAATTTGGTCAAATAGACTTATTTTCATGTCTACTATCACCAGTTAAGCGTAGTTATGGGACACCCTGTCCTTGTATATTAAAATTACGACATAATATTAATAGTAAGTTTAGATATTTAAATTATAAGCTCATAAATCTGTTAAATTGTTTTTAATCCTTTTAACAATTAATTGCAGAGTTTAATATAATTTGAATCGGGGTAGACGTAATTGTATCACATTAAAGCCAATAATACAGAAGTGCTCTGTCAAAATGTAGATAAACTTTTGAAGATTTATTGTAACACAACTTCTTACTTAATTGACGTGTCAAGTTAATTTCATAATTACCAAGGATTATCACAGCCACATTTCCCTTCATTTGTCAAGAAACAATTAAATCTCTCTTAACATCATTTTCGAAGAGAATTTTAAACAAAACAATTTAAGTGCAACAACTTTTCCTCAGAACTTGATGGATTCAACTAATCGTATTTTACTTCAATAAAACTTGTTTTAAACAAAATTTGCTCAAATTTAATCAATACCAGATCTAATTAGATATTTTTTGGATTAAAATGACTACTAAGTAGTTCACGTAATAATATACGTTTTACAAAAACATGTTTTTTTGTTAAATTAGGTTTTAAAATATATTTTTAGTAGTTTTACTTAATTAAATATTATCTAAAATTTTTATGTGAAAATCCTGTAGTGTGTAAAATGAATATGCAAATTTCCTAACGAATCCTTTAATTAAAGTTTTGTCATCAACCAAGAGACAGGTTCTAGAAACATAAAAAAAGGGAATAATATCTAACCACTTAAGTTTTAAATTACGCGCGGTTATAAAACGGAATAGGTAATTAATTTTGTAGTTAAATTTTATTACAATCTGTTTTTGCAGGTATTGTAATCGTAAATAAGATGTTCAAATCTATTTTTTACGTCAAATGAAAAGTATAAAAATAGATGCTCGAAATTGAGTTTTTTTTTTGTTTTAATACATCTTATTACATTTTGTCTAAATTATGACAGATATAACATATTTCAAAAGTGAAAAATAAATGGGAATATATTTTTAGCCAAAAAAACTGCAAATATTTCTTAATAGGTTAATAAGCTTATTAACTTATGACTGATCGACTCTTTAGAAATTATTTCCATTAAAGTTTAAAATTTAATAACCTTTTAAATTTCGATTAAATTTTAAAATGTCTTAAGCAAATAATAATTAAAAATCCTGATCCTTTTTCTACAAAGAGTGCTAAAAGATTTTCCTTGCAAAGTAGCTCTGACCATTAAATTTGAAGGCGGATATTTGAAAGGGTTTTTAAAGTCAATAATAAGGTCGAATTCTAATAAAGTCGCTGAGATTTAAAGCACTAAAAGCTTTTAGACTAAAGTCTCTAAAAACAAGTAAATGCCAATTACAACTATTTTAATGTACAGCTTTTGTATTGCATAACATAAAAGTATAACTTTACATTATGAAATAGAATACTAAAAAATTAAATTTTCTATTTATCCAATTTATTTCACCAACAACAAAGTTTTATTCAAACAAATTTAAAAGTTTTGAATAGTCCAATTAAAGTAACGTAATTGCAACAGTTAAAAAATCCAAATGAACTATTCGTTGGAAATAACTTGCTTGCATTGAGTTTTTGTAAAATTATTTTCCAGTTTATGATTGCTTATATGAATTACATGAATTTCTAGTGAAAATAACTGCGGCTAGTAAATATTTACATTATTTTACAATACTTGGCTTTGTTTACTTACATTCCTCGATAAACAAAATATTGATATTGTGGTACCGATTTTAGTGCATATTATGGTGTCAATATTTGGTTATATTTTTCAATTTATCATGTTATTTTCCTCATGACCTCATGCAATAAGCGATATTTTTTTGATTCTGCACAAAGTTGTTGTAATGTTCAATACAATATTTGTTTATGATGATTGATAATTTGATTAAATAAGGACCTATATAACCTATATAACTAAGTGGTAAAATAGTAATTTCTAAGAAAGCTTTCTTGGAAAAATCACGCGTTGGGGTGGCGAAAGAGGGTTTGGTGTAACTTTGGCGGGTCTCTTAGTGAGTCATAACTGCTGGGGCATCCAACTATTGATTTCTGTCAGCAGTTAGTACCAACGTGTATATAGCGCTTTAGCTTTTCATTTTAATTGGATTTATAGCTGAATGAAATATGAAATTTCTAATCTTGGTCCCCATTAGATATCAATTTTAGATCTTCAATGCCAGCTGATTGCTTACCAAATCCTTTTATGACAACATTTAAAATATCATATTTCACCTAATTTCTCAAATTTCATTTCCACTTTACCTTCAAGATATTAAAAGGAAATTGATAATCATATTGAAGTGAAAGCAGCCGATCTAAGTTATTTTAAGGAATAAAAAATATTTTTTAGGCCAGATTCTTTCTGTAAATACAGAAGTTGTACTATTTATTTTTAAGTCAGTAGGATGATATAAACAAAAAACAAATCCAATTGATGAGATGGTGCTTTATCATTACGTATTAACCGCGATATAGAAGTCTTCATGTTTCGGCACTCATCTGCCATGTTCAGGACCGCTATTAAGAGTTAAGTATTGACTATAGTAAAATTGGATTATTTACTGTAGTCAATTTGAACTATTGGTCCTGAAGATGGCACAGCTTCCTTCGTTTTCATTATTTCTTTTTAAGTATTTTGGAGCATGTTAACTTTATATTGAGTTTTGAGGTGGAATTCTGAAGCAGCTAAAATCTCTACTTAACTCGGATGTATGTCATTGTTTGTTTGTTTGATGTCATTAGCTTCGTTCCTCGTTGAGTTAAACGCGTCATTAACGTAAGTGGAAATAAATAATAATAATAGCTTAAACTGAGATAACTTTAGGCTAAATTTTGGAATATGGCAGTTTAACAAACAAAGTTGCAATCGATGATGTAGATTTTGATTTAAAATAAAAATCAAATGAAGGATAATTCCTTAGATCTGCATTGCTGCAATGCAGTGCAGTCCTCTTCATTGCATCTTACGAAGAGTTGAGCAGTATGTGATGCTGATGAGTGCTATTAAGCATGAAACGCAGCGTCCATCACTCTGCAAATTGTGTAATTGCTGCTTGCTATACCTGGCCACTAAAAAAGCAGATCTAAGGAATTAACCTTTATTTGATTTTTATTTTAGAAGATAGTTTGATATACTGTTAGTAATCAGTTAGTTTCTGATATTAACTGAAAGACACTTAAAATACTAAAAGTTGGTAATTAACAGTAGATCAAACTATCTTTTTCCAAAATTTGCACCAAAGTTATGGAAATCATTAATACTTAGTATCTTACAATTCACATCACAAATCTATTAGGTTGAGATCTAATTATTATCTGTAGATTTTTTTTCTGGAGCAAATCGGTAGAAATCGAAATCTTTCGCTCTTGTTGTTGTATTGGAAAAATAGCTCAATTTCCACACCTTACCGAATTTTCTGATGGAACAAGAGTTCTCAGAAAGTGCTCTAGTAGTGCAACTGTTATCCTCTTCCACACCCGCTAGAAGAACCTAGTGATCAAAATCGAAACATCAACCTCTTCCTAACTTGTAGTATGTATTACGAGGTAGTGATATGAGCTATCAACTTTGAAAAGAAAAAACCATTATCAGCATGCCATTATGCTAATCGTTCCTTCGCCGAAATGATCGTTTAAATTGCAAAATGGGCTTCCAATCTTTCTCTAAGTGGTACCGCTTAAATTAGCGTATATTAAATGTACAGTTTTGGATACGCATTTTAATTTTCTGACCATATGAAGAAGAATACTATGAAAAATATCAATATAGTCTGGATGTTCTTTGAGCGTCAGCAAGATGTGGTTCTTTAAAATGGATAGTTTCCTCAATCTAGATTGTATTGAATCTGAATAATTCTTTGAAACCAAATAATCAATTGTTATTATTATTAGGAATTTATTTGTATTGTAGCAGATAATAAATAAAGAAAAAGTTCAAATATCCTTCTTTTTACAACAATGTACGAAAGGAGCCTTAGCTTCTCTTCTTTAAAACACGAACAAGGCATTAAGAAAGACTACACTAGTTTATTGTTCTTTTACTGAAAAGACCACTTCTAACTTTATTATTTCTTAATCATTTTATTAAATGCCAAAGTAAGTTTATATCTTTAGTCAGAATCGGTCAAAAACGTTCAAAACTGCTAAACTGAAGTAGGAATTTTAACTACTTATAGAGGGCGCTATAAATGGAATATATTCGGTACTCGTCATTGTCAAAAATTATATTGCACTCAACGAAACACAAATAGAATTATTATTTACAAAAAAACATGTGCTCATGCGTCAAATCAAATAGAATGTACCGAATATAAAAGTTCATATTTTTGCCAGCAGAGGGCGAGTGGAATTTTAAAATTCACAATAAACAAATCTCGTAAAATATTGACTGCAACGTTGTAAGGGTTGTATATCCGTTCTACTTCGTAACTCGGTAGGAGTTGCAGTGAGTTGCATATTTCTAAAATGTCGTAACTAACGATTCTAGCTAATGTCCAAAAGTCATAATTTGCCAACTGAGATCGTATTGTACCACTTCTTGTAACAGCTATCTTCTTTTGATAGATCATGTTCTTCTTTTTCTTCCTATTCAAAATCATTTAGATCTCAACTTATACTTTGATTAAATGATGGTCTTGAATGAGCTGAGTTTCTTCGTAAAATATTTTTATTTTGAGTCTTAACAAAATATGATCTTGGAGTAACATGCTTTCCAAACATCTTCCCTGGTTCTCTTACTTTGTTTCTTAATAAAACAACATTTTCATTTTCTTTAAAATCATTAAATGATTTCGCATTTTATCATAATTAATTTTAGACTTTTTTTTGCCTTAATTTATAATCATAAGTATTAATATTTTTAGGTCTAAATAAGTTATAATGCATTGGTTTTGTTGTACTCAATGAAATTTTAGGTAGAGTTGCATTTAAAACTGGAATATTTCGATATTCTACAATTATAAAATTTAAATAATTTCCATTTTCTACACATATTTTATTAATACTCAATTTTAAATACCTACTGATTTTTCAGCGTAACCATTATTAGATTTTGTATACATAGAGGACTGCTTGTAACTACTTCTATATCCCAATTTCTAGTAAAATTTTAAAATTGAAATGAAGAAAATGGCATATTGTCACATAATTTAGGCACAAATAGGTTTAATTGATTCTATAACCAATAAAACAGTTGTATCTAAAATTGAATCAATCCAATTTGAGAAATAATAAACAACTACTAAACAACCTACTTTTTATAAGGTAGTTCTGGCAATTTATGAGAAATTCTTCAACTTTTGCTGATCTATATTTTTCACAAATTCTTCATTTACTAATCATTTCGTCTATGTCATGTTAAGCCAATCAAAAAATTGACACAAGCTCTAGCTAGTTTTACTTGGACTAAAATGACCCAAGTGTAATTTATCTAACATATCTTCTTTAAAGATTTTCATTTAAAAATACCAAATTGTTTGATATATCATTTTTTAATTTGAAATAAAACAGTACATTAACTGGTATTTTCTTTTTACTAATAGCCCAACCATGATAAAAAATAATGGTTCTTCTAAAAGTTATTTTATTCTCGCTTCACGAATTATTAAATTTTTGTAATTTGTTACAATACTATGAATAATTTCAGTTAAATTGTTTGAAGAAATTGCTGTTATCACAATCTCTGGATAATAAATCTGATATGTACATTTTCTTTCCAGGAATATGTGTACGTATTTAAATTATATTTTAATAACTTTACAGCCATTCTTTGCAATCTATTCGAAACTAATTTGAGAATTTTTTTTTTCAATATTGATACTTTTGGTAAATGATTAGTTCTCACAGTTACACATTTTTCATAAGAATTCAAATCTGCAGCATATACTAAACCCAGAAATTCTGTCTCAATTTGAGCATAATTATTCTCTACATTTCTTGAATATTTAGAAGCATATGCTATTGCTATTGATTATTTATTTTATATATTACAACATCCTAAAGCATTTTGAGATGCATCACATTCCAAAGTTAATTCTTTCATTATCTATCTATCATAATTTACTAAAACAAGTAATGAAGATATATCAGGCTTTGGGCCCAAAATCCTTTCTTAAAATTTCCTTATTTTTATTTTTCAATCAATATTATAGGTAATTTTAGTTTGTCATTAAATAAATGTACCTATACACTTTACTTGTATAAATTTTTAAAAGAAAATTGCACAAGTCGTCTTGTAAAAATCACTTTGGTAAATTACATTCGTTGCATGTTTAACATGCTTTCCAGTCTTTCTCGTTATTCATTAGTTTTGATTTAGAGAAAGATGACGTAAAGATTAAAAGCATTTAAATTGAATTTACAAGTCACTTTTGTATATTTAAATTCCTTTCAAGGTAATGTGCGTTTACATAATTCATTTCGGTTGAGTACGAAGATTTTTCAAATATGAAAACAGCAATGATTTAAGATTTTGCTTAGATTACGTTTTAAGGCTTGGGTAGAATATTTTTTCCACCTTCATTCAACTATGGAAAAACACATTTGTTTCTTTTAAGAAAAATCGCCGCATAGATTTTCTAACAATGGTGATATCTTGCCTGTTATAAATCACTCTTTACATTGCTTATCTATTAAACGAAATGTTTCGTAAACACATTAGAAAGAATTAAAAGGTAATTGATAGTTACGATTGAAAAATTTATTTTCTCCATTGTTAAATTGATTAGGTTGTATTAGAATATTCCATTTCCTGACCATATAATTTTACAACCCAATTTAAAAATCCTACTACAGAGTGCCCATTAAACACGTAGCTTCAATCAATTTTAATTGAATTAAAAGTCCGATTTTGCATGTGATCGTAGTGGCCATACCCTATTAAAAAAATTGGTACGATAAATCCAATAATTTGAAAATGTTTTAAAATGTTTCATGAAAATTTTGATATTTAAGATTGGTGTAAATATAGACTTCTTTCATTACCAAGTTTGATAACATAAATAACATATGGTCAATTGAATTATAGCAAAAAAATTTTTGTTAGAATCACTCTTTACAGAGTTCTGATTTTGCTATTTTATTTAAATCCATGCTAAGAAATAGTAAAATTAACAATAATTATCTTTGTTTCCCTCAATTCTCATATAATATAATAAGATAATTCAGCTAAACTAAGTAGATGTGGCTTTGTCTTAATGAAGTGGGAGAAACACCACATGTTTCGTCCTTTTGGGAATAATTTGTTAGTGCCCTGCTCAAGAGACAATAGCTTACTTATAAGGGATAATAATGATCACTTTCATACAAAAAAATCAACACTTGTTTCCATTATTAAAGATAAATGATGATAAATATAACCTGAAGTTTTATAAGAGATAATTAACGTTGAAATGTAGGTGGCTGAATGTGAGGTAAGTAAAAAATGCCTTTCCTTATTTGTTTGAGTTGTATATAAATAGATCTAGCTTCGCATCAAGGATCGAGCAAAAAAATATGCTGTATTTTTTAAATGTTCGGTTGCTATATTTTTCTCTCTAACCTTAAAAAACCTGGTCAAAAAAAATTAAAAATATTTTTTAAATCTATCTAGAAATCCACCCTTTTTCATGTTTTTTTTTTTAATTTTTCACAAATCTGGACATAATTTAAAAAACAATATCATTAAATTCTTGAAAATACAAACTAGGATATTTATTCTTGAGATTTCTTCAATAACGTAAAATGATCAAAATAAGGTGCTTGAAAATAATGAGTATTTTGAAATGATTTTTTGTGATATAATTAAGTGAAAGCAAGGCAAGGGGTCGTAATAAAAAAGGGGCGAATGTGTAATAAACCTTTTATGCGGAAGGAAAAGGTGGATGATGTTAAATGATGTGTTCAGCTAGTCTTACCCCGATTAGGCAAAGATGTGCTAGGTTGCAAGACAAATGTGTTATCAGGGCGGACATTATTTGGCATATTACCCAACCGAGTGAGAGTATGGTGAAAAGGGTATTATAAATCGGACGTGAATCATTTGGAACATTGGTCGGCGGGTGTTCTGTATGTGTCGGGGGTCGGGACCAGACCCTCATCCGACATCGCAACAACGGGGGATGTCGAAGTTAGCGACAAGACGTGAACACCGAAAGCACTTACGGGTCCCCATATACCACCTAAGTAAAGCACTCTCTCGGGTCAAAACAGTGTACTGGGTGACACGCGGGCTTAATTAAGGAACTTTATCGTATTACCAATAATAGCCTCGTTCCAATCTCGATGCCATCACCCCTCATAGGAAGCAACTTGTTCCCTCAAGTTTCAAACAAACATCATGCTCTCCACCTAATTTCTACACTTTAATTAAACACAATCTTTTTACATCCATTTCTTAAATTATCTTATAAATTTTAAGTTCAATTTTAATAATTAAGTTTGCAGTCAAATTGAAGCTTTTAACTTGTTTTATGATTAAAAATTTAATATTCTAAGAGAGGAAATTAGACTTCTTCCCACAAGCTAAATATACCCTCTAAAGAACGGCAAACTTCATTTAAAACTGCATTATACCTATACTAACTTAATTAAAAAAATAACTACATCACAAAAGCGGTATGCTAATATTTGCATAATTTCATTGTACGCTATACAGTACATGAAAACAATCTTTTATTGTTATAATAACTAGTTTATTACTTTCTTAGTTCAAAACTTGATTAAGATTTTCACGAAATAAAGGACACACAATCATTAGTAAGGATTAGTACAATATAAGCCAGTCCAAACGAGGACTTAAGAAGCGCCCATCATCAATAGAAAACCATTACAGAAAATAATACTTCATAGAAGACACATTCTACTAATTCAATGTCAATATGTATTTTGAACGGAAAATCCAACCTCATATTATTTGACAAAAAATTAATTAATATTTTGTTGATCCTCCTCTTTGATTTTATTATAGCCTGTATTCTTTGTATGTTACTATACAGGGTCCGGCTAAAGTAACGGAACAGCGACATATTTATAATTGAATGAATATTTTTGTTTTTCCAAATTTCAACACCTATCGAGTTTCACCTCATTGGGAATGAAAAAAGAAACACATTCCTGCAAACCAGAAGTTATTATGTTGTTTTGTCAAAAAGTTATTAAGGATTAAGTGCCTAAGAAGTTTCGTCACATTTTGCGATCCAACTTTTTTTGCAACGTAATAATTTATTAAATGGCATCGTATGGCTTAAACCGAAAGTCATTACTACTGCTTATTAAAAAAATTTGTGAAATTAAATACCAAATTTTCTTGCTCTGTAAAAATCAATTATTTATTTTTTTAATTTTATAACAAATCCTCAAATTTTCGCCTTTAATTTCGCAGGAACCCAAGTGGTGATACGTAAAATTTTGTACATTTTGGAGCAAAAGGTGATAAAAATTCCTAGAGAGTTAATCTCTAATAACTTTTTAACAAACCAACATAATAGCTTCTAATTTGCAGAAAAGTATTTCTTTTTTATTCCCTTTAAAATAAGGTGAAACACAATAGGGGCTACAATTTAAAAAAAATGGGGGTAGTTCCCCCCCACAAGATACTCCAAAAGATGGCAAAGTTCTAAACCATCTCAGAATAAAGCTTTTATAATACCGTATAAGTATGCAAATTTACTAAAAAAATATTCAGGCAATCCAACATTACGCCGCTGTTCTGGTACTTTTGCTGGACCCTGTATATCTACTAGTGTTTTGCAATCTTATTACATATTATTTCACACTCTTTAAAATCATTTTTAGAGCTGGTTTTGAAATTATACAATTGTTTATAATATACTAATAGTTAGTCAATCTTATATAAGAAACTAAAGATGCATAAAGGAATGATAAATGACGGTGCATTTATGAAATCGAATTTAATCTCCTTGAAAACAAACCAATATTCTACCTTCTACCAACTCTTTATCGCCTCGGAGTCCAGGCTAATTACTCTGGTGTCTACTCTAAAATGATACATACCTCTTTTATACATGTGCATTATCTAACTTTAAGAATATTATTTATTTATTTCGTATCCATCCTAATAAGACTTAGTACTTAATACCTAATATATTGTATATAAAGATAATATAACATAATACATGTATATAAACATATTGTAAAGAGTTGATGACGAAAAAGTAGCACCTGCAATTTCAGCAAGTGCAAGATCCAAATGTGAACAAGGTTTATTTAATTTCACACATAAAATGATAATGAAACGCCGGGTAACCTTCGGTATGCAATTCAATTAAACCAAATGATGCAGTGGAGGCCACTCTTTATTACACATAAATCAAAACTAACAGATCAAAATGTTTCGGCACGCAATGTCATCTTCAGAAGCAATTGTAATTGACAAGATCCAAATCGTTTTCTTTTTACATATTAGTGAATGGTTCATAGTTTGTAAATGTCCACATCTACCTGTTTTAAATCGTAATCTAATTAGAGTTTTTCAATTAACCTGGAGGAAGTTATTTTTTCGAGAAATTTTTAATTCTTTATCTATATCAGATAAAAAATTACTCCACAATAATTTTCTAGATTCTAATATTGAATTAACTAAAGGTTTGAGAAATAAAAGAAAACTTTTCCTCGATTTAAGTATAGATCTTATGGGTATGATACCATATAAGGTGTCTATAATCTATAATCAATTAGTTGTTTCTTCCTTTCCCTCCTACTTGCAACAAATCGCATAATGTTCGAAGGATCTATTCCACTTCAAATATTGAAAAAATCAATAGGGGTGGGTTTAAGATAACCAGTTATAATACTACATGTCTGATTTAGAACTGGATCTAGATATTTGGCCTGATTTGAAACTTCCCATACTGGAGCAGCATATTCAGCTTTAGAGAACACTAAAGCTAGAGCACAACATCTTAATGTATGAGCATTTGCATCCCGTTTGGTATAAGTAGGTTTTTGTAAATTGCTATTTTTAGTTGAAATGTTATTCTTTATAGTGCTAATATGTTGTGTATATTATAATGTATAAACCAGGGTAACTGTGGCGGTATTGCAAAACTCAACATTTTCACTTTTCCATGAAATAATTATTTTGAGATTTCCTTTTTTATTATTTAAATGATATATACTTGATATTGATTTATAAGAATTTGGACGAAGACTGTTTTTTCATAATAATTGGACACATTTTTAAGCGTAGAAAATAAAGTATTTTGAATAATAAGTAAATTTTTATTTTGTGTAATTATACTTAGATCGTCAGCAAAGATGAAACTGGTGTTTGTAAAATAGGTTGATCACTTGTGTAAATATTGAATAAAGTAGGAGCGAGAATGCTACCTTGTGGAAGACCATTCTTCTGAATTATCCATCTACTTTGTTTACCACCTAATTCTACTCGAAAGCGTTTATTTTCTAATAGATTTCGGATGATTTGAATTACCTTAAAACTTCTGTCAATTTATAAATTTTAGACAAGAGAATTTTAGACTAATCGTGTCATACCCCGTAGAGAGATCAACAAAAGCAGCACCTATTATTAAAATATTCTCAAAACCAACATGTTGGGTAAAGTAATGGTGATATACCCAGTTTTAGCATAGTAATTATTTTTGTTTTTCTTCATATCTTTGATATATTCATTTCAAAAATACAATTATTAAAAAAATTCTAACAAATTGGAAAATAACTTTTGTTTTTTTTAGTTTTTTGACCATATAATTCTTCTTTGTACTTTCTAACTAAAGTTTTATCTACCATGAACAGCCCCTTTTTCATATTATTGTTGCTGACTTTCAGAGCTTTGCATAACATACTTTCTTATTTTTTAGTTGGAATAAATAGTTTGGTTTTAATTTATAATACAAAAAGTTCGGGAATATCCATTTATTTTTGAATTGAAGCATTTCTTAAAAAAAAGTGTCAAATAAAAGTTGTATGTTTCTAAACATTAAAAAGTCCTTTTGGTGGAAAATTTCATTTAATTCCAAAATCACACCTATTGGAGTTTTTATGTAGCTACAAGTTTCGGTAGACCACTTCTTGATTATAATCTTAGACAATGTTTTTTGGTAGAACTTTCAAAAATTTAGAGCAATACCTAATTGTTGGTTTTGTGGAAATATTTATAAGGGAATATTGAAGCTAGTAAATATACCTCTTGGGGTGTTGGTTTTCAAGAAAGATGATGTATTCGATTTTTCACAAATACGTTAATTTATATGTGTAAAAGCGCTTTTTTACCAAAATGGTCAAGAGTTTGAAACTCGTAAATAATTTCCGAATATTTTTTCTTTTTGCTAAAGGCTAAATGTGATTTATCAAATGAAATAAACTAGGAAATAAAATACTATACTCCATTCAGTTTCAAGATAGAGTAACTGACAACAAAATGTTACATGGAGAAATGAATTTGATTGGTCGTTGTATGATTTAAATTTAGCATTTAGCCCTCCCAATAAAAAACTTAAAAGAAATCATCTCAGTGTTGGCGCCTATGAAGGGGAATAACACTCGGTAGCTAAACATGGTCCTGTAAATGGTGATGTTGACATAAATTTGTTGTCAGTCACTCTATCTTGAAACTAAATGGAATATACAGTATTGGAAAAAAGTTTGCATTTTCTTATCATATAGGTTATAATATTCTGAAATAAATAAGTTTAATATTTCAAAATAAGAAGGCTTTAAATCTACATTATTTCATAATTGTTTTATTAAATAAAAATTGGAGGGTTCGTAAAATAATTTAGTAATAAGGCTGGAAAAAAGTAAGGCAACAATTAGAAACTTATTATTTATTCATATAAAAATACAAATATTAAGGTGTAAACTAATATTTTGTCCAATACCCGTTGTTCTTAAGCATATCAGCACATCTTCTGGGCATTGATTTTAAAAGATTATTAATTAAAATTGGATCTACTTCATCCCAAGCATTTTGAAGTTCTGAAAAGAGTTCGACCAAATGTTTGTAAGTTTTATAGCGAATTTTGTTATCCAAAATACTCCAAAGGTTTTCAATTGGATTTAAATCCGGAGATTGTGATGGCCATTTCAATAAATTAATTTTTTCTTAGCAAACCATTGTTTTACAAACTTTGATGAATGCTTTGGATCATTATCCTGCTGAAAGAAGTGGGAGAGTGCTGTCAGCAAATGAGACCATAACGCTCTCCAAAATATTTTTATACACAAAACGATCCATTATACCATTTATACGATGAATGCGGCCCAGAGAGGCACCCCCAAATCATTACAGATCCACCACCATATTTTACTGTATGTATAACATATTTGGGATGTAATCTTTTGCCCTCAGGACGTCTCACATATTGTATTCCATCACTACTTATCAAGCTAAACTTTGATTCGTCTCTGAATATTACCCTATTCCAATCTTCCAAAGTCCAATTAATGTGGTCTTGAGCAAATTTAATTCGGGAACGTCTGTTTTTCTTTAAAAGTAGAGGTTTCTTTGCTGGTCTTCAAGCTATAAGATTGTTCTCACTTTTTCTGACAGTGCGTGATGTAATATTTGAAAACTGATTGTTACCAAATTGAGCCTTAATTTGGTTTGAAAATAAAATTTTTTTTTTGTTTTGAAATATTTATAAGCGCTCTATCTTCAAGTAATGTTGTTTTTCGTGGCCGTCCAGACTTTTTTTTTTAAATCTACTGTTCCACTTTCATTATACCTTTCTATAATTCCGGATATAATGCATCTATGCAGCGAATACTTTCTAGAAATATCAACTTGTGACACTTTTTTTTATTAAAATCACTAATTATAAAAATTTTAATTTCTTTTGAAATTTTCATTCCTCGCGGTATGATGGATAACCATAAACTAAGTATTTGAGTAAAATGTGAAATAAAATTTTTCATTATTTTGTGTATTTTAATAAAGTAGAGAAACATTACTTTTTTCCAACAATAAAGCGTGAATGATAACAATTCTTTAGAAATATTTAAATTTTCATTTTATTTTAAAATAAACTTTATAAATTCGATACTAAATACTGAGTGTTAAAATTAAACACTATTTTCACTATTTTTAAAAATTTTGTTTTTTACTCAAATTTTAAGAAAATAGCTGAACAGGTATTTTTTGTAAATTTATAAAATTTTAAGAACATGGCCACGAAAGTCAATGAAAAACATAAAAAATGAAAATTTAAAACTTTATTATGAAAAGTTTCTACGAAAAATAATTTTAATAAAATGTATCTTCTATCTTCAAAACTGATATTTCTAACCATTTAAAGAGATATGATAAAAACATTTCTAAAGATTCTTTACGATGCGATGATTTAAATTTGAGAGAAGTTTATTTGCACAAAATCGAATAAATTAAACTTGAAATCCTTGTTTTTTTGAAAGACGCTAATTTACTTCTCGGTCCGGCTTCATTAACGCTTTCTAATTACGAACGGCACAAAGTGTCAAGCTGGCGGCGTACCAGAACGAGATTTTTTGCAAACCCTTTATTCCTTTGTGAATAATATTAATGGCCTGATTTGAGAAAATAATATTTTATGCAAGCTCTTGATATTTATGGTATTATACGTATCACTTTAGGCGGTTGTAATACTCTACAATGTCGTTTTTGTAAGTAAATATAAATAATGTGTATACGTTTATTTATACATACTCCTACATGTTTGATAAATATATGATTATATAATCTGGGATTTATAAACTAGTTGAGTTTGCAATTTTCATGTAAACATTATACTGTTCATCTAGTAAATAACGTACGTTGGCATAAAATTGAAAAATCGGCTGTATGTTCATTTACGAAACAAGATATCAGCGGTTTGAATAACAGAACTGAAATGCATTTTTCAGATATGCTCAGCATTTTAAGGCAACGAATTTAGAACAAATCTCCACATTTTGGATGAATTATCGATGAACTCGTTTTCACCGACTCCCACCACTTTATAATCCAACTTTTTCTCCATAAACCTCAACTTGATCGAACTATTCCATCAAACTGTTACCAACAAATGTTGAGAGTTTGAGAATGGTTTGAGTTAGAAGTCGCCGAAGGGAATGTTTAGCTCTTACACATAGAAGTGCAATGTCTCGAAACGACCATCGCATACGCCCTTTATATTTCCACTAAGTGATTGCCTCATTGATACATATTTTACTGCTCTCTAAATGAGTGGTTTAACTTTATCTCAAAATGCAGACACTCAATAAAATAGGAACACTGCGTTACTTCATTCACAATAAAAAACTGGGGACGCGCTTAGAACGCGCTTTTATCACGAATACTAGGAAAAAAATCTCTTTAAAAAATAAACTTTACCAATGAATTTTACCTTTAAAGGTTTTAATATATTTTTTTTGTTATGTAAGAGTTCTTTACCTAATTTCCATTTATCATAGACATTTGAGTATTCTGACTTTTTGGCTTCCCAATAAGATCTTCCTCCTTTAGCAAATTTTAGGTAATGTAGGTTGTTACATACATAAATAAACAGTATCCTTGATGCATACGAAAGTATGTTATTGACTACAAATAATTAATAGTTAGAAGTAGGTAATCCAGATGTATCTATAAGCTAGGAGTTGCTAAATATAAAAGCTATTAGTAGTAAACTTTAACTATTTCATTTCTAAAACACGTTCTATAATATCCGGCTCCTTGCGGATATCGCGGGAAATTGCGAACTACTCGAACAAGGTAATACCAAGAAAATTTCCTATTTCGCATGTATTAATCTCTAGAATCCGACACGTGCGAGTAACATCTCTAATTTAGGCTACAGTTTCCGCCCCAAATAGTAACCAAACGAGAAACAAAAATCAATTTTAATCTCTTTACCGAAAGGATTTGTTTGAATTCATGGCCTAAAAGGGATTTTTACGGACAAATAGTTCCCTAGGTTTTCCGCACCAATCATCATTCCCATCCCCCTTCATTCAATTCGAATCTTTAGCCACAGCATAATCGCATTTACGAATCCCTTAAATTTTCTAGTGTAAACATAGCTCTTCCTTCCCTTTTCTCTATTTCTTATGATTTACAAAATACTGGAGCTGAACAGAATTGTAATGTATATACCGCTATAAACCGAGTGTTACATAAAATTTTATTATAAATATTATAAATAAGTATGTGTATTTTGAATATTCTTAATAATGAATACGAAAATAAAATTTTATTTTCATATTTTGCAATGAAATGTCTATTTCATAAACACAGCACATTTTTAAAAATTCATAACTCGATTACCATTTAAGTAAAATTTGAAATTTTATTATTTTCGTACCCTTTAGGTACTAAAAATAAAAATTGTATAGTAACAAATTTAATATTACAGAAGTTACGTTTTCTAATCAAGGCAGCACTTAATTAGTTTTATTTTTTCAACGGGTTCTTTATTTCTTTATTTTATATTATATTTTTGTCTCGTTAGCTTAATTAATCTACAAATTTTAAATTTTTTAAATTTTGTTTTGAAATTGATTGTGGTGTATTTAAAACACTTTCATTGTAATTTTATTTTTTCAAAAATAAATTCAAAATTGTCGGTATTTTGTAAATTATAGATTAAATCATGTTTTTCGGCCATATATCTTCAATTAATATCAAGTTTTTATACAGGGTGTAGCGCAACCACCTATTGTTTTTTAAATAGCATTAGTATGTTTTATTTGCACTTTTTTAAAAAAAAATCATTTTTCTGTATTTACCAGCGCTATTTTTTAATGAAAAATAAAATCAAAAAAATAAAATAAAATTAAGATTTATTATTTTGTTAACCCTCAAAAAAATTTTCGATAGTAAATATTATACTGAAGAAGAAGTTTCCTATGGACCATTAATTTTTTGTTTTCTTAAGAACTTACAACAATTTGAAAATTTTATTAATTTTTACGTCATATTACCATAACTTCTAAAGATACCAGTCCATAAGAATTATTTGGTCAGAATGATATCGAAATACATTTCTGCGGGTTAATAAATTGAACACCCTTAATTTTTCTCCAATTTTTTTATTATTAAACAGCATTGCCGAATATAATAAAATATATAAGAAATAGTAACAAAATAGATAAAGATATCATAACGTGAGATGAAACTGCACATTGCGCAGTAGTCGGTTTGGGAACAAAATTTTGGTAAAAAATTGTGCCCATCTAAAACTGCCTTTAGCTTAGAAGATAATAAATTTTATTTGTCTTGTAAAAAAAATTATTGGCAAATTTTAAGGTAACCTTTAAAGTAAAAAAATCTAGTTTTATTTCAGTAATTTTTCGTAAAATTAGTAAATAATTTTTAATTATTTTCAGAAGTGTTTTAATTTTTTTATTTTTCCAAAAAATACAGGTGAATTTTTATGTGTACTAAAATTATAAAATTAGACCCCCCCACTTTCCATAATTTTTTTATTATATTTACAAAAAATAATTTAAAAAACGTATTTTTCGCTTATAAAAATTAATTTTTTGACATTTATCATGTTATTTGATAAAAATTACGATATTTGCAAAAGTCCCTTGAGCATTAATTAGAAATTTTTGTTTTTTTTAGCACTTTAAAACCAATATTTAAAAACATTAATAGTCAGGTAGTAGGAATCATTTTTACTACCTGACTATTATTATTATTACAAGGAAGCTAACCGCTGATATGTTTAAGAATATGTTCGAAAAACAGGGTGTTACATTTAAAATGGTGGAACCTGAAGTGATATTGAAGAATGTTTCATTTCATTAAATCTGATTTTCTGGCTCAATTATAACATACTAAAATTTAATTTTTTAATTTTCATAAATAAAGAAATGATGGGGATGGGTTTAGTTTTATTTACACCCAGTATACGGGTAAAAATTTAAGGAATATAACAAATTGTAACTAAGTATTTTTAAGCTTATATTTTCTTCTTTTGTGTGGTTTTAAAAGGAATATACATTTCAAAATTCCACAAACTTTAACGTTAAGTATTATTTGAAATCGAAAATTTAATTTTTTTATTCTGCATATTAATTTTACTTTTAAAAGTTGTTATTGTAATTAAAATTGACGATATTTCTTGCTAATCTGAATATTCTAATTACATGGACATTTAAAAATAATAAAACATTGAAGTTATTCGAATTAAAACCACATGATTTTCTTGATACGAAACGAGGTCTTTTGAAATATTATCGCATTGTTTTATTAGTAGTATTAAATTACTTTTACGATTTAATCAACCTACTTATATGTTGAGTCATTTAACCCTATCAGAGTTGTACACATTAAATTTGTATGATATTTATGGGAAATAAGATTTTTTTTGTAAAATCACTAAAAAATCAAAGAATTTAGATCAGCAGTAATTTTTTTTTCTAAAATCAGAAAATCCGGAACAATATAATATCTTCACATTCATGTAGATTTTATAATTTTTTTCTGGAATTAGTAAAAATTGCTCTCATATTTTAGTTTGTTACACTTATAGAAGTAAAATAATTTATGATCTACAAAAACAAATCCACTTACAAGCCCAAATTGGAGGCCAAAGTTTAAGAAAAATATTAGGAATTTTTAATCTCATCAACAAAAGTTATTCTGAATTATTAATTAATAAATAAATTTGTATACAGGGCATGCCATATCTCCGTTAGTTGAAGAGACAAAAAATCAAATCAAAAAGTTTGTAATATTATTTGCTTTTACCAGCCTAAAGAAACTAACATCAAATTTTTCTTTTCAAATGCCAGTCCTCAATTTTCTTGACAGAAATTGGATCTCAACTTTATTTTAAATACGACAAAATGATGAACATTTAATAAATTGTATAAAATTAAGTTTATTCCTTATTTTATAATAAAAGATGTACTAAAATAAATTATAATAAAAGATCAAAATTGGCTTCTTCACATTGCACATAAACTTCAAAACGTCAAAAACGATTTTATTCATTTATTTATACATATGAACAAAGCCACATTTGAGTGAAAAATCTTTATTGACGATTCAAATACTCACATTAGGTGTATCAAAAATAGTAAAAATAACATAGTGTCGTGTTCAGTATAAAGCTGACACCCTTTTCAGTTTAGAAAAGTAGGGGCTGCCATTTGAAAAAAAGTTGATGATGTCTTCTTAAGGGTGGTTAAAGCCAATAATATCTTATGAAGGTATTGGAATGTCAATTTGTGTATACCGGGTGGAAATGAAAACCGGGTCACCTCGATAACTTTTTTATTTATGAATAAAAAAATTTGAAATTTGGCTATGTTCTATGGTTCAAAAAAACAAATTTTATGTGCATTTTTTATTTTCGAAATCACTTCCGGTTTCACCGGAAACACTATGAACTTTGTTTTTTTAAATGTAACATCCCATATTTTTATTCATGGCTTAAAATACTTTTAAAAAAGAAGTATTTTTGAGATATTAGTTTTTATTTTTTTTGTAAAAAAAATTTTTTTCAAAAAAAAAAAAAGGTTTTCGAAGTCGGTGAAAAGTACCAAAACTAATTCTAAATAATTCAAATACCTAAATAAAATTGTAATTTGAAAAAAAATTTAAGTGGTTTTTGAACTATTAATTTTTAAACTTAGTTAATGAAGATTTTATCAAATATCTCACTTTTTTTAAATGCAATGATGCCGGGTCATTCGACTTTTTAAAAAGAGGATTTTGTAACGATTATTTATTTTATGTATTTGAATTATTTAGAATTAGTTTTGGTAATTTTCACCGACTTCGAAAACCTTTTTTTTTTTAAAAAGATTTTTTTCGCAAAAAATAAAAACTAATATCTCAAAAATACTTTTTTTTTAAGTATTTTAAGCCATGAATAAAAATATGGGATGTTACATTTAAAAAAAACAAAGTTCATGGTGTTTCCGGTTAAACCGGAAGTGATTTCGAAAATAAAAAATGCACATAAAATTTGTTTTTTTGAACCATATTCAAATTTTTCTATTCATAAATAAAAAAGTTATAGAGGTAACCCGGTTTTCATTTCCACCCGGTATATTCTATAGTTTTGTATTTTTTATATATCTTTGTATTTTTTCATTTGAAGGAGTTTGTGAAATAAATAATAAATATACAGAGTGTTTCTAAACTTTAGGAATTGATTATTTTAACTAATTTGAAGGCAGAATATAAGAAAATATATTTTTTGCCAAAAAGCTCAATCTTATTCAATCTTTTATGCTAACATTTACATGTTTAATTTATTAATAACATTTCGAATATTTAAAATAATTTTGAAGGTAAACTGTTTAGTACTAATAATTGCAATTATTTTTACAGTAATATTTTTTTATAAACTTTATTTTTTATAATCTTTGTAGTTGAAAATGAATGTGCGTCAGCATTCGAAACGTCCTACTAGTTTTTGGTTATTGTGATCCAGCATTAACTATAAAATAAATTGATTTGTCCACAAAGTCAGCGATTTTTCTATCTTTCTCAACCTATTGTTCTTATGTATGAATGGTCGAGCTCGTAGTCGAGTTATTAAGTAATAAAGCGTATTTTTTGGAATGTTAAAATTTTGAAAAAAAAATGAGTAAACCTAAATGTGCGCTATTTCGAAGTTAAGGACAGATGTTTAGAAACACCCTGTATAGGGTTTAAAAATTAAATACCTTGTTGCATAACTAGGCTTTATGATCAAAGTTCCTGTAAAGCCTAGGTTGTAGATTCTATAGAATTTGTTAAAATAATGGTGTAACGAAATTAAGCTTGTACGTGTATAAAAATATATTCCCAGCTTTATTGAAATTTATTGAAAAAGCGTGTGCGGTAATTAAAAACTATTGTGGTTACGCAACTAAAACCATTAAAACCCACATTGTTAAATCTAAATTTTAAAAATTTATCGTTATATTTATTCCAATTATAATACAGTTTGTATAATAAAAAATAGTCTTTTAAAAATTGAGATGATGATTTATAAACTTTATCTATGAAAAAAGTGATAATGAAGCTCACATAGTTATTTAGATCGATTTCAATTATCCCTATTATTAATTTAAATTTAATCAGTTTACTCTATCGGTCAACGCTTTGATTAAAACTGTTAATTGGATTCGTCAAAAATCGACACAGCTTAAACTAATGCAATCGCAACGAACTCAATTATATGTGTATAGGGTTCGGTTAAAAATTCACGCGAATAAATTTCCTTTGTAGGGGATGTGACAGGGAAGCGCCTATTGTTCATATGCAAACAATAGCTGAAAGCTGTTTTGAGACAGGACAGTGTGGTTGATAAAGTGCCATATTTTTACACTCTTTAATCGAATATTAAAAAAGATGTCGTAAAGCATTTTATTTTATATATGAATTATAAATTTCTTTAAAAAAATGTTTAAAAGAGTGTTGAAAGAAAATTGCATCTCATATTTGAGTAACTCCGCATATACTATTATGTTTGTTTAAATTGAAAAATGAAAAAAAATATGGTTTTTAAGTTAATGAAACGTAAAAAAAGTAACATCCCTTTGATAAAAACGTATTGTCACAGTTAATAGTTTCTACTACTAAAGATTGTGTCTAGTTTATTTTTGAAAGCGTTTAAAAGTAAATTAATACCGATTGAAATAGACGATTTTTATGGTTACTGTAAAGATATCCGTGACGACCTTTAATTTCGACCTTTAAACTGGATCTTTCAAATGATTGCATATGTATTTAGATTTCCTATTCGATTGTTTGATTACTCGTAAATACAGGATGTTCCGTTCGTGGTTCGCCAAACGTCGGGGTCACAAACTAGAGCAAACTTAATCGAGAAAAATCAAAAAAAAAACTGGGGGTCTATATTTTCTAGTTTTGGAACTAGAGCGTTTTGAATTATAGGTTACCGATTTATGAGAAAAATCACAAAAATGGTAATTACATTTTAACGATCTTGTGAAAGATTATACATTACAACCAAAGTGCGCAGAGATTAAGTTAAAACCATCCTCTGTTAATGGGTAACAACAATAATACAAAACTTAGTGTTAAAATGTTGAAAAATAATTGCAAAAAAATATTAATAAATAAGATAAGAAAATTTTGAAATCGTAGCTCTTTTCCTTCTAAAGTTTCTCCTACAAGAAGCATTCTGAGCACACTCTGATACCATCCGAGGGTAACAGGCGTGAAATTGTTATAAAACTCTAGACATCCCTTCACTTCACTTATGTAGCCTACTTGGCAAACTATGGCTATTTGACATTTTATAAACTAAAAAAAAAATATTATTTTTTATATTTTTGGTTTGCGATTTTTGTATTACTATTGTTGCCAGTTGAAAGAGGGTAGTTTTAGCGTGCTGATGATAATTTTTTTAAATCCGTACTTAGTTTAAAATGTAATTAGCGATTATGTAAATTTTGACAAAAATCGGTGACCAAAAATTCAAAACGCTGGCACTGTGGCTTCAAAACTAAAAAAGATAGACCCTCATATTTTTTGTTTTTTCTTGATTGACGTTTGGCGAACCACGAACGGAATACCCTGCACACGAGTTTCAAAATTTTAAAAAAAATTGACGTTAGTCGCCAAATTTTAGCGCTTGATTTTAAAATTCGCTTGATATTTGCGGTTTTGGTCATAATTTTTTTTTATTTCTTTTTTAATTATACTAAAAGATCCCGTGACTCAAAAAGAGTATCTTTCTCTTTTTTGCTTTACGTGCTTTTATTATTTTTTTATAGGGATTCTAAAAAAATATAAAATTTTATTAATATTTTTCAGTTGTTATAAAATTACAACACAAATATATACAGGGTGGACCATTTAATTTGAGACAAATAAATAAATGAAAAACCAAAAGCTTTGGACAAAACGATGGTGCAAGTTATTTTTTGGTGACCCTTAATCTTTGTGTTAATTTCAATGTAAACCAAATGAAAACCTATTTTTAGCAATTTTAAAGTTTACTCAAAAAAACAAAGAACTTTAACATAATTTATTTTTTTAATTGATACATTTTAAATTTCAAAAAAATTTTGACGCTTGACAAAAAAATTAGTATGTTGTTTCTTTTCTCCCATTTAAACCTAACAATTTTATTTGACACATTTTTTTCAAAACCATTTTTTTTCTAAGCTTTTTAGTTTGTTAGATATTTATGTGTCTCAAGTTAAATGGTCCACTCCGAGGTCCACTCTGAATAGCAAAAAAGGAAGGATGTTTCTATTTTAAACCTTTTCTACTAACGAACATCAGAAAAAATATGTTATCGCTTTTTGTTTTTTCTTTACATTTTAATTCAAAATTTTTACGAAGCACTCTCTTTTTTGCTTTTTATTAAACTAAAAAAGAAATTTTAAAAGAGCTCTGGAAAATATGACCAAAACCGTAAATATCAAGCACCCAAATTTGCCGACTATCGTCGGTACGATTATCGCATGTGATTAATCGAGCAATCCCATCGTACACGTTATCGCGAATATCGGAGCAACTCGTATTGATAAGAATCTAATATTGGTTTTAAATAAAATTGTGTTTCTGGATAATTCTAGAAAAAAACAATCTAATTCGTGGTTTTATTTATTTTCTTGATAGAAGTAATTGCGGTGTTGATTCGCGGTGTTTAATACACCATAATAAACCATATACTTACATTATTTTAACGACTCATTTTATAAACTGTTTATATTAAGTGAGTCTTTTATTGTCGTTGGTAATAAAAGTACGGGAATTGTAATTATTGCGGCTTTTATGTGTTTAAGTTTATTATTATTGAATTGGAGTACTGCAATGAATAGGAAGTATTTTGACATAAATTTTAAATCAAATATGGATACTAAATTAAAATTTATATCAGAATTTACATATTATTATTATTCAGATTTAATAATTATAAATTGGAATTAATAAAGCATTCTCTGAAATTTTAACATTAACTAGATTTCCTTTTTTTATGGCATAAGTCGCCTTTACTTTATTTAGTTTAAAATACTTTGCTTGAAGCACGTTATCTGATTTACAATGGGATCTAATTTGATCAAAGGCCCTTGCTGCTATAAAAAAATCATAGGACATTCTAACTTTAATTCAAAGTTCGATCCAAAATATTGCTTTCGATTTTAAGATATCATAAAACTGAACTGCATTGATGATTTTACTGGTGCTACAAAATTAATAAAATGAACTGGCTATAAAATGTTCAAACGTTTTTCTCGTTCTTATTACGTTGGAAAAAAAAGCTGCATCATGAAACTCATTGAATGCACCAATATCTACTTCATTACTAGTTACTAAGCTAGCAAAACAACAAGTTTTTTTACCAAACAGAAAAGTTTTCCTAAATATCCAAACATTGTATTGTATTTAAAATAGGTAGATAATAGAAAAATTTTATAAAAAGCAATGTTAAACTCAATTGTTTTTTCTTTATTAAAAAGTATTAAAAAGTAAATTTTCTTATAATGCGATTTGTTCCTGAATAGGTTTTATCTTTTAATAAATGCTATTATGGAAAGACGTACTCGTACCTAATTTTCTGAAAGTTTCTTACTAAGTTTCTTACAAAGCCGTGTGTAGAACATTGATTTTGTTATAAATTGTAATCAATGTAATAATCTCTAGGCGTATTAAAAATACAACCCGTCTAATCCCAGGAGTTTTCCTCACGACGCGCATAAATTTTCAGGAATTTCCCGAGAGATGTCTTTGTAATCCGTTTTATATTAATTTATAATGCTTGACTGAAAGTTATACATAAAAATATTTGTATTTTCAAGTAAAATTATTGTTATTGTTACAATAAAAATATGTCACAGGACACAAACCTTGTTTCATTTATTTATTTTTATCCAACTTCCGCCTTAACCACGAACTGCATAACCTTTTTTATTTTAATTAAAATAATATAATTTTAAAACTGGATTATCCCAGATTTTTTTTCATGTATGTATAATTTACTTTACAGAAAAATTGGTACACAACATGACATTTTGTGTATAAAAATATTAAAATATTGATCGAAGTATGTATTATGCAAAATTATTTATTTAGTTTTTTTAACAAAATTTGTATCTTACAGTTAGGTTCAGTTAGATTAGGTTAAGTTAAGTTAGTTTACATTTAAAAAATGTTCTTATTAAAAACTAAGTAAATAATCTTGCATACTACTTCTCGATCAATATTTTAATTTTTTTTATACACAAAATGTACTTAAAATAGGAAGTGTAGCATATCACTATTTCTAGAATAAATTATAGATGCAATATTAATTATAAAAAATAGGGTGTCCGATTAAAGAAAAAAAATCTTAAGACTGGTAAATACCAATAATTTTTTAATAATGAAATAATGAAATGCTGCCGTTCAAAGCACTTTTTGATTTATATTTTTATCTCTTCAAATAACTGAGATATTTCCTGGAAAGTAAAATCTGGTCCACCCTGTATACCGTGTGTAAACGAAACATAAGTCACCTTCATAACTTCTTTATCAATGAAAATAAAAATTGGAAATTTTACTATGTAGTACATTTAAAAAAATAAAGCTATTTCGGGTAAAACCGGAAGCGATATTGATTAGAATTTTGGTACCTAGCATGTCTTCTTTCTATGCAAATTTATTTTCATAAATAAATTATAGAGATTAACTATTATTCGATTACATCCGGTAACTGTATACTATTTTTTGTCTTATGAAACATCCCATGGACATTTTTTGACATTTGCGGCTAGTGAATAAAATTTTAAGAATTTAAGCTTAAAACGCCATTCTGTGCTGTTATATACAGGGTGAGCTAATGTGATTGTGGTTTGATAAGCATGTAACCAAATTCGCAGGTTGGTACAACTAAAAATTTAAAAATAAAAGTACTCCAATGGCGTAGCAAATATCTTTTCAGAACGAATATAGTAATCATAATAACACATAACGAAATAATAATTCTAACCAAAAAAACAAATTTTAGTTATTTATTAAGTTTTTGAAAATAAAAGAAGTAGAATTAGCTCTCCAATTTTACAAAAATTGTCAAATGTTGAAAATAATGAGCTTCATATTCGAGGCAGATGTTTAACACAAGACAAAGATTTACTGAAAATAATCTTGATAAATACTGATGTTTTAGAATCAGTCACAATAACTAAATAAAACAATTGGAAGTAAAATTCTACCTACGCCTCTGCTTTTGTGTAGTCTACACTTTCCAATTGTATTTCAGAAAAGATCAATTCGATTTCGTATGTGCACGTGAACCACAACAGCACATACAATATATCAAAAATGTGGTTTAGCATTTAACATTTATACCAGAAACGATATTACGCGTTAGTCACTAATCAGAATTCTCACCGCCAAAAACTCTTGACTTACTCAATAGTTAAAATTGGTATTTTCTAAAATTAACATGTTTTTTTCTGAAATACAATTGATGCTTTCTGAAATACAATTTATATTTTCTGAAATTAAATTGATTATTCTGAAATACAATTGATGCTTTTTGAAATATAATTGACTATTCTGAATTCCAATTGATGATTTCTGAAATTGAATGGATGTTTTCTGAAATACAATTCCAAAAGGTGTAGTTAATTTGTTATAATTTTCACATAATTTTGTGTTATTATGAACTTAAAGCGAACAAATTCCCCAGATTTTTAGGCGGGAAATTTGAATTGACAACAATCATTTTAGCTCACCCTGTATTAAAACACATGACAAAATTTGATATTTTTTATACAGGGTGTACCTAATAGGTCTGTACACAACGATACCACATACTCCTGAAACCAAAATAAGTTGATTTAACCAAACTTATCTCTATCCAAAAGTGCTTCGTTGAGGTGCTACAGACCATTAAAGTTCTTAAAACTATTTTGTATTTTTTAAATTACTAAAAATTGGCTCATACGATCATATCATAATTTTGTATGTGGCTAGGTAATGGAAAAAGGTATTTCTAATCTTTTTTTGTATTTGTAACACAAAAGAATTTCCAACTTCTTACTACTACTTAATACAATTAGATGTGTGTGAAGCTAATGAAGTTGCTATAAAATCTCAAAATAAATTTAATATTGTTCTTAATCTTCACAAGTTATTTATGTTAATAAATAGAAATTAAGATTACTCCCTCGATAAAGCACGCGATTGTTGAATCAATAATACTTGCGCACATAACCTTTTTTTACCGTAGATTACATCAATACATTTGTGTTTATTTTATAAATTGCTGTATCTCCTAGATACTAAATTAATGGATCAATATTCCCACTTCAATCCCCTTCCTTGTGGAGTAGTTATATTTAAATTAGAAGAATTCTTTGTGTACTCCATTTTAATTACGAGTAAAACAAAGTTTATAGGAGAGTAAAGTCTACGGAGTACTTTTTAAAATTAGTACAAAGTTGTTTTAAAAGATAACCGCTAAACGTGGTACATTTAGAAATGCATTCAAATATCTTTCTATACTAAAGTGCTTCAATTTGAAAGCAACTGCTCTTATAATACCATCCTTATTTACATTTCAACAAGTCAGATAAAGTTTTTGGTAACTCGTCCAAATTTTATTCAAAGAGGGTTCTAGCGTTCTTTCATAGACACAAACGCCAGCTCATTACTAGAAGACAAAAATTGAAGAAACCGTTTAAATTGCAAAGCGCCAACACTGCACTTCCATAATCTTATAAAACTAAGCTTGCATGTTACTTACTTTTGTATTATGCTGATTGTTGCTTTTATGTTACAGGTAAGAATGTCAACAACCTATCGATTTAAAGAACCTATTTATCCTTCCGTCGTCACGTAAGTTACGTATTCATCAATTTATTTTGTTCATGCATCATTAGATGATACAAGGCGATCTAATATAAATTGAAGGAAGAAATTTATATACATTATCATTTATATACAGAGAGATAATAAAGTTTTAAAAGATATTGATGATGTTAGTTTTTAATGTTAACGTATACGACTAATCATTCATTTACATGTCTCCTTATTCTTGGGACGACTCTACACAATGTCCCATGCGACATTACAAAAATAGGGTCCTTATTCTTGAAACGTTCCACACGATGTCGTATGACTTTCATCATTCTGCCCTTATCAGTTTCATGAAAAAACAGGAGTCCTTCTAGTCCAGCATGCGATATTACGTCGAGTAGTTTAAGGATATGGTCACACAACATGGGTGACTGTGTATACAGTGTATATACCGGGTGGAAATGAAAACCGGGTCACCTCGATAACTTTTTTATTTATGAATAAAAAAGTTTGAAATTTGGCTATGTTCTATGGTTCAAAAAAACAAATTTTATGTGCATTTTTTATTTTCGAAATCACTTCCGGTTTCACCGGAAACACCATGAACTTTGTTTTTTTAAATGTAACATCCCATATTTTTATTCATGGCTTAAAATACTTTTAAAAAAGAAGTATTTTTGAGATATTAGTTTTTATTTTTTTTGTAAAAAAAATTTTTTTCAAAAAAAAAAAGGTTTTCGAAGTCGGTGAAAAGTACCAAAACTAATTCTAAATAATTCAAATACCTAAATAAAATTGTAATTTGAAAAAAAATTTAAGTGGTTTTTGAACTATTAATTTTTAAACTTAGTTAATGAAGATTTTATCAAATATCTCACTTTTTTTAAATGCAATGATGTCGGGTCATTCGACTTTTTAAAAAGAGGATTTTATAACGATTATTTTGGTACCCCATAAGTATTTTAAGCCATGAATAAAAATATGGGATGTTACATTTAAAAAAACAAAGTTCATGGTGTTTCCGGTGAAACCGGAAGTGATTTCGAAAATAAAAAATGCACATAAAATTTGTTTTTTTGAACCATAGAACATAGCCAAATTTCAAATTTTTCTATTCATAAATAAAAAAGTTATAGAGGTGACCCGGTTTTCATTTCCACCCGGTATATACTGTATACAGTGTGTCCCATTTGACGTTGGACTGCATGGGTGTCCTTGTTATTATTGAAGATAGAAAGTAGTAGAGATTTTTTCGAATATTAATAATTCATTTACAAAAAATTTGAATATCGCATCGTTCCAACGCTATCTTGAAAAAACAAGAAAATGCGATTTTCAAAATATGGCTATAACTTCGTTATTTTCGGTGGTACCAAAAAATTTTTTGACTTAATTGAGACATTTTTTTGTGTACAATGCAGTAAAACAAATAAATATTTTTTTTCGCCAACGGATTGACCGGAAATGAACCAAACTTATTTTTTTTCTTATGGCAGCCATATTGGATTTACACATAGTCGGAATTAGTGTATTTTTCTGACTAATTTGATATATCATACGTAATATTTTAAGAAAAATAGAAATAATTTTATTTTGCTAACCAAAAATGGCCTTGAATAGATGTAAACTGTCAATACATATGTGTTAAGATTTATTTTACATTTAATATTTTAAATAGTTACATTTATGTTATTGACAATTTTCATCTCTTAAAATCCAATGTTAGTTCGTAAGATCAAATAATTTTATTTTTTTTTAAATATAACATATGGTATACCAACTTACTCAGAAAAAAATACTGATTCCGAATATATGTAAATCCAATATGGCTGCCATAAGAAAAAAATAAGTTTGGTTCATTTCCGGTCAATCCGTTAGCGAAAAAAAAATATTCATTTGTTTTGTTTTCATTTCCACCCGGTATATACTGTATACAGTGTGTCCCATTTGACGTTGGACTGCATGGGTGTCCTTGTTATTATTGAAGATAGAAAGTAGTAGAGATTTTTTCGAATATTAATAATTCATTTACAAAAAATTTGAATATCGCATCGTTCCAACGCTATCTTGAAAAAACAAGAAAATGCGATTTTCAAAATATGGCTATAACTTCGTTATTTTCGGTGGTACCAAAAAATTTTTTGACTTAATTGAGACATTTTTTTGTGTACAATGCAGTAAAACAAATAAATATTTTTTTTCGCCAACGGATTGACCGGAAATGAACCAAACTTATTTTTTTTCTTATGGCAGCCATATTGGATTTACACATAGTCGGAATTAGTGTATTTTTCTGACTAATTTGATATATCATACGTAATATTTTAAGAAAAATAGAAATAATTTTATTTTGCTAACCAAAAATGGCCTTGAATAGATGTAAACTGTCAATACATATGTGTTAAGATTTATTTTACATTTAATATTTTAAATAGTTACATTTATGTTATTGACAATTTTCATCTCTTAAAATCCAATGTTAGTTCGTAAGATCAAATAATTTTATTTTTTTTTAAATATAACATATGGTATACCAACTTACTCAGAAAAAAATACTGATTCCGAATATATGTAAATCCAATATGGCTGCCATAAGAAAAAAATAAGTTTGGTTCATTTCCGGTCAATCCGTTAGCGAAAAAAAAATATTCATTTGTTTTACTGCATTGTACACAAAAAATGTCTGTATTATGTCCAAAAACTTTTTTGGTACCACAGAAAATAAAGAAGTTATGGCCATATTTTAAAAATCCCATTTTCTTGTTTTTTCAAGATAGAGTTAGAACCATGCGATATTAAAATTTTTTGTAAATGAATTATTAATATTCGAAAAAATCAATACTACTTTGTCCATTTAACCGACTTTCTATCTCCAATAATAACAAAGATACCCATGCAGTCCAACGTCAAATGGGACACCCTGTACATTATTTATGTTTATGAGTTTTTTTGTTGCTGCATTTAAATTGGGCAACTTTTGTTCAAAAACAACGATTCGTACCGCAGGAATAACTAATTAAAGAAATTGTTAACTGTCATGTTTATGGTACCAATCGATTCATATTTTATGGCTTAACAAATTCGGAGAAGTGTAACATAGTGCTTTGATTGGTTTTTGAGTAATTTTAGTGTAAAGTAGGAGTACTTAAGGGCCTTAAAAAATACACTTACTGTTAATATTTTTAAATTCTTTTCTCCGATTTTGTTCATTATAAATATTTTTTAATACTACCAAAATTTGGTACAAAAATTAAGTAGTTTATGAGTTATTTATGCGGGCGTGGCACCCTATTTAGCTTACTCAAAAAATGACTCTTAATAAGCTGCATATCACTTGAACGTTAATTTGTATTTTTTAACATCAGTTGTCGCCGTTGTCGATAAATGTCAATTTCAACTTTTGTTTAATTTAATTTACAATATACTCATTAAAAATTTTTAAGAATTAAACATGTCTTTTTAATTTTTTTATAGACCCTGTATATTTTATTTGAGGAATAATTTATCATGAAGGATTCAACTCGATGGAGTAATAGCAGTTTTATTACCATTTATCCTAGATATAAATTCTGGTCATATATCTTATATCCAACGAGCAATTATTCAGAGTAAACCATGGGTAGGTGTAAAAGTTAATAGCCACTAAAATCATCAATTGAAATAATCTCATGATAACTTTAATCCAGTACTTAAAATGTAAATTTAAATAAATATTATCAAAAATTCCATTATTTTAGTGTGTATTCAGCTTTATGGGATAGCGATATACTGCAGTCACGTTATGTAACACTGAATAGAATAACATGAATTTTAAATGATAAATGGAATGGTACTGCTTTCAAATCCAAGTCGTTACAAATAAAACTAATATATTTTTAAAGCATCAAATTGTTTGGGTCTACAAATTATTTATAGTTATGCTTTATGGAAACTTATTCCATATATTGCAAAAAGTAGCAAATTAAAAATTTAAATTTTATAAAATTACGACCAAAATTATAATTGAACTTATAGTTACTTCATAAAATCAATTCTATAAATTATATTTTTACTAGATATAAAAATAAATGTGCTTATTATGAGTTGTTTTATGAACAATTTATTTGAAATAAACTCCTCTCAGAGTCAATATTTTTAAGATTGATCTTATCTTAAGCAATTTATAATATCATTAATAATGACGAAAAATAAATGTCTAAGGAAAAAATTACCCTTCAAAACGTCGAATACAAGAAGCTTTATTTTTAATTATAAATCTGTTTCGTAGGATCATGTATTACTTTATACTTTATTATTGATAGAGATACAGAAATTTAGAAAAAGGTTAATAAAAACTCTTCAATAATCATGAAGAATTATGAAGGGTGATCATTTGAAAACGATTCGCCCTAAGTAACTTCAGTTTGATGAGATGTATACAAATTTGGTAAAACGGGTTAATTTTCTTTAGGGCAAGAAACTTAATAGCATTCAAAAGTTTACCCCACATTACATACCTTTTGCCCCAGCCACCAACTTTAAAATTTTAAATTCCACCCTCACGCTTTTAGTAGTAGAATATAGTGGTATACATATTTAATTTTAAAATCTAATCACTTGACGATAACTTATAACAAAAAACTTGTTATTAGAGGTCCAAATTTATTAATATGGATTTTAATGAGAAATTAACAACATTTTAGCTTATAATAAAAAGAAAATAGATTATAAATGACTAGCAAGCAAACGAACTATTAAAATAGGATTTGCGTAATTTACACTTTAATAGTTGATAGCATTCGAAAAAGTGTTTTTTCTTC
This sequence comes from Stenus bimaculatus, assembly GCA_963971135.1. NCBI lineage: Eukaryota > Metazoa > Arthropoda > Insecta > Coleoptera > Staphylinidae > Stenus > Stenus bimaculatus. Next base: position 23,863,416 of record OZ020180.1, read on the forward strand.
TTCTTATGTGTTGTTTTCTTGGTCCTTGGCAACTGAGCCCTGTTGACCAGCCACAAACAAAATTGAATTCACAACAAATTCAAAGATGAAAGCATTTTATACGAATAATACCGGAAAAGAAATCATTAAGATATGTCACAAGACCAAAAAAAAGTTAGGTGGAAAAGCAAGCATGAGATAACAAGAAAATAAGGTTAATAGGAGAAGCATGACCAATAGATAAAAGTTCAAAATATAACTTATTACATTGAACTCCAAAATTCCAAGTGTTTTTTTTTAAATAGTTTCATAATTTTAAAGTACATTCAAATTAATTCAGATGAATAATCAAAACTAATACTATTAAACCAAAATATTTTATCTATTTTTAAGTTAGGGCCTTTTGCTTGGTAGCTTATGATATTTTACCTTATACGTTAAAACCGTTTTATTCTAAACCATTTTAAATGAAACTGGGAAGGATATCGCATAACATTGCGGATTCCCCAGCCGTAAGCCATAAGCACGTAAGGGAACTATTGCTAATAAAAATTTCGAACTGCTTCTGTTTTAAATGAAAAGATACATGGTGAAAAAATACTGAACGAGGCGACGCAAATTGAAATTTTAAGGCATTTTGGGGGTAGATCCTAATAATTCTTTTCGAAAAGATATTAAATTTGGCTCAGTAAAAAATGGTATGGTGTGGAAAGTATCCACAATTATTCTAATCTCAAAACCGGGGAAAAGGGCCGAGGAAATAAAATTTTACCATCCAATCTTTCCATAATGTCAAAAATCCTAAACAATCTTATGCTATCCAGATCAGATTTGCTCCTAACAGCAACTAAGCGAATTCCAATCCACAAATTTGGCTTAAGACCACATCATGCAACCACAGAGCAAGTTTATAGGATATGTAAAGAAATAAACCAAGTAATGGAGGACAAAAAATACTGCTCTGTAGCCTTCCTGGAAATGTCGCAGGCCTTGGACAAATTGTGGAATACTGACTTCCTAGCCAAATTGAAAAAACCCCTGCCTTTAAAACGAGCATACGTCACTATTTCCAATAAACTCAGGTGTGCCTCAAGGGAGCCTTGGGCCTGTATTTTTCTGATTTATAAATTGGTATACCGCAGAGATATCTGTACCAGATACAGCAATGCTAACAACACACCAAGATCAAAAGATGGCATCTCAGAAATTGCAAACTCAACCAGTCAATAACCCATGTGATCTTCTTTTTCCAATTGAAAAGGTATCTGCCCACCATTTTTAAATAATCAACAAATCCAACAAAAAGAATCATCACCTAACCTGGGAAAAACACATTTTCACAAAAGGAAGCTACTTGATATTAAACTACAGAAACTATACTGGCTTATTGGACACAAATCACGGCTAAAAATTCAAATCCCTAGTGTACAAAACCACTTTGAAACCAATCTGGAGTTATCGGATCAAACTATGGGGAAAGGCATCAGTCTCCAACATCGAGATTTTGGAAAAGTTTCAATCAATAGTTCTCCGTATGATAACAAACTCACCGTGGTATGTTAAAAAGACTAAAAATACACCCTAATAAACTAGTAATCATCATGATGACAAGGCGTAAACTAAAACGCCATATACCCAGTGACCTACTGTCAAGATGTTAAAGTACCTAATAACCCAAAGTTAAATTAATTTTATATAATATGTATTTCTGGGACTGCTCTCTCCAAGTCAACTAATTTTGTTGTCACAGCATTTACTTATTGTGATTTATTACTGTTTGTAAATATGTATATTGGGTATTAAAAATAAAAAAAATATGGTTCAGTTCAAAAAGTACTAAAAATAAATAAATGGGCCTTTCCACGATTTTTTAATTTTTATTTAGTCTTAAAAAGAAAGTTAAAGTAAAAAGTAATATCCAATCAATTTTTTTATATCTTTTGTGTACGAGCTAAAAATTTGAATTTATGAATCCGTGACGTCATAATGTTCAAAAGTTCTAGTCCGGCAACATTGTTGATATCTTTTATCGCCTTGTCCACCGCAAAGCTCAGTAAACTCTGTTTTGACAGATGACGGTTACACAAGCTAACCAAACAAAATATAATAATGAGGTTAAATTCCGAACAATTCCAAATGCAACATCGGTTGCCTACGTCCATTTTTCACACTGGTGAAGAGCCAAAGGCTTGTGGTCGGAACAGTCCAGTTTTTTTGACTGGTCTTTGAATTTTGTGCTCACAGAAAATGTCGTTAATTCTAAATTCTGTTATACTTCATAAACTACTTGATCAATTTAAATGAAAAAAATTGTAAAGTAAACCCAATTAATGGTGCTTTGACTTGAAGTTAAAAAATCATAATCAAAAAATTATTTTGATAGAAAAAAATATTCTTTTTTTCAAAAAATAATGAAAATTCACTTTTTTCTTTATATTTTCGCTCATATCTTTGAAATAAGCTGCATAAAAATAGCACTTTTTTCACGTCCGTAAAACTCTATCGATTAAAAAAAGATTCAGTGTTCTATCTCTTTTACTTTAGGAGCAGTTATGATAAGAAAAATTCTTTGCGCGAGTGACTTAAAGTAGTAGATCAAGTAAAAACTTGACAAATAAGGCAGTAGTTAAAGAAATTGAAATGAAAATAAGTTTAATACCGTAATTATGAAACAGAAACATTACTTAATAAATTAATATTCAAAATGTTGACCATTACCTAATCCCTTCGCGCAGAAAAAATTTCTTCCAGAGTGGCATTAATTAGCATTACTTTAATTTTTTTTTCAATTAAATTAACTAAAGTTTATGACCTATAACAGAATTTCGATTTAACGACATTTTCGGTGGAAAAAAAATTCAAAGCCCCGTCAAAAAAACTGTGATCTTCCGACCCCGACTGGTTTTTTGTCGATGAAATCTCGTCTTCTTTCTAGGATTTTCTTCTGAGCACTCCTTATGATACCCTGCATAAAGAAATCGGGAATTTTATTATGTTTCTGTACATATTTTGGTTAAGTTACGTTTCCTCCGAGTAATTAACCAAAAATCAATCCTTTAAATATTGCTCCTCGGAATAATTACGGTACAAAAATTCATAAATTCATAAATGGATCGTTTTCAAATGATCACTTTGTATATTAAGTTTAAAAAAATTGAAATCTTAGATTTATTTTTATTTCTAATGCCCTTTGGATTTAGATCAATTTTTAAACGTATTTCAAAGTGTGAAAAGGACTTCGTTAAAATAGAAGGTTTTACAATCACAATAAAAATAAAAAAAAACAATTTAAAAAGGCGATAAATAAAAATATATAACGCAAAAATCTAGAATAAAGTTTTTAAAACTTTAGTTATTTAAAGGATAACAAATATTGTTATGTAATGACCTAAGTACATAGTTTTGAATGAAAACATGAGATAAAAGCTCTTGGCAAATTTTATTCATGAAACCGAGTGTCTAGTTTTAAATTAATTGAAAACTGACCTTAGTTGGAAATTGTAAAATTAGGTCGTCTAAAAATAAAGTAGTTAGTACTTGGATGTGTTCACTCTTCAGGGATGTGAGTGTGTGAACTCTCAGAGGGCCATGATAAGTTTAAATAGTTTAGAAGGAAATAAAATTATTTCTTAAGTATATTACTGCCAAACTTTTATGTGACCTGGGTATTTTAAAGTTTAAAAGTTTTAGTAATATTAATGTGATTTGTCTGAAATAAAGTAAAGGTTGAATATTAGGAGTATACAATAATTCTAGAAATATATTTTTTTAAATAATAAAATTTATTAGTTTTGAATAGTTTAATGAATGGTCGTAATAAAAGGCTTAATTGTGTATGTTTTAGACATGCGTCGAACACTGGGTAGGCTTAAATAGATTTATGCCTTGCCGACATTCTGGTCCCCTAGGGAAAACCCCTAATTTATTAATTAGCAGCACTTAAGTGTGTGCGCAAGGATTAAGGCCATATCAGAGAAGAGGGAAGGTAGTAAATTATTTGACGATTAAGTAGCTGCCACCGAAAATGCCAACAATGCAGTCATAAATTAGTATAAATAACCTATATCATAAAGAATTACTAATTAACTCATTTTTACTCACTTCATCTAATTACCTTCAATTAAATAGAACAAAAAACAAGATTATTTGAAAAATATATTTATAACGCTTTATAATATGTATAAATAATTCAATTTATATATAATAGCTGGAACATATTTAATTTGCACTTTATTTGTTATTTATTTTTACGTGCCAAATCTGTTTATATTTTAAATAAAATCAATAGGAACACATTTATACATATGTACATATTATTAAATGCTGAGAGAGAAATAATATTGCTCTGCATACAATATTTTCATTTTTGGAAATGAAAAATACGATTTTTATAATTTTTAGCTGTTTCAAAAGTTTTATAAAATTTTTATGAACAATTTGTATGTATAATAATTATTATGGTAAAACCTTTCGTTTATTTGAAAAATATTTTCTTTTAAATTTTTAAGGAATTTTTAAGATTACTAAATTAGATTTACAAGTTGAAGGCTTTGAATATTATGTATGAATTAATAAATACTAATTAGTTTGCTGTCTAGTATGAATTATAAGCTAGAGCTAAAAGTTGTAACTTCACGTTGGTTCTGATGAGTGCTAATAAGCATGAAACCTATAGCATCTATCGCCCCATTTCGTCTTGTTTAGTTTACTAGATTATTGTCGATAAGGTGGCATAATAGCTATTATTTCATTAATGTTTCCTTAAATATTTTATTTTTTGGAATATTTGAAAATCTTCAAATATTCTATAAAGATTGTTTTGCCCCTTGTTACAGTTAATTACATAAATACCCTGTTCATTCAATTAAGTAGAACTTTTGAGAAAGTTTTGTGTTCATCGTAGATCGAATTTATGTAAATTCATTAAATTTGGTTAGAAATCTTGAAGTCTTGATTGTCTTAATTGCTAAACGAATTAAAATCAAAGCTGTTACTTAATAATTTATTTTATTTAAATCTTATTTAAGCTCTTTTTAGGAAGAAAAAATGTATTTAATTAATTATTACAAAGAAGATTAAAACAAATCAAATCAAAAAAGTTAATTTTTACGTAAAATTCTATTTGATCCAGATTTTCTTACACAAGGAACTAAACAATCGTTATCGTAACTAAGGAAGAGAAAACAAATCTGATATGGAAGTCTGTATATTATACATGGTGTCCCACTTTTATTCCATCAATTTTTTTCGACTCCTTAAAAAGTTACAGCAATTTTAAAATTGATAAATTTTCATGATTTTTGTGGAACAACTTATACATATAATATTCTTTCTTATTATTTGGATTTTTTCTTTGTCAAATTGAATTTTTTGAACATTTTGCATCTCATTGGCTTAAAGATACACAAAATCCAAAGCTTACTTGATTTAAATAAAAGAAAATCAAATGAAATTTATACTGGGTGTCCCACAAAAATCATTAAATTTTGTGAAATTTTAAAATTACTGTAACTTTTTAAAGAGTCAAAAAAACATAATAGTTCATAGAAACATTTTTGTTCAGACTGACATTTATCTAAAAAAATGTTTTTCTGTATATTTTTTATTATTGATAGTGTTTTTTTTTGTTTTTTTTCAAATTTAAAGGGAAAACTCAATATAATTGTATAATATTAAAAAAATAGTACAATATAAGAAATCAATAACAAAACCACCAACTTTAAAGAAATAACAGCAAATATATTCAAAAAACTTAATTAAAAGTAAACTGCAGCAGTTAAATCTGACAAGGATCTCTCATTCATAATTATTACTTTCCTTTTAGATCGATTTGCGTCCAAAATTTTACTAATCTCTCTAATAAATGTGTCTTACAAAAAACATTTTTCTTAAATGTACCATACCTTATCAATTTTAGATATTGACTTCGCGAGAATGAAATTATGTTGGGAATTTTAGTATAGGCAGTGGATCTAGAGTAAAATTTTAAGGGGTGGGTGTACTACGGGTTATTATCAGCATGTACCACTTTTTTTTCAGGAATGTATTTAAATAGTAAATGTCATTCTGAACCAAAAAGTTCCTATCAACATATTTCGACTTCCAAAAAAGTTACTCTATTTTAAACTTAGTGCATGAAATTAAAAAAAGTCCGTTTTATAGTATAGTAAATAACGAGTTTCATAAGGCGGGTTTTTTTTATAACGAGTCGAAGTTTAAAACGCGAGCCGCGTAGCGGGGAGTCGAAAGTAAAATAAACGATCGCCCTATCGACCACTCCCTCTGTATCCGCCTTTGTTCGTTTATTTTCGGAACGGCTCAGAGGTATTGATGAAGTGAGATTGGAATGAATACCGAACAATATTGACTTTTTAACCGACTTAGAGATAGGATTTTGTTTTCCAACAATAGTATTCAATTTGGGGCACGCTCGGAAAAACAAAATTTCTGTTAAGGAAGTAAAATATTTCTTTTAAATATTTTATACTCACTATTTTACATACTATACTCACTTATTATTTTGTGCTTGTAGCTCATTATTAGAATTTTTGACTAGCAGATTTCCTCCAACGATGAAATTTTTGGAAATATTAAGCTTGATGTCAGTGCTTTCTTTCAAATAATGTAATCTTGGTTTTGTTTTGTTTGAATTATTATCAGTAATATATTAAAATTTATACAATTAAATGCATATTTATAAAGATTTCATTGAATATTTATTTTTAATTATTTAGTTTTGTCAAATATACACATATTTTAATAATTTATTTTTTTAAATTAAGCAATTATTACACCATTGCACTATTATTAAAAAAAGACTTCCAGTTTTCTGGAGCTCTAAAAATTTTACTGTAAATTAAGGGGATTTCAACTTTCGAAGTTTTTATCTGTAAAAATTTTTACGTTTTTGCTAATATTTCTAGTTTTCGTGGTTTAAAAAAATTCTTTCATAGCCTGATTAAAAAGTTCATCAAGCTTCCTGTAAAATTAACAAGAACCTAAAGACTTTTTCGAGCAGCGCGTAATTTTAATTATTCATAAATTTAGGCGCCATGAAATATTAAGCAACAATAGTAGGTTTTTCAAAATTATTTTAAAAGTCACTGGAAGCTTAATGAACTTTTTAATCGTGCTATAGGAGCATTTTTTTAAATATACCATAGAATATTTGAAATATTAGTAAAAACGTGAAAATTTTGACAGTTAAAAATGTTGAAGGTTGAAACCCCCTTAAGGGCGCGTTCCACTAAAGACTCGCAATGCCCACGACGACCGCAAAGTCGTTCTAAATAAGACCGCAATTTTTTTCTTTCGTGCATCGATGGCGACCGCAAGAAGCTCACAACGACGGTATTTATTCGTGGCTTTCTGTGGTTGTTTGTTGAATGGTGACGTTTTGACCTAGTGGAACGGGAAAATTTTGCGGTCGTGGTCGTGGGATTTAGTGTTCATTAGTGGAACGCGGCCTAAGTAGAAACGGTTGTAATAAGATTTGTAATAATACAGGGCCAAATTAAAATAAAATAATTTCTACAGGAAATCTCAAGACTTTTTGCACAATCATGCAATATTGAAATTTCAAAGTAAACGCTAAAATTTTAAATTTTAAACCGATATTTTAAAATTATTACTTTTCTTTCAATTTAAACGTAAATTAAAGATAATGAATATTAATCTGACAGTAGTTTTGTCAAACTTACCAACCACTGTTGCAGAGATAAAAATATTTTTTTTAAATAAAGTAAAATCTAATTAAACTGTGTATAAGGCAAATTTCCTACAGAAATTAACTATATAATTAAGTTTTATTTTTACACAAAAACCCATATGATAGCCATAAATTAAACTTAAAATATTAAATATTTTAAATTATTTTTTTCTTGCCACAAAAAGAAATATTTTAATGTTTTGAAGTATTAAGTCTTGCAAACTAATACACGTTTTTACCAATTGAAGGGTCTGTTGCAAAATGGAGGTAACACAATTTTTGTGGAGTTTGGACCAACTCTTTCTAGATTTCTTTAAATGATAGTAAGATGAATTTTGTGGCAAAAAGAGGTAACTCAAACAATCACATATATGCGACGTCCTCTGGAAGATGTACTTATGAGTGAAAATAGGGTCCTTATATGTAAAAACAATTAAGAAAACATAACCACAAAACGAATTCATATAATTTAGAATTTTTAAAGGTTTTTTACGATTTTCTCAAAACTTACCAAATTGGAGTTTGCAGCAAACCCCTCAATTGCTAAGTGCCTAAACATGCAGGATTTTAAGCTATGAGTAATTTAAATAGGCTATGTAATTAATATTAATTTTCTGAAAAATGGATTAATTCTCAAAGCAGATTTTACCCAGATTATACGTATTACGCCAGATACCTCAAAGAGTGGATAATGAATTATGTAAATTTTTGTAATTTAAATTTTCCATCGTGTCTTTTAAGAAAATTAAAAATTATACATAAAATAGGAAAGTCTTAATTAAATAACGATCATGTTTAAAACTTAGTGGTCTTATATCGCCTAATAATTCAAAAATATTTATGGACTATAATTCAACTTTATGAATAAATCTAAATATATTACGAAATTAATTAATTATAAAAGTAATTATGAGAAAGTAAATCAAATTTACAATCAGAATTAATAAAAATGTTATTGTTAATTACGTACAAAGGGTATATTATGGAAAATGTTATTAATGAAGTAAAACAGAGCAAGCAATTTGATGGAAGCGTGTTATACGTTATTGATCAAACCCGTGCTTTTACTTTGATGAAGAATGACTTATTTGCCTCCATCAAGTGAATACTAAAAAGCCTTATTATTTACAATTACTTATCAAAGTTTGAAACAATGAAGAAGGGAAACCAATTTAAATTTCCTAATTTTAGCCGTATATCCTATAATCAATTAGAGCGCATCTCCGCATCTTCATCAGATAGGCACACGTCTCGTTTATCAAATATAAACCGTAACAAGTTTACATAACACTCGAAGGCAAAATTAACACCCTGTTTAGTCTGTTTCCGTTAGAATACCCCACTTCAAAGGGCAGGGGACTATATTTTAAGTGACCCGTGATTATCGTTACATTAATTAGAAGCTTTGTGCTTTTTATTTTTTCATTTTCCCTTACTCCTCCGGCTGATTTTGCGAAGGAGCTGGGAAAGGCCGGAATCTAATCGTATTCATCTCGCTTCGTGTATTCTTAATGTCAGGATGGAGAAGGAAATCCGTTTGGGTAATGCGGTGCTCGTTTGTGAAGGTGGCACCACCGTCTGTTGCTTGAAACCTACTCTAGCATAAAGGGGAAATATAAATGGGCTTAGGGTACGTGTGCGTATCAATGGCATCTTAATTATAAATAAAGCCAAATCGATTATACAGAAATTTAACTATAAGCCATAAGAGATTCTGCAAAATTACTTAGGTGGTATACTTCAGATTCAGATTTGAAGTTACGATCACATTTTAAACGTTCATGCAATAGAAATAAATTTTACAGGAAAAAAATGCCATCATTCAAGTTTTGCGAATATCTAAACATTTATAAATAATAGGTTTTGGTGGAAAATCAACCTCTTCAAGTGAATAATTCCTCCTAAATTTAGTACAGAGGAACTAAAAAAATTTATATTGTGGTGATAACTATAACCTTCAATCTTTCGAAGCATAAGAATATTTTAAAAGCACTTCAAATGGTTTTGATTCAACTACCAAATAAAGATTATTTTCTTGAAATCTCCACCTTAAAACATGGATAATTTTTCTTTCTTCAAATTACCTGCACCGTGTACTAATTTCTTTGAAACCCTTAAAATTTGGCGTTTTTCGGAGATTAAAGTACTGAATTTGGAGGTAAAATCAATGATTCGATTTTTATACAGGGTATTCCAGGACTGTTAAGAAAAAAGATTACTCTAAACCGAAAAAAATATAGAAATGCGGTTTTCGACAGAATATAGAATACGTTTAGGCGCACACTTTAAAAATATTTTAATAATATACAACGTGTCCATTCCAAGATGGAGAACCAAAGCTACATTTTTTTAAATGGAACACCCAGTGTATTATGACATTTTTGGATTTTTTTGCAAAAATAATCATATTTTGTATAATCTTTTATGGGTCTACCATCACTCGTTTTGTTGATTACTGCCATTTTAGCAAAAAAACCCAATCACTACTCCAAAACAAATGACAATTTTAGGTTGAAATTTTGACAAAATTTTTTTAATTCCGTCTAGTTTACAGCTAACCATGTAACATTTTGTAATAAGCTTTTATTAGGGTGCCTCATGAAACGCAAATTGACCAATTAAACCAAATTTTCAAATGGAATACCCTGTATATTTTAACATCATTCGATGGCATTTTTTTCAAGCTTTCTATAGATATCATGTTTGTATGGTCGTATATTAATGCTTTAGGACAGGGGTTCTCAAACCGTGGTGCATTACGTTGTTGCACGCGGTACAAAATACATTTCCTTGATAGAGCTTCATTTTTAAAAAATGCAAATCACATCGATGCATAGCGATTGCTCGTTTCGGCTTTAAAGAGGACTGACAGATTACTCTGACCGCAGTACTAAGCCGCATTTTTAGGAATATTCTGAAAAATTGAGACAAAAGCAAATTAAATCCAATGAGAAGTATGCCATATGGATTTACTTGGTATGCAGAGGAAAAAGAGCCCAAACCACATTTTGCATTGTAATATAAAACCTTTTTAAACAACTCGTTTCCTTCTGAAACATAACCTTTACATCAAATACAACCATTTTAAAGACAAACATACTGATTTTTTTAAAAGAAAGGAAAGTGAGTTATAGAATATCAAAGTCAGTTCAATCTTTTACCACAACTAAGAAACATATCCGTATTCTTTGACTTGTATTAGAAAATATCATCATGGGAGTAAAGAATTCTTGGAAGTTTATTATAGTAGATAATGGTTTAGGAGATATTAATATCCAAATAGATAAACAGTGAATTTCAATCTATTTCTGCTCCGTCTTTTGTTTGTTACCATAACGAATCGTGATCAATCGAAGAATTAGCGAATTTTAACGTATATTTGAAAAAAGGCGAAACATTACAAATGGTAAGCTGCAGAACTGAAGTTAGGATTCAATGATCAAAAATATTGGATTTATTTAACATAAAAATTATAATAGTGGTTCAAAAATTTCTTCATTTTGCTCACGACAAACATTTAGGGTGCATTCCGAGAAGAGCTTATGCATATGTTGCGTTCCGAGTGAAATGCGCGCATATGCAGCAATTTCATTCGGAACGCTGCTATGAAATTTTACACTGTCAATCGTCAGCTTTTTATTGTTTGTAGTTGTTATTATAGTAGCAGTTAACAAAAAACAATTCTAAAATCGCGCTTAGTTAAAAATTATTAAAGTGCTTGTATTAGAAAATATCATCATGGGAGTAAAGAATTCTTGGAAGTTTATTATAGTAGATAATGGTTTAGGAGATATTAATATCCAAATAGATAAACAGTGAATTTCACTCTATTTCTGCTCCGTCTTTTGTTTGTTACCATAACGAATCGTGATCAATCGAAGAATTAGCGAATTTTAACGTATATTTGAAAAAAGGCGAAACATTACAAATGGTAAGCTGCAGAACTGAAGTTAGGATTCAATGATCAAAAATATTGGATTTATTTAACATAAAAATTATAATAGTGGTTCAAAAATTTCTTCATTTTGCTCACGACAAACATTTAGGGTGCATTCCGAGAAGAGCTTATGCATATGTTGCGTTCCGAGTGAAATGCGCGCATATGCAGCAATTTCATTCGGAACGCTGCTATGAAATTTTACACTGTCAATCGTCAGCTTTTTATTGTTTGTAGTTGTTATTATAGTAGCAGTTAACAAAAAACAATTCTAAAATCGCGCTTAGTTAAAAATTATTAAAGTGGAACCTAAAAATTCAACTAACAACCACCTAAAACACATACGAAGTGCACAACCTTCAAATCTACCGTATGCTTCAAATGCTGCACTCGGAACGCATAGCTGGCTACATATGCAGCATATGCACCAATCGGAAGGCACCGTAATTCGATGAACGTCTGACATTATTGAGAATATTCGGATGAATTGAAATGCTCGTCTTATTCGGTATTCCACTTCATCAGATGTTGTGGGTTGAGTCTGATACACCAAACATTTTAAATGACCCCCAAGAAAAAATCTATCGGGGTTAAGTCGGGAGACAATTATTTAAGTATTGTCCAACAATCTGATGAAAGTGCACATAGGCTCTATCTTGCTGAAGCCATATGTCTCTTCTAGTCACTAAGTCAACATTTTGCAACAATAATGGCAGTGAATCTCTTAGAAACTTGAGGTACATCTCCCCAGTTAAAGTGACGGTCAATAACATAGTTACCTATTATTCAATATGATATGGATGACAGCGATATTTTTTGAAGTGAGGTTGACTGAAGATTTTAGAACATTAGTCTACGCTAGGCGAATATTTATCTTGTACCAATCGACAGATTTTGGGGTAATAATTTGTATTCTACAACACACAGCTCGACTTTTCAAAAAGCTCCATCAATTTTCTCGTTGCTTCAATTATTGGTTGTCTGGCGTTTGGATAACGTGCTTTATAAATTCTGATAGCAAGAAGAGGATTTTTTCAGCTTCATCAAGTGCATACACCATTTCTTCTTTAGAAAAGTTCATTATTTCGGTTTACCTATTATCAAAAGCGTAAAAATTAAAAATAAAATGTTAGGCAAATTTAAAAATCTATTTTGTCTATTTTTTTACTTTTTCTCTGTTTAGATATTAATATATCCTAAACCATTAACCTACAACCATACAAAATATACAGGGTGTTCGATTTGAAACCCATAAAAAGTTATATAATGTATCATTAGTTTTTGATACTGAGTATTCTATTTAAAAAAAAACGTAACGTTGGTCAATCATCTTGGAACAGACACTCGGTATATTTTTAAAATATGTTTAGAGTGTGTGCATTGTATATTCTATCGAAAACCGCATGGCGATATCTGTTTTCATTCTAGAGTAATATTACTTCCTCCATGTAGTATGGATACAAATAGAGATGCAGATTGCGTATTCAAACTAATGTGCTGCCCCATGGTGATGTTAGTTTCAACCTATTAGTTTACAGAGTTCTACAGTTGAAACAATATTTCGTACCTCTTGAAACGCTGCAAACAAACGTCTTGTTTCTGTTTCATGCTTCTTGCATGATATTAGCGTAAATAGCGATTATTATTTTAAATTGAGACCATTAAGCTGCTGATTTAAAGTATTTTTTTAAATAAATTAAAGAGCCACCTTTCCGTCAGCTCCAGAACACAATAAAAATCCTGGTGGCGGACGCCGTTTTGGCAATACTCAAGCTCTTATGGAAACTCTTAAAGTATCCATACTCCATGCTTCCTCGCAGTGTTGGAACACCCTGTATTATGTATAAATGTTTAGAAGTTAATAAAATTTGGATGTAGGCTATTTTTTTCCATTCAAGCGTTATGGCCAGCTTGTTCGCCGAATTTAACTCTTGATTATTCTTGATGGTGTAATATTGGGAAAAAAATCATAAATGACACTTACTCGATATTAATAATAAATTAATATAAATTGTGTGATCTTGAGTGAACTCGTAAACATAACAATTTTATAATCTTACATAAAAATGTTTGCAATAAATTTGTACTCATTGCCTTGAATAAAAATACAGATAATATAATAGTATAAATTGTAAGAAAACCAGGGCACATAAAATGCTGTATATAAAATATAAAAAGCAGTATTCGCATTGTGGATGTTCTAGTTGGAGTGCAATAAACACAACGTCGTAATATACCATAAAGCATTAAATCGGATGACACGGTCTGATTGTATGTATAGAGCGAGGAAATACCCGTGGGTGCGCCATTTTATGATATGGCTGAGGCTGAGGGAAGAAACATTTGTGGACCAAACAGGACGCAACTTTACTGCCAAAGGCTAAGATTGTGTTTCAAAACTTATTCACTTAGCCCGTATAGGACATCTTCCATCTCATTTGACAAGTTCGGTGCTTGGAGTACTTGGCTATTAGTATACAATCACTAGGGCTCGAATAAATCTCTTGTAGAGAATAACACCCTTTCCGTTATCGGGCCTCATTTATCTTACAATGAGACTCGCGGAAATATGAAAAGCGCTTAAATGTTTGCCCTTCCATGCTTTTATTTGTCTCTCTTTACTGCAATTTCAACCCATTGTTTGGCTTAATATCTCGTTTTGCTTGATTTTTGTGCAATTAAACGGTTTAAATTCATAATTCTGTCAAGTGGAACAGCTTCATTACGTTTTGTAATTACTGTTTACTTTTACTACAAATAAAAACAAACCCTTATTAATTTATAAACATTTTAATGCCCACATGAATTCAATGACTTTCAAGCGAGTATTTATTTCATGGATGTAAACATGCAAATGAATAAAAATTTACGTCCAGTAATTAGAAGAATGGCTATTTAATTTATTAGTCTTTTGGTTTAACCACCCGGTTTTATAAGTCGCGAAGGGGAAGAAATAGCAGAGTTGGAGTGCTAATTATTTTCCGTTACATTAAAACACTAGTATGTATAATAGAGTTAATATTGAACTTTTAAGAGCAATTTCCTAAACGGAAAATATAGTGGTTTAGTTCTGCAGTCATAAAAGCTAGTACGAACAACATTTTTGTATATTTTTTTGTAGATGATATAGAAGTCCTTTCTTTAATTCCTGCCAGAAGGAAACAAAATTGGAGAATGTACAAGAAAAATAGAATGATCTAAATGTACCTTAATTTTAGACCCCTTCAATTAATTTTGTGCTAGGTTGCAGAAGGTAACTCTCTGGCAAGATGTAGCCTAATCAATTTAGATTATAAATCTGAAAAAAAATTGAAAATCTAACGAGGGAAACTTGAGTTATGACTGCAGAACTAATGCTCGATTTCATGATTTTTCACAATTTTTCCTCCCAAATTCGCGCGCCCTCTAGCGATTCGCATTATTTATTGGTGTTTCGCTTATAATTTGCAAAGAAGCTCCAGAAAAGTGGGATGGATTTTCTATTCCTTGTTATTATCTCCAACGGAAAATTTATCGCGGGTGTCTAGGAAGATGCTCTTAATATTCTTTGACGATTTCATAGTTTCTTAGTACGCCATTATTTTATAAATTTGGCGTCTTTCTACTTTCTGTTTTTTTCCTAGCATTCATGTTTTTTATTGATTCTCACTTTCTCATTTTTCTAGTTTGCGCTTATATGATGTATAACCTTTTTATGTGTTTTCAATTCTCAACTTTCTTTTCTTTCTGCTTTTATGTAGTTTTGGTGTTTTATCTTGACTTTCTGCATTTATCGATTTTTGGAATATTTTATATTTGAAAATTCTCCGATCCTCTTGATTTTTGGACCTTTTTGTACTTTCGACTGTTTCACATTTTTGTGGCAATTTTTCACTATGGAGAAATTCAGGGTTTTCCTGTGTTTTTCCAACAGTGCCGTCTTATCAGTTAACCGGGCACTAGGCGATACGATATTTTTACGGGTCCATCATGTTTAGTATAAAACGATTTTTTCGAAAAACGATCAAAGGATATTATTTGTATCCACAGCATTTTCATTCGGATGACCGCCACTTTTTTGTTTCTCTATGGCCATCGTTTAAATTTAGAACCGGGCTCAAAAACGAGATTTCGAACTAAAACGTAAGTCACCCCATATTTTTCAAAAATAAATAAGGGCTTTTTAATCAAAAATTAAGAATTTTTTTTAAATTTCGTTTTTACCTTAGAAAGGGACGAATTTCTGGAATTTAAAGTGGCATTTGAATTATTCTTTATAGTAGTATTTTAATTTTGGAGATATTTTGATGGATTTTTGAAATATGCATTTTTTTTCTCTCAAACTTTAAGTTCTACATTTTACTTAAATCTAATTTAAATCAAATTTTGAATATTTTTGCCTAAATTTCAAGAACTAATTAATTTTACAGGGTATCCCATCTCTTCAGTACTTTATTGATTTATTGGGAATCTTTAAAATAATGATAACGTATTGAATAGCTTTTTGATCATTTTTGGGACATCCTGTATAAAATTTACTTTACAAAATTCAGTAAATGCAATACGTTTGGTGATAATTTTAAATTGGAACAAATTTATTTTAGAGATAGTGTAGATTTTCAATAAGTGTTATATTCAAAACATACAAAAAACACTACATTTAGTGGGCCCCTTTTTGAAAGCGGGCCATGGCCTTTTTGTCCTAATGGGTAAAACGGCGTTCAACTTTAAATTCTTTTTTAGCGCTATCTTATTTTCATCTTTTTTACTTTTATCGTTTGTTTCACTTTCATCATTTCCATATTTCTCTATGGATATTTTCTTTATTTGTTTCAGTTTTACACTTTTTTTAAGTTTTTAAGTTTTTCATTTTTTTAAGTTGGTTAAAGTATTTACGGTTTCTATGCTATTAAATTTGATGCTCGTTTTTCGCCTTTTACTTGTTTACAGGGTGGTCGAGATAAAGTGAACAGTGGATATATCTCCAAAAGTAAGAGTTTTAGAAAACAAACGTTTCAAATAAAAATTATTTGGTCTTAAAGGGGCCACAGAATGAGAACAGGTAATTTTCACCTGGAGGACTTCTTCATGGTCATTCTAACCCTAACTCAGTTTTTTCAAATGGAAACCCATATTATTTTTATTTGAATCTGAATCCAGCAAAAAAATCTTCTTTTTTTGACTATTCACTTTATCTCGACCACCCTGTATATACAGGGTCCGCCAAAAGTCCCGGGACAGCGCTGTATTTTTTGATTACGTGAATATATTTCTTCAAAAATTTGCATACTTATACAGTATCATAAAAACTACATTTTGAGATGGTATTTTTTTGGGGGTCACGTGGGAAGAACTACTCCGCTTTTTTAAATTACAACCCCTATGGAGTTTTAACTTATATTAAAGAGAATGAAAAAAGAAATACATTCCTGCAAACCAGATACCATTATGTTGATTTGTTAAAAAGTTATTAAGGATTAAAGTTATCAAAACAGTGTGGAAGAAAAGCTAGTTACCATTGATATTTTGCAAAGAAAAATCATTGAATATTGTGTAAAAAATCTTTTCCACAATAGGAGGTGCTATCAGGGATGACAACGTAAATAATTATTAATTGGCTTTTATTAATTTGGCTTTTGAATTTTTGCGTTTTTAAACCTGCAAACTTTAAATTTTGAGTCACCCTAAATATCTCTCGAAAAAATAATTTAATGTAAAAATGCCAGGACAGGAAGATCTTTTTGCATTAAAATTAAAGTTGTCATTGCAACCCTCTTCCCCAATAAACCACGCATTTAATTTTTGTTAAAGGGAATAGGGGTCACTTTAAAGCATTTTTTAAGTGCTGTAACTTAAGAAGAGCCCATTATTTCTAATTAGCCAAAAAAAGATCAGTTACCGTATTTTTTATCGTGTACTGTAAATTACTAAATTAAGATGAAATAAATCATATTTTTATTTTCAGGGTAAAAGATCTTTAAAATGATACGTTACTCGAGCCCCATTCCTATTTAAAATAAAGAGGTTGTCCTGTTGGGAAGGGGATTAATTTTATTGTATGAAGATGTCACATTTAAAATAAACATTGACCTATCACGGCATTTTTACATTAAAATATATTTTGAGTATTATTTAAGGTAGCTCCTTTTAAAACGAACACCCTGTATCTATGAAGGTTTTATTAGACGGTCACATTTCTTTTGTTTACAAAAATTTTAGGTAAGATTTGTTGTAAGAAAATTATGGCTGTGGAAATTACAATACAAGCACAATGTGTGTAATAAAAAAATGCTGCAATTGGAACATTTTTTATTTCTGTGTTACGGGCATGTGCTTTTGCTGACGACAGATTAAAATACATGTATTTATAATTTTTTTAAATATTTACACTTTAATATTCTTCGATTTTTCATAGGTCTGACTTAAAACTTCTTCATATTTTTCAGTTTGGAAGTGTTTATACATATACTTTAGGCTCTTTTTCTTTTTTTTGTATGTTTTTCCATATATGCAATTGTTTCGCTTGCAAATTTTCGTTTATTTTCAGCGATTTCTTATTTTCAACGATTTTTTTTTCGATTTATTTTTTTTTTATTTCTCCATTTTTTAAGTGATACAAATTATGGCTATGTATAACTCTTAAACATTTGGTATCAACATAAATTACTTGCGCCAAACCCAATCAAATCTAAAATAAAATGTCTTGTTTTTAGAGAGTAAACAAAAATTTGCATTTTCACATTTGAAAATCCATATTTTTAGAGGTTAAATACAAATTATAAACAATCATCAGGTGTTTTCATATAAAAAAATAAATAAAAAAATAAGGTAGTGACATCTAGTATAATGTTGTGAAATTAAATCAAAAAAAATCCTTTATCCAACTTTATTATTAATAAATAAATATAATAAATTTAATTAATTGAGTTGAATAAAGGAATTTTTTTTTATTTAATTTCACCAACATTAAATATCTATCCAAATCTTCGCAAGATTTTATTTTATTTACATCTAGTATAGTTTTTACGCATTTAACAAATATAATAAAATTTTTACTTACGTTCACTTTCTGTGTTTAAATTCAAAATTTAATTTACATCTTACTAATTGGCTATAAAAAAGTGGGAAAAATATTTAAAATTCAAATTGACGTACTATTACTTTTTATATTGGTTCATCCCAAAGAGTGAACAACATGTTCTACAGTTTGGAAACTGTTTCGTAATTTTATAGCACTTCTTCCATTTTTAATATTACATTCAACTTTTTCTAAATGTGGATTTTGTAAATACTGAAGCTTATTAATAGTTTCACAGGTGTAATTAATTCACGATAAAATCTTTGATAAATATTAAACAAACCCGAACTTCGAGGTAAAAACGAGGGTAAATAATTAGTAGCGACATCTACCGAAGTGAATTCTATCTATTACATATTAATATTATTTTTGAGGGGTAGTTTCTTTACAATTACTATGATGGAGTCATGATTGCGGTGGATATTACAAACTCCACTTATGTATTGATTAGCATTTGCATTTAAAAATATATGCAGACATGCAATCCCATCCTGCAAAGAGGGCAATGCACCCTTAAATTATTAACCTCAATTTTACTCTAATAGCAATGTTGAATATTAATGTGTGGTTAAATGAAATGAATTGATTTATTAATTAATACATCGACTTTAGAATTTATTTCTCGTTTTGTTTAAATTTATATTATGCAAAATTGTAATTAACTAAATTGGGTCCATTAAAAAATACTAACTAATATGAATTTACTGGATTAGTTTAAAAGATTTAACAGAAATTTACAGTAATTAACAAAATATCTATTTATTAAAAATGATATTTGCATAAATTTATACAGGGTGCCCCAGAATAACTTTGCATTTTTGGGGAAGTGAAACTAAACATTTTTCAGGTCTAAAGAATTGTCCGGAAATGCTTCCTCAAAAGTTTATACCACTTTGAAATTTTTCCAAAGAATGGTAACAAAACATAGCGGGAATAACTTCGAGCAGTTTTTGTAATAAGGTGTTTAATGTTCTTATAACAAATAATAAATAAAATCGTTACCCTATTCATTGTAAATACTTACAATACAAAATTTTAAACCTACTTTGATTTTATTAGTTAAATTTATACAGGAAGTTCCGTTCATGGTTCAACAAACATCGGTGTTAGAAACTAGACCAAATCGACAAAAAAAAACCAAAAATTTTCTGAAACTTATTCATATTCTCAATACACGAGGGAGAATTTTAACCGTAGCCTTTTTCCTTGATTTATTGTAAATATGAAGAACTTTCAGAAAAAAAAATACAATCTTAATGAGTCTTATATTGAACAAAATTTCAAGAACTGAAAAAAATATGTATTTTATCTTATTTTTTCTTTGCGATTTTTTATTCAACATTATATCAACCATTTCTGTATTACTGTTGTAATTGAAAGAGGATGGTTTCAGCTTTTTAGTGATAATTTTCTTTTAATGCCACGTATATTGGTTAAAAAGATTTTTGGCAAAAATTGATGACCTAAAGTTTAAAATACTGTAGGTCCATAACTAAAAAAGATAGACCACTACTTTCGTCGTTTTTTGTCGATTAAATTTGCTCTAGTTTCGAAACCCTCACGTTTGGTGAACCACGAACGGAACACCCTGTATTTTCATCTAAAACTTATAAAATCTTATTTTACTGCAAAACGTAGCGCTGAAACGATTTACTATAAAAGTACCTTATCTGTAGAATATTCATCATGGATTATTTCAGAAGTTTTAGAATAATTAACAACGTAAAGAAAAAGATATGATCAAAAAAAATTGGTGACCCCCCTCAATATAATGCCCGTGTAAATACTTTAAAAAGTCTTAAATGTGTATCTTCACATGAAAAAACGACCAAAAAAATTTCAAATTAATATCTTTTGTAATATTTATTTTATTTAAAAAAACATATTTTTTTTCAAAAAATTCAAAGTGATATAATTTTCAAAGGAACCATTTCTGGGCAATACTTGATATTTTAAAATGTTTAATTTCTCTCCCACTATCTCCCCATAAACTTTGGCACAGTTTTTCAGGGACACCATGTATAGTCTATATTTTTTGGCTATTTGATAAGGAAAATTATCTTAAAGTCGTTTTTCCTTTTCAACATTTTGATTTATTTTTTCAATTGTTTATTTGAAAGAAGCCCATGGAATATTAAAAATTACTCTAATCAACTAATGTAATCGTACTAATCCCAAAACTCTCGTTTATCTATATTTTATATTCTTTTTTGTATTGTGCTAAAAAAGAAAAAGATATCGTCACCTTCCTGCAAAAAGTCACTACCTGACTTGTTTTATTGAATGTAGTTAATTCGTTCAATAAAACTAAACTTAGTACTAGTACCTGGCTGTAATCGTATCTTTCGATTGTAAATTGTAAGTCTCTAACCCCTGAAAGAATGCTAGTGTAAAGAAAATAAGTAAAATACGGATTTATAAATTTTAAATCTATTTTCGGATTTAATAAAATTTCAATAGTAGTAAAATGTCGGTTAGTGACTTTTTGCAGGAAGAGGGAAATATTTAAGTCTTGTTTTTTACTGTTTTAATAAAAAAGAGATAATTTGATAGTTGATGGTTAAAATTCCATTAAATATTAATGTTTTTTTATACTTTCCATGATGTTACGAAATAATATAAGTGGAGGTCATAATTTTTAATGAGAATGGGTCTCAAAATTTTAGGCAAACTCTCATTACCAAAAAGCACTTCTCCTTTATTAATATCTATAACCGGCTTATGTACATAATCCTTTTCTATAAACATTAATGGAAACAACAAACTTTTGGTGATGATATCAGATAAACTATTCCTTGAAGCGAATAAAGGAGTACAGCTTGTCTTGGTAATAACTTGTAAGGCGTTAGACTGTTTGCGATAGATTAGGGTGGATTTAAATCACAATGTTGTTATTTGTCAACTAGCATTAGAGGGAGATTTTGCGGCTGTAGATATCGAGCATTATATTTGTAACATACTCATTACCTCATACGGTATTTTCATCACATCTCGTATTTAATCGCTATTCATTTAGTTAAGTACATATTATAACTCATTTCATAATTATCGTAACCTTTCCACTAACTTATATTATAAACGATTTGGTAAAAATAATTAATTCAAATATTAAATAAAATTTTAGTTCGAAGCTCAAGCGTCGAGGATATCAGTACCAAAAAAATCAAAAAGTTTCAAAATGTAAAATATTTTTTTCTATGACTATTGGTATAATGTGTATGATGGCGGCTATTACTCACACCCGTGTTCTTCTCTGTTACCAAATTCCTACAATAAAATCATAAGTGATCCACAGTCGACGTATCAATCAACTGAGCTGCCGATGACTCAAAATTTATACAAGCGTTTTTATTATTTAATGAATGCTGATGTTGTTACGTCAAATAATCTAATTTTTTAGAAAAATATTTTTGCGTTTTTTTATAGTCATATGTAGGGCGCGTTCCACTAATGAACACTAAAGCCCACGACCACGATCGCAAAATTTTCCCCTTTCACTAGCTCAAAACGTCACCATTCAACAAATGACCACAGAAACCCACGAATAAATACGGTCGTTGTGAGCTTCTTGCGGTCGCCATCGATGACGTTTTTATGCACGAAAGAAACAACCGCGGTCTTATGTGGAACGACTTTGGGTTGTCGTGGGCATTGCGACTCTTTACTGGAACGCGCCCGTAATATCACGAGTGGTCAAATTTAAGTCGAATATTTTTCACTGTCATTACCACGAATGTCATTTGGGGTTAAGTTTTAATTGCCCTCCTGCTACGCAGTCGGGGAATTTTTAACCCCAAATGACATGAGTGGTAATGTATAAAAAATATTCGACTTATAATTTGAACAAGAGTGCATATTTAAGGGACTATTTAACGAACATTTTTCACTTTCTTGTGCAAAATTAGACAGCCAACTTCAAACTTATTGAAGTTTGATATAAACGTCATGAAATAATCGCTGATATTTTTGACGTTTTACTCGTCACAAAAAATAATCACTTGTGAGTTGAATAGTCATAAATACCCATTACTTACTCAGACCTGTTACGACACTCACCTGCCGGCTAGTGTCGCAATTTCGGTTATCGTGAGTAATAGCTATCATTACTCGCTCGTTGAATAATATACTATTATGGACTGTCATAAAGTACTAAAACTTACCTTTCCAATGATGTATTGCATAATATATGACATTTTTAATTACATATTAGAAAATGGTATTATTACCTGAAGTACTTAAGTTTTCAAAAATAACTCCAGTATGTAAAAATGATTCTAAATTATATATTGAATATTATAGAACAATTTCTGTATTTAATATATTTTCCAAAATATTAGAAAAAATAATTGTGGATTCGTTAATAGAAATAACTTATTTATTTGATCCCAGACAGTTTAGATTTCAAGAAAGAAAGTACCACTCAATCAGCCATAATAAATATTATGGCCAAACTTAACTCAATGTAGCACTAGTTTCTATTGATTTTTCAAAATCATTTGATATAGTGGATCACAATTTACTTCTGGAATAGGTATATCAATCATGTATCAGAAGAATTGCTTGGAAATTAATTGCATCATATTTAACAAACAGATCTAATATAACAATCATAAATTTATTTTCAAGTGATAAATTATACAGGATAATGATAAAGTTTGGAAAAAAATTCGAATCTGCCGTATTAAATTTTTTTGAGAAAATCGCCCGGAAAGGTTAATTTTAGATTTTAAAATGCCATCTCGGTATAAAAAATATTAATGACGTGACTCTTTAGCAATGACGTCATAATCGATATTTTTAAATGAAAACCCCTAATTTTTTTACTCGTTTTTAATAGACATTTATGTCATTTGGGGCCGGTTTATTGACCTTCCAGTAAAGTGTTCAGTAGTGTTACTAGGCAGTTATTTACATGTAAAAGTGATCAGTAAATTAAACTATTCGGTAATCTCAATTCCCTTAAAATGTTTTCTCTACTGAGAGGTCAATTTATAATATATTTATACATAAAAATAACTATTTAGTCACCATCCAGTAGTGAAAACCTTTAAGTAAATTGAGTATATTAAATAATTTAATTTATTGATCACTTTTACCTGTAAATAACTCCCTAGCAAAACTACTGATGACAGCACCGGAAGGTGAATAAACCGGCCCTTAAACTATCATAAAAAAAATATTACATTTGTAAATATATTTGTAAATAAATTTCAATGGCGTAGCAAATACTTTTTCCCATGCATACATATTTGACAATTTTTACAAATCAAAAATATTAAACAAATATACGAATTTAAGTTATGTAGGTATGTATTAAGGTTTGCGTTTTTGAAAATATAAAACGTAGAATTGTCCTAATTTTACAACAAATATGAAATGTTGAAAATGATGACCTTCATATAGGAGGCAAATTAACCCAAAACAAAGAGTCTTTTTTGAATTGACAACAATATTTAGGTAGTTTATTTATACATATAAAACATTTGTTTTTCTAAGATCCTTTTTTTATTAAGGAACTTCGTGATCAAGATATCTCAAGAACCACTGAATCGATGTTGATGAAATTTGGTACATATTTTCTCCATATAAATTGCTTATCTTTGAATGAAAGTGTTTTTCCTTTTCTTTTTTGAAATTTGCTGATTTACCAGGTCAAACTGCCGAACCTGATTTTGGGTAATTTTCAAAATGTTTTTTATAAAAAAAGTTGTAAGTTAACGAATAAACTATTGATTTATTATTATCTATTGAAAAAAGAACTAAACGTTTAATTTTGAAATGCAAAATCAACTTTTCGTTGAGTATTGGAGTACTTTTAAACTACCGCTAGATGACACAGCGATCAACGATCAACACTTATTAAAAAATATAAAAGAAAAAGTCTTTTTCGTAGTTGTTTTAGATTTAAATTAGCATATTTCTGCAAGTTGAAAATTATTCATTGATTTTGATAACGTAGAGGCTCATTTAAATTAATGCAATTAATTACTTAGATTAGACATTTATGAGGTTGTTCAATTCATTTCATTACATGAGATTGGCATGTCTCAACGGCAACTTTCACACTCATGTTAATGGAATGCACCAAATTCAGGATCATTAATCGGCTCCTAGTAATTAAAGGTCTTTGAAGAAGGAATAGTTAGTAAGGAATTACACATACCTACGAACCTACGTATTGTTGAAATGATGATTGTAGTTTTGTATTCGGTAATTTACAAATGATTACAGGTTTGTTTAGTTTGTACAATGATAAATAATTGTAGTATAATTTAATTCATTCATTTATTTGTTGTACAATTTTTAGTAAAAATATACATAAAATTATAACACCGACTACTTTTATCTCACGTAACGATTGGATTCATCAATTCAATCCAATCCGACGTGTTTATTTCGAAAAAATGCGAATCCAGTCAATCGGTATTGAATCCAATCCGGATCGAGTTACGCGAGGTGAACGTAATCACCTAAATACACATTTTAAGATATCTACAGGATGTCCCCAAACTGCTCCTCAAGCTCTCCACTATTATTTTGTACACCCTTCGTAGAGTACTTAAAAATGGTAAAAAAATCATTTTAGCTTTTTGAAAGTTAGGTTAAAGTTAAAATTTTTGAACTCATAAATATCAAAAACAATACCTTTTTAAAGCAGTACGATTAAAGAAGTATACAACTTATACTATTATTAATTAAAAAAATAATAAAATGATGGTTCCAATTTATTAAGAAAAATAAGATTTTTTTCTTTTTTGAAGAGCAATATCTTGAAAATGAATTTGGCAGCAATGTTATTTTATCTGAATTTTAATTTTAAAAATACAATAAGTTAAGTTCCTATCCTATTAACCCTCCAGTACACGCGCTTTTTTCATAAAATACCTGCAGTGTGTAATGAGGTCAAAATGTTACTTTTCTACTTAATTTTTATTTAAAAAATTGTATTTTTATTTAAACTGATGTTTTTGATTGAGAAGTATGTGTACTTGCAGAAATTTGGATAAATGTTTATAAGTATTTGGGGTAAAAAAATCCTTATATCCAACTTGATTATTAAGAGTTATGCTACATGTTTCGTTGGAAACTTCCAGCATCATCAGGCAACTGCTAAAATTGTTTTGATTGAGTTGACAAGATTTCTAATTAAAAAAAAATTTTGGGTGACGATTACAAGTAAAGGAAAAATGGTACTTTTTTGGCCCGGTCTCTCAAACAGTACTGCGTGTACTGGAAGGTTAAAATAGCTAAATTTTTTAAAGTGTTTATATGAATAATAAAACAATGAATAATTTACAACATTTTTTGTTCTTTGATTACTGTGTAGGTACCTAGTGCAGGTTAATTGAGGTGTAATTAAGTGATGTCAAATTTCCAGTTCTTATTTGATTAATCTCCGGTGGATTTTTTATATTTTTCCAATACTGAATGAAAAGTCTCCAACAACGTAGCGGAAAGCTTGGGAGACAATTTGGAGACATCCTGCATATTTATTAAATACTTGTCCTTTTTGTACAGATTGTCCAAAAATGGAGGATAAGCTTTCCAGTACGATTCTTTTATATCTGGTATGGTGGCTTATCCTGCAAACGCTGAGTACTCGTCTTTCTGTTGATGAAATAATATAATAGAATATACGAATTTTGACGAAAGCAGTTGATTTCGTGAGTTCATAAAACTCTACTAGAGGGCGTCGAGAGTCTAAAATCATTCCAAAGTTTGCGAATACAATTTCTAACCATTATGTACGGTTTGGTTCAGTTGGGTCATATTCTAACCTTGTTAGTCCGTTTAAATTAAAAAAATGTTTTTGAAAGTATTATTGACTGTAAAACTATAAACGAAGAATCTAACATGGTGATTCACATTTATCTGTGAATTACACTGTAGAGGCTCATAGTCTTCATTTCTAAATTTCACACTAATATTTAGCTTGTTAATAATAAATAAAAATATAGAAAACAACAAGAATGTATTTAATGTAAGGATGAAAAAAAAGGAGGAATTCTATTTATCCAACTTATAAGTTTGATAGATTGAATTCCTTTTTTTCATCCTTACATTAATATACTATCCAAATCAAGTCTTTATACCGTTAAGAATGTATTTCTTTAGAATTCTTACGTTTTATTGTGAAAAGTGGAAAACCCTTTAATAGGATGATCCACGTGTAGACCGACACCTTTGCAATTCTAAATCGGTCATCTATTTATAAATAGCTTTTAAAAGTAGGGAAACTGTTTTAAAAGGACTGTTGCGAAATATGAAATTGGAAAGCTTTTATTTTAGTTTAATTTTTTGAATAATTAGTTCTTTTAAAAAGTACCTTCAATCGAAAACTTAACTTTCTGGAGTTTAATTAATCAGGAAATGATATCATTAAGCATGAAAGCAAAAAGTGAGTGAGGACTTTCAATTGTCAAGCAAAAATTAATTACTATTTCTTTGATTTGACACTTAATTAATTTCTGGCAGTACAAAAGCCAAGAGCGTATATTCTGCTGCTCCTCCCACTACAGCCATTTCGATATGGCATTGGGTTTCAGGGCGTGCGGGTTAAATAGACCTCGGGTTAATTAAAGTCCTCGGACGATGTTTATACAGCCGCTTGACTGGGCACAGATTTGAGCCATTTAAAAAACTGGCCAGCTTTGCACAAAGAAGACCGGAATTAAGTTAAGCGTTCTATGTATCCAGGTCCCTTTCAAAAGCCCTCATCGCCACTCCAAACTCGAGGGAGAAAGGGCGAAGCATAAAAAAGACTGGAACAATTCCCGACGCCCTCAGTGCTGCCTCACAATGAAAATAATGAAAGGAATCAACGCTTCGGCGCGAATACCATTTAAGTCTTGGATAATTATTAGGATTGATATTAAATGCTTCAGATGATACGACAATTAATGATTCTCTTGTCTTGACTTTGATGATTGTAACACTTTCTTTTAAAAAATTTTCTTTACTACAATTATTAGTTAGTATGGCTTCTTTCTGCTAAAGATGTGATTTTAGTTTAATCTCCCTTCTGTTTTTAAGTGGGAGATAAGAGCGATGTAGCGGTTTATACCTTATAAAAAGTAGATCTTCACTATTTTCGAATGAATAGCCAAAAGGAACGCTTGTTCATAAAGCTCCTCCAATCACATTGAACTGGTTTAAAAGGAATTTGAAGTAGCTATAACATAATTACGTTTTTTGTTCACCAAAAATATCTCTACAACAAGCGTTGTTACAACACTGATACTTTTTTTCAATAATTGGGAATTAGGAGACGATAACATCCCAAAGATACCCAAACTCTTTTGGTTAATTTAAAAATTTTTATATTTTGATGGGTCGTCCTCTTCATTGTGAAGTAACTAATCATATTAAATTACAATAAATTTATAGAGAATTACTTTACAAATTACAATGTAACTCTATACTCAATAGATTTGGAAGAAGCAGTTTCATGCTACTGCCAGAAGTTACCAGTAAGTTGGTTCAAATTAGCTGCTAGGTAATAGACTAACTTCCATCAGCGCGTAGTTCACGTATGTGGTCTTTATTCTGGTAAATTTGAATATGTGCTAGGTAGTAACTTATTTGTTGACTACCATTTACCTCCGTCACTTATAAATTACATTTATGCTGAAATAATTGGTTACTGCCGACAGCTCAAAAAACCGCACATTGAGAATCACGATCATGCGCAAAGAAACGCGTTCCATAGACTTGGAGGCCTATTCTGCAACTTCGAGTGCGACCTTCTGTCTCTATCTTACACTGTACTATTGACATTCTCCCACTCTATTTTCGCATTCAAATTTCATTTCGTGTGGTTGTAAAATAGCCCTCTTGGACGGTCCAAGTTTGTGTTCCAACAAACTCTTCGGTACCGTCATTTTTGTAAACGCCAAAAAGCAGTTTAGCAGTTACTGGTTGTACTGGCATGCGGACTTCGCGTCTCGAATTTGTTAGCTGAAACCTTGGGTACGTTCCGTATTGATCATATACCGCATATGAAGCATCTGAAATGTTCCAAATTAAACATTTAGAGTATATAATATACTCCTGCTGGGCCACGCCTTTCTCCAAGCATAGTTGAGTATATCGTCCACCACTCTGGAGAGGATGCAGCTATGCAAGCATGCGGAGTTGATAAAAAATCGGGAAGTTTTAAAATTATATTTGTTATTTTAGCCCCTTTAGGTAATACCTGACTGATCGTCTGACATTTAATAGGAAAAAATGCACAAAAACCGTTCCGAATTATATACGCATATACACGTGAATATAATTCGGAACGATTAGTACGACAAGCATTTGCTCACGTGAATATACCTAATTCGGAACGCACACCTAACCTTCCAATCGTAACAATCACATAGTGTAAATTTTTTAGAAATTATTATTTACTACTTTTTTATGACATACTTTTGTTATCAAAGACGTCAAGTTATATCTTAGGATTGGGGTCTTCAAAAAGAAGATAGAATGACCAGAAATAATATTTGTTTAGCGAGTTATTACACTCCTTATAAAAGCTGTAAAATAATGGGTAAATTTGAAAATCTTCGGAAAAAATTATAATTTCGTTAACATTATTCACTTAAATTTGGAAACGTAATGACCCGATTCATTAGAACGCATATTTCAGGCATCGACTTTACGCTTCTCATTGCAAAAAAAAAAACGATTTTGATTTGATTTGATAGAGTAGAAGAAAAGTCGTGACTCAAGGGTTTTATAGTAACATCGTCCTCGAAAGGAAAATTTTATTTCTTCTATTATTTTATAATGTATTATTTGGCCTTAGCAACGATCTTTAATTTAAATTAAGTTTAAAAGTAATAATAATAATTATTTTTGTTATTGAAGCTTTGGTTAGAAGTTATAAATACTTACTTTATTTGTTATTTAAATGGTTTGTATTAAAATTGAAGTTTTCAATTAGCAAATAGTTAATTCACCATTAGTCACGCTCTATGCGGCTGTTTTGACCATTATATCTGGTGTTTAATTTGTAAATCATTCATTAACAACCAAATTAAAATTTCATACACGTAAAGCTCAACATCAATCCGGGCGCAATTAGTTTTAATTTGTTGCATGCAGAAGCGAATTTCCAGCAGCAAAACGTACACCACGCCGGATAAATGGACGTTTTGAGACTACGCTAATTATTTCATCAAAATTTCATTAAAAATCCCCGTTAGGTACACCATAGTAACTCATATGAATACCCAGAGCGCCACAAGAACCTAATAACGAGCAACAAAATTAATTTTCCTTTCGAGTTACTATAATTTGTCCTCAATAAACTCTACACTGTTGAGTGCAACTATCATCTAGGTAGTAATAAAACATTAATTACTTATATTGGCGAAAAGTGGAAAATTGTAGAATTAAACTTGAAAAGGCATTTAAGAACATAGTTGGCAAAATATTTGTAAGTATAATTTACTTTTGATTGATTTTTTAGACAATTGTGGAAAAATTAAAAAAAAAAGAAATGTTTTTAATTATATGAATATACCCACTTAAAAACATAAATTTTGTATGAAAAATGTATTCAATTTTAATGCCACTATAATTTGTTGTTAAATTTTCGTTTACAAATGCACAAGAATCAATTTTTTAGCAAAAGGGCATTTTGTAAACATTTTGGGTTCTATAAGTGTTGATGTTTCTGATATTTTTGTTACATTTTTTTCTTGAAAGTTGCAATGTTTATAATTATGATTTTTATACTTTCTCGAAATCAAAATGTTAGTGAACGATTGAAAATATCATCATATTTTAAAGAATATTTGTGTATAATTGGTTAATTTCAAGTTTCTAAAAAGATTGTAAAATTTTAATACAAATGGACGGGAAATTTGAAAACTTCTTGTTAAGATTTTTTCTTATCAAGTTTAAATTGTTTTTAGTGTTATTTGTGATTTTTTCGGTTTTGAATAAAAAAAACTTCTCATTTCAGTAAAATCAAAAAAAAATAGAGTAACATTTTTATTTTTACCAACTGAACATGTTAAATCAAGTCTACTAAACCAATTTCTGTTGAACGACCTTCGCGATATTTGTATATTTTTATTCTTTTAAATATTGATTTTAATACTAGTGGTGGCCTGCTATAGCACCTTTATACATAAAGATCTCCGGTTAAAGTATCGGAACAACAATACTGTTTAAGTTAGCTTGGAAAAACTCTGCATTACCGCATTATTAATAATTCTCACCAAAATAGGTAGTTCCATTACAGTATTTGACTAAAGACATTGGGATATTATCAAATCCAGTAGAATTTGAGTTGTTAGATCCCTACTAACATTATCTATTTCACCACAGGTTAATGGATAGAAGTACAATGAACTATTTTTACTGGCAGTTGGGTCTTGAGGTATTCTAGTGTTATTAATATTAGGTAAATTAGGTAAATTAGCTAAATAACAAGTATGGCGCGTTTCAAATTTACAATTTAAAAGTGAATAATTTGGAGTTCTGCATAATTATTTTTTAAGGAACATTTTCAAAAAGTTTTGAATTTTTTTTGAGTTTTTGGGGTGTAAAATTGTTTTTATTATCATTCATTTTCGGGATAAATCTAGGAAAAAAATCGAAAAAAAAAAATTTTCAGATTTTTATACGGCTTAAAATTTTTCATGGGTATAATTGCAAACATTTCTGTAATATATATATTTTTTGATTAAAATAAATAGATAAATAAAATGAATTAAAAATAAAATAAATTAATAAAATAAAATGTTGGTGACGGTATTGTGCAGGGCCGCGTCTAGACCTTTTCGGGCTCTAGGCACAAATTTTATTCACGGGCCCCTTACAGGGGCGGATTCAGCACTTGGGGGCCCTGGGTAAAAATTGCTATGGGTGCCCCGGGATATCACAAAACTGGCCTAATCCCAAAATATTAGCACTTATTTTTTATTTTTTTTTTAAGTTGCAATTTAGGTTTTCGAGGGCCCCAAAAAGAGAGGGGATCCTATTAGACCGTATATAAAAACGTCCCTGTTCTGCCATAAACAAATCCTAGTTTATTGAAAAATTCCAAGGGGAATTATTTGTACAAAAATAACCACGTGAGCTAGAATTAATTTTGCGGTTGATTTGAATATACTAAAGAATTCTGCAAAAAGTGAAACTGACTTTATTGAAAACTTCTAAGGGGGACATTAAAAATAATGATATTTTCTAAAAATTAGACCATTTAAATTGTTGAAGTTGCAAGATGATTTATTAAAAATAACCACGAGAGCTAAAATTTAGTTTTTAGTTGATTTGCATAAATTAGAGAATTCTGCAAAAAAATAATTTGAGTTTGTTGAAAAATTCCAAGGAGAACCATAAAAAAACTAAGATTTTGTAAAAATTGCACTATTTTACTTGTTGAAGTAAAATGGTTTTTAGAAAATTATAAAAAAAATAACTAAGTGAGAGGGGATTAATTTAGCGGCCAATTTTAATAAATTAGAAAATTCTGCAAAAAATAAACCAGAGTTTCTAGAAAAATTACGAGAAGAACATTAAATAAATTCAGATTTTATAAAAATTGCACTATTTTACTTGTTGAAGCTGTAAAATGATTTTTAAAAATTTATAAAAAAATAACCAAGTGAGCTAAAAATAATTGTATGGTCAATTTAAATAAACTGGAGACTTGTGTAAAATATAAACCTGAGTTTGTTGAAAAAATCCCAGGGAAACATTAAAAAAAAATGATTTTGTAAATATTGCAGTATGTTACTTGTTAAAGGTGTAGAAGGGTGTAAAAAATATAAAAAAATAGTTAAGCTGGCTAGAATTAACTTTGCGATCGATTTGAATAAATTTGAGAATTCTGAAAAAGAAATAACCCGAGTTTATTGAAAAATCCAAGAGAAACATTAATAAAAATGAGATTTTGTAAAAATTGCACTATTTTACTAGTTAAAGACGTAGAGTGATTTTTAAAAATTTATAAAAAATAGCTAAGTGCGCTAGAATTAATTTTGAGGTCGACTTGAAAATATTTGAGGATTCATGCAGCACCGTCTCTTCACTTTGTTTGAGGATTCTGCCCAAGGGCGGATTAAGCACTTGGGGCAAAAATGCTATGAGGGCCCCCGGATACTACAAAACTGGTCTCATCCCGAAATGTTTAATAGTTATTTTTTAATTTTCTTAAGTTGAAAAGTGGGCCCTTGGCTACAGCTCTCTTAGACCGTATATAAATCCGCCACTGGTTGCTTGTACTTTTTAAAAACACTTTTTAACCATGTTGATTTAAAATTCTTTTATTAGAAAAATTTGATATAATTTAATTCTACTTTGTTATATTTTTTATCATTTCATCATTTGTATATTATTTTTTAAAATAGGATCTGGACAAAATGAAATAAATAATTTATTAAAAAATCTCAAATACGGGCCCCCAAATTTGCGGGCCCTAGGCAGGTCCCTACTTTGCCTATTGGGAAACGTGGCATTGGTTTTGTGTCATTTCTGTCAACAATTATTTTACTCCCCAGAGCACGATGCGATGGGTCATTTATTTTCTTTCTAGGATGAGGATTGACTTTAGGCGTGATTTTAATGTCTATAAAGATTTTTTGAAGTTTAAAAAACTGGTTTTGACTCAAAGAGTACATACGGCAGAGTTTTTAAAAATGAAAATCTGTTAAAAAATTTCCGATGGGCGCCGCCCTCCCCAAAATCAAAATTTCAATTTTGTTACGCCATAACTTTTTAATCTTGCAAAATTTGAAAATTCCCTACGCGCTAAGCACTAATAGTAGGAAAGCCGACCGAACTAAAGTCTCCCTCGTAGAATATAGCGAGTTTTTTTGTTGAATCGGTAGTTTTTTATGTACTCAAGAGACCGAAGTATTAAAAATTGACCACTTCCGGTACCTCTTTTTGAACTGTTTGCCCCTCATAAAACATAGCTCAACAATTGTGACAGTCGATGAAAAGTGTTAAGCAAATTGATAAAAAAATGTGCTGCCACCCCCAAATCTGACAGAAACCCAAAAGTGGGAATAATTTAAAAAATAGCCAACCACTTTTACTGACGTCTCGTAAAAGTGGTTGCTTATTACTATCGTTTCGTTAAAGTACTTGCTTTTATTACTGAAGTTTCGTTTTGGAACTTTTGGCGCCCGAAAAAAACGCTAAAATTGTATACTTTACGTATTGGCGTCTTTCCCAGGGTTGTGAGAATAAAAGGTGCCATATTTCGTAGATTTGCGTTAAATTCCACGGTGATGCGATTTTTCAAAGTTGCCGCCGCCGAAGATCGGAAAAAAAGCAATTAAATTTCTACCGTATTCGGTATTTCCATGCTCTAAAAAAATTAAAATGCGTACCCCACTTAGAATAGACTTTCTCCTTTACGATGTAACTCGAATTTTTAAAATCGGACAAAAGCGCACTTTTCGGGGCTCCGCGCAATTTAGGGGTAAAAATACAAATGAGATACAACTCATGCATCGTTCCCAACAACATACTAAAATTTAGTATGATTCGAGATACATTTTCGGGGGATTATAAGCAATTTTCCGTTCGGGATGAAACAACTTTTTTCTGGGTGGGCCGATCAAAAAACCTTTCGACGACTTTAATCTTAGAATTTTCTCTTCCATCTCTATACAAAATTTCATTACTCTAAACAACTACTCAACCCCTTTCGTTGGCGTTTTAGTAATATAGAAAGATAAGCAAAGTGAGTGGCAACTTCACCATTATTATGTATAATTTGATTCTTAATCTTTAAGGAAATTGGTTTATTTTTTAATTTGGGTTTCATTAATGATTTCGAAAGCTTCAAAAATTATCCTTTTTGCATTTTTTATTCTTGTTTTGTATCTCTCATAATATTTTGGGTTATTATATTCGCGATTTCAATTACCTAAAAAGCTGATTATTGGTGAGTACTTGTCATTGTTATTATTTAAATAAAATTGAAAATTTTATTAGCTAAAGTCAAAAAACACTATAAATCCCTTTATTTCAAACGAAAACTGCGAAAATATGTATGATCGGCATACAACGTTAATGTAATATTACTGACAAGCACTCACCGATTTAGTTCAAAACGCTAATTCCAGAGGGCGCATGGAATTTCGGACTCGAGAATACCTATAGGTCAAAGTTTAAGAAATGTTAATTAGGGTAATCAATTTTTTGTTAATATGTTTAATTAAACTAATAAGTATGTATTCAGCGACCGTGATGAAAACTTTAGAGACGTCGTTAAAGTTAATCACGTCTTTAAGAAAATATTTCTTATGAAGAAATATTTTTTAATCACGTGATTAACGATAACGACGTCTCTAAATTTTTGATCACGGTCGCTGAATACACGATTTAATGTTTAATTTCCCACACAATATTATGTTTTAAAACCTGCTTTTTAGAGTTTAAAGTACAAATTAAAATGTAATTTCCTCCGATTATGCATGCATTATTTTCCATCCCTTCAAAAAGAAAATGTAAATAATTTTTCCTCATGTAATATTTTTAATTATTTATTGTTAAATGGAAGGTGAATCCACTTACTTTCATACAATAACAAAGGTTCGTTCTTGACCGAAATATCGGCTATTTAAATAAATTATTGCTTGCGTGCATGCTTTATACTTTATTGATGTTTTTATTAATGTTCTTTTACAAACTCATAAATTACGTATAAAATTAAATAATCAAATAAACCCATTTTTATTATAAAGTAAAATTTTTGTGATTCGAAAAGTGAATAAATGTAGATCACATTAAATCAGTAGTTTAAGCTTTGAAAAGGGTTGACATAAAAATTTTAAGTTCGTATAAAGTTATATCGTATAAAGTTACATAATAATTTCTACCAAGAATTCGGAAAATAAGTTTTCCTCAAAAATATTTGACTTTATACATATAATGACAAACATTATTAATCTAAACTATCAAAAATGAATGTTAATAAATCTTAATTATAGATTAATTTTCATGTTGGTGGTAGTGTAATTAATGTTATTCCCGGTTACCGTGTTTACCTTTTGTTGTACTTGGCGTTGTTGTGATTTTATTAGACAATCCATAAATTTTCCTATAAATTTACGTGACTCCTGGGAAAATAAACAATTTAGAGGTTGAAAACTTGGTTAAAGAGCGTTTATTTTGTTGCAGGCGTTACAGGAAACTGGCTTAAATAGCGGGACGGTTTCGCATTTTGAGCCCCAAGTGGCCCTGTTGTGCGATGCCGGAATTCACGGGCAAGAAGCTTACCACCCCCAGTTCATGACTGAACAGGGACGGTGGCAAACCGACCTCTCTTCTAAAGCAACGTGTTTAAAGGACAAAATGGATATTTTGGATTACTGCAAGAAGGTAAGTTTAAAAATGCTAGTTTTAATTTAAAATAACTATTCTCAATATTATCACCTTTATTATACTGCAAAATTCGTTTTAAAACTCCCTCGGGTGAATTTCCTGAATTTTTAAGTCCCTTTAGTAGACTACAGGGATTAGCCTTCGCGTGGACTTAATTTCTTTGTCCAGAGAGATATATTTGATCCAGACTGTAATGGCAAATAATTTCGTTCGGATAACTGCACAATCTTTTATTACTTACTTAAATGTTGAATCATGTTGAATCATGCGGAATTGGCAGCGTTTTTCTTAATCTTCCAACCAGACGTTTTTCACCATGTGTAAATTTTACTACAAAAGATGATACTAAACCTCAACCTTAAACTATTAAAGAAGGATTAGCTATTTTAGTATATACTTTAACCTCTATGATTATCAATGTATTACATTTCCAAAGAACAACGACAAACGTAAAATTAGTACTACTATGATTTTGCTAGAAATCCTAATTGCAGTTTTTGTCCTGTTTTCTATTAAATGGGTTAACAAATGGTCATTGTTCCATTTAAACGAAAAATGTACATATAAAATTTAAATTTAAAATCGACTTCGATTTTTATGTTCCTCTTTATTTCGACATACACGGTGGTTACTTTTACAGTACAAAATTTCATTTTGGAAATAAAAAAGTTGTTTAAATTACAAAAAAATTGCCCTATTTTAAGCTCTTTCGCAATCCTTTTAGAAATATCGGGATATTTTGCTCCATTCCCTAAATATCATGAAATCTTACTTGAGTTAACATCCTGAATCCAATGGACTTAAAAAACACTTTAGGTCAACTGAATTATCCTAATTTTAAACCAACTTTTAATTTTCTTATGGACGCCATTTTATTATTTTTATACCATTAAACAGAGAAAAAAAACAATGTGAAAATGTGCAGTATAATTAAACGTTTTTCAGAAACAAGCTTCGATACAAATAAAAAGATACCAGGCCAAAAAACACATACAAACAGAATGTGAAGACCAGAAATTGGTACTTGAATCTACAGTGCGACCGGCAAAAAAAACCGGTCAACCTGAAAGATTTCTTAAAATAGATCAATCATCCATCAGCTACTGTTATTTTGTGAAGGACCATCCATTATTGGTATCTAATAAACAAATTTACCAAGCAAAAAACGAAAATTGACACAAAAATAAATTTCATTTTCTTATGAAAGAAATAAGTTCGCTGCTTTTAAAGGACCTCTTGAATTTGTCAATAGCGTCTATGTCTTCTTCGAATATAAATTGCCTTATTTAACCGTCGTGGTATTGATTGGGTCAAATTATCCAAGAAAAATTGAGGAATTGCTTCGACTTCCTCTTCAAGAGGAAATAGACGATAGGGTAATCATAGACAAAAGCGTGATTCAACAGTGAAGAAAACTTGAATCCATTAACTGTAACTTTAAACGCGATCTTCGATGGTTAGGTAGGAATTGTAGTCCGGTGGCAGCTCGCTACTAACCTCCGCCTGACTCCGTTTGACTTATTTTAATACATCGTACTGCTAGCAATAGATGTGGGAGTTGAACTGCTATTGATCTGAGATTTCTAAGCGGATTAAACACAACGAAACGATCGTCAGCAGGAGTTAAACTTCTTTTTGTTCCAGATCCTGCTCTTTTCGATCAGTATTAAAAATCGGAAATAAACTTCTTTTGTTCTTGCTGCTGCCTTATCAGAAGACATTATTAGGCTGGTCAGCGCTTAAGTGACAAGACAACCATTACCAGCAGCAGACATGTATAGGGGTGTTGAAAAAAACATAGTTATTTTAGCAAATCAAGAGATTTCGTCTGAAGTTGGTTCTTCAATACCAACATTTAAGGGGCAGCCGGAAGCTATTTTTGATTGAGATTTTTGATGATATTACTGAGTAGATTTGATTTTTTTTTGTTTCCGTGATTGTTTATCCACAATATCTTTCATTCATTAAAACCTCAATGAAAAATCTAAGATTTTCAGGTATATTTTTGCATTTTTTCATTTTGTTCTTAGTAGTATTTTCAAAATTTAATTTACTTTTAGTAGATTACGTTAAGGATACGATATACTTTTGTTCGCTGACAAAAAAAATATTTATTTGTTAGTAGTCTCGGTTAAAAATGGTAAAAAGTCAATTTCTGCCTTCCGGTTGCCCCTTAAAGTTTGGTCAGAAAAGTCAAACTTTGTAGTGGGCCTTCTTTAGTTTTAAAACTCCTGGTGTTGTTGTTGTTGTTGATATCATTCTGAGAGGGTGGTACCCTTAGTGAAATATATATTATATTATGGTATGGGCATGTATGGCTTCTGATGATGTCGAAGAAAGGTTCATTTGCTAAGGTCGATTAAACAGCGAAAAGTGCATGTCAAATCCAAATTGGAATTAGTGCCACAGCCATCATTATCCCGAATTTTTGGAGATACCAATCTAGAAAATGTAATATTTTAACAAAATAATGATCTATCACATTTATCCACATTCATAACTCTTTTAAAGAAAACAGTTTTGATTTACTGGATTGGCCTGCACAGTCACCAGATCTCAATTCAAATCAGCGATTTTGAAACATACTGAAGCGTAAGATTCGTGACAATTGGGAATTTTAATTATCTGTAGGTGGTGCTGTTTCACCCTCTGTTTTGCTTTCGCGAACTAAGTTCGAGTGGACAGAAAAATGATAAAAACTTTCATTTGCTAAAATATCATACTTGAGGGAAGAAATAGATTGTTAGTATTGAAAATATCACCATACAGAATAGAAGATGTATTAAATATCTTGGAGTCTGGTTTGGACAGAATCAAAATGTTAGTAGTCATATTTTACAAACAATCAAGAATGTTGAAAATACTATTACTGCTTTTGGTTTTGTATTACCCAATATTAGTGGGGCTAGGTATTGTTGAAGGAAGATTTATAATTCAATGGTTAATTCGATATTGTTATAAGGAATGTCTATATGGCATAAGTTTATGAAGAGATGTGGAAAACATTTGGAAAGCATTCAAAGAACAATTGCTTCAAGAATAAGCAGTGCATAAAGCAATTCAAGTGATTACAGGAGCGATTCCTATTCATCTTTTGATTTTCGATAGGGCATACACTGGTAATGTGATTAAAAAGGAACTTAAAAATCAAACTATACAAACTTTCCTACAGTGGTGCTAGTATCAAAGTATCTGACAAAAGAAATGCTAAGACGTTTAAGTTGTCTGAGCCGCAAAGACGTAGAATGCGAGGTATTCTCACCCCGAACTAATGATGGGTAAGGGCTAAGGGATGGTAAGGGAACGTGGACTAGTAGACTGATTACGAATATAGATAGGTAGAAAATATGGTGAAATAAATTTTGACTTATCACAGTTTTTATCTGGACATAGTTGTCTTCAGTATTATACAGGGTGTTTCTAAATATATGCGAAAAAATTCACCAGGCAATTCCTTGACCAATTCTAAGATAAATTTTTTAATTACGGAGTATCAAACTTTCTATTTTTTTCCATTTTATTAGTCTAACTTCTAAAAATTTGAAACACACTCTAGTTATTACATTCGTAACAAAATAAAAATATGAAATGTCGAAATATCGAAATAAAATACAGGGGGGCGTATTTTGGGGGTGTAGACCCCATATTTATGCCATAACTTTTTTGTGCTACCCCACTTAACATTTTAAATGAAATATTCTAATTCCTTGCTTTTTTCTGAAAATTTTTGATCTGTTTAATTTTTTCACAGCTGGTACGGTTTAGAAGTTATTTAAAAACAAGTACATTAAACAAGGGTGGCTTTTTTTATAAATAAATACCAGAAACTTCCAAGAAGACTATTTGACCAAAATTAAGATAAAAACACAGAATAAATATTTTCTCTAAAATGCTTCGTTTTTAATTTAAATTAAAATAAAATTAACAAAATAAAAAAAAACTTATTTATTACACGTTTTAGGGCTAGTTTTTCATTTACTTCTGTTTCGCTAGTTCATTTAGAATTAGAGCTGGTACCGTTAACATAAGGGTAAAAATAACCTCAGCTTGTCATCAAGTATTTAAGGCTACAGGGCTTTTAGCCGGTAAGCTTTCGGCACTATCAAGTACTTGATGTGCATGTTCTCTCACCAAACAATAGGTTAGGTTAGATTAGCTATTTTGTTGGGGGCTATTTTGTCTGTGGGGGTATCGCTTCAAAGAATACAGGTTATATTAAAATCAAAGAGGACAACTAACCCAACAAAATATTAACTCTTTGTTCGAAGATTTAATTTTTGTCAATATATCTTTGCGATGTTGCACTTTCCATTAAAATTCATATAAATATTGAATTAGTAGAGTTTTATTGGGTGCCTAACAATTTTGGCCAATGTTGTATGTATGCAAAAAAGACCAGAGAAGTGGTTTGTGTAAACTTCCCCCTTTAACTGTACTTGACCTTTTTTAGAGAGCAACAAATAAAATTTATGAAAATCCTGAAGTATTAAAAAAATCAGGGTGATGGTTTTCTGCTTAGAGGGTAAATTACTTTTTGTTGCGAGTAAAATAAGTTTTCAAGATCGACCTTTTTCTCTTCACAAGTTTTTAAAATTTCTTTCGTTTTAGATCGATCCTCCTTGCTGTTCTTGTTTTTTTAGGACTTCGAATTAATATTTTTAATCCGATTTCCTTATATCCTGAAACTTAACGTTATCTCAAAAAATGAATTGCAATTTTGTATTCCATCTAGTAAAATACGACAAAATTAACATTTTTATGTTATGTTAGATATTTAAAAATCCCACGTTTTTTTGCGATTTATTAAAATACTGGTGTGACCACATAATGAACCGTGAAGAAGTTTCTGAAGGTGCATGTTGCATTACAAAGAAAATGGTATAATTTGACGTAATAAACGCGTCACAAGGTGCTTTCCGGGTTACTGCTCTGAGTAGTCCAATTTTCAGGGTAAACTACTCCAGTGGAGATGGGGTTCTGTTTAACACTCTTCATTGGTTATAATTGGGTTTTTATGTTATGTCAACAGAATCCGTAGTAATTCACTTAAGAGTAGTTAAAATTTACTTGGAAAGGACCTACATATAGTGTTACCATTACATGCTGGTGCAAATGGTACACTTAAACATGGGTCAGTAAAAGATGTAGACGGTCGATATTCTGTATCAGAGAAGACATAAGTCCAAATAAAAATTGTTTTTATTTCAAAATCGGATACTTATTATGGGTCAGAGTAGTTATAAATAATAAACCCTAAACCTGATTAAAACTTAATTAATCTAGGAGAAATCTCTAAAATGAAAAATCGATAAGCTTCTTGAAGGAAATTTGTTGAATAGGTTTGTTAAGAGGTCAGGGCGGATCGGATGCGTTACTAAATTCATCCCTAAACTATTCACTGATCGAGCACTGCACCCTGTTTTACGACGTGAGAAGTTTAAAGATGAAGCGTGGACTTTTACTTAGTTGGGGAATCTCCTACACCGAGGGCGATATTCATCCCGCCCCCGAGCTGTTCCCTATCGTAGGAAAATTAGGCATGCAGAGATCGTTCGTCGAAATGTAATTACGACTGAATTTCCTTGAATTTGCCTCCAGAAATGTCACCACCGTTTCATTTTACACACGGACCCACCCACCTCCCCTGTGCCAATCTTGAAATTTACAAACTGTTTGCATAAATCCCCACCATCAAGATTAAATTTTTAGTTAAAATTGATTACTTTCCCTTATAATCGTTTATTTTCGTAAATGATTTTAGTAATACCAAGTGATTCACCCTAATTTAATGCTAATAATATATTCTGAAACATGTGTAGGCAGTTGCATTTTACCCACGAGTTTGGAACAGCTATTACGTCACGTAATGTGACGTTTTTTGCTTTATTTTTCATTTGATCACAAAAATATGTTTTCGATAATCTCTGCAGCTTCTAGTGCAACGCTATGCGACTTTAGCGGCAGTTTTGAGTACTTCGAGACTTAATAAAAAGTATTGCTTTCCGTGAGAGATATCCGTTATGGATGAAAGGTTTTCTATGTAGTTGTATGATGAAATAATACGTGAAATAAATATACAGAGTAGTTCAAGGGACGTTGCTACACAATTTAAAAATATGAATTAATCTGTTTATTTTTAAAGATTTAAAACTATTTTTAAGAATGTTCTTTATTATAGCACGATATTTATACCAACTTCAATAATGTACCATTTGACATATTGTGTTTTCTGATAATAATAAATGTTGAATAGTAGTTAACCTAACATAACACAAACAATTTTACGATCAAAATTTACAACATAAATTTATAATATACAAAGGCGGAAGCATTTGTTAATAAAAATGATGCTAGCACAATTACCAACGTTCATAAAGTTTATTAGGCTTAATTTATAAACTAACTTTGTTTATGAGCTAAGTAAAATGTCGGCATTAAAGTAAATAGTTGCATCTAAAATTCCAAGCCACTTTACGTAAACTCTGTCCACGTGCTACTTTCAAAATATATCTCTGCTGCTATAAAAAACAAGAGTTATTAAAAGTTTTAAGCATAAAAACGAAGCCATTTATGACAAAATATTACCCAGTTAAAGTTGTCTTTATGAGGGAAAATTGATATCTGCCAGCGACAAAATGGAAAAAGACGCGACAACATTACTTTTAAAGCTAAATCATGAATTGCAAATATTTATTTAGATTTACATAAATGTACAGGTTTTTATTCGCACGAGTAAGCTAAAAAGCTGTATGTATACGTTACTCCTGTTTTCTTTTATCTTTTGTCACATATTATTTACATAAAATATCTCTTCACATTTCAATTTAGCATACTTTTTAATGTAAAAGATAAGTATCTATATTAATATTACAAATTAATTTATTTATTACCACATTAAGATCGTGGCCGATTTATGATTTTGCTGATCAACAAGTACATAGTAAAGGCGGGTGGTAATAATGAAAAATACATAAAATTAATTAGCGTAAGCTAAAGAAAATAATTCCGATTTTGAATTAAAACGATACACGAAACTCATAAATCTACAAAAAAAAAATAATAATTTTCTTCATTTTAATTTAAGTGAATGTAATTTAACTTAAAATTTCCAGTTTTTTTCTTTAATTTTAAAAAAGTTTTAATAATACGATGTTTGAGTGTATTTTTAGTGAATTCCACTTTAATTTTAATATTTAAAAATTAGAACTGTAAATATATTATTCATCTAAATGTTAACATTTAAGAGGA
Source organism: Stenus bimaculatus (assembly GCA_963971135.1). Taxonomy (NCBI): domain Eukaryota; kingdom Metazoa; phylum Arthropoda; class Insecta; order Coleoptera; family Staphylinidae; genus Stenus; species Stenus bimaculatus. The sequence continues at coordinate 23,906,688 of OZ020180.1, forward strand.
TATGGAGTCTACAAAATTTTTACCTGTATTTATTTATCAAACTACGCGAATATTTAACTATACAGGATACAGGATGTCCCTGAATAAATGTGCCAATTTTTTTTGTGTAATAATAAAGTGAAACTAAGCGTTTTTTAAATAAAGTAATGCTTTCTTAATTAATGTTATTGTAAATAAAATAAATATTACAAAAGATATTAATTTAAAATTTTTATGGTAGAGGTTTTTCATATGAAGATGCACATTTGAGGGTAGTAATAGTTTTAAAAATATTTTCAGGGGCGTTACATTTGCGGTTCCATCCCCACTTTTTGAATAAATTTAAACTGGTATAATTTCCGAATAATACTGTATGGTTAAAAAATGCCTAGTTTTACTCCCCCTATAAATTTGGCACAGTTATTCAGGGACATCCTGAATATAATATAACAATATCATAGGACAGTTTTAAATACGTAAAATATTTCCTACTTATTTACTTATTTTTGGGACTCAATATTTTTTTGAAAAAATTGTTCTATAGAAGTTTAGCCTTGAATTTTATTTAAACTATACAATTATAAAACTTAATTTTATTTACAAAATATAGGTGTTGTTTGAAAAAAAATGCAAGGCATATTTCATAAAGCAGTTAAAACCGTCGTAGTCTGGACGATACAATTACTAAAATATAACTGAAATGAAGATTTTTATTGGTAGTTACAGACTGATTATGGGATGTACTGTGTGCCAAGATTTTTCCCTCAATTTCAGGAAGAAGCTCAAAATATATATTTCGGGTTTTGACCGGCTAATATTGATAACGGCTGCTTTACTCTGGTCAAAATACAAACAAAATAAATAATATGAAGCGTATAGATGCAAAAGCAGACGATTGACTCATAACTAGTCTTGAATAAACGCAAAAGACTTGCAGTATTGATAGAAAAATCGAAATATGTGTTTATAAAATGTGCTTATTCTACTGATGAAGGTCAAAAAATCATTTTGTTCCTATCCTAACCTAACCCAACCGACCTTAACATTACACTTTTTAGTTGGCAGAGTCTCTATGTTATTATTACACTAATCTTTAATTTCCTGTAATTTAATATTAGCACTGAGTTGAATAAACAAGTATTTCTAAAGTAAACCTAATCCTATATTATGTTGTTAGGCATAATAGACCGAGAGCTAGTGAACTTTTTGGGAAGGTTATTTCTGCAGTAAAATAACATATTTTATAATGTTGTATGAACAAGACATGCAACGAAATTGCAAGTTTTCCTCGCCTTATCCAGTCGTTATTGGAGGTAATTAACACTTAAAATTGTAAAAAGAAGTACAAATTCAAGTTATTTCTGCAGAGTTGAAATTTTGACAGATTGTCTATTATACCATTTCAAGATTGTATCCAAAAGGCAGACCAAAATTCCAGTCGAAACCCAAGGCAGAACGTAATAATAAAAAAATGAGAAGTTGTTCATTAATTTTTAGACAACCAAATTTACATTCACGTGTAAATATGTTTTCCAACAATTAAAAATAGTTGATTTTCCCTTTATTTTTTTATTTATTAATATTTATAAATATATTTATTATTAATTAAGATTTAATTCATAATCAGATGTTCAAATTAATCTTAAAAATAAAGGTATAATCAAATATTTTTAATTGTTGAAAAACTTTGAATGTCTAAATTGGTTCTTACTGATAGTGATAATAGCCGCCAAATTTATACGAACTTTTTTCATTATTTTGTTGCCCTGTAAACAATTAATAAATTTGTCCCACATATTATGATACACCCTGTATACTTTAATATTACTATTATTAGATTTGATTAATCCAAGAAGTTTAGCCTGAACACTTCTTACAAATTTGAAGAAAGAAATCAACTTAATACAGCAACCCCAAGCTTAATTCTCAAAGAATTGATTTTAAAATGTTTATGTTAATTTTTTTTAAAGGAATGTCATTTCCAAATACCTTAATTAAAAAGGCTTGTAATCTCATGAAAAATAAAGAATATTCTCTTAAATGTAAATAAAATTAACAAAAAACGGTTTTGTTTAGATATAAAACTAAAATCATCAAATATAACCTTCATAATCAAAATGATTATTAAATTAAATTCAAATTATTTATTTTAATTATCAAATTATGATTATTTTACTCCCAGTGGTTTTAAGATAAAATATTTTTATATATTTCACCAGTAATTTAATAAATTGACACATTTTTCGAGAATTAAATCCAAAAGCTCGGTGAATATTAAGTGGCATTATGAAAGGTAAATTAAAAGTAATCCTTTTTGAATAATCTTATTTTAGCTTCAGTAATATCACTGAATGATGCAAAGGAAAGGATTGGTGTTTTTTTAACGCTTCGTCAAGTCGACTTACCTTTATATAGAAGTGCTTAATCTGAACATCTATGACTTCATAACAACCTTAATGAAAACCCACTTAACTAAAAACTTCATCGGCACTTAATTTTTTAAAATAATTATAAACTTTTATAAACAATAACGTAATAATAAAAATCAACTCATCACTTATAAAAGTGAAGTTTTATGCACAAAAACAATTTTAAAATTGTTAATATTTGGTTTTATTACGTGTTTTTAATTATTAATCGTAATTAGATCACGAACGTGCGCTTTAGAAAATTGGTTTTGTTGCCGTAAGTGTAGTTTAGTATAAACTTTTCAAATATGTTACATCCATGGAAATAATGTTCTAGAATAGCGATTGTAAAGTCCACAATTAAACTAACTACCTTTATGTGAAAACTTAACTATTCATTAAAATAAATTTAAAAAAATACTTAGATTTAATTCTACTAATTCGTTCTTATAGAACCATTTCGCATAAGAAAAACTCTCTTCTTATTCTTTTTTAAATGTTACTGCAAAATTAAGCTTTGATATTAATAAAACATTATGCTGCACATTTTTCTGCACCTTAATATTTTGTTTATTAAGACTACCTTCATCTTTTTTATTTTTATTGTAAACCATTAAGAAAACTAGAGCTTCTTAGTGTTTCATTAATGGTGAATGCGCCGGTCTAACCTTAAAATGCCAGTTTTAATTAATTCACAACCTAAATATTTAATGAAATTCTTGAAGATGGTTAAGTAAAAATGCGAGAATCAAAGTAAAAGCTGGTCATATTAAAATTTTTCTAAGCCAAATAGAAGTGGGACGCAAGCAATTTTGCTGGGCTTAGATAAAATCGATGAGGGTTCATCAGTTGTGTTTAATGCACGAACGGGTCATGCCTGAACGAAAAAAGAATTTAAAGGTCGAACTGCGAGGACAGACGGGAGCAATTTAAAATGCCAGTTTAATATCACATGGGACGAAAAACGAGGGCGCCAAATCAATATTTCATAAAAGGCGGCATACAAACTTCCGGAAATTGCCGTTTAGAAATAAAGTTTTCGCCGAAATGAAAGTTAAATGGCCCGAGTTCTACTTGTGTTATTTTTCATGTATATATTGACTTTGAAAGAATATCCACGTATTGTAAAACCATTAAAGCTCAAATTTAATACACATGAGAATTTGTATATGCCTACATCACTTTTTTTATTATTTGCATATACATACGTGTTAATTTAAATGAACAATATTTCAGCCTCGAAAATCGAATTTAAAATACTGTATTCACAATACAAAGGGCGTTAATTTCAAATCTTTTGAAAGAAAAGTAAACGTTTTATTACATGTCTTATTTGTGAATGTATTGCAAAATATCCAGGAAGCCAAAAATTCAAAAATACTTGATCCTTTATAGGCCAGTCAAATGAGCTCAAAAACATGATCTACTTCGAAAAAATTAGAGGAAAGCTGGAAATCGTTTTAATCACTTTATTTTTCATAAAAAAAGAACATATTGAGTTTTCCCCAATTTTCGTGCAATGCTCTATGTGCTGTGTAGAAAAAACCGATAATCGGTAATTTTCCAGTTTTTTTTTAAATACAGCCAAAATTATGCATCTGGAGGAAAATACTATTCTTTGCAATTTTAAATAGCATTAAATTCTGCGTCCATTGAGTGCTTTTAAATGGGGGAGAATAAAGAACATTTTAATTTTTTCGTCAAGCGTCAAAAAATGTTATTTATAAAAAAATTTTTAAATTTAAAATGTGTTAAATAAAAAAAATGATTTATGTAAAAGTTATTTGTTTTTTGAGTAAATTTTAAAATTGCTAAAAAATTGTTTCCATTTGAAAAAATCAAGTTGACTTTGAAATGACCTTTATAATGACCTGGAAAAAAAAGTTAAAGCATTACATTTACCTTAAAAGTAAATAACTTTTATTTGGAGCATGCTTTTTAAAACGCATTGTTTCGCAGATATTTAATTGTCTCAATAAGTTAAATGGTTTTCAACCTGTGTAATTCTTGTAGGTTTTTAAGAAGAATTTAAATCTGTAAACAGATTTACTGTAGCATATCAAGATTTTGAGATATTCTCAAGGGCAATATCACAACAACAATCGACGACGTAAATTCAACAAGCATGCGTTTTCTGAAATTGAGATTAAAATGAGTTAAGCATTTCTAAAAATAAAATAATACATATTTTTTATACCTAGCGTTTTTGCCTGACGATGAATCGAATTTGATTCGAAAGTGCAATTCAACGAATATAATAAAAAATTGAGACATTTCTATTATATTATGTTGTTATAATAATACAAAAAATACCTACAGCAAAACAGGATAGCAAAAGTTGCCATTTTAAGCATTTACTTCAATGTGGCATAAAAAAGGATATATTATCACTTTTTGTTTTATAGAATTTTCGAAAACATCGAAAAACGCGCCACTTTTAAGTATTCCTCTCTTTGTTGCTCCTTTAAAACTGTTTGGTTTTCTGAGGAATGACAAAAAAGATAAAAAATACCAAAAATAATAACCACATGATCTTTTAGTACGCCAAAATAGGAAAATTTAGAAAAACTTCAGCAGAAAAAAAGTTATATCCAAAAACCTAAGTATCGATGGAATTTTAAAATCAACTGCTTAAATTTGCCACCTCCCCATTACCGTATTAAATTTCCAAACTAATAATAAAAAGAATTTCACGCCAATTTATAAAAAAATGTACGTTGCGTCTTTTCAATACCTTGATTTTGTCTTAAAACATTTCTAGTATTTTTTGTGTCTTGAAAATTCTAGTACAATTTGTACATTAGTTAAAAAAGATTTTTTAATTAAAATTGTTGGTTATTAACATATGCAACCCAATCTCGTCAATATATTTGAAAAGTATTATGTAGTTGTGCAATTTTGTATTTTGTAAAATGTTAGTATTTTAGTATTTTAAATTGTTTAAAAAAATTAATAGATCCTTGTAATTTTGCGTAGGCAAGGCTGGACCTATGAGCCCGAAATGTGCTTTAACCTAATTTTTACGGTCCTTGTAATTAACAAGTAGTTTCCTCCTATTTTTCACTTTATATTTGATTTTGTTAACAAATGTAATTGTAATTTTAGTTGATCCTAAAGATGGCATTACGCACCGAAACATGCTGACCTTTTAGTATTAATTTATTTGTAATAAAGAGCACCACTCCACTGCATCGTTTTCTTTATAATAATAATTATTAGATTGCATTTATAATTTATACAAGGTTTTTCGTAATTTATTTTCCAGCAGAATTTAGCTAATATTGGGGTACAACGTTTTTCCATTTGAACAATATCTTGACACAATCTTTCTCCATGCTCTAAAAAATCTAAATGGTTGTGCAAAATATTAATTTTTAAAGGCAGATTACACCCAAGCGCTTGGTATGAAATAAGAAACTCTTCCTTCTAATGAAGGAGAACTATAGTTCTTCTTAACATAGTGAGTTTCTAGACTATTTGAATGAAACAGAACATTACCCTTTACCAATTTGACCAAAATACCGCTTAGAGAATTATATTTTTATTTTTTTGTCGGATGAGAAAATATAAAATGCCCTAAAGGTGTACGATGGGGTTTTCGATAGGAAGATTTTAAGTCAGCCATTCAGGCAGACTTTTTTGGGAAAGTTATTGTTTACTAACTTGCCAGAGTGCTTAGGATCGTTATCCTATTGAAATGGTTACTCTTCTGAAGAAAATGGTAAAATTAAATGTTTCTATACTGAAAATCGTCCTTTTTTTGTCTTCTGCTTGCCTAATTGGCACAACCCCAGATCGGGAAAATCCACTTCAGACTATAATAGACCCACTACTGTATTGAATGGTCGCTATTTGATATCTTACGTTGTAATTTTGGTTTATGGGTAGACAAACATACTATCTACCATCTTAACCAAATAATATAAACTTACGTTCATCGCTCCAATGCATTGTATTCCACTTTTTTATGGTAAACGTGAAATGCATCTGGTAAATTCCAATTCAGGTTCTCTTATTTTTTTTGTAAATTGACAGAGTTTTTAGAGAAAACCGTCCATTTAAATCTACAGCTAATTTAAAGTGATTTCTAGAGGTATTGAAAATCATCTTATGTTGAATTGGTCCAAAAGCTCATTTTGAATGGCTTTCTGAGGCCTTATCCACTTACGTGACGTTTGAATGCCACTACATGTAGGTTTTTTTCGCTATAATTATCGAAACGTCACCTTTAGTAATATCTAAGGATTTTGCCAGTGTGACTGTTTTCAACAACTTACGTATGTAAAATAAAGCGATTTAAATAATAATAAATTTCCATACTTTTTTCCAGTGAAAACTTGAATGTGACAAGAACAAACTTTATTGAACACAATTTCAAGAAATAATACCCAGAAGAATCTTTATTCTAAATAAACATTTCAAATAGGAAAAATGTAAGTTAACAGGAAAATAATTAAAATGATTATACTTTTTTCCACCACTGTATAATGAATTTTATATTATCAAATTTTATTGACCCTTGCACTCCCAAAAAATTATCATAAATTAAATTTCTAGTTAGTTTCTCTCTCTAATACAGGTTTTTAAATTTTGGAAATAATATTTTTTTTTTAATTTACAATACGGTATTCCTATGTTTTTATGTTTTAAGAAAAAAGTAGATGGTCTTATTGTTAGATAAAATAAAGTATTGAGTCGTATTTGACTTATTTTAGAAGTTCATTATTTTGCTATGGCAAAGATTAATACATATTTCATGTGACGTTTGCTTATTACTTATATTAAATTATAGGTACGCAGCTTTGTTTTTTAAAACCTTTGAATTCATGCTTTACGTTTACGTTGTTTTTATTCCTTTGGAGTGCAATACGTTAGAAGATAAAAATAAATAAATAATGTCGCAGTAGGTGAAAATTTAGTTCAGTTCCTTGGGAATTTGAGGATAAAGTATTTCCATGGTTTGTCTTTTAGAACAAATCTCGTGCAGCAGATGTTCGCGTTCACAAATATCTTTTCTCCGAGAGAAATACATTAATGGCAGCAATGTTGATGCAAGTGACAAAAACAAGCAAGAAACTTAAATTAGTTGTTCACTAATATTACGTTTGTAAATTATTTTTTTATGTTCCTTGTTCCCTGATTTGCATTTTGAATAGTTAAATACGCCGCATAAATTTAAAGTTAGGTACTTATTTTACTAAAAATACTTTAATAGTAAAAATGTTGATTAAATTCAAAAAAAATATTTTAACAGTAACAAAACATAAAAATTCAGGAAAAAGAAGTACTATCAGTTACTATTAGCAACGTATACAGGGTGTCTCGTACGTTCGTGGTAGATAAAACTTCAGAGTTAAAAGGTAGAACAAATTTCATTTTATTTATATTTTGATGATGAAATGTGTTGTAAAAAATGAATAAATACATTTTGAGTCTGAAAAATGTAAAATGGTCTTAAAATATTTTTAAGTAAGCTACATACGGTACGGTATAAACTAATAAAAAATGTAGTTATCTCATATTCATAAAATTGTAGAAATAGAGTAACTTATAAAATAAAATACCATCCTAACTTCTCGAATATATTGCTATAAATTGCATGTATAACAAGGTAAAGAAATTACCATAAAATGTTAAGCATGTATTCGTATAGTTTTGTTAAAAAAGTACATTCTCGAGAAGCGTATTCTACACGGTTTCATAATTTCTTTTCCATTCATGGCTCTAAGAAGCTTAATACAATTTATTACTTGCAGCCAAAAGGTGGTTAGTTTCCATCGTAATAAAGCGCATTAAAGTAAAAATTTCATAATTTAAAAGTTTTCAAACTAAAATAAGTAGGATTATAATAAAATTATGTAATGTCTTGTTCTGTAAAATAAAAAATCTACAGGGTGTCCCATTTTACGTTGGACTTTATGGGTATCTTTGTAATTATTGGAGATAGAAAGTCGCTTAAATGGACAAAGTAGTAGAGACTTTTTCGAATATTAATAATTCATTTACAAAAAAAAATAATATCGCATCGTTCCAACGCTATCTTGAAAAAACAAGAAAATGCGATTTTCAAAATATGGCTATAACTTCGTTATTTTCGGTGGAACTAAAAATTTTTTTTAACTTAATAGAGACATTTTTTGTGTACAATGCAGTAAAACAAATGAATATTTTTTTTTCGACAACGGATTGACCGGAAATGAACCAAACCTATTTTTTTCTTATGGCAGCCATATTGGATTTACCCATATTCGGAATTAGTGTATTTTTCTGAGTAATTTGATATATCATATGTAATATTTTAAGAAAAATAGAAATAATTTTATTTTACTAACCAAAAATGGCCTTGAATAGATGTAAACTGTCAATACATATGTGTTTTATATATATGATTTATTTTACATTTAATATTTTAAATAGTTACATTTATGTTATTGACAATTTACATCTCTTAAAGTCCAATGTTAGTTTGTAGAATCAAATAATTTTTTTTTTTTTTAAATATGACATATGGTATACCAAATTACTCAGAAAAAAATACTGATTCCGAATATGTGTAAATCCAATATGGCTGCCATAAGATTCTTTGACAAAAAGACCGACTCGAAATATTGAATGAAAAAAACTTGGAAAAAAACCAGGAAATATTCCAATAAAATCATATTAACCAGAAAAAGAAGGCCAGGACATAGTGAAAACATAAAAAAAACATGGGTGTCCATAAGGGTTTATCAGGGGGATCAACGGCCACCCCTGGGAATCTTGAGAAGTTTAATATTTTTTTAAATGCCACAAAATATAATTTATACATGAATAAAATGAAAGAAAGCACAATTTTTATAATGCAAAAATCTCTTCTTGGGAATTGCAAAAATTAATATCTCTAAAATAATCCAAATACTGAGCGACAGAAAAATGCAAGAGTTTTAGAATAGCTTCCATAAGCGTCCACAAGGGGGCAACGGAATTTTGGAAGTTTCAATAATTCTTTTAAATTTTTGTAACAAAAATTAATTGATATACGGAAGAAATGAAAGAAATCACAATACTTATAATAGGAAAATTTTTTGGAGGAGTCTTTTCATGAGATGATTTACTCTAAAAATCTAAGTAAACATTTGATGAAAACTGTGAGTCACTTTTAAGCCACTGTGATTTTTTTCCAGCTGTTCACGAGACCCTTAATATTTTATTAATGACATATGTATATTTAGTCTTCGCCGATAACAGGTGGAATATGATTTCGCAGTTCCTCTTTGACTTTTCAAAAAATCAAAGAAATTCATCTTTTGATTTTATAACATTTTTATAAGAAATTGTTTTTAGGAATATTTTTTTAGATTTTATGGTTGAATTGTAGAATTATAATTATATGTATTCTTTAAATCAAGTCTGCTTTGAATTTGGTATTTTAGATTAGAACATTTTATTATGTACTTAAATGTAATTATGAAAAAAAATGTAAATAAAATTTTCCGAAAAAAATAAAATTGAAACCAAAATTGATCTAAATGAAAAAAATATAATAAAATCATAAATTGTATATTATACTGGTTGTGTTAATTTTTGTTGTAAAAATCAATCCCATTTTTAAATTTCATTTTTTTCCCAAGCAGTCGAAAAAAGAACTACACCTTTTCCAATTGTACTTCAGAAAAGATCAATTTAATTTCAGAAAGTCTTATGGCCGATCTCACCGACACGACTTACGCCCCTAAGTAGTACTTAAATTTTGAATTGACAGATTTTGTATTGTGTTCCTGTCAATTTAGACATTAAAGTAGTTCTTAAATTTTAAGTCGTGTCGGTGAGATCGGCCATTAATTGTATTTCAGAAAGTCTTAATTGTATTTCAAAATATTCAATTGTTTTTCAGAAAACATCAATATTTGTATTTCAGAAAAATAAATTTATTTTCAGAAAGGACCAATTGTAAAAAAATGAGGAAGCTAAGAGTTTTTGGCGGTGAATGTGCACGTGACACATACAATTCATCAATGTGCTTTGGCAATTTAACAAAATACACCTGTAACAATATATCGCTTAGGTTCTTATGCATATGTTGGTTTTTTTAGAAACAATAATTATTGACGAAACAAAAAATGAACTGGTGATTGTGTACGTGCAGCACAACACACTAAAATCTATAGCAATGGAAAACGGTTGTGTTGGTGACTAAAATAGTATATTTTGATAATCTAAAATGTCTGTGGAAAATTTACATTGAAAGAAACACAAATAATTCGTTCTGAAATAGAATTAATACTTTCTGAAATACAATTAATGCTTTTTCTGAAACACTATTCTCAATTTCAACTGAAGATTTCAGTAATTGAATTGATCTTTTCTAAAATACAATTGGAAAAGGTGTAAGTTCATAGGAAAGTTTTTGTTCAGAAATTTACTAGGTAATTACCTTAAAATAATATTGGAAAAAAATGGGACACCCTATTTCTATTTTTAAATTTAAATAAATAAACAATTATATATGTATAATATATGTATACTTATTTAAAAAATATTGTATTATTTTGGCCACCCCTCGGGAATATGTATATGGATGCCTATTAAAAAAACGAATATTTATTTACACTAATAATTTGAAATTTAATTTTGACTTGTTTAACTTTGAATTTTGTAATTAATTTTATCATTTAAAAGTTTATATTTCATAGATTTTTCTGTTATTTCTTTCATTAAAGTCAGAAACCTTTAAAGTATGATACTTTATTCTTTATTCTTCGTTTAGTGAAATTTTGTCGAAGATACTGGATTCAATACTGCGGCACAACATTTTTTCATATTAAGTTTTATTTAAAAGAATTACTTTTATAAGAAAACATTTGAAACTAATTCGCGAAATTATAAGGTTTTTATAACCTTATTTGCCTAAAATCATAGTAATTGGTATTTTTATGAATATGTGCTTCGTTTACACCCGGTATGTAGGTTTTTTAAAATGTCAGCTTTACTAACTTTACCAGACTGTTCTCAATTTGATTATCTCTTCAAGTTAATCCTCAAAAATATGGAATGTCGAACTTTCAGGTTTCAGGAGAATGAAGCACTAGACTATAGACATGCAGTATTCACTACTTACTCAAGTATTCCTCAACTTGATGACATCAAGTTTAAATTGTGGGCATAAATTAAGTTGCCACCTATTTCTCCACTGTCACCAACCACCTCGTTACCACCCACAACTTCGATTAATTTACATGTTTGCATGGAATATATTAAAAAGTCGTTTTAATCCAATGAATACCTATTGTTAAATAGAACTATTATTTTAATTTTTAATACTAGAATTAAAATGGTTTTAATTACTTTGTTTTCCTGTAATTTGAAAATCAAACACGATTTTATTAGATCAATAAAGGACTTAACAACAGGTAATTTGATTACTTTTGGACTGCGTTTATCGCCAAATTACTCAATGCAGTTCGGAAAGGGATTAGCGCACTTTATTGGTTGTTTATTTTAAATTACTCCTATATCTAGCCATAAAATCTGTGAATCGTGAAACCTTTTTTATTCGGGATTTAATAATTTCCATTATCTATGATTTTTATTATTACAAGATAAATACTATAAAAGTCCATATTAAAAAATAACTAACCCTAACTGTGCTTTTGCGGAAATTTTAGCTACTATCAAAGTCATTTCATGTTCATTTAACGTTGTCTGTTTATTTAGGTTGAAATTAAATTACACTCAAGAGTGATTTGGCAAATGTGTTTTCAATCGGTCTTGTGGATGTTTTGATGTTGGATGTAAACGTTATCAATGTCCTGAAATCATCGCCAGGTTATTTCGGTTAGATACGGTAAACTCTCTACTCAATACTCCCTTTGATGACCTGCATTAACCTGCATTTCATCTCCTTTTCAATAAAACTTTGATTACTACATGTAGTTTGTCTACCTATTGTTACTAACAATTTTCCATTAATTAAACGGAAAATGTAATGACGTTTATTTTCAATTAATCAATTAAAATGTGCCTGTTGGGAATTTTGACTACCTGTTTCCTGTAGAGGGGGCTGTTTTTACAGAAACGGTTAATCAAGGCAGCTCAAAATTTTAATACCCATTGTTTTATTAATTTAATACAGAAAACATATAACCTAAACAAGTGTTTACTTTTCTCGGCATAACAGTACGATAGAGGGCTCCCAAAATTTATACACATGATTGATACTGTTGACATTGCATAGTAAGAAGTTTCCTACAGTTGGCTACACTGAAATGAATACGTGTCATAATACGTGTGCTCCGGTGAAAAAACCATTTTTTATGCAACTTCATTTACTCCGGAAGTTGGAAAATTAACGAACTTACGGTTAAACATAATTTTGTTACATTTAATATTATAAATATTTCATTTAAAATAACGAAGTTGGGGCAGTTGGGTGCAACGGTGTAAATGAAGTTGCATAAAAATACGATTTTCAAATGGGCGTAATTCCGAAAGTATTAATCGTAGACCACACTATGCTAGGTCAATTTAATGGTATTTTTATGGAGAACACGAAAATGCAAAAGTATGCTGGGTGTTCCATTTAAAATAAGAAAGTTGCCATCCACTTCCGGTATAACCGGAAGTTCTACAAAATCAAAAATATCTTTATTAGAAAGTTCGCAATTAGATTCATAGGTAGACAAATTTTCAGAATCATAAACATAACCATAACCATCATAAATAAATAAATAACCGTTGAAGAGTTAGCAGGGGGGGGGGGGGGTGGGGGCATTTACTTTATGTCCGCACGGTATGCTTGATTAAAATAAAAATATTAAATACAATGTTTACGAGAACGTGTATGAATATTTTTGAATAAAACATTACCACTATCATAAATCTTTTTCACTGTTAAATTTATGAACTAATCTAATTTATTATATTATGTTTAAATTAATTAAATACCACCGTTTTTAATTAAAATTTGTACCAGTATTTGTGTTCACCCAAAATGTTTGTTAAAAATATAGAATCAATACAAGAAAAGTTTGTAAAGTCATTAATATTGGTGAATTATGAAATCTTGCTGCTTCCTGAATAATTATACCTAAATCCAGCACGCTTACGCATATTTCAAAATCGTTACGGAAGTGAGCTTAAAGTTTAAACAAGCATGGAAATACATGAACCCCGTACTTGATTTTAACTACGTGAATTAATGGGTGTTAAAGATAATTAAAAATATTAAAACTTTTTGTATTTTTCAGATGTATCCAAAACGTGATATCACTAATATCGTCGAAAGCAGCCATTATCTCAAAATTGGCTCTTGGTGTAGAGCAGGATCAACCCCTGGTTCACAATCAAGGGGAAAATGTAAAGTAGCACGATGGGTTAAACCATTTAGATGCTTAGGTGAGTATTTTTTTATTGATTAATCTCTAAACTTTTAAAAAGCTTAGTGGCTTTTCCAATAAATGAGGGGCATACATTATTAGCCTTTATTTGACATTTTAAACTTTAAATTACTGATTACTAAACTCTTAATTTTATCAATTGATTATCTTTGTGAATATAATTTTAATTATAATAGACCTACTTCATTATTATTAAACCTTATTTTTTAAACATCATATTTTGAAACAATTTAAATTTATTTTTTATTTTATTTATCAATAATTTTGAAGAGTATAAAAAAATTAAATTACAAACGTTTGAAACATGTAGAGCAGTGAGCATTAACTTTTAATTTTCTAAATTATTAAGATTATACGGTGGGGGTCTAACTCGAAAGGCCATGGACAAAATCCCAACTGTATAATAGGCCGAAAGAATTTGACAGAACGTCAAAGCAGTGAAATAAACCGAATTTGACAAAAGGTCGAAACAAAAAAGGCCCAAATAATCAAAAAGCCGTCGGAGACATAAGGCTGAAACAAAATGAGTCGAAAGACAATCAGCCTAAATGGATAAAAGATCGATTTTGACCAAAGGCCGAATTGGACAGAAAATGGTTAAAATGTTTTGATTTATTTAGTACGTCACATAAATCCTTTAAACTTAATCGAATTAAATTAGAAATATATTTTTGAATTTTTAGGTTAATGTTATTAATTCTTAATGTTTTTTCAGTTTTCGTTCAAAATATGCTCTGCATTTTCTTAACATAACATGTAGTGTATAAAAGCAGTGTATATCTAATTTCATTATTATATTTTCTGTATTTCTGTATCTTTACCCAGATTCTGGTCAAATCATTTAAGTAATAGGCAGATTCTGGTCAAAATTAATGGCCTTTAAATAGAAACAAATAAGGTAACCATGGAAATTGTCCATTACAACCCATATAACAAATTTAAATTTAAAGGCCTTTAAACTTAAATGAGTTGACCAGAATCTGGGTATAAATCGAAACAAATAAGGCAACTATGGAAATTGTCCATTACAACGCATATAACAAATTTAAATTTAAAGGCCTTTAAACTTAAAAGATTTGACCACAATCTGGGGGTAAAGGCCTTTAAATTTAAATTTGTTATATAGGTTGTAATGGACAATTTCCATGGTTACATTATTTGTCTCTAATTAAAGGCCTTTAATTTTGACCAGAATCTGCCTATTAAAAGGCTTTGTTGTTGAAATTAATAAATAATAAATATATAAATTCAATGTTGATTGTTCCATTTTTGATATTTATAAAATTTTTGTTATTAAATGTTTGTACATTTCTTGTAACTCTGAAGAAGGATCGAACAAAAAAAAACGAATTTATTTTTCAGAAAATTATATGTCCTTAACAAGCCACAAATTGCAGTAATGAATTTAATTAATTAATTAAAATATCAAGATTACAAATGTCGAATTTATACAAAAATGGACGTTTGTTTTGATATTGTATTTTAATTTCCTCTTCAAATTTTTAAAATGGATATCTATTTAAAGTTTAGGCCCTGCTTTGAGTTAATTTACAATGAAACTCTAAAATCCTTATCGCTCCCAGTTTTGGAGATATTCTTTTATGTGACCACATTTTCTAAATACTAGATCTGTGGTTTCGTTTAAATTAGTTTGTACCCCACTACACACTTTAGTACACATTTTAGAGAAATTCAATTTATTTTATAACATTAATTTAAGGGCAAATGCTCCAATTTGAGACTAATCCGGTATAAAGTTACGGTAAAATATTACTTAACACCTGTTCTTGCTTTTATGGTAGAAATTTAATTATTTACTAATTAATTAAACGATTCATTTCCGTTTTAAGTTATCTTTTAAAATATTGTTTTATTTTTAATTAATTCTTTTGAAATTTTAATTAATATTTATCACTCAACGCTCAAAGTTTTGATATTTACTTTTAGATTCTTGTAAAATTAAATATCATTCGCCGAATATTATTTTGTTACCTTAATCTTATAGAAAATGAAAAATTTCATGTTTACCATGTTTAATTTATGTGAAGAGCTCAATTTTTTTTAAATATATTTTTCATATCGTTCATTCATCTGTCATTCCCTGTTCATTTCAACTCATCAACGGAATAATGAATAATTACAATTGTTATACAGGGAACGTTAGTGAAAGCAAATTTTTAATATATCATTAGGAATTTATTTTTAGCACTCTCTATTGATGTTCACCGAAATAAATTATACATCTCAAAAGTTTGCCAGTCCATGGCGTGATGCTCCGCTTAGTTTTTAAGCGGCTTATGTAGGAAATGGCTAATGTTTTCTTGCATGAAATAGATAAGCAGAGACAATCGGATCAAAACGTTGGTAATAAAGTTTTCAAAGGATATTTATTCATAAAGAAGTTGCCAGTTGCCACTGCAAAAATAAAGATAATTTTAGGCAAGGAGTTTGAAAGTTACGAAATAAAAGACGGCAGCGCTTGAAATTTTATTAAGCATCTGTTGACTTAGAAACTCTATTCAAATTATTAACTACCAGTTTTATTTACACGAAATTACCCCTTGTTTCTAAGAATTTAATTGCTTCATTTTATCTTAGTTCTTTCTTATATTTAGACAGGGTGTTTTTAAACACGTGTCCCTAGCCTTAGGAATAAATTATTTTACCTATTTGAAGATAAAAAGTAAAAATAAAAATTTCGGCAAAATGCTCCAAATGCTGAATTTTTTTACAAAGCTCTCTTTTGCCATTACAATGTCGTGAAATAAATCTGTCTAATATAAATTCAATTTTTTGAAAGGGTCGATAACCTAAAAAACTGCACTCTGAAATTTGTTTTGAATGTTATCAGCTTTTAATAAAGAAAATTTTTCATTGGACCCTTCATTCAGGGTATATTTAAATACAGGGTGACCTAAAATAATTGTGGTTTGATGTGTAGGCAACCAAATACGCATATTGCTGCCACTACAATTTAATATTTTTTTTCCAAAATGAATTCAATAATCATAATAAATCAAGATTTCTAAACAAATATAGAAATTTAACTTATTTGCCTAGTTTTAAAGTTTTTGAAAATAAAAAAAAAACGTAGAATTAGCTTTACAATAAATGTCAAATGTTGAAAATGATAACATTCATATTCGAGGTAGATGCTAACACAAATCGAAGAATTCTGCAAAGTAGGCTTGATTAAAACTGATGTTTATGAAATAGAAGGCGCAATATCTAAATACAAAAATATGAAGTATTGACACAGCGAGCAAATTCGCCAAATTTTTAGGCGGGAAATTGGAATTGACCACAATCATTTTAGCTATACATATGTATATGGTATAGCAGTATATTAAAACTATTTTGAAGTTGTTGCCCCAAAGTTTTCTTTAATAGGATAATGAAACTTATATAAATTACTTTTGTATTTTTTTGCATGTAACGTGAAACCTCTAATGGTTTAAAGTCAATAAATTATACTAAAATTGATTAATTGTGTTAGTATGCTTTAGAATTTCAATTAAAAATTTTTAAGTAAATTGTATTATACTCTTGAACGAAAGTTTATCGATTTAAAAGACACTATGAAAAAGAAGTTGTCCTTTTCATTCACAATGCAGGCTAATTATCTAAAGCCCATACAAAAAATTTATAAGGTTTTATTACAAGATAACTTTGCTTGGCTTCTCCTTTCAATTTATTTTAGAAAACCTGACGTTGCTTTTCCTAGCTATCCAATATTTTGTATTATTTTACGTATTTAATTTAATTTTTAGTCAACCTAAGCACTTTACATTTTACATTAAATCTTTAATAGTTTTAAATATCCAAATACAAAATTTAAAATTCATTTAAAAAAAATGAATGCTTTATAGTGTGGTGATTATTTCGATCCCCACCATTGGTATCTTTAAAAGTGGAAGATTATGATTATACATTATACCGTTCATAATGCATAAATTTTACTACTCAGTAACGCACTGATAGCGGTGCGGTACTGTCTATACCAACTTCATTTTTTAACTAGGAGGAGTGACAGGGAAGGACAACGTACACTATAAAAGTTACTACAAAAATAACCAAACAGGTTTTGACAGGAATTTTAGGTTATTTTGGCTTTTTAATGATAAATAATATATGTACAGAAACCTAATTAAATTCCCCATTTCTTTGTACTGAATACAAATTTATAATTTATACATGTAAATACATTAGTAATTCAAATTTTAAGATTAATATTTTGAGGTTATATGTCAAAAAACATCTAAAATAATTATCCAGTGTAAATCTTGCTGACTTTTAACCAATCAGTGACGTTAATTTTTAGCATTTTAGCGCGGGAAATTTAAATCACTAGTTAACGCACCGCTGTCAGTGCATTACTAGCGACTAGTAACGAACCAAAATAAAAAAATGTATTATTTTTTATTATCTCATCATGTAACAATCCAATTTGGCGGCCATAAGAAATAAAAATATTGTGGCTTCGAATCTTGGAGCCGATTTATTCAGGTCATTTAATTTAGAATAATCAAAAATTTAAAAAATATAGATACTTACGTTCTAAAATGTTTCTTTAAACGATACGAGTCAAATTTCAAGTTTTTGTTTTCATAAATACAGAAATTGTAGAGATGCTCCCAGTTTTTTTCACACCCGGTATTTAATATTGAATACTCTTTGTAATAAAATTATTAAATTGAATTTAATTACGTTGAAATTTAGATTATAAGGATGGAAGATAATCAATTGTATATTTTGACCTCAACTCAAGCAATAATGTCGCAAAAAAGGGATGCTTTTGAAAGGAAATCGATATTTTTTATTTGCGATACTTAAAAGTCTTAAAACAAAAGCATCAATTTCTTATACCTTTTTTATTATTCACAAAAGCATCAAATACATCAAATATCCATTTTTAAGAATGTTCAATAAAAATTGTGGCACCTTTGTATAAATTTATTCTTTATTTTTTTTAATCCAAATCCTTAAAAAAATTTTTTTTTTGGCGTAAACACTTAATGATGCGTTTGTTAAGAACCCACAAAGAAAAGCAAGAGATGTGTTAATGAAGTACTTTTACTAAGAGGTTGACATATATTTTAAAGTACCCCGTCCATTCCAGAGCTGGCATTGTAAAAGAAGACAATGCAAGAAAAATCGATTCAGAAATAAGGTACAATTCAAAGCGTTTTAATATTAGCTTCCTTTTTATCGAACGCAAGTAATTAATTATTTTTTAAAAGAAAATTTCCTAACAGTTCGGTAGAAGCTACATTTGATCATCCAGCCTAGAAGTCGTAAATGGCCCATAAACAAGAATTGTAGGAGAAAATGCCATAGTGAATTGGCGGGACTCATTCCCGAACAGAGTAGCGTCATGCAAAAACTTGGGGCTCCTACGAAACTAAAGAATTTATTGTCAAGAGCATCTTTCATTATTCTCTCCGCCACGGTGTCTGGCTCGTATAATCCACCCGTAGCGCAAATAATTTTCGTTATTTCTGGTTTTCTTTTATTTTCCTCGAAGAATCCCGGCGTTTCTGTATCTGGTGGCATAGCGAATGTAATATCAACGTTATAATTATGCAATTCCATGTGCAAACTTTCTGCAAAACCTTTTAACGCGAATTTTACAGCAGAATAAATGCTAAGCCCGTATATTCCAATTAAAGAAGCTTGAGATCCAACTATAATAATAACACCATTCCTCCGTAATTTCATTTTAGGCACCACTGCTTTGGTTGGGTAAAAGATAGCGTATAAATTGCTGTCTATCATCTTTTTTATATCTTCATCACTTACATTTTCAACCTCGCCCGGGATCGAAATTCCAGAACAGTTAACTAGCATGTAAACGGGTGACGAATTATCCAACTCATCGAACACATTTTCTACTTTATTCCAATCAGAACAATCAACAGATACGTACTTTAATCTTTGCGAGCTATTACATGCAACCTTTTGTAGTAAATCCACAGCGACTTCCAGTTTATCAATGTTACGAGCCACTATTGTTACGTGAGCGCCATTTTTGGCAGCTAAAAGAGCTATAGACTTTCCGATACCACTGGAACCACCAACCACCACCACATGTTTATTCATCAACCGGCGTTTAATCTGATTAATTTTCAGCTTGAAAATGTATAAATAGATTTTCATAATCCATATTACTACTATGGAATGTATGAGTATGTACGTAATCATTTTCGGATGTCACTTTGACGTAAAACCATTTTTTTTTGTTTATTAACATTCGCATCTTCGTTCGCATGACTACATTCAAGTACGGATGAGTACGGAACACGGAACTGCACGGAACTTGTCACACATGACATAAGATGACTGCTCACAAGCTTAAATTATATCTTGTACTATCATGTTGGTGTCTGCTAAAACCGCTTGAGGTAACACCTTCACAAAGGGTTTATAGTGCCTAGTGCCCACCCTCGTTTATACCTTACACGCAGCCTGTAATAATAATGTTTCTTATCAGAAGGGGGAGGACTTTCACTTTGAATGTATGTTTCGACAGAAATCACTTGTTCTGCCACTTTATTTTTTATTAAAGTGATTTTATCATAGAAAAACAAAAGTAATTTTTCTAACGAGTTTAAAACGCGAGCCGCGTAGCAGGGAGTTCAAAAGAAGCTTATGAAACGACTTCTTTATACAATTTTATCTTTTTTCCACTTTTTGTATTAATTTTAAATTAAAATTAAAATGTAAAATGTTGGGAAATTTCGGATTAGTTGGTAGCACGTTTGTCATGACTGACGTTTATTAACGTCATTATTCTATGGCATTTTTAAATTTACCTTTTAAGACCAATCCTTCCATAGGAATCGGAAATAGCAAGAACTGATTATTTGTATTCAAATTTCAATCTTCTGATATTAAAAATAATTCGAGTGAGTTTGGAACTTTATCGGGTACTAATCCACTAATACCCAAATTCTGGTCAAATCATTTAAGTTTAAATGCCTTTAAATTTAAATTTGTTATATGCGTTGTAATGGACAATTTCCATGGTTACCTTATTTGTTTCTATTTAAAGGCCTTTAATTTTGACCAGAATCTGCTTATAAGGCTCATCCCCACTCTTTAAGCAGGAGCGCTTATAGCTCTCAACCGGAAGCAAAATTTAGCTTCAAAAAGTTCCCTGTAACTTTGTTATTAGTAATCCAAATATATTGAAACTTTGCACATAGAAAGCTGAATATATTTTCTTTCGAACAGACTCCTTTTTTGATATTTTGATTTATATTCTCTTAATTCACTCTTTAATTTTGTTTAAAATTAACACTTTTTGATGGAACATACCCAACAAATTTTTAAGTTTTTTTAAAAATTGTGTTTGTCCGTTCGAAAGGTTGACGAATATACTTTAATATAGAAAAAAATAAAATGAAAAAATATTAAAAAATAACGCGTCCAGGGGTCCCCAAGCAAACGTCTAAAAATGCACCGGGATGATTGCTCTTAAGTTAGCCTAGAGCCTAGATGCTCGAAATCCATCTAAAGTAACTTTAAATAGACTACGTTTATCTCGTGTAACTCGATCCGGATTGAATTGAAAAGCGATTGACTCAGTCCGCATTTTTTGCGATATAAACATGTAGGATTGGATTCACTTTCAGGATTCAGTTTAATAATCCAATCCTACAAAATCAGGGGATTGGACTTTGTAATCGCGATTGAATAAAAATTTGTAACGACATAAACGCGATTGACTTTAGAAAAGTTACTAGTAAGTTATGTTATCGAAGTTGGCACGTCTGACTGCTGACTAACAATTGCAAAATACACGTAATTTTCTTCCATTTTCCTTATTTTAGACGTTTTTAATTAACATAACCTCTTCAATAAAATACGAAACATCAGAAATAAAATCAAAGTGAACAGACCACTTAAAGTCGACGCAAAAATTATTTTAGGAATTTCCTTTCTCTTTAGTTGGTAACTATAGGATTAATAATGTATTGAAAAATTCAATCCAGGCCAAATGAGGTAAACGCGTTGTTTACGTGATTGATTGAATCCTGTCATAATCCTATTTTCAATCCAATCCGGATCGAGTTACACGAGATAAACGTAGTCATATTCATAATTTAAAGGAATAATTCAATTTAACTTATTTTTTGAGGTCCAGAAACAGTTATTAAAGATTTATTATGAGACTGGTGATTTTTTATTGCCTTTTGCGTACTACCAAGTTTAAAAAATAAATTTTACTACCCACTACTACTACAGCACTTTCGGTGCTTTACTGAATATTATAACACCGCTTTTAGTTCTTTACTAGGCATAATAACGAACCAAAATAGAAAAAATAGTATATTCTTTGTTCTTAAGATTTGGTATTCGTAATTAATTGTTTGTAAGCTTTCATAGTATATTTGAATAACAATAATAAAAAATAAAATAATTAACATAAAACATTAAACATTAAACATTAAACAGAACTTGTTTCATAAGCCTTTTTTCTAACTCGTCGATTAGAACGCTCCCCGCAACGCGGCTCGCATTTTAAACTTCGACTCGTTAGAAAAAACCGCCTTAGAAAAGATCTTTAATATACTATTAACGGCAATGTAAAATATCATTGTAGCTTTTAAAATACATTGTACATTAATGAAATATTATCATTATGATTGATTATACATTATACATTAATGTAATAATACTATTTTGCTCGATTGGTCGATGTTATTTTACATCGGTATTAAGTTACATTAAAGTTTAAAAAATAGTTTTTTTTTTAACATCAGGGTAGCTATCAAATTTAACAGCGTTTTTTAAGTCTAATATTTTTGTGCAGAATGACCCCCGTTATCGCCTCAATTAATTCCCAGTTATAGTTGCCTTTTTAAGAGTACTATACCTTTTCCAATTGTATTTCAAAAAAGATCAATTTGATTTCAGAATTTGTCAATTGTAATTCAAATAGCATCAATTGCATTTCAGAATAATCAATTTAATTTCAGAAAGTATCAATTGTACCTCAGAAAATATCAATTCGATATCAGAATAGTCAATTGTAATTCTGAAATTTTGGCGGCGATTGTGCACGTGAACCACAACAGCACATACAATTTATCAAAAATATGCTTTGGTATATAACATTTCACCAGAAACGATATTAAACCTAGGTCCTTATTCACCAAAGTTAAATCCAATTAAAATTATCTGTTTTATGATTAAAGCAGTATTGTTAAAAGGCAACTTCAGAATTCTCACCGCCAAAAACTCTTGGCTTCGTCAATATTTAAAAATTAAATTGATTTTTCTGAAATACAATTCATCCTTTCTGAAATACAATTGATCTTTTCTGAAATACAATACAATTGAAACTTCCTGAAATTCAGTTGCTTACTCTGAAATACAATTATTGATGCTTTCTGAAATATAATTGACTATTCTGAATTAGAATTGATGATTTTTGAAATTAAATCGATCTTTTCTGAAATATATTTGGAAAAGGTGTAGATCTAAAAAAATGTGATTCGTTACTTTTCCATAACGGATTACCGAACATTAAGAGAATTTCGCTTTGAAAAGATTAGATTTAGTTATTAATGATCAACAGCAATTAATTTGGAATCCATACTAGCCAACTTGGTTAGTCTTCTTCTCAACCAGTACTATATTTTATAGATCGCTTTGGCCTTCCTAAACCATTTCAGATAATATCACTAGAAAGTTTAGAGTGGTTTAATCTTTTTTTTCAAAAAAATGTCAACTTTCAAAATCTCTGAATTACTCAATCTAGCAGAGAAATCTTGTACCTATTTTTTACAGTTATCTCAATCTCCAGGAATATCCAGAACTAGAACAAGGAGTTCTAAAAAATATCAATTTCATCCCTATAAAATCCAACTTGGGCAGGATCTAAATGAAGATGATTGCGATCGGCGACTACAATTCTGCGAGCAATTGAGTGATTATTTGATGAACAATCTGAATCTATTATTTAACATTTGTTTCTCAGATGAATACAAATTTTTTAGACGGAAGTCTAATCATCATAACTGTTGTTATTGGAGAGATGAAAATCCTAGATTATTTAAAGAAACTAAAACTCAAATCCTCAGACAAACGTATAGTAGGACACATTTTTTTAGAAAATAATCCGTATGGTGAATTATACTTAAATATGTTAGAGAATAATGCTAGCTGATATTACTAAAAATAGTGAAGATCATTTGGAGGAAGATTTTTATTTTCAGTAAGATGGTGCTCCTCCGCATTATTCGCTAGTAGAAGTAGTAGTAATTTCTAGATCGATGCTTTGAAAACCGTTGGTCACTTGATTTTTCAACATGAGACTATTTTAGTGTGGTCACTTAGAAAATAAATTTATTGAACCCAGCCATAACCACTGGAAGATCTAAAGCAACGAATAATTGATGATGATCAGAATAACAGCTGAAACTTTTGCATTTGACTACAAAAACTATTTTTCTAAATAGTTGTGACAATTTTTAAAATCACTTTAAAAAAATAGGTTTGAGCTTTGAATGCTGTTTTTAACACTTCATTAATTAGAAACCCTTTATTTGCACATCTAATATAAAATTGCTACTATTTCTTAAATATTCCATGAAATTAAAAAAAATTGTCACACCTGTATAGGGAGTTGTAGTAACTTTCAAATGATGTATCACTCGACCCCTATTGTTACTTAAGAGCAATCATCCCGGTGCATTTTTAGACGTTTGCCTGGGGACCCTTGGACACGTTGTTTCTTATTATTTTTTCATTTTCTTTTTTATAGTAAAGTACATTCATCAACCTTTCGAAAGGACAGACTCAATTTTTAAAAAAGTTAAAATTATGTTAGATATGTTAATTTTACACACAATTAAAGAGTGAATTAAGTGACTATAAATCAAAATATCAAAAAAGAGTCCGTCCGTTCGAAGGAGCATATATTCAGCTTTGTATGTGCAAAATTTCAATTTTTTTTGTTTATTATTAACAAATTTACAGGGGACTTTTTGAAGGTAAATTTTGCTTAAGCCTGGACGTCACGAAAGGAGGATTGGTTTTAAGGAATTTGAATGAACAGTTCCCCCGCATAATAGGGTGGGTTACCACAAAAATTAGTCCCGCGACAAATGAAAATTTACCGGTTTCAGACTTTTTCAAAAATTATTTATTGTCGAAATAACCCTGGTGGGAACTTTTAGTTGGGCCACCCTGTATATAGACCTTCAGCTCACCGTAGGAAATTTAGTGCTGATCGTACCCAGTACGCCTTTTAGGGTATTGCACATTCGGAATATGCTGATCAATTATCCGTAGATTTTAAAAAATGACTTCAGTCATTTTCGTAGATAATGGACCCAAGGGCCAATTTAAACCCTTAGAGCAAGCGCTGAACGTATGTAGTAGTAGTAGCTATGGGGGTTCTACACTTATTTTTTTTTTCTAAGTCCGTGACCTTGGGGGATAGTCGTCGAATTGTGCGAGTATGTATGACCTTGGGTAGATAAGGTTGGGTGTGCGATGTCTGCTCGTGGAACTTGTGGTTTTGTCTGCAGACTGACACGTGGTGTCCTTGGGTTGATAAGAGTCTCATCTTGTGGTTTTTAGTAAGTTTTTCGATGTTGAAAACGGTCATCTTGTTTTTGCGGTTTTGTCCAAATCAAGTGAATATTGTGTAAAAATTAGATAAGAGGTGATAAGAGTTTCGGTTTACACGAACCTGCAGCATTCTGTTTCTTACATGTTTGAACAAGTTTTGCGTGGTCTTGTATAATATTTTTTAATTGTTTACAATTATGCGACGCTGAAAGTATTGATAAGCATTGTGGTAGGTCTGCTTTTCGCGTAATAAACTGATATGAGTCATCCGATGTCTGCAGCTGTATTTTGCCTGTGTGAATTAATGGTCTTTGTTAAGAGCGCTTGTGATAAGACACCTTTGAGGTAAAAGTGAAGGATGTTTATAAAAGAAACAAGTATATATTTTATACAATTTATATTAACTCATAATATTTGTTTAAATAATAACAAAATATAAAAAATTATACGCTATGTAGGCAATTAATAATACATTGAAGTAGGTTTGTACAACGACGTTTACAAGTTCTTCGTGGAAGCTCCCATACTACTTGTTCCTTGAGTGTCTGCATCACGACTATGTTGCTTATTAAATTCTTCTTCCAAATGAGTGATTTTTTGGGAGTAAAAACCAAAATTATCCTTCAGAGTTTTAGAGACATCGATTGCTAAATCAGAAATCTTAGAATCGACGTACTTCTTAAAAGATATTGCCCACTGATTTATGTTATCATCGACGTATGTCTTATTATCAGTGGAGAGCTTATCTACTTTCTCATCAACATAAGCCTTACTGGAGGCGTCTAGACTATTCAAAGGATCGCCGATATTAGTAAGACGTTTTCTTTCAATATCAAAGTTTTGTCCGTCTTCAGCCAATTGGAAGCCGATACCTGGAGGTCCTCGGGAACCCCGTTTAGATATTTTTGAAGAACCAAACTTGCTGATTGACATTTTGTAAATGATTGTACT
Source organism: Stenus bimaculatus (assembly GCA_963971135.1). Classification (NCBI taxonomy): domain Eukaryota; kingdom Metazoa; phylum Arthropoda; class Insecta; order Coleoptera; family Staphylinidae; genus Stenus; species Stenus bimaculatus. The sequence goes on from OZ020180.1 coordinate 23,932,984, forward strand.
AAGCTAGTGCAACCTATATTTATAGGGAGAGATGAATTCATCCCATATTATGTATGCAACTAGAATAAGAGGCAGTGATTTTATAGGAAAACAGTGAAAATACAATTAAAAATTTATTTAAATAAAATGTACATATTTATTACATGGAAAAATAACTAATTTACAAGATTGCGTACTATTCCCGAAAGAGGCGTGTATTCCACTACAGCATCACTAATGATAAGACAGTAGGCTGTTATATCTTCACTAAATGCAACTATTGCTTCCATTTCAATTTTTAGATCAACTGATGATGTTTTTATGCTCTCGTTTTGTTTTGAACAATCAAAAACATGAAGCATGTGTCCCTTGTACTTGATGTAGTCAAAGAGTGGCTCATTTATCTTTCTTCCATAATAACTTGATTGAAATTGACTATAGTTATAGTAGGCAACTGCATAATTGTCCAATAAAATATTTAAATTCATGTTGTCGTAGGGATAGCAATCGGAGTTAAGGTAAACCTTAATATTTTCAATGTTCACGTGATCAAATTGGGAGGAGTCTTTATTCGCAACATCTTTTTTGTTATTATGGAAACCAACTATAATATACCGTGGTCTTTCGAGGTTATTCGAAGTCTTTACATTCCAAATCTCCTTTCTAGTTTTTCTTAGACCAGGAAGTTCCATCAATTGCCACTTGCGAAAAGGTATTTTTATCGGAATGTCTTCACTTAGCTTACTCAACATTTCTAATTTTAATTCGTCGTTTACCAACACATGAGCTATATGCCATTCAACTTTAGTGATTTGAAACTTATGCCCCGCTGTTCCTTTATAGGCATTTAAATCTGTTCTTGAGCGATTTAGAATTAGTTCTTGTTTCGCATTTATAATAATTTTGCGATAATCTTCTGCGAATCCCATAATCATTTTCAGAGGAATGCATGCGTAAAAATAGGTTTTATCTCCGAAATAATTTGAAGTAGTTGGACACCATCCTGCGATATTTAATTCTTTTGATTCTCTCTCTCCAAGCGATACATATCCCTTCATTGTAGACGTAATACCTGGGTCCCTTATTTTTTCAATCTCCACACCATTAAGTTCATATCGAATTTCTTCGAATAAAAACATATATGCATTGTTGATTAATTTAAATTCCAAAGTTTCTCCGGCTCCAACTGTTGGTTTGATAATGTTTCCCTCGATGTGAATATAACTTTCGCTGGGTAAAGTATATAAATCCTGGTTTTGTATGAATATTCTAATTTCATCATTATTTCCAAAATTTTGTGTTCTCGGCAGATAAGTATGATATTCTTCTTTGATGATCGATTCATCGTAGACAATATCCTTAAATATTTGTAGTTTTGACATGATAGCCGTGAGCTTTAAGGAGATTAACACTTTTAGTTGTTAACGCCTTGATATGCTTCTTCTTAATGAATGGGGACCTTCCGTTGCTTGGCCTTTTATACCCTTCCTCTGACTCGGTAAAATCAATCCCCATACTTAGGCGATTTTTTGCAACTCAGCTCTAACAATTATTTGTTCGTTTCTAAAATTTACAAGACAATCGTCCTGATCTAAAATTCTAATTGTAATATTACTAATAGTTTTAGTGTTTACTGGAACGTAAAGAATATTGCTCGGTTCAATATTTAAAGCATAGCCTGGATCAACTGCAGGCGGGAATTCAAATAATATATGTGTTAATTTATTATTGTAATAAGCTCCTGTAACAATATTACACTCCACTCTAATGAGCGATACTTTATTTATTTGTACTGGCTGGTCTGAAGAATGGACTTTCCCCGCTTTTAACAAATCTTTACCAGAAAAACCCAATAATTTTCCGAGCGAGTCTTTTGGTTTAAAATCAATATCGTATATACTAAACAGTTCACACTTAAGAGTATTATGGTTGGGCTTTAAACTGATAATTTCGTCAGATTGTTTATTTTTTATGCCTTCACTGCTTGCAAGTAAAACTAGCTCTTTTTGCAAATACTTTTCAATATCTTTAATTTCATACGACCCTGAAGGAATCGTTATCGAAGATGTTCCAAAATAAATCTTATTGCTGCCCTCTTCGATGTTGGGTATGGTATTATAGGTGTAAATTCCTCGAAGTCCTAATTGATATTCAGATACTGGGTTTAAGTCGATTGTTGGACAGTAGGTTTCGCTTAACACGGATAAATATCCTTTCAGAGTAAAAGTCGTAGACATGACTGAAGTTTCTTGCTTAAGTCCCTCCTATTTATAGCAAAAATTCCAAGCACAGATGACCGCAATTCCATGTACCAAACGTTTGATGTCTCTCGTGGTTATAGACTATCTCATCACCATTAAAATATTTAAAAATTTCCTTTGGTGGGGGTAAGTTGCCAAAACTATCGAAGTATTTCACTTGATTACCTTGTTTTCTGTACGCAACCCAGTGAGTACCGGGTCCTTCGACTGAGTCTAAATTAACAATACCACATTCATTTCTGAGGGGTCTTCTTGGTAGCGTATCACGCATAAATACTCCTCTAAAATGTTTTATGTGGTGAGCGAATTCAAGAATGTCGATGGACGTGAGGGCTCGTCTGGGAAGCGTCTTTATTAGTTTTTTTGATTTTTTAAATATAAGCCCAACCCACGGCGGTAGGGTTTTAGAAATAGACCATTACCGCTTTTTCCCAAAGCAATCGCTTCCATTGTCTGATTGTGACGCTGTGCCTCTTCTAAATTTTTCTGTGCTTTTTGAGTATCCAAAACCGTTTTCGCCACACCAGCAGCGCCACCTGTCAACGCTCCCAATGCACTAAGTCCAGCAAATATGGGTATAAGTGGTAAGATTCCACCAGTTTTAGGAACGGGTATAACTCTCGGAGTTTTAATCTGCTTTTTACCACCAGCATCTCGAACAGCAACTTTAGCAGCAGCTAATGCAATATTGGCCCCCTCCTTAAGTAATACTTTATTTGGGTTATTTTTGAGGTTTCGTAGACCTTTTATTGATTGTTTTGCTTTTATAAAAACCCCATTTCTAAGGGATGTTGTTTTCGGTTTAACACCCATACCCAATTTCCTCTTAATTTTCATTGTTGTGGCTATCGCTAAAGCGTTTGTCTTTTCACCAATCTTTGCGTCTCTTGATTTAAATCTGTCCCAAGCCGCAATTTCCAACTGTTTGTCTGCTTTGTGACGTTCACTCAAATCTTTATTCCTCGAATAGGATATGTCGTGCTGTTTGCAAGCCTCGTCCAATGGATTAATCCCCAAATCTCTTCTCTCTAAACGTTTTTCTAGTTTTGTACCAGGACCACAATACTGATAACCTGGAATGTGCAACTCTATAGGTAATTTATTTATCATAGAGTTGATGATGCCTCTTCCGCTGTACGATGACATTTAAACGTTTGTCCTTACGGTCGCTATATATATAGGTGTCGGATCTGCAATCCGTTTTATTACAATGAAGACTGTCAAACAGGAACGATCCCTGTCAATATTAAACTTGGACAAGTACTTTGAAATAAAGACTACTGAGAAAAAACATGGCGCCTTACTACCAAATTCAATTAGAGGAATTATATGTGGCCCATCAAACTGCGGCAAAACAAATGTGATGTTAAGTTTACTGTTTGAACCCAACGGTTTAAAATTTAATAATTTGTATGTTTATTCCAAGTCACTATATCAACCAAAGTATCAGTTCTTAGAAAAAATTATGCATGCATTACCTGAAATTGGGTTTTACCCATACAAAGAGAATACAGAAATTATAAGTCCAAATATTGCTAAACAAAATTCAGTTTTTATCTTTGATGATGTGGCTTGTGATAAGCAGGCGAAGATTAGAGAATATTTTGCTATGGGACGCCACAAAGATGTGGATTCCTTTTACCTATGTCAAACGTATAGCTACATCCCCAAGCAGCTTGTAAGAGATAATACCAACTTTATAATTTTGTTTAGACAAGACGATACTAACTTAAGGCATATTTATGATGATCATGTTGGTAGTGACATGAAGTTTGAACAATTTAAACAATTATGCTCACAATGTTGGTGTGAAAAATTTGGTTTTCTTGTAATTGATAAAGAAAGTGACATTTACGGTGGTAGATATAGGAAATATTTAGACAATTTTTTTGTTTTAAAAACATAACATAACCTATAAAACAATTAATAAGCTGATAAAAGCTGTTCCTGACCTGATAAAAGCTGTTCCTGACCTGATAAAAGCTGTTTCTGACCTGATGAGAGCTGTTCCTGACCTGATAAAAGCTGTTCCTGACCTGATGAAAGCTGTTTCTGACCTGATAAAAGCTGTTCCTGACCTGATGAAAGCTGTTCCTGACCTGATAAAAGCTGTTCCTGACTTGATGAAAGCTGTTCCTGACCTTTGTTGCAAACGAAAATCTACAAATATGTTAAAAATAAGCTTAAGTGATTAGTATAGTCTTATCCTTTGAACAATAACCTACTCGGTGTAAACAACATGAGTACGGATGTTAAGCGACGAATAATAGACATTAAAAATATTATAAGAAAAAAAGCTCTTGCCTTAAAATTAGGACGATCTGATGCAGAAGAGCAACTGGCTCGATCTTATAAACCAATTTTAGAGCCATTAAAAAAAATGTTACATCAGTCAGACAAACTTTCTCTTAAAGCTGAACCGAAAGAAGAACCGACAGATGGACCGAAAGAGGAAAATCTTAGTGAGCAGCAAGTTGAAGAAAATAAAGTAAGGACTTCAAGTTATAAAAGAAAGGCTGCTTATAAATACAAAGCTCCCGTAAAATCACTTAAGCTACATGATGTAGCTGATAATTTGATGGAACTTGATGAAGGACATGAAGCAGAAGGTTCAAATGTAAATGAAGACGATAATGTTTTCATAGAAGAGAGACCATATTATCAATCATTTATTGATGATATTGATCCAGTAGTTTACGATAACTATTTAGAGCAATATGATCCCCTTCCTAGAGAATACATTGAAGGTTTGTTCAAAGATAAAGAAGATAGGTTTGATACTACTTATGGCATAGTATATAATCCTAATATCGAACAGTGGAAACTTGGTAAATCAGTTGTTCAGTTGAACGGACCCGATCTGATTGTCGATAATAAACAATATAAGGGCACTCGGGGACTTTATGAACTTATATTTAAAAAAGACCCTGAAGGATTTAATGATGATGACAAAGCACAATATAAAGATTTACTACAAAGGACCGCGGCGCTGAGAAGAGATAACGATCCACTTCAACAGATAAAAGGATCTAAATCATTTAAATATCAGCAAATAATAAAACCCATATTTGCTGAACCTGCTCTTTCAAACCCATTTCGTACTTACAGCGGTCCATTAACCAGATCGATAAGAAATAGAACTGGAACAGGTTTTATGAAATTAACACAAAAACCCTTGGAATATGTTTATTGGGACGATCCAAATGAACTGATAGAACGCTTGTGTCTATTACTTGCCTCGAAACAGGCCGGTAATAACTCTCATAACAATGAAATTCAGCGTATCGAGGAAGAACTCAGGGAGGCTTCTATAATTGTATAAATACTGGCATTTCGATAAATTTGCATCATTATTTGGTAAACTATCATAGCACACACCAACACTCTGATAGAAATGACAAACGTAAAAAAAGACATTGTAAACGAACTTCACAAGCCAGCTCGAAGGAAATTTCTACGTCGCAGAACAATAATAAAAGGATTGGATGATCTTTGGCAAGCAGATTTAGCAGAATTCCAACAGTACGCCAAAGAAAATAAAGGACATCGATACATTTTGGTTGTAATTGATTGCTTTTCCAAATATGTATGGACAAAACCGCTAAAAGATAAAACTGGTCTAGAAGTTACAAAAGTGATGGAAGAAATTCTAATGACCGGCAGAAAGCCTTTAAATTTACAAACCGATCAAGGTAAAGAGTTTTATAATAAAAACTTTACTCAACTTATGAAAAAGAATGGAATAAATCATTATTCAACCTTTACCACAATGAAAGCATCAATTGCCGAACGAGTTATTCGTACATTAAAAGAAAAAATGTATAAGCATTTCAGTTTACTGGGAAAATATAAGTGGTATGATGATTTGTCGAAAATTACAAAAGCTTACAATGAAACGAAACATCGAACAATAAATATGAAACCTGTCGAGGTCACAAAAAGTAAAGAGCAATATCTATTAAATACTGTTTACTCTCATATAAAAATAGCTGACAGAGGAAAATTTAAAGTTGGCAATATTGTTAGAATAAGTAAACATAAAGCTATTTTTGACAAAAGTTACTTTACAAATTGGACCACTGAGTTATTTCGTATAGCAGAGGTGAAAATTACCACCCCTGTTACATACTTATTGGAAGATATGAATGGTCGACCCATCCAGGGAGCATTTTACTCTGAAGAACTACAAAAAGTCAAACATCATGATGCCTACCTTGTCGAAAAAGTTCTTCGAAGAAAAGCAAATAAAGTCTACGTAAAATGGTTGGGACTTGATAAATCACATAATAGTTGGATTGATAAAAATAATGTTTTATAATGTTTTTAATAAATTAATTATCTTATAAAATCTGTAGAGGATAAATGAAATAAAACATTTAAAATTTTAACAAGTTTATTTTATTTAATAACAAAAAATACCAAAAATACAAAAAATATTAAAATAAAAAAATATTAATCCAGCTCCATAATACTGTAATGGCCCCAGGGAAGTGTGTTGTGCGAATGCGGTAGCAGATATCTTTTATCATCATACGGGCTTAGGGAAATCTTCTTTTGTCTCACCGAATATACCTGATGATCGAAGGAACGTATCGAATTTTGTTCATGCGAAAATTCTATTCTCTCCATCAGACATCTTTTATAGTCGTCAAAAGAGATCTTGTTTTTGACGACGTAGGATTTAACGCCCTTCGCCTTTTTTACGCACGGATTTTTATTTTCTGGCACATAATACGCATACATTTTTGCCCTCAACCCAATATATTCCGTCATCACCTTACCGACGTTCTCGTCCTTCATCAGACCCGGCACTTTTTTGTTCGCACGAGGTATATCATAAATATTATCAGAAGGATAATCGGACGTATCAAAATAGTGGAGGTTTTCCTTCATGTCCGCATAGATGTCGGCTGTTTCAATTTTATAGAACAACGAATCCGTATCACCATAGAGCGCCATACATTTATCGCCGTACTTGGTCTTCATATACCCATAGTGAAACTGATATAGTATGGTCTTTGAGATATCTAGTATACACATGCCCACGTATATGGGTTTATTGAAGACCACCTCCGTTTTAAGCATTTCGACGAGAACCAAATCATCGGCTATTATACGGCTGCGATAAAAGTTCGGCGCTGACACGGCATTTTCCACTCCGTACCTTCCTTCCCATTTTCTTAGCACTTTTATTATCCTCCTATTGCGAACATTTTCCATCGTTTTTCCAAATACCGCGTTGTTCATCAACTTGAAATAATTTTTTCCGAAGTCGGTTGTTGCACTCTGACGCAACTGTGTGTTTAGGTCGATGTACTTTTTCAGCCATGCACTCTGTTCGAATTGGAGTACTCGATGAATGTTTGTTAGCACAAGCCCATTTTTTAAATATTGTTGTAGGTTCGTATAGTGGATGACGTACTTATTTTTGGGTAAGAGGGTTGCCAACATTTTTTTACATTTTCCGCCGGGTGGTAGTCCGAGTTCGGGTGCCATGGGAAGATCGGCTTGTACGTCGTGGATGTTTACGGGATACTCTAAATCCACTTCCAAAATGTATCCACGCGGACTGTCGGCCGGCACATTTAAAAAATAGTCCGCTTGAAAGCCTGCTGGTGATCTATCCATCCATTCTAAGTGTCCATAGGGCAAATGTTGACTCATCGCCCACGAGTACATCGCATTTATATCGTAGTACATGAGATACGATGATGGTTGTGATGGATCGTAATCTTCCAAGTATTTGTTGTTGGCCTTTGCGTATCGATGTGTGCATTGTGTTAGTCCTCCTCTAATTCCCTTCTCCAAAAACATTAAGATCTCTACGTCCTGTATCATATCGAGCTCCACCTTCGTACATTTTAACATTGCATCCCAACTCAGACCGGGCGCGGAAAAATAATGTGCTGGATCAAGATGGTGGTTGGTTAAGCTCTGATCACGAAAACATTCGAATATATCGGCCAACAGCAGCACGTCCGTTTTTAAATACAGATCCGAGTACTCGCCCAATGTTTGTACTTTGAATTCGCTCCAGATCTTTTGAGCATGTTCGTATTCGTCCACCGATAAATCGCTATCATAAATTTTACTATGAAAAGATGTTATGGGTGGAAGTGTTTCTTCCTCCAATCGCTCCAAACCATTAATGTAGTCATACGGAAATACTCCCTTTCTCGTTAGAAGGCTGAATTTTTCCGCGTCCAAGTACTTAAATTCTCTCCGGAGTATAGGTTTTTCTTTCAAATCTTTGGCTAATTTGTCCAATGAAGACGCCATAAATCGAAAAGAATCACAAAATTTGAATGTTATGCAATTGTCGTCATGTCCTACGCTTTTAATCATCCCAATAAAGTTTTGTGTGTTGTGCGGTATTATGGATAATTTTCCTTGCCAATTCTGTCGGACTACGTCGTTCATTAAAAAGTGAGCATCATAACCGCTGAAATTGTGAAAAACTACGGAAATGATGCGACTATCTTGATAATTTAAATTGCATTCGTTGTGGGCGGGACCACGATAACGTCCTGTGAAGTGACAATGATCTCGCACTCTAACAGCATCTTGTTGAAAAGGGTTTTCGCAGATATGGCATTCCTTAGCTTCAACAAACGCAATTTTTTGTTCATCCGTTAAATTATCCATGGGTATGGGACATTCATATACAGTCGTAACGTTCTCGGCAATATCGTAGAGCTCCGCACATAGCCATTCTCCGCAATTTGGTCCTCTATATTGTCGATAGTACGACAATGTATCATCGTAGGTACACTTTAAATAATATCCTACGCTAAAGGGCTCATGTTTTTGGTACTTTCGGCTATTTTCCCCACACCTTTCATCGCACTCCTTTAAAATACACTCAAAATCGGCATATATTATGAAAGGAACCTTTTCTTTATTTTTATAATTTACAAATTTCACCTTTCCATTGGGTATCAACTTAATTTTACATTCGTTCATTTGACCACATCTTTCTTCGTGCTCACTTAGCTGAATTTCGGTGGTGAAATAATGTAAACACCTATCACAAATGTGTTTCCTGCATTTATGTTTACTTAGTTGGGATAATACTAATCGTGACAGATTTTTTATCCACACCTAATGATATTGGACGAGATCAACATCACCATCCTCCTGCAGATCCTCCTCTTCCATCGTCTTGTACTTGTCCGCCACCATTAATAAATTTACATGTGTATTTCTTTTTTCTTCGCTCAAGTAGGATGGTTCCACCGAATAGCCCTTCTTCTTTAGTTTTAATACATATACATTTATGGAAATATTATTGTTTTTTTCAAACAAATAAATTTTTTCCCTTTGCATCGGGAACGTAATTCCTTCCAAATTTAAAACTTCCTTATAATGTGGATACGAAGAGGTTTTTTCGATGTTGTGCTTGGCAGGATAAAGGGCGGACACCACTGCCCACGCAAAACATGCGTTATCCATATTTTTAATATTTACACATGCTTTCTTACTTTTTACTTGAGGGGGTAGGGGTACATATGATGCCGCCCTTAGAGGCACATGTTTATTAATATTTAGGGTTAAACTAATAATTTCATCTAACGCCCAGCCGCTTTCCTTCTCTTGAAATTCTTCCAATTCCGTAATGATCGGCAACAATATATTGTCAGCATACCATGTGACCAAGTCGGTATCCCTGCTTATCACTGACGGCATTTTTGAATTTATATACTTGATGTCTTCAATCTCTTCGCCGGTGGTACTCAACCTAATAAATTTTCCACAAAATACTGCGTGCACTTTAAAAAAGGGTTCCTTTCTCAAGGCGTTTTTGAATCTCAACATACACATCTTCGCACAATCTTCCATAAATACAATGGGATCCTTGTGTCCCAAATTTACTATAACCCCCGTACGCATCCTTCCATTAAAAGCAGATTCCATTTCTTCCCACTTAATGAGAGCAGACTTCCTCGCTCTAACATTAACGCCAGCGCCTCGATGTAATTTTGTTTTTAATAGCGTGCGACAACTTATTATATTAGCGATGGATGCTAACATACCCTGTTTTGTACCAACGGCAATCACTTTTTTTAACCCACGCCTTATTAGTCGTATATTTTTGGAACAGTGTTTCATAATCCTTTTAATATTAATAGGATTATCATCAACCGCTTCAACCAATTTTCGGCTAATGTTAGCCAAATTTTGGGCTGTAGTCGCGAGCAAAACTGACTCCATTGTAAATTATTAACGTTATTCTGTCGAATGTATAAATCAGACTGATGCTGTGAACAAATTGTTCTCTTTTATATAACACCTAAGTCGTTGATGAGTAAACGTCTAGACGCACCGCAATTAGCAAAAACCGCAAAATGCAGCTGGTCTTCGCGAGTCGCTTAATTATTAGCAACGGTGATTCATACGATGTAAATAAGTCGCTCTTATCAACAATTTAAACAATTTCATGAAAAATCTTGTTAAAACATGTAGGAAACGGTAAGGTGCAGGTGCAGTGGAACCGCATGCTTCATCATAACACTAAAATTTACTAATTCAAGAAACCACAAGACTCTTATCAGCACAAGGGCATAATGCAGACCTACCACAATTCTTATCAATACTTTCAGCGCCGAACTATTATTACTCTACAAACAATTAAAAAACCACAAGGTGAGACTGTTATCAACCCAAGGACACCACGTGTCAGTCTGCAGACAAAACCACAAGATCCACGAGCAGACATCGCACACCCAACCTTATCTACCCAAGGTCATACATACTCGCACAATTCGACAACTATCCCCCAAGGTCACGGACTTAGAAAAAAAAAATAAGTGTAGAACCCCCATAGCTACTACTACTGTATGTGAATATTCTTTAGTAATCAAAAATATTCATTATGAAAACATTCCAGTGGAAAACCATCGAGTGGTGTGGCTGAAATCGACTCTTACATTTGTTAAAAATAATCCGTTTTGGACCAATCGTACATCGTACCCAGTGTGCCATTCATTCCAAGTGAATGTTTTTGATTGATAATTCATCGCAAAATCATTGGCATTCGTTCACCGCATGCTCTAAGGGAAAATGTTCGAGGAAATCTATTCAAAACCCGATAAAGTCCTTTGTTTATCTAATATAATAAAATACACACTTGGTCATTATTTGGTGGGAAAAGTATAGCGACTCCCCTATAAAAGTATACCAACTCAATTTTAAACTATAGAGTCTGTTTTGGCGAGAATCCTTTCCACGAATTCGATAAAACTCGAAGATTCATATAATTTGTTACGATAGCATTCGTTGAAGCGGCGATATAATACTTTACTTAAAAAAAGCTATATAATTTTGATGTACGACAAAATTACGAGAAATTTATTGTCTTGTTGAAGTTTATTCTTTAACCTTTTCCTATGCTTTTTATGGTTGAAGAGTTATTGGTGAAAATAAACTAAGTATTGAATTTATTTTAAGTTATCGAGAATTTGTGAATGCTTTTACTATTATTTCTACATTTTCAAAATCGACAAATTAGATTAATAATAACTATTATAAATAATTTAAGCGTACTTTTATGGTTAAAAGATATCTACGTTTATTACACCGCGCGGTGATGTAAACAATTAAACAACCAATTAAAATAAAAATGAGCAAATTTTTGCATATCTGATGTAAACATATTTATGTATTTGGAGTTTTCTTTGACGTCGCTTCTTAATTGGCGCTAAAAAAGAGGCTACATGCAGAGTGTTTACAATTTCCAAACGAGTGTCCGTGACTTGATTTTTTTGACCAATTTAAAGGTTTTTTTTCCAATTTTTTAGCATCACATTTACATTTTTAATGTTAATTTATTAAAGTCTGCTTTTGGCAGTCGCTGATCAAATTGTTAATATTAAAGACAAATAAAAGACAAAGTTTTTTTCGGGGGCATTGACTCTATTTATAAATGTTAACTTCCTTGAATTTACGAAAACTCTTTGATCCCTTAATAGTCCAGTTGCTGGATAGTTAAAATATGAAATAATTCATGGTAAAGGTTTTATTTTTTCAACCACTTTAGTTTAGCTCCAATATAACCAAACAAGGTTTTCCAACTCCATCAAGCTGAACTTCGGGTATTAGGTGGAAAAAAGTTAGCCAAAATGGGGTGTTTTGGCAGTTTTTCCAGAATACCTCGACTTAAAATTTTGTATTAAATGAGTACCAATAATATGAATATTGGTATAGACCAAGTACTACCTTTTTTAAAGTTGCAATGATTTTTTAACTTTCGAAAACATCGTTATTTTTTCTAAAAACGAGACACTCGTTCAAAAATAGTGGTGTAAATAAACGTTGTAGGGTTTAAAAAGCTTCATAGATTAAGTACTAGGATGATGTATTTAGTGCACTAATACCATACATATTGGTACTATTTATCAGCTTATGAAAAAGTATTTGCTTTAGTAATTCTGCGTAAACATGGATCTATTCAAGGAAAGTAAAAATGAGGTATACATTTAGAAGATTTTATTAAACACGTTTTAATATTTTATTATGAATTACAAACCCCAACTGTACATTTGAATCAGTCACGTTTTGTTAATGGAAATTTTGGTTCGCTTTCCCTTCACCTTCACCTGGATCATCTTCTTCACTTAACTGGAAACTGGAACACCTACGTTCATTAATGTCATCATCGAGTTCTGTAATAGACTTCCGTTTTCGGTGAAGAGTTAGAGCACGAATTCCCTTTGCTTTTTCAACAAATCATTGAGCAATATATTCCAGCTTTTCTGCAACTACAAGTTGCTCTACGACCTTTGGTGTATTTGAAGGATACAGAGATTTAAGGCACCTGCAGACCAGGTCCTTTTACTATGCTAACTAGAGTCAGGCCGTATCTGGTAGTTTCCCAACCCCAGCTCAACGGATCTTGTTACCACATTTGAACTTACAGAAATGCAGTGTTGACGTGCTGCTTCCATCATTGAAGACAATGAGCCAAATTAAAATTTGTTTTCAGAATATATTTTGCAAACAGCTGAAATCTTAACCCATGCAAGTGCTCATAGACAGCGCTACCAAAATTTTTGCCCAGCATCTATTATCGTGTCCAAGTGGAAATTTCGAGTCATGAAAACTTGAATGACTAAGGTTTATTATTATTAACAACTAATTTAATAAACTCATTCTTTTCCTGCCTGTAAATTGAGGAGGTGACATCGCAACCGCTGAAAGGATGAAGGAATAGAAAAGCGTTTTTCATTCATTGAGAATGTTTCAAACTGGTGATTGAGAACCAACATTTTCATTAACAAAACGTGATCGATTGAAATAATTAGGTGGAGCTGGTATTTGTAATTCAGATTAACAATTTTAACACTTGTTAAATAAAACTTTTTAAGCACCACAATTTATTTTTTTTTTCATTTTCTTGTAGTGTAGATATTTGGAAAAATATCGAAATTTTTCGAAAATTAAAAATCATTGCGACTTTGATTAAAGCTAGTACTGGTTCTACTACACCAAAATACATAATATTAGTACTTATTTAATGCAAAGTTTTCAGTTATAGAACGTTTATTAAGATTACTTATTTTATTTAAAGCCTTATTTTTGAGTTATTCTGGAAAAATTTCCAGAACATCCCATTTTGGGTCACTTTTTAACACCTAACCTCAGGAGGTGATTTTTTTTCACCCTGCACAATTTTTTGGTATATTTTTGAATTTAAGTAAAAAAGGTAGATTACAAAATTATTATGTTTAGTTTGTTCGAGTAATAAGTGCATTTTTTTGTTATATTAAAAAATGAAAAAGATATGTGCTTTAACTCTCTGTATATGGAAAATATTGAGAAAAAAAAATGTATTTCTTCTTTTGGTCAAAAAATCAATTACTGTAATCTTTCATGATTAGGTGGTCATTTTGCACTCGGCATTTAATCTTTTATCATTTATTTTGTATCCTTTTTTTCTTCTTTTATATTCAATTCGTCAAAAGACCTAATGAAGGCTTAAGAAGTCTATAATGTGGTTGTACATTGATATTCGATTTTATTTTAATTCTTTTTTTAATTTTAGTGTAGGTATATTACTTGTACCTTTTACATTAAAAAATTTCTATATGAAAAATAAATTCAATTCTAAGCATAATGTATCGTGTTTGTTAAATTTTTGGTTACAAATGCTCAAAAATCAATTTTTACTAGTAAAAAGAACGCTTTTCTTAAATAATTTTGAAATTATTCAAAAAATAGTGAAATTAGTATAAAATTCACTTAAAAACGATTTATTTATCGGAAATCTTACACAAACCATAGCATTAACCTGCTTTTATATAAATAAATGGTTGCTAATAAGACTTTTTCTCGTGTCTTAGATCGTCCTTTAATATTTGTTAGTATTGGGACAACAAAAAATTCTTTGTAGTGCACTCGATGAGCTCCCTATCTTTTCTGCTATAAAGTGACTACCCAAACCGTGCGTATTATTGCTTACTTTATTCTTTTATGTACAAAAAGATTGAGGACATCATTATACTTATACTCTAAACGTTCTTTTGTGAAGATCTACATATTTTCCAATTGTTTTTTTTTAGAAAAGATCAATTCAATTTCAGAAATCATCAATTATAATTTTAGAAAGTATAATTTGTATTTCAGAGGTAATGTAACTCATTCAAAGTGAATTTTGCCGGGGATATTTTGGATTGCCTAAATATAACCAACAGCCATGTCTTCCATTACTAAAGCAGCTACATGATCGATTGTAGTGTATTGTGGTAATAACCAACAACAATTATATCTTTGGTTTCATCAATAATTGTTTCTAAATAAACCAACATTTGTTGCATGATACCAGGAGCTATAACAGGAAAAAACCGAAGTTGTGTTTTAACAATACTGTTTTACCCCCAGATTCTGGTCAAATCATTTAAGTTTAAAGGCCTTTAAATTTAAATTTGTTATATGCGTTGTAATGGACAATTTCCATAGTTACCTTATTTGTTTCGATTTAAAGGCCTTTAAATTTGACCAGAATCTGCCCTTTATGCCCAGATTCTGGTCAAAATTAAAGGCCTTTAATTATAAAGATTTGAAGTAACCATGGAAATTGTCCATTACAACCCATATAACAAATTTAAATTTAAAGGCCTTTAAACTTAAATATTTTGACCAGAATCTGGGTATTAATCTTAGAACAGATTATTTCAATTGGGTTTTGCATTGGTCAATAAATACCTAAGCGTAATATTATTACTGGTGTAACGTTAAACTGCCAAAGCATATTTTTGGTTCCCCATTTTTTTAATTGGTCCTATCTGAAATTAAATTGGATTTCTGAAATACAGTTGATTCTTTCTGAAATACAATTGATCCTTTCTGAAATACAATTGATGATGCTGAAATACAATTGGTTCTTTCTGAAATTAAATTTAATTATCTGAAATTCAATTTATGCTCTGAAATACATTTGGGAAAGGTGTAGTTTGTTTTAAAGGATACAAATTTTATTAAAATATAAGATGTTTGTCTTCGAATTGATAATAAAATAAATTTCATTTCTAGCTTTTTTAAATATCGCAAAAATACTAAAAGTTTTGTTTTTATTAATATCTTTTAATAAAAATTTTTACTCCTCAGTTCTTATTTCTTATATAATGAACCTGATGACCTTTATGGTAATATTACTAAAATTTGCATCAAGGCTTTATTAAAATGAAATAAAGCTAATTTTAAATTGTGCCCCAGTTAGTAAATTTTAAAATTCCAAGCATTCCCTTAAAAAATTCTTGGTTAATGGAAATGAAAAGCATAGCATAAATGTTTAATATAATAAGATTTATCATCTACATCTCGGCCAAGAATGAATGGACATTTTCTGCATACGAAGTATACTTATTAAAGGCCCCCAAATATCATCACTCTTTATACTCCTTACCCTAGTTTAATTAAGATTTTTTTTGATAAAATGCAAACATTAAGCATTTATAGAGAAAAGGGTGTTATGTTTTTAAAAGAATTTTTATACCTATATCTTTTCAATCTATAAATTAGAAATATTCCAAAAAAATCTTTTGGTAGTTAGTTTATTAAAAGTAGATTTAAATTATATGTAACCTTTCTTTTGTTTCCTCTTTTAATTGCTAACCAATTATTAATGAATGTTGAGGTATATATAAAATAAAACTTTGGATTTTATTAAATTGTATTTTATTTTACTTCTTATCAAAGTCAAAATAAAAAGTAGCATGAATATTTAAATTAAATAAATGTTACTCCTACAAAATAAATAAAAGGAATTAAGTCATCAAAGTATTCCAAACTTTTGATGAACTCTGCTCGTTTAATTCATTTAAAACGTTTAGCTTATAAAAGTATAACATTGATGTTTTACATTTGCATTAAAATCGATTGAAATACACTCAGACGTCGTTTCCAAAAATTGTTCGTTGATTGAATTCAGAAAGTCGGGCACTCAGCTGATGAGGTCCTCTTATGAGTATGTTGGGGCAAGATCCCTTCCTGTGACTAAAATATAACTATAACCACGGAATAAAACCCAGACCTGCTCATGAATAAAAAATTTACCTTACACTTTTGAGAGGTTGCCGTTTTAGAAAGTGCTGAAAGGCAATTTGATTTTAAGTGCGGATTATTTACCGTATGTATTTTACGAGGCAATTCTGTATTTTTGGTGAAATATTGGATCCTCGCCCAAAGATATATTATAAAGATGACTTGAATACAAATGAAAAACGTGATGTTTTAACAGATCCTTTGCCCATTTAAATTTTTATTTAATAAACAATTTATTTCCGCTATAAAAATATATCTACTGTAGTAATAAAAATCCAATAACTTAATCGATCCGTTGTTTATGTGGAAAAGGGGAAGGTTTAATATAGACGCAAAAAAACACATTGTTTAACTTGTTAAGGGTTAACAAAATAGGAAGAGATTTACCTTAATATCAATTTACCACACCTAAGCTATCGGCTGTAAATTGATACAAGTAGCTTCTAAAAAAAGAAAAATTCATTTCACTCTAGTTATAATGAAAACAGATTATCTTCAATATATTATAGATAATGGTAAAAGAGATCTCACCCACACAATGCATTTACTTTACAAGACTCCGAGCAGATATAAATTGGCATCATTTGTTTTGGCAAAGTATTTACTCTATGGATTGAATATTTTATAAAAAGTGCTTTTCAATTTACAACATTTTTATATAATACATCAATATAGATTAATCATTTATGCAAATAATTTTTAACAGGTTATCACAGTTATTTGGAAAAAAATAATTAGTAAATTTAATAATTCATATAAAAATATGCAGTACGCAATGCATTTTTAATTAATTTATTGATTTAATGCAAACGTTTGAAGTTTATTAATTGATGAATATTTCGATGGACGCGACATGATTATTATTTACGCAAATAGAGGGTGTATCTATAATATAGGTCATTGCTGTTGGCTGTGTAGTATTTTCATTAATCAAAAATAGCTAGCTTTCTAAAGGAAATCTCTGCAAATATTTCACCCAAGTCACTTTAATTCCTTTTTAATCGTTTCTTATGAAGTGAAGTGTTTACTCATTGATTGAGGACTTAGTGAAAAAAATAAGAATTAATAGGTGTGCTTTAAAATCTTTAGGGTCAATTACGTTCAAGTTCCTCATTAATTATTTGTGTGGTTCTTGAATTAATACTGAGATATAAATCCTTGTGTAGTAAGTTCTTACTCAACAAGATATTTCCAGTCTTTAACTTTATTATGAGAAAATTGCTAACTTGGGAACTATGAATCTAGGTTTAGTTCTACGTGTACAATTTACATAAATTTATCATCATATATTCCATATTTGCATTAAAGTTCAGTCAATTTGATTTTGGACTTAAACTGAGTCTTACTATAATATTGAAAATTTAATTTAAAATGTTTACATCATACGGACTCGTCATTCGATCAGAGACAGTTTGTTTCGTTTATCGACCTCAGCAAACAAGTTTGCATTAAAAATTTTATTTTGGCCGATGAAGTTTCTTTCTCATATTCTCATTGCCAATTTTAATATAATAGGTAATAATAATAATTTTTTTCGAAAATTACAAATTGGACTTTTTTCAACTAAAATGCCAACGTAAAATTTATTTATTATTACACTTATTCCTTCGCCTCGCCTGCAAATATTCACGACTTGAACCATAATGATTGACGCTCCGATTCCTATGATATAAATAACTATTATATCATAAGGATCATAATGTCATAATTATACTACAACTCGTGAATATATGCAGGCGAAGCGAAGACCCAGATTACGATCCGAATCAAATATAAAACTTTATCTACTTGAATATGTAATCATGACAAAATTGAAATAAATTAAAATTTATTGACAGGTTACTGACATCAAAAATGTCTAGTGACTCTAATTTTTTGTAACTTTTGCTTTTGTAGGACAATTTTAAGAGAACAGAAAAGAGAGTAAAGATTATGCGAATTACATACATATAAAGGGAAAACAAAAAAGTGATAAAATATTTTTTGTGGTGCAACTTAGTAGAAAAGGGTTAAACATAACATAACAATTTTCAGTTTTTATAAAATTACAACAAAAATATATAAAGCAAAAAAAGAAATGTTACGTTTTTGTTTTAACCCCTTTCTACAGCATCAGAAAAAGTATTTTATCAGTATTTGTTTGTATCTTTATATTTAATTCAGTCAAAGGCGTGCCAATTTTTACGAAGCACCCCATTTGTTGCTCTCCTAAAATTTTTGATTTTATTCAACAAATGCAAAAAAATTTTTAAAAATGATAGCCATATAACTTTTTTAGTAATCTCTAAAAGAAATTTAAAAAAAGTTATATCCAAAAGAGTAACTATCAACGGAATTTTAAATTTAACGCATACCAACTAGCCACTTAAGGTTGTATGATTTGGGGACCATAATGAAATCATTACAATGTTGGTTTCATTGTGGGCTTCAATCCAATAAATAACGTAATTATGTTAATTAAATTGATACACGTTTTTCATTACTAAAAAGGTATTTAAGACTTTTGCTCTAAACTAATTAGTGAAATAAATCACATTAATTATTATTATATTTTTTACCCTGTATTTTTTAAATAAAGAAAATTAACTAAAAAAGTTAAACAAAAAAATATGCAAAGTACTAGATAAAATAAAAAATATAGAATGATATCAGCGTTTCTTAACAATGTGAATCAATTCAACCAGGACGATAAAACTACCAATTTGTTATTCATAAGATTATGCGGGCATACATTAATGTATGATTTAGCAAGGTTTTTTTTAAATAAAATAGCACCAGTACTATAATATATTAAAGCAATATTTAATACAATAGTAGTAGCTTTGGGAGTTTTCAGATCATATTTTATTATTTTTTTTTAAAGTTACAAGTGTTTAAATTTTCATTACAAAAAGTTCGGCAACGTACTTTTTTTAAAAATAAATCATAATTGAAATAACATTTTCAAATTAAAGATGTACGAGTAGAAATGTTACCATGACCTTGAATGACAGGTTGAAGGTCACATGATAATCGCTTAACTTTTTAAAATAGCTTCCTCCCATTTTTATTAGATATTATTGTGGCTTACTGTATTGTGTATCTCTTAGTCAATATTAGGTTTGCCTAAAGAATCCTGTGGATTGACCAAAATTGCTTTAGGCAAAGTTCGAAGTTACCTAAAGTTTCGGTCTTAAATAAAATGTAGGTTTTAGTCGATTCAAGGATTGATTTGTATGTCTGATTAAAGGATGAAACTTTTATTGAAAAACATATTATAATATATGTTATACAAATTTTACAAATATTCCAAAAATATGTACCGTTTTTTAGAAGACTTACAAAAATTTATTTTGTTGTACTTCTTTGAATAATAGAAGAAGAAAGAACCCGTTTGTAGTAATATCAAAGAATTATAGAAAATACTTCACTGAGGATTCTTAATTTGGGGTATATTAAAAGGTCCTTTCCGATCAATTATTGAGTATAGTAGGCCTTCCGTCATAATCAAAATATATTTACCTACAATTGTTCTTTGTATTAAAGTTGAAGTATATATTTTGCTTATAGAAGTAGATGCATCACATATAAAATTAAATGGTTTTTTTTGGACATTGTGATAAAAATTTAAAATTTCAAGATTATCATATAATAAAAAATAAAAATTATTACTAAAATTAATGTACCGATATTGATCTTTGTAAGCCATAATAAAATTCTACATTTTTTAACAATAATTTATACAATATTCTAATTGTGAATGTTACACTTTTAAACTTTTTGCAAAGACTTGTTTTTTATTAATATAGAAATTTGTGTACAACTTGTTTAACTTGCTAAATTTAGAGATTTTATTTTTCTTTTCTTCAATTTTTTTAAACTTTTTGAAGTATTATATATAAATTATGAACATATTTATATAGCTTAAAAACTATGATAAAGTTCATGAAAATGTTAAAGAAGATATCCCTGGTAGAACTTTTTTAAAATAAAATATTAAAATAATTTGAAAAATAATGCTTTTTAAAAATGTATTTTACTACTAAAGAAACGAGAAACACATTTTAATTTAAACTTATTACTAATTAAAATAGAGTAATTTTAAACTTTATAACGATATTTTTTCAGGGATTCTATGATAAAATTCTTTATTATCTACAAAGAAGAAGGTTGTAAACTCGTTTTTTCTTAAGTTTTTAAACTAACCTAACCACGAACCAAAAGTACGTTTTATCTTTTTCGGTTCATTTTTATTTAATTTTGAAATCTCATATTTTATTACCCAGCTTAAAAAAGTCTTTTTCTGATATTTTTTTAATAAAAATACTTAAATTGAATTCGAATTTATAAAATTAGTGAAGCAGTATTTGAGATAGTAAATTTTTAGTTACTTTAAAGAAATCATACATTTTTTAATGCAAGCATACCTGTCACACGCTTTTTAAAAAGGAGATTTTATGACTACATATTAGGTTTCTCATAAGCTCAGCACTAATATTGAAAATTAAGCATAGTAAAATTTCTATTTTCATAAATATAGAAAATTGGAGATGTATCCTTTGTTTATACCCAGTATAATGTAAAGGGTGTAGATTTCTCATCATCCGTTTTAATATTGTGATGGTAAATAAAAATTCGTCGGCTCCTTTGAACTCATATATTGATCATACAACCTTTAGAATGTTTGGAAAACTGCACAGGTTCCTTCTTTAGCTTCAAGTACAAAAGAATGATAATAGGATTACTTTAGTACAAAATATAACAGAAAAATTCTTACAACACTAACAACCATCTCTTATGAGATAAATCAAAAATCTTACCTATCTTCATTTATGAAGATGTTTTTTCCATATACAAGGTGTCTGTAAAAGATCTTTACAAAAACCTACCACATATTCCTGAGACTAAAATAAGCAATTTTATCTTAGTATAAAGTTGCTTAGTTTGGGTGCTATATGGCCCTGAATTTACAATTTCATAAAAACTGTTCGATGTGTCCAGCATTTACAAAGATTTATACGACGAAGAAAATTAAAATGGACTTTTTGCATAACTTCTTGATCACCTCTAAGTTTATTTGTTGCTTCTTGAATACCTTGCCATCGTTATTCTTCATTATCTGTCATGTAAACCATATAGAGTTCAGATGTACCCCTAAAAAATAATCAATTTAAGTCAGGAGAATGCTGTGGCCAATTTTCAGGTGCCTCATTTCCTCTATCTATCCATTTGTTTGGGTACTGTTGATTTTAGTGGTTTCGAACATTTAAATAAAAATGTGGTAGAGCTCCATCGTGCATAAACCACATGTTCCTCCGAAGTTAAACAGGTAAATTATCGAACAAATCAGGGAACGTATTTTGTAGATCTTCCAAATAAATATCTCCCGTTAATCTTCTTTTGGCATTTTTTATCACATTTGTTAATGATTTGTTTTATTTCAAATTTTAGAAAAAGATAAATAATGTTTGTTAAAAGCTCTTTTAACACTAAAAAACCCTCGTAAGACGATTACAAAACTTTAATTAATTTAATCATTTTTTCATTAAATTTATTTTTAACCGTTGCAATTGGTATAACTTTATATTACATCTCTTGTAACTTCCACTTAATTTTAGCTTCCTGATTCTTTAACAATATTCTGAAAAGCTATAAGCTATTATATTATATTATTTTTGTATTATGTTTAACTAGCAGCAAACGTTTACGAAGATACCATTATTGACTCATAAGCTTTTCCTTTGATAGGGTTTAAGCTTTTGCTATATTTCCTTTGGCCTGCTTCAATGCACTCAGTAATCCTTTGAATTTTGCGTTTCTGCATTTCCTATAATTTTTAAAATCGCTATATTCCATGTCGACATAAATCGAGCGGAAAAAACAATTTTATAAACGAGTATCTTTCTTAACTAACGACACGAAAATAACTACAATAGCTATTATACCAATTAAATTTAAGAAAATAAATAACATTTACTGAAATTATTCATAATTAATTTTGCATATAGATGAAAAATATTACTTTGATTATATGAAATACCTAAATTTACAAAGGTGCAATTATTTGAATATTTTAAAAGAAAACTTAGTTAACTGCAATGCAATCAATAATTTGAATAATAAATAATTGCATTTTGTCTAATGTTTACGGTATAATAAATTCACAGAAAAGTTTATAATTAGAGCAAAAGTAGTAGTTTTATTGTATTTAATAAGTTATTATTTGTAAATGCTTTTTGCGTGTCCCGGCGCTTTCACCATTATTTTTTTATAAACACCATTTTATATTTTTTTGCATAGCCCTCTTGAGGCTAACTAAACAAACAACACTTACGCCATGAAGAGTAGAAAATAGGGGTTGTTTTATTCTTTTTTATATTTTCTAAAAGTATATAAGTTTATATTAGTGTTTATATTGAAAAACCTAAGATCATTCCTGTTATTATAATAAAATTATTTTGGTGTTTAGTTATAACAGAGCTATGGTGGAAAATCTATTCGCCACACAAATAAAAAAACTAATATTAGACTCGAAGCGTGTGGAATATAGGCGAAGTGAGATTTGCGGACCACAAATAAAGCCAGAGAGATTATTTGACCTCAAAAAACGAGGGACAAAAAATATAATACTTCCCCAGCCCGTTACACGCTTATTAAAGTGATACCGACCGTAGGATACCGAATCAACCCTGCCAAAAGTGGCTGACAAATTATGTTTGTCGAAGTTAAATATCACATGATGACAAATGATCTACGTTCTATGTCATCTCATCGTAAATCCCTGCGAGTGTGCAAATTTGAGCAGTCTTTAACTTTTTAAACAAGTTTGACGTGAGAGCGTGTCATAATCTCACATAAACATTATAGTCAGATATTCCAATATTTGATATCAGAAATTATCTAGCGAATGCCATCAATAATTTTTAATTATGTCTCTTTCGAGCAATATTTATGATCCATTTTATAACAAACTTTGAAATTAGAACGGTTTATCTTTGCTAAAAAAGATCTTAGTCTCTTTAGTTACCCCATTTTAATTTTCTCCTTTCAATTCACTTAACAAATTTAATTAATACTAAAGTTTTTTAGATATTTTGAAAAAAAAAATTCTCACAGACATACTTGGCAGTTACCAATGTTTAAAAGTAAGTACAAAAAATAGGGTGAAACCGGAAGTGAATTTGAATTTTCTGTGTTGCAAAAGGTTGCACAAATGTTTTTTCATATTTTCTTCAGTTGCGTTTTCTTTGACACTCCAACAAAACATATTTCTTCAGAAATTTGTGAGTCTAATGCGATAGTAAGAAAATTTTTTCTTCGTTTTTGTTAATTTCTTGTAAGAAATTACTTTATAGCCTACCTAGTCCTCAAGTAAGTTTTTAGGTATAGGGTTAAGTGATTCTTCACTTTCTATATCATTGATAAGGCTATTGGCGAATGGAAAATTAAAATTGGATATACTTGCTTGAAGAGTTTGAGTTTTGGTGATATTTTTATTTTTGGGTGTAGGTTACAAATTTCTGCATATTTGACTTGACAATGTTTTCAATTTGAATTTGTGGTGTTGGAGTGTTGGCTCCAAATACATAAGTCGCTTTTTGGAAAAATATTTGCTTTGTGGCATGAAAATATGTTGAAAGTATAAAATCATAACTACAAAGTAATTTCTCATGTACAGTAATTTTTGTGTTTCATAAAATTTTAATGAGATTACAAGGTAATTTGTAATTAAACTATAAAATTAAGAAGAGATAAAATAAATTTGATGGAAAAATAATTACAGTGAAGTAGAGAAATAAATAAACAAATTTATTTCTTTCAATACCTTCGAGCTTATTGGAAAAGTTTTAATTTAAATCTTTCTTGAATTAATCGAGTTTACAAGGTTGCTTTTTATGTAAAATAGATTTCTTTAGAATAAAATATGGAGTAAAGTTTGAATGTATGAATTGCTACTAAATGAGTATTTACATAAATACATTTTTTTTAAATTAGTAGTTCGTAGTATTTTTAAATTAAATGATCCACTTTTATTAGTAAGACTCCTTTCACTACTCGCAATTATTTATTTTTAGTCTACCTTTTTATTACAGTAATTGCTTGCAGGTGAATTTTGTTATACTTATATTTTGCAAGAACTTTATTATTATTTATAATTAAAAATACTTATATTTGTAATGATGCTTGACTCTGGAATTGAGTTGGCCTATATTTTAAACGAATATACTCTACGTCCTTGACATGTTTCTGAGCAAATGTACCCACAGAATATTTTAATTAAATATTTACTTTTATTTATTATAATTAAATTTATTACTTATCTAAACACTCTTTATTGAAAGCTGTTTAACTTCTTCATCTTTAGTTTATTAGGTCATCTGTTGAACAATTTTTACTTAGGTACACCCGAATTGTCACATAAATAACAAAAGGGTATGAGCTTTTAATGGTAATAACATCCTTGACCCGTTTGATGATTATGAGAAAACCAGTGCTGTAGTGGCTGAAATGGTTAAACGAGATGAGCGCTTTAGTATAACAAGACAAGATCAGTTTACATTTTATAGTTCTTGGTCTTAATTAAATAAAATATACTTATGAAGATGAAATTGATAAAATGGATGCAATAAAAATAATCAAAATTTAAAAGGTAATATTTTATTTTCAGAGGGACCTTTTCAGTCAGATGCTTTATTGGTTCCGGAGAATTGCTTGTTCGATCACATTCACAACCAGAGTAATTGCTGGACTTTTGGCCGATGGAATGCGACGGCAGCAAATGCTTGTCAGGAACGAGGCCTCCAGCTTCGTTCTTTTGCAATGCTTTTGCCCTGTGGAATTTCACTCTTCAGTGGTGTTGAATTTGTATGTTGTCCAAAACACTTTAAGGGTGAGTACTACATTTATCCTTTTATCCAGTTGTCTAATTATCTTCACTACTTGTGAATTATGTTCTGCTATTACCACTCCCATGGCTACTTACAATAAAACATTTGAAATCAGCTGAAACAAATAGAAAAAAACGAAACGCAATTCACACTTTATATTGCCTCCCGGGAGAAACTCTACTTCGACGAGTTTTATTTAATTTTTCCCTTCCGAGAGCAAAATTAAAAGTAATTTAATACCCAATTGAGATTAGATCTCTCCACGGAGGGGGATTATTTAAAGAATATTTAATTAAGTTTTCGTTGTTTAAGAAATATTTTAAATAATAAATTTTCAAATTTACACACCCATAAAGCGAGTAATTTTGTTCTATCCTGAAAAAGTTGAAAATAAAACGACCGAGGTATTATACATTACCGGCTAACAAAAGAAAATTCCCTGTGCAAACACCCAACTCCCACTACCTCGTTTTCTACCCTGTGTCATTTAAAAGACACTGAAGGATGGGTGGCAAGAAAGGCACAAATTTAATTAAAACTTGGAACCTGCACACGTGTTCATTGGATTCGAGGAGATTAAATATCAATTCCAAACGGATAATTTCGGTTTTGTCAACTGAAAAAGATGAAATACTCTCAAACCTACAATATTACCTACGTAACGTGCCAAAATTGCGAGCATTTTTGGAAATCTAATTTTAAACATTACTATCATCTGTAACAACCAAAAAGCATACAATGAAACCTCAACTCTGTAGCATTTCAATTTGATTATGAAAAATGGAGCTTTAAATTGTGGCGGATATTAATTAAACAGACGTGCCCGCTGGTTATGAATTACATTTTAATGACGCCATGGCATGACCCAAACGCACAAAGGACCAATCTAGTTGCGCATTCAAATCGTCCAGTGGCATGTTAATTTTTGCAAATGCGACCAGTTCTGATTTTATTATAAACCCACACGACCCTAGTTCGGCCTGAATTCAAATATACGTCTATATAAATCATAGAACCATATTTAGATTTACTTTATTATATATTGTTAATCCCATCGTTATAACGCATAAATCTCCAAATTAACAGCCTAAAATTGCACCAACTTATAATAAATGACCTCATTAAAAGTAAATTGTTGAATCTATAACCATGTGATTCATATTGTTCAAATGGAATACATCAATCATAAACTAATTATCTCTATTCAAAGATTCATGCTTCCAAAACAACTCACCTATCCAAAACATCGAAAGGAATTAATTTTATCGAATATTTCAGTTATTCAATGGAACATGTCATCATTAATTTATTTTTGCTATTTTGAATGCACTTATGATTTCCAAAGACTCAATTTTCAAGAAAAAGCATATTATAAATAGAAAAAAATTTCAAAATTATGTTTTTACAATAAAAAAAGGAGTGACAGGGAAAGACAGCTTACACTATAAAACTTACTATAAAAATTATAACCAAACAGGTTTTGGCAGGAATTTTGGGTTATTTTTTTGGTTTTCTAATGATAAAATATGCGTAGAAACATAATTAAATTCCTCAATTCTTTTGGTCAGTGCTGCCAACGTGTTACCAACTACCCCAAAACTTCCTACAGTTTGGGGTGTTGATTCTAGATCAAAAATTATATAAAAAGTGCAAAATAGATAAAATAGTATAAAGAGCTCGTGTCATAAGGCTTTTTTCTAACTTCCCGATTAAAACGCTCCCCACTACGCGGCTCGCAACTCGTTAGAAAAAACCCCCCATATGATACTTGTTCTTTAATATACTATTTTTAACACTATTGCCAGATTTGTTTTTTTTATTAGTAAAGGTAATTTTCAACTCAATGTAAAATTTAAAGTTACATAATTGATCATGATTTAATTTTAATTTATTACAAAATGTTGAAGGGGATGAAACTCTTTATAGGAAATATTACGATTTTCGAAAATTTAAAGTAATAAATGTTAACTTTTCATATTTCGAAATATAATCAAGAGAATTGTTTTACTATTTTCCGAGGATCCCAATAGGTTCAGTTTTTTAATTTGAAATCTTCCAATGGTTTAGAAAAATATATTTTTGTTGTAATAGAAAATGTAGGAAAAAATGGGTATTTTATTGAAATTTTTCAAACACCAAAATTTATGGTACTTTAATCACAATAATTTTTTTGTGGTGACAAAAAGTTCCAAATTTTTTCATCTAGGTATTAAATAATATACCCGATCTATATCGGAAATGTACGAAGTTGTACGAACATGATCGTAGACTCAACTTACAGAGGGTGTGATCCCAGTCGAACTTATGCAGACGTAAAGTTGCTCCCAGGTGGAAGTAGGACAAAGATTACTTTTGTTCTACTTCCAGCTGGGACCAACTGTGCATATGTATGTAACGTGTGAGATGAGTTGGACGTATGCCGCTAAAATTTGGCTCTATCGGCATATCTGGGGCTGGATTCCTGAAATCTCACACGGTGAATGTTAAATTCACCTTCCTCGAGCGCATGCGCAAACTTTCACTCGTGAATCTTGATTCGCCTGGTTCAGACCAAGTGAATTTGGATTCGCTGATGAGATTTTGACGCATGCGCTTCGAGGAAGGTGAATTTAACATTCACTGGGTGAAAGTTCAGGAATCCACTTCCTGGCATATTTTGTATATCGTGTCTCGTGTCTCACCTCTATCGCCAAGTCAGACATGCAGGCATGCGCATTGAGCAATTTGTTGATAAATGCACATGGCACCATAACTGCTCATAACCTGGAAAGTTTATTGTGTATAGTTTTTATAAATACAATCATAAACATTTGATTTTCTGCTTCCATTATCCAAATAAATATACAGGGTGTCTCAGACCACCCGTCCACCCCTTTTATTTTGAGAACGCCTTGTCGTACATGACTGAAATAAAAAAATTATTACCAAAGCAAATCCGAAGAATGTATTGGTGCACTTATTTTTTTCCGGAATAATCCGGAAGTGCCCGGAACCGGAAGTAACTTTCGATTTTTAAATGGCAACATAGGTCGAGTATGGTATCGTTTGAAAGGTCTTTTAAAAAGAAACAACTTTTATTAAAATATTTTTTTAATATCTTTCATAATTAACAAATTAAACGAAAAACAAAAGCAAACAAGTGACAAATGATTTCTTAAATTATGGAAAAATTAAAACACTACCATCATACTCAATGGGTAAGGGTAGAGGCAATTATGATTTTTTAAATGGAAACATGTATTTTTTGCTTCGCTTGTTAGAAATAATCAACTTTTTTAGGTTATGTATTTACCTTAATTCAAAAAATAAAAAAAAGTTGATTATTTTTAACGAATAAAGCGATAAACGCAAAAAAGAGTTTCAATTTAAAAAAATCTCTCTCTTGCCCATTTGCGGATGATGGTAACGATTTAATTTTTCCATAATTTAAGAGACCAATGGTCACTTGTTTGCATATTTTTTTTTGTTTAATTTGTTAATAATTATGCAAGATATTACAAAAATATTTTAATAAAAGTTGTTTCTTTTTAAAAGACCTTTCAAACGATACCATACTCGACCTATGTTGCCATTTAAAATTCGAAAGTTACTTCCGTTTCCGGGTACTTCCGGATTGTTCCGGAAAAAAATAAGTGCACCAATGGATTCTTTGGGTTTGCTTTGGTAATATTTTTTTATTTCAGCTTTGTACGACAAGGCGTTCTCAAAATAAAAGGGGTGGACGGGTGGTCTGAGACACCGTGTATATAATAAATGTGATAACCATAAAATAATACAACAGAAAAACAAATGCTGCAGCTGAGAATTGACAGTTGACAGCTATTGTAACTTGCGACTTTGACTTGGGAGGGCGCGTTCCAGTAATGAACACTAAAGCCCACGACCACAAAATTTTCCCGTTCCACTAGCTCAAAAGGTCACCATTCAACAAACAACCACGGAAACCCACGAATAAATACGGTCGTTGTGAGCTTCTTGCGGTCGCCATCGATGCACGAAAGAAAAAATCGCGGTCTTATGTAGAACGATTTTGCGGTCGTCGTGGGCTTTAGTGTTCATTACTGGAACGCGCCCGGAGTGATCCGAGTTGATTTGGTGCATATGCACAATACGCAACTCGGACCACTAAAATTTCTGTAAACTGTCAAACTGCATATTATGTTCGACTCGGATCACACCCAGAAAAATTACTCGTTACAGCCTGTCAAGCGTCACATAAGACTGTACTATTTTTTTCTATGTTTTTTAGTCAACTCATAAGTCAATTCTCACCTGAATTTCCATGGTTATCTTACAGATTTTTTTAACTATCATTACTTTTATTTTTATTCTAAGATAATTTGCTACGTTCAAATGAAATTTTTTAATTTTAATATTTATTTCTTGATGTTTTGAAAAAGAAAACTACAACGAGCTATATCTAGGCGCCCCCACAAAGATTTGTAAATTTTAGGAATTCACTACAAGAAATAGTAAAAAGAAGTTTTTTTATGGATGAAAGATGAACGTTATTATTTTCGTTTTTTTATGAAACCGAAATAAAGCATAAATCTTCAAAACATTAATTCTTTTATTTTCCAATATGATAAAAAATATAGAGTTTTTTTGTGATATAGGTCATATTAATTTTGAAGGAAAACATTTTTTGCAATATAATTTACCCAAAAGTATTTTTTGTTAATTTTAATTGGTAAGAAAAACATGTTTCTCACTGGTTCAAATAATCTGTTTGTGCACTATCTTAACCTTAACAATCCATTACTCACTACTGCGAATATTTCACATGAAATCATTGTACAAATATAGATCATCATATTTCAGAGCCTCATTAAGTATCAGGGTGTGTTAATAGATAGCACACATTTGGAGTAACATTGTTCTTATTAATGATTGATGAGACCTGTCCAAACTCCACAAACTTTATCCTTTCCCTTCTAAGTTTCCATTAAACATAAATAAAAATAGATTGATAAGAATCAACACCGAAAATAAATGCGCGCTATTATATCAGTTGCATTTGAAATTAAAATAAGAAAAACGTCTAACTATTAAAAATCTTTACGAATAGCTTGTTAACATTCATTTGGTGTTTGATTCATCTAATATAATTAAAATGAATTATCCTCTAACTCTCTGTGTATAAAAGATGAAGATAATTCCGTTTGCTAATAATAAATCCTATTAATCAATTTTAGAGACTTCCCTTATTCATGAGTCAAATAAGGTGCGAATTTATACTCAGGATAATCCTCAATTTATGATAATTACACTTTCGTAGTTGATTACATTCGCGTTCCTCTATATTTAAAGGTAAAATTTCAGAGCCGAGCAACTTTTCTTCCTTTGACTATTTTATAACCTACGCATAGGGATCGATATAGCGCACAACTGCTATCAACGGGATAACTCCGCGATTTATTTTCGAAGAGGGATTAAAACTTGTGGGCTGATATAAAATAATACTTTTAGGGTGCGGGTAATATTATTTCGAAAACTTTGCAAATTTACAAACTTTCTGTTCGTGATTTGTGAAATTATTTAATAAAATAGGGAAAATAGACTCTCGAATTACATACTTGGGAATTTTCATTTTAAGATCTATTTTGTGGAGAGTTCGGAATAAATATGGAATATTGAGCGTTGAACGTGATTTGAATATTTTTTCGACTACAATCGGCTTGAAGCTTGTTATAATACGTAGATATTTTCTGATTTTTCTGAAGAAGTTGGTAGACGTTAGTTAATTTTAACTAAAAAATAAAAATGGGTTAATGTGAAATAAAATTAAAATTTATGACTCTTCGCGTTTGCTTTATTCTGAAGTAAACAATGTCGTAATTAATTTAGCGCCTGAGTTAATTGTTTTAGTGGGGAGTAACTGAAGTTTAGCTTAATTAAAATTACCTTAAAGGTTATCTTCAATACCAACCGCCTAATTTGCGACACAAACGTTAAAATATTCAAATGTTTACTTGAAATTTCAACTAAATAGCTCACATATACATTTGTTGCCAAGAAATTCATCCCATAATTCTCTTTGCTACTAAATCCATATCGCAGTAATTATATTTACTTGTTTCTAGTTAATATTATTAAGTTTAATTTATAAATTATTCTCTATTCAATATTCAATAAATTTCAAACTAATTTGTGTGCATATATACTACTAGCGTAGTTGTTAATTAATTTAATAACCGCAATGTCGTATTTACTCCATTACTTAAAATAAATATTATGCGTTAAGATGATTTTTAAGTAAATAAACACTTATACAGTGTGTCCCTGAATAACTGTGCCAATTTTTTAGGGGTGATATGTGATATGGGAAGTGAAATTAACCATCTTTGACACATGATGGTTTCTTAAAAAGTTATACCTACCACTTTAAAAATATTTTTTTACATATTTTCAGGGGCGTTTCTGGCGAGGGGTCATCAACTTTTTTTAGTCATATATTTCTTCTTTACGTTTTTAGTACTTTGAAAAATACTAAAACAATCCTTGATCAATGTTTTACAGAAAGGTACTCTTATCGCAAGTTGCTCCGGTACTTCGTTTCGAAGTAAAAGTAGATTTTATAATTTTTAGCTGAAAAAATAAACTTCTCTACTCAGTGGATGCTCCTAGTAGTGCTTTATAAGCCAGAGCTTGAAGGTGTAGCAATCAACAATTCGTCCGATCCCTTTGGGAAAGGACACAAGCAAGCAGTGATGCTGATGAGTGCTAATAAGCACGAAACGCAGCGTCCATCACTCTGCGCTTGGAATTGTTACTTGGTGCACCTTCACCACTTTGAACAAAGGCAGACCTAAGGAATCTTCTCCTCAATCGTTTATTATTATTTAATAAAAAAATCAACACTGCTAAATTTTCACCCTAAGCTTCAGAAAAAAATAGAACCTAAAATGTTCAAAATATCGCACCAAAGGCAGTCGGACGGTTGTACCACTGGCGCCCTCAGTTTTAAAAAAAATTCATATTTAACTTCATTTCCCCCAATAATTTCTACATGGAATAGGCTGTTTTTTATTTTTATACTCGAAGGGATTGGAAAGTTATGCGTAAATTACCTCATATCTTTAATCTTATTGGTGAGTGGTTCCTGTCGGGCTATTTCTTAACCGATTTTAAATTTTAAAAGCTTCGTTGAATGTACTCCTCGAATCAAAACCGTCCACGCATAGGATTTTTTTAATTTCGAAAAAATAACGAAAAATTTTTTTTTAAGATCCCATTTTAAAAAGTTGCAATTTTTGACGCTTTTCGGTATAACCAACCCCTCAAATTCTATTTCACCCCCCATGTAATATACCCTCTCTGAAAGCGTTCAAGATCCGCTTTGCGGCAAAAAAAGAAACACTTCGATATCTCTTTTCGTTAGCGAGTTATGACTGAAAATGTAGCAAAATTAAGCAAAATCTTCGTTTGAAGGCCAGATTTTGGTCTGAAATTTTAATGTTTTGCAAAATAATTAATATTTTCGAAACTATTAGCACCACCGGGACGTTTAATAGCTTAAAATTCGCACCGTCACCTTCCCCACCAAATTCCTTAGAAATTATAATTCGGTTCAAAATTGCGCAATTCAGGGCCGTATTTGTACCAAAATTTTGTCAAAACTTTTTCAAAAAAACTATTTAACCGATTTTAACCAAATAGTTTTTAAAATACGTCTATCAAGGCTGTTTACCTTTGGCAAAAATTTGAAATCGCTAACTTTTATAGTTTTCGAGAAAAACAATAAAAACCGATTTCCATTAAAAATTTCAAGTTTGAAAATATCTCAAAAATTTTTTTTTCGAATTTTTTCATAAGCGGCCCCGCCAATGAAAGATAATAGAAAATGGATAAAATGTAAGGGGTCACTTGCCCTCTACATCTCCCAAAAAATATTTACACCCCAAAAACTAAAAAAAAATCCAAATTTTTTTAGGTAATGTACCTTAAAAAATTTAAATTTAATACGATAATATAGATAGTATTTAGAAACTTGATATAAAAATTCATAACTTTTGAACAAAAAGTCGTAGAGCCTTGAATTTTTTTTTTATTATTTTCTTATTTCTGTATACTGCAACCCAAAATTATTAACTTTCAAATTTTTAATTTGAAACGCTGCACCCTTGTTATTCTCTCTATCACCATAAAAACACAGTTATTCAAGGTCACCCTGTAGTTGTAATGCCGTAATGGCATTATAATTTATTCAAGCTTTTCAAGAATTTACAAAATCGTCCTTTTTATATTGTAGCATTTTAAGAATATTTTAGAAAAAACTTTTTGTAATTACATACTTACCGAAGTGGCAAATTGACATAAGTTATACATATGAAGAATTTTACATTCACTTTTTGAATTTTAAACAAAACGTGTCCTATACTTATGGGGTGATTCTGAACAAAAATGTTATCCGTAACAGCGCTGTTAAATTTGACAGTCACCCTGATGTCAAAAAAAAAGCTATTTTGTAAACTTTATTGTAACTTAACGGTTATTTAAAATACTATTTTCGGAGTTAAAACAACATTGATCAAAATAATAATAATAAATTAATGTATAATTGATCAAAATAATACATTTTAGATGTACAATGCTTTTTAACGCCGAAAATGTTATTTTACATTGCCGTTAAGTTACAGTAAAGTTTACAGAATAGCGTTTTTTTGACATCAGGGTGACTGTCAAATTTAACATCGCTGTTACGGCTAACATTTTTTGTTCAGAATTACCCCATTATATTTATTTCTAATAAATATTTACTTTGAAGAGAAATATGGTCTATCTACGTTTTCTGGCCTACTTCTATTTGCTCCAAATTTGATCATCTCTGTATTTTGTTTCATTAAACGTCAATCAATAAAATAATCACGCAAAAATAATTCACTAAAAAGTTTTAATTTAAATATGCTTGAAAGCAAAAAATTAAAACGGAAAGTAAGGTTTATCACCAATAAAGAGTTATCACCAAAAGCAACAATAGTAATTACAGTTGGTATCATTCTCCTGTTGATATGTCATGGTGGATTGCTACTGTGGACGAAGAACTTGAAAGTGAAAAGAATCTAGTTAAAGATTGTTTGAAATGGTTGAAGTTTGTATATTAAAATAATAAAATCAAACTGACTTCATAAAAGTTGTATGTTTGTACAACGCGCTTAAGTTTCAAGGACACAAAAGAAATATTCTTTTCCACTCTTTAGCATTCATTCCCACCCATTCAAACCTCGTGCAAGTGAACGTGCTATTAGAAATTAGTGCTAAACAGTGGGACAAAGCATTTCCTAAGTATTTGTAAAAATCGTCGGTCTAATACAGAACTATCCCAAGTCAAAAAACACTTTTTCCAGGAGGAAGCATTTTTTAATTTATTTTTATGTTAAAATTTAGTGGCATGTTAAAGTTAGCCTTTCTAGAACATTGGGTCATATAAAAAAATGGACACTCTGAACCATTAACTAATAGCAAGACCATAAAGTTCGAGCTATAGTCCATTTCGTATGAATAAAAATTATTTTGAATCTTAATCTAAAATTTAGGTTTATATTTCGTTTTTGTTGACTCTTCTAGTATTTACGACTTTTTCCAGTTCAAAATGCGAAACCTCAATATCTGCTAGTGGAAGTTGTTTTGGATCTAGTTCCACTTTTAAAATTTTTGCTATGTTGGCTTTTGCGAAACGAAGCAGAACATGATAAGTCATGCAAGTATTTCTATAGACACCCGAACTTTATATTGTAAAATTGGAAACCTATGTTTTAATTGACCAAAACATCTTTCAATTATAACCCTCTCTTTTGTATATACTCTGTTGTATGATTGCTCCTGCGGTGTATTTGGGTTTCTAAAAAGTACCTTTAGCCATGGCGCTATCCCATATCTTATCTCTCGCTACCTTAAAAATCATGAACAGACCATGGTCATGAAGTGCCTACACGTATAAAGCAATCATCGGAATTAAAAGGAGCTTGTACATGAATGCTGCAAAACGCTTTTCGAATTCTATATTCATCACCATGAACAGATGGTTTTTTATTCTGATATGAGTAAAATCGATAACGATGTTATAGCTAGGAAAATTATAACATCTTTGCATTTTGTGGAAATTTTATGACCACTTTTAACAGTTCTTAAAATTTTGGAGATAGAAGTTTGATGAAGCTGAACCGACTCCTCGTCCAAAAAAGGGTTTGCTTTCCACTCTACAGTTTCCTTGGAAAATCTATATAGAATTTTATAGTCACGGTCACAGGTAGTTCTACTGGGCTTATATTTTTTTCGAAAGCTAAATTAAACACGAGCCCCGCCATAACTCATTTAGAAAATACAATACAGATTCATAGTCTGCTATACAGCATACTCAAATCAAATATCAAATGGATCTCAAGTCATTGAAACTAATAACTAATAACTCATAGGGTTAAAACATAGAGCAGCTCCGACTCAAACCCCGATCAATTCCACGACCTAGCGTGGACATGGTGAAGCACCGACTCAGGCACGACTCAAGACGTTTTCACTTTATTTTCAGTTTACTTACCCTAGAGTGAAGTGTTATAAGTATTCAATTTAATTTTTTAAATCCTGCTGTAAAATTAAAATTTTAAAACCTCTGAACTGAAATACCTAAACAAGATGTGAAGTAAAGAGAATAGACTGAACACAACTTACCATACGTGTTGAAACGACCAATCAGAACGCAGATTTCAGGAATGAGTCGGTGCTGGAGTCGGGAGTCGGTGTTTGTTTTTAATGCTTGAGTCAGTACTTGGATCGCTGCTTAAGTCGGTGCTGCACCATGTTTTAACCCTTAGAATAGTTCTGCATTAGAAAGACGAAATGTCTTCAACCATTAATCATTTTGTATTTCGTATGTTGCATTTACAGGGTGATATCAAATACATGAACTCATGAACTTACAAATAGTTAAACTTATAAATAAACATATTTATACAGGGTGGAGCATAGGAACCGGGTGTTTTTCAAATGGGCAGTACATGGTAGTACTCGGCCATTAAATATGGGACGAACATGCAGTAGGTGTCAATCCAAACATAGCATTTTACTTTTAGTGTAATCATGAAACCGTGGAAGCTAGAACACCGGAAATAACTTCACTGAAAAACGCTGCACTGTTTCCCAACCGTCCCATTTTCAGATTTGGTGACATTTAATGACCTCTCGTAACCCTGACTTGCCCTCGAGTGATTGCTTTTTATAAAAGTACCTCTCAAATCCAATATTTTTTTCCTAAACTTATAAGCCAGTTAAGTTAAGTTTATACTTATAGATCATTGTCTATATTATACAATTAAGGTACTTAATCTAAAAAAAATGTTTTATGCTCGTTTTCACCAACAATTTCTAAAAGTTAGGCATTGCTTATAGCTTTTTTTATTAAATGATTAATCCCCGTTTTCACCAACGATTCCTAAAACTTCGGCATTGCTTATAGCGCTAGTTGCTAAGCATTTTTTTCTTAAATGATTAAAAATACCTAGCAACCAGCGCTATAAGCAATACCTAAATTTTAGGAAAAGTTGGTGAAAACGGGCATAAAAATACCTAGCAACTAAGGCTATAAGCAATGCCTAAATTTTAGGAATCGTTGGTGAAAACGGGTTTTAGTGTTTTTTTACTGCAAATGTGATCTTAGAAACTAAACATTCAGTAAATTCAAGAAGTTTTTTATAGTTTGGTTTATTTTATAGATATATAAAGGATGAGCTAAAATTCAGCTTCAAGTTCATAGTAACATAAAATCAGGTCAAAATTATAACAAAGATGGACTACAAAAAGCAGGGGCGTGGGTCGAATTTTTACCGTTATGTTAATTCTTCGAATTTTTGTATTTAGTTATTTGGTTTCTGTTTCACAAACATCAGTTTTTATTAAGACTAATTTGCGGAAATCTTTGCTTTGTTTTAACACCTCCCTCGAAAATGAAAGTCATGATTTTCTATATTAGATATTTGTTGTAAAATTATTGTGATCATTATACGTTTTTTTTTTATTTTCAAATACAGAAGGTCTTAATAAAGAACATAAATTTGTTTAATATGTTTAAAATTCTTGATTTTTTAAAATGGTCAAATACATATATCTATGGTTGTGATTAAACATTGTATAGATTTTGGTTAAGAATATTTGATACGCCATTGGATTAATACTTCATATCAAACCACAATCGTTTTAAAACACCCTGTATAATAAATTTAAAATTAAAAACGACATCACATGGTGGAATAAATTCTAAATTCTAAAATTTAAAAATACTAATATTTTTCAAGTAATTTTTAGTTGAGTAATTACAACATTTTACTGCACCAGTTTTTAGTGCGACTTTGTATTCATTTTTAAAATGTTTTTTTCCTATTACACACTTGAAAGACTCATTTTAGAATAAAAATATTCGTAATATCTAGGATATAATTGATATTTGAATTTAAAAGTAACCAATGCAGATTCTCATAAATTCTCATTGCTTTTCAATCAAAAAATAAATTACAGTGACATACTATGTGAATTTTTCATGCATTTTTTATGAATTTTAATTGGAATATTATTTTAGTACATAATACTCAATCAATTTTTTACTTACTTTTTATTAATTATTATTTCAATATTTTAATAAGATGATTTATGAGTACAAAGGTTCACGTAAATGTGGTATAAGAGAAACATATTACTGAAAATTGTTCTTTAAATCATAAAGTAGGTACGAATTTAAAAAAAATGTTTTGAAATATAACACTAGTGCTGTTGACCGAACTCGAACTTTTTGAGGACGAACCTTAAAAAGTTCGAACTTTAAAAAATATAAAGTTCGAACTTAAATTAAGAAGAAATAAAAAAATAAGTTAGTTTATTTATACCTACATGTTGAGTATCAATATACTCGGAAAAAATCCTCTATCTAAATGGGGGGAGGCCTCACTATCATACCCTTTGAAAAAATACAATTTATTTTACGTATTTTATTTATTTTAGAATAGTTTTAATAATTTTATTAAAAAAAAATACAAAAAAAAATTCAAAAGTTCAGAATTTTTTTTTATGTCACAATCATACTTAGAACTTACTAATGTTTAATAATAACTACATAAAATAGGGCGTTACGTTTAAAATGAGAAAGTAAATCATTTCCGGTGAAACCGGAAGTGAAATTAAATCTTTTTTTCAGTTCAATAAATACGTTTTTTTATGCAATATAACATAGTAAAGTTTCAAATTTTTATTTTCATAAATAAAGAAATTTCAGGTGTGACCCTGGTTGCGTGGACACCCGGTGTATGTTGTACTCAATTGCCGAATTCGGCCATAGGCCGAAATTTAATATTATCGAACTCTTTCCAAACCCGAACTTTTTTCGAACTCGAACTTTTTTCGAATCCGTACTTTTTTCGAACTCGAACTTTTTCCGAACTTGAACTTTTTCCGAACCCGAACTATTTCAAAGTTCGAACTTTTGAATCAAATGTTCGTTTTCAAATATTTAAAAAATAAAAAACACCATCTCACGTCTCGCGAGATTGATCTGGATTGGATTGAAACAGGATTGACTTAGTCCGCATTTTTGCAAATTGCAGACATCGAGATTGAATTAATTGAAGTCCAATCCTATAAAATTATGGGATGAATTTCTCGATCGTGACAGAAAATGAAGCCGATTGACTTGACCAAAAGTTACTAGAAAATTATTCGAAATGAGGTGCTGGAAAATTATTTGAAAAGGGAACAGATATAAAAACAATTTTTAATAACTTTATTTCCCTTTAGTTTGTAGATTAACATTGTGTTTACGTACCTGAAAAATCCAATCCCGAGAGATAAACATAGACAATAAAAGAAAAGAAAATTTAATTTAAAAAAACAGTTTAATGCTTTTATTTTAACGCTATTAAAATATTAACAGTGTTTTCCCAAAAAAATCCAGAATATACCTAGAAAAAATACATATAATTACCTAGAAGTGCATAACTTTAGACCCTTATAATACATTCTGTATAAAAATGCAACAAATAAATAAATGTCAAGTAGTAGTTTAAATAGTCTAGGTTATAAATTAGAAAGAAGTTTGAAAATCTGGCAACACCAATTTGATATATCGCGGCACACGTAAATGATCGATTTCGTGAATTTCGATTTAACGATTTTTCTTCCCAAACTCGCGCGCTCTACCGGTCCGCATTAATTATTAGTGATTGGCTAATAACATGCAACGAAGCTTCACAAAAGTGGGATGGATTCTCCATCCCCTCGAAAGATTTACCGCGGGCGTCTAGAAAAATAATACA
This sequence comes from Stenus bimaculatus, assembly GCA_963971135.1. Classification (NCBI taxonomy): domain Eukaryota; kingdom Metazoa; phylum Arthropoda; class Insecta; order Coleoptera; family Staphylinidae; genus Stenus; species Stenus bimaculatus. The sequence continues at coordinate 23,972,923 of OZ020180.1, forward strand.
AAATATATTCATTTTAAATTCAATCCAATGTGCTTTAGGCACCACAGAATAATCATTTCAAACTGTTTCCAAAGCCGCATGCAAATTGCAAATGCAGTTAAATCTTAAAAATGATTAATAATTGGCAATAAATCCTCATTCTGTCTCCACCACAAAACTATATTTCAATGCAAAGATATTTGTAACAGACCGAGAGTACTAAATTCCCATAAATATCCTTACTGTAAGTTAACAATAAAATGATTTATTGTTTATCTTGTTTTACTTTAATTTTACAATAATTATATAACGTAATAAACTTGATAATCCTAAATAAATTTAAAAGTTGGGATCATATTAAATTTTAATGAAATGGCACCCCTCGTTTAGTAACATTAAATACGATAAAATACAAATTTATCGCGTAAGCAATGTCCAACCAAGGATATAAAATCGAGTTTACTTTATTCAGCTCTTCTTCTCTAACAGCATTTAATTTTCTGCTTGTAAATAATTATTATTTTCATGATGGAGCCAAGAACTGGCTTCATTACTTTCCTTAATTGAGCCAACGACTTCTGGCTTCACTTATTCGAAAATGGAAAATGGGCTGCTTTATTAAAAAGGGGTATCAGTTCAGTTATTAAAAGTTTTCAATACAAATTATTGAAATTATATTATTTTCTCATGTTGTAATTACTCAACATCCAGTTTCTTGCAATAACAGTACAACCTATCCAATACATTAAAGGACTAAAATTAGCTTTTACCTACGACCTGAAATGACCCAAGTCTACAAATCCCTTAAAGCTAGTTGGACAGTCACTTTAACCTTTCTAGCCGTTCCTACGGATTTTGCTGTATTATATTTACATAAAGTATTAGTATGGGAATATGAGGATATAAAATTAATTTTAGTTTAGTGTAATAATAAAAATACATCCATAATTTAATTTAAAACTTCGGTTTCTTACACAATAGCTTGTCTAGGAACTAGAAACAAGACTAGCTCCAACTTGCATAGTTGGATAATATGTTTGTTAATTCAATAAAATTTGCTAAAGGGGCACCTAACATAATTTCTACCGCGAGCGCAAGAGTTTCTAGAATCTAGATATTACAGTTGCAACTCAATTTACAACCTATAAACTCCTTACTAAACTTTCTCCAATGATTATATTCGCTGATTGATATTCAAATAACAGCATAATACTTAAGGAAATCAAATTAATTATTCCAAAATTTGTTTCAGATAATTTAAAACCATCAAAGAAGCCAGTTGATTTAGCTATTTTAAAGAATGAACAAGATTTATTGGACGTTGATGAAGATTCTCTAGATTCAGAAGAAGATGATGAAAAGGACGATCTGGATGATTTAGCTGATGATACTGAATTATCTGATGATCCAGCTGTTGATGATATTGATGAAGAAGATGATGATGAATACGATGATTCCGACACAGATTGGGATGTTTTGCCATCAAGCACCACTTCAACACCCAAACCCACAACCCAAACACCATCTACCACAAGTACAACCACTGTAAGGACTACCTCAATTCCTACACCAGATCCTTACTTTACCCATTTCGATCCTAGAAATGAACACCAAAGTTACAAAGAAGCTCAGGTAGTTAGTTAAATTGAAATAAATTACTGTAAAATACTTAAAATTTATTTTTTTCAGGAACGTTTAGAAGAAACGCATCGCGAGAAAGTAACCCACGTTATGAAAGATTGGTCAGATTTGGAAGAAAGATATCAAGACATGAGAGCTACTGATCCTCGTGGAGCAGATGCTTTTAAGCAAAGAATGACGCAAAGATTCCAGCAAACTGTGCAAGCTTTGGAAGAAGAAGGCGATGCTGAAAAACACCAATTAGCTGCAATGCACCAACAACGCGTTCTAGCACACATTAATCAAAGAAAGAAAGAAGCAATGTCTTGCTATACACAAGCTTTAAATGATCAACCACCAAATGTAAGAAAACTTAAAATTACTTTTCAATTTTCAATATTTTTACAAATGTTTAATTTTAGACCCACCGAGTACAAAAATGTCTACAAAAACTTTTACGTTCTCTGCACAAAGATAGAGCCCATGCAATTACTCACTACAGACATTTGCTATCAAGCAGTTTAGACGCCGCAGCCCGAGAGCAACCAAGAACTTTAGAAAGACTTACCGATATTGATCGCACTGTAAACCAAAGTATGCAGATGTTGAAACGTTACCCTGAACTAGCTACCAAAATTGGGCAGCTAATGGACGACTATATTCAAGCTTTGAGATCCAAAGACGAAACTCCCGGTGCCTTATTGGCAATGACTGCTGAAGCTGAACAAGCTATCTTAGAAAAATATAAGGCCGAAGTTGTGAGTAAGCAGCAGGAGAAAGAAAGGCAAAGATTGCAAGAAAAGGCAAGGAAGGAGCAGAGGAAAAAGGAAAGGACTGAATTACGGGAGGAAAAGAAAAGAGTGGAAGCGGTATTGGGGAAGAAAATAAGCAATTTTGATGCAGAGGATATGGAGGATGAATCTCTTATTGGAGATGATAAGGTAAATTACGTATCTTGAGTTATCAATGATTTTGCAATTTATGAGTATTCTTTATTATCTAATACACATTTGTTTTATTATTTTAGAGCACAATATCATCAACAGCAAGTAGCACTGTTTCTGAGATGATGAGCAATGATATTACTACAATTGAAGACGACTCATTATCTTCACATAGAGAAGTAGATGATGCTGCAGTACAACAGGCAGTCGAAGATGTTGCAGCTGTTGCTCATCAACAAGATGTTATTAGAATTGCTCATGCCATGACCCACGATTTTGGGCATGGTGAACCGGTAAGTTCAAATACTTCCCAGAACATATTATACCTACAATAATTAGTCAGGCCATAATTTTGCCGAGTGCTTTCAATGAAATATGGTTTAATACATGGTTCATCATCCGCAAAAATCCAGAGTAGTCGTAAATATCATGATTTTGCAAGTATAGTCACGATTTCATCTCACTCCTACTTATTCGTGACGTGAATGATAAATTTTCTAAATAAACCGCAAGTTATAGAAAAAGTCTAGTCACCTATCAATAGAATACTTTATTGAAGAAGGACTGCCGAGACTTTTGACGGAATCTAGACGGTCGTCTGTGCGTTACTTGTTTGGAAATTTATATGCACTTGCGGTGTATTTAGAGGGATTGATTTAATATTTTCTGGATCAAACACAATACACAACATTATTGTACATTTTGAATATTGAAGTGTAATTGCACGAACCAGTGAATTTGGGGAAATAAAAATGCTTTTATGATTTGCACAATATCTTTTTAATATAATTACTCGAGCTTATAACAGAATGTATCTAATACATGTATTACCACATTTTTCTTACTTTGTTGTTACAGACATATTCTGTAAGGCGAGAAGTTTATGGTAAAAAGGATGGTAGGAGTGTATACTTTACGCTAGCGTTTGCTGGAATGGCTTTGATGGGCGCAGTCATAATAGGAATTGCTGTCGCTAGACGTCGGTCGGCAAGATCTCCGCAAAGCCAAGGTTTTGTAGAAGTTGATCAAGCCGCAACACCAGAAGAAAGACATGTTGCTAACATGCAAATAAACGGATATGAAAATCCAACTTACAAATATTTCGAAGTTAAAGAGTAGGTCAGGTCAAAATAAACTAACTGTAGATTTAAGCTTTATTTTCGGATATTTCTACTTAAATTCTTAACAAAGCAGCATTTATAAATATAAAATGTAAGTATTATTGTTCTGTTTTGGGTTTGTAAAATTGAATTTGTTAAGTTTTTATTTAGTAACTTTTATTGATATTTTTTTGAGACAAATTTTTTAAAGTTGCCATATTTAAGTTAATTTAATCATTCCATTTGTGTAGTACTTAATTTAAGTTATATTGTGTTCGTTCGTGTCGTTCTTGTATAATTGCATATATGAAAGATCAAACTTTTATATTTATTTACACTTTATTTGATTATTATTGTTTTCCCAGAAAAAAAAATAAACATTTTCCATAACAAGTGTCTTAATAAATATGTACCTTTTCCTGATTTCATATATGCAATTATTTTGAGCAGCTAAAATGATAATAAATAATTTAATACATATGCAAAATTGATATAGATTGAATATTTTCTTGTATGCAGCGAGTTTTTAAAAGATAGCATTTTGCATATGACAGTCCATGTTTAAAATAATTGTAATCATATTAATTTTTAGTCATGATATGGTGGGAAGATGTGTCAATTTAATTAATAACAGTCAGTAGATAGAATGAGGACAACATCTGCCACGGTATCATATCGTATAGCTAGATGTAACGGTATTTATAGACCCTCCATAACTTAAAATAAATTTAGAGTAAACAAAAAATAATACTGCATGTCTACCTAAATTCAAGCTTTTTGTACAAAGTATTACTTAATTAAACTTTATTTATTTAAATTTAAATATATAACGTAATAATAATTGCTTGAAACAAGTTGTCTCACATACCGAGCATAGAATATTCCCATCGATTTATTTTTTCATTTACGAATGACATGAAATCAAATTAATTTCTGTGCTTGCGTTTGAGAGATGCTAGTTATATTTTCACGAGCACAATGGATGTAATGTTCATCCCCGAAGTGTTTCTGCACTTTGTGAATAGTTGTATGTCTTTCTTTATACAATACATGTGTTTTTTACTTCGGTGCAGTGTTCATGAAAAATCGCATTTATTATTTAAATTTAAAGTTCATGGATAGCAAAGCATATTTGCCTATTGTTTAGAAGATAGAAATACAACATATTCATTTTAATCGACCTCATATCATGGTTGGTCCGAATCAAAACGGAAGAAAAGCTTAGTTTATTAAAAAATTAAACAATAATAAAATATGTACCAAAAGCTTCATGAGTATTGTAGATAACACAAGATTTAGCATTTGTAATTCTGTTGTTACGCTAATTTTATTTTTTTTACTTTCAATTTTTTATAGCGTAACAATGTAGATAATGTAAGGCTTTCAACGGCTTCTGTGTACAGTCCTTAAAAGAAAATAAAATAATCTTCTTTATCTATTTTTCTTCACTCTAGCATAAAGAAATTATTACAAGTGTGTTTGATGTGTATAGAATTTAGGTTATTTTCCAGATTCATATTATTCTCCGTAAGATATATGTTTGATGTTTAATAACAAAATAAATTTTAACCACTCTTCCTTCATATTGTCCACTCTGATTTTATTCTCAATTTAAATTTTATATAGAAATAGTTTTTAGTAAATAGAATTATATGTTTTATGGCCATGTATTTTAAATTTAATGTAATAAAGAAGTAAATTATTTTAATTTTTTCTGAAAACCTGTGTTATTTAAAAATAGGACTTATTTTTTAAATTTTTTGTTTTTATAAGTTCACAATAAAATATTTTAACAGATGATTTTCTTATGATCGTCCTCGATCCTAACAATAAAATTTCTCAATTTATAACTATTATGATTCTGATGTTGTTCACAAACAAATGGTATAATCGCTTAAAAACTAGGAGGACAAAATATGAAATCCTGATTTACACTAGAAAAATCACCATTTTTGAGAAAATTATTTTATTATTTCATTTTATATTACTATAAACAAATACCTGCATCATGGATTACATAACCATTTACATTATTTTATTTATAAGTACTTAAAATTTATATAAATAAAAAAATCCATCCGCTTACGATTTTTTGGAGGTAAAGACAAAAGTATCACACCTTGTACTGGGTCTAGATTTTTAGTCCGACTTAACATCTTATTTTTTGTACTTATTATTAAACATTGGTAAGTTCCAAATATTTTTGTGATAAAATTATTTTTTTCTGAACTTTAAAAAAAAAACGCGAAGAGTTCTTACTTTTTAAGTAAAGTAAATATTGAAAGATTGTCCTTGACCAGGATTTGAACCTGACATGCGATTTGGAGGTCCCAGGTTCAAATCCTGACCAAGGACAATTTTTCAATTTAAAAAAAATAAATAAATAAACTTTATTATCCAACAGGCCAATGACCCCATTACAGGACAACATAAATTAACATATAAAATATCAAAAACAAAAATAAAAATTGAGGTGCTGATTAACCCGAAACTCGAATAAAAATGCGACTTTTTTAAATAGGATCTTGAAAATTTAAGATTTCGTTGTTTTTTCAAAATTTAAAAAACCCTATGCGTGGGCGGTTTTAATACCAAGAGTAGATTTATCAGAATTTTTAAAAATGAAAATCCGTTAAAAAATAGGCCGACGGGAGCCGCCGACCCCAAAATTTTTACGACATATCTTTTTAACCGCGCAAAATTTAAAAATGCACTATGCTCATTACACCACAAATATTGTTATTCTTTGATAATCTGATGTAAAATTGAGAAAATTTTAAAAATTGACGGCTGCAGAGGGCGCTGACCAAAGCGCGCGTTTGAGCTATTTTATTAACATTTCACTTGGGATTTTTTTTTCAAGTCCAGGGGTAAAATATAATCGTGGTGATTTTTTCTCGCATAAATAATAAAGAAAGAAGGGAAATAAAAAACATTGGAATATTATACACGGTATGATCCCGACCGTGTCGGGATCATAAGTTACGATTTTTCAAAGTCGGCGTCGAAAAAGCACTAATTTCAAACTACAAATTCGAGGGCGCCAAAAGTACAGAAAAAATTAAGATATCAAAAAAAGCGCTCGTTTCCTGAAGCAGCGCGGTATGTAGATGACAAATCAAGAAACCGCCGATCTTCTAACGAAGCCGCACAGTTTTAGTACTTTTGCCGACCGTATAACCCGCGCGAGGCGACTAGGAAATAATGACGTCACTCAGCTCGCAAGGAAAAAAAGTAGCGACGCGCGATTTCATAAACTTTGTTAATTAATTGCGAAGCCATTTTAAGTGCTAGACCAAAAATTCAAATTGCAAAATTCAAGTTAAAAGGTATTCTTTTATATAAAATTATAAAAAAAAATGGTTTCCAGACTCATTAATGAAATTCACTGAAAAAATATTTACTCGATATATGAAAATTTTTTATTTACATAAATAAAAAAAATTATAAAGATATTTCGTTTGCCCCCTATTTTCGGAAAATTCAGGAGACGATTCCTTTACCAATAAGAAGAAAGTTGGGAAGTTTTTATTTTTCAAAAATGTTTTATTGTCCATTTACAGTTTTTAAATTACATTCGAACTATTTTACTTCCAATGCATTTTAATTCAAAATTTCACGGATATACCGGGTATTTATTTTTTCGCCGAATTTCTCTAATTTAATGGGATTTTCGATTTATAATATTTTTACTGGCACCCGTGGGAATCGAAAATTTTAATTATACTAATTTTAATTATTGTATTACCTACGTCATTACTCATAATTAGATTATTAGAGTTTTAGATTATTAACCTTCCCATGACCCTGTGGGGTCATTATGTGACCCCAGTGCTAACTTCTTTTTATTGTATTTTTGTAAGTAAAAAATTTGGAGCTCAATTATTTTTTAACCGAGTTTTTCACCTTCCTACAAATTACACTGTTTTACAAAAAAAAAATAAAAAAGTTCGGGCTCTGAAATAAAATTATGTATATAATTCTTGTCGGTTTTTTTGGCAGAATTTAAATCCGAACCAGATTTACTCCAGTACATCAACTTTTTTTAGATATTATCAGTTAAATATTTACGGAGAAAAACATAATTTTTATGATATGACTACGTTTATCTCGTGTAACTCGATCCGGATTGGATTGAATGGTAGTTGACTCAATCCGAATGTATTTCCGAAATAAACATGTCGGCTTGGATTGAATTGAATTGATGAATCGAACATGAGGTGGAAGTCTGTAAGCTATACGATTGTTTTCGTATAACGAAAAGATCGTTTGTTGACGTAAGTTGCTTGGTGACAGATTTTCTATCACCCTTCCTTATGGACGTTTTGTATTTGTTAAAAGAAGGCAAAATCCGTCACTATAGCAACAGATTCAATAAACGATTTTTTCGTTGTACGAAAATAATCGTATAGCTTACAGACTTCCACCTATGTTTCGGATTGAGTCAATACGTATTTAATCCAATCCGGAACTAATTTATTTTGTTGATAATTTGTTCGAATTTGGAACACGGTCTACTTAATTATATCTAGAGTGCAACCTGCAATTTTAGAATGTATATGGTTCATTCTTCATTTATAAACCAACATTTTTGTCTAGCTCGTACCCACTACGGGAATAGTGCGCGTTATAATTAAAAACATTGTGTATTATGTTTATTAAAATTATACCGTGCGGACATAAAGTAAATCCCCCCCTGCTAACTTTTGAACGGTTATATTTTTGATTCTGAAAACTTGTCTACCTAGGAATCTAATTGCGAACTTTCTAATAAAGGTAGTTTTGATTTCGTGGAACTTGTGGTTATACCGGAAGTGGATGGCAACTTTCTTATTTTAAATGGAACACCCAGTATATTTTTACATTTTCGTGTTCTCCATAAAAATACCATTAAATTGATCTAGCATAGTGTGGTCAACGATTAATACTTTCGGAATTACGGCCATTTGAAAATCGCATTATTATGCAACTTCATTTACACCGGTAGTCGGACCCAACTGCCCCAACTTCGTTATTTTAATTATTTAATATTAAATTTAAACAAAATTATGTTTAATAGTAAGTTCGTTAATTTTGCTGATTAACATAACCACCTTCAACCTCTTGACAGTAATAAAATCTACAGGAAATCTCTTGGATAAAAATTTTATTTAAATTTAATGTTATTAACTTAATTGCAAAAAAAAATCATTTAAAATAAGGAAGTTGGGGCACTTGGGTCCAACTTCTGGTGTAAATGAAGTTGCATAAAAATGCGAATTTCAAATGGGCGTAATTCCGAAAGTATTAATCCTAGACCACACTATGCTAGGTCTATTTAATAGTATTTTTATGGAGAACACGAAAATGCAAAAATATACTGGGTGTTCCATTTAAAATAAGAAAGTTGCCATCCAGTTTCGGTATAACCGGAAGTTCCACAAAATCAAAAATACCTATATTAGAAAGTTCGCAATTAGATTCCTCGGTAGACAAATTCTCAGAATTAAAAACATAACCGTTCAAAAGTTAGCAGGGGGGAAATTTACTTTATGACCGCACTGTATATTAATTTAGTATTTAGTTTCATTTTAAGTTGTATATTTACAGCGTGAGCTAAAATGATTGTGGTCAATTCAAATTTCCCGCCTAAAAATCTGGGGAATTTGTTTGCTTCAAGAGGTGCTTCCTTTTTAAGAGTAAATAAAATGTTCTGGAACAGTTTGGTTTAGAAGCTACACCCGTTTTTATGGCCACCAAAAAATGATAGAGAAGGGTCCCCCCTTTGCATTAAAACTGAAAAATTTTGAAAATTTTTTTCCCGATTTTTTGACTTTATCTTATAGATTTGCGTGCGCTGATAACGAATCAACCATTGTTAACGCGATCGGACGCGTACTTTTTAAACTACAGCGTTTTGAAAATTGGAATAATTTAGAAAAGTTGAAAAATTCATATTTTTTTCTAAATTTTTTCGAATTTTATATAACTGATAGGTTAAATTTATGGATTTCCGACCGCTGATTACTGAGAACTAAAAAATTTTGAGCTACGACCAGTAGTTTAGAAGCTACACCCGTTTTTATGGCCACCAAAAAATGATAGAGAAGGGTCCCCCCTTTGCTTTAAAACTGAAAAATTTTGAAATTTTTTTTCGCGATTTTTTGACTTTATCTTATAGATTTGGGATCGCTGATAACGAATCAACCATTGTTAATGCGATCGAACGCGTACTTTTTAAACTACAGCGTTTTGAAAATTGCAGAAATTTAAAAAAGTTGAAAAATTCATATTTTTTTCTAAATTTTTTCGAATTTTATATAACTGATAGGTTATATTTATAGATTTCGGACTGCTGATTACGGAGAACTAAAAAATTTTGAGCTACGACCAGTAGTTTAGAAGCTACACCCGTTTTTATGGCCACCAAAAAATGATAGAGAAGGGTCCCCCCTTTGCATTAAAACTGAAAAATTTTGAAAAATTTTTTCGCGATTTTTTGACTTCATTTAATAGATTTGGGCTCGCTGATAACGAATCAACCATTGTTTCGAAAATTGCAGAAATTTAGAAAAGTTGAAAAATTCATATTTTTTTCTAAATTTTTTCGAATTTTATATAACTGATAGGTTATATTTATAGATTTCGGCGTGATGATTACGGAGAACTAAAAAATTTGGAGCTACGACCACTACTTTAGAAGCTACACCCGTTTTTATGGCCACCAAAAAATGATAGGAAGGCTCCCCCCTTTGCATTAAATCTGAAAAATTTTAAAAATTTTTTTAGCGATTTTTTGACTTTATTTTGTATATTTGGGTGCGCTGATAACGAATCAACCATTGTTAACGCGACCCGACGCGTACTTATTAAACTACACCGTTTTGAAAATTGCAGAAATTTAGAAAATTTGAAAAATTCATATTTTTTTCTAAATATTTTCGAATTTTATATAACTGATAGGTTATATTTATAGATTTCCGACCGCTGATTACGGAGAATCAAAAAAATTTGAGCTACGACCAGTAGTTTAGAAGCTACACCCGTTTTTATGGCCACCAAAAAATGATAGAGAAGGCTCCCCCCTTTGCATTAAATCTGAAAAATTTTAAAAATTTTTTTAGCGATTTTTTGACTTTATTTTGTATATTTGGGTGCGCTGATAACGAATCAACCATTGTTAACGCGACCCGACGCGTACTTATTAAACTACACCGTTTTGAAAATTGCAGAAATTTAGAAAATTTGAAAAATTCATATTTTTTTCTAAATATTTTCGAATTTTACATAACTGATAGGTTATATTTATAGATTTCCGACCGCTGATTACGGAGAATCAAAAAAATTTGAGCTACGACCAGTAGTTTAGAAGCTACACCCGTTTTTATGGCCACCAAAAAATGATAGAGAAGGGTCCCCCCTTTGCATTAAAACTGAAAAATTTTGAAAATTTTTTTCCCGATTTTTTTACTTTATCTTATAGATTTGCGTGCGCTGATAACGAATCAACCATTGTTAACGCGATCGGACGCGTACTTTTTAAACTACAGCGTTTTGAAAATTGGAATAATTTAGAAAAGTTGAAAAATTCATATTTTTTTCTAAATTTTTTCGAATTTTATATAACTGATAGGTTAAATTTATGGATTTCCGACCGCTGATTACTGAGAACTAAAAAATTTTGAGCTACGACCAGTAGTTTAGAAGCTACACCCGTTTTTACGGCCACCAAAAAATGATAGAGAAGGGTCCCCCCTTTGCTTTAAAACTGAAAAATTTTGAAATTTTTTTTCGCGATTTTTTGACTTTATCTTATAGATTTGGGATCGCTGATAACGAATCAACCATTGTTAATGCAATCGAACGCGTACTTTTTAAACTACAGCGTTTTGAAAATTGCAGAAATTTAGAAAAGTTGAAAAATTCATATTTTTTTCTAAATATTTTCGAATTTTATATAACTGATAGGTTATATTTATAGATTTCCGACCGCTGATTACGGAGAATCAAAAAAATTTGAGCTACGACCAGTAGTTTAGAAGCTACACCCGTTTTTATGGCCACCAAAAAATGATAGAGAAGGGTCCCCCCTTTGCTTTAAAACTGAAAAATTTTGAAATTTTTTTTCGCAATTTTTTGACTTTATCTTATAGATTTCAGTTCGCTGATAACGAATCAACCATTGTTAACGCGATCCGACGCGAACTTTTTAAACTACAGTGTTTTGAAAAATGCAAATATATGGAAAATTTGAAAAATTCATGTTTTTTTCTAAATTTTTTCGAATTTTATATAACTGATAGGTTATATTTATAGATTTCGGCGTGATGATTACGGAGAACTAAAAAATTTGGAGCTACGACCACTACTTTAGAAGCTACACCCGTTTTTATGGCCACCAAAAAATGATAGGAAGGCTCCCCCCTTTGCATTAAATCTGAAAAATTTTAAAAATTTTTTTAGCGATTTTTTGACTTTATTTTGTATATTTGGGTGCGCTGATAACGAATCAACCATTGTTAACGCGACCCGACGCGTACTTATTAAACTACACCGTTTTGAAAATTGCAGAAATTTAGAAAATTTGAAAAATTCATATTTTTTTCTAAATATTTTCGAATTTTATATAACTGATAGGTTATATTTATAGATTTCCGACCGCTGATTACGGAGAATCAAAAAAATTTGAGCTACGACCAGTAGTTTAGAAGCTACACCCGTTTTTATGGCCACCAAAAAATGATAGAGAAGGGTCCCCCCTTTGCTTTAAAACTGAAAAATTTTGAAATTTTTTTTCGCAATTTTTTGACTTTATCTTATAGATTTCAGTTCGCTGATAACGAATCAACCATTGTTAACGCAATCCGACGCGAACTTTTTAAACTACAGCGTTTTGAAAAATGCAAATATATGGAAAATTTGAAAAATTCATGTTTTTTTCTAAATTTTTTCGAATTTTATATAACTCATAGGTTATATTTATAGATTTTGCGCTGCTGATTACGGAGAACTAAAAAATTTTGAGCTACGACCAGTAGTTTAGAAGCTACACCCGTTTTTATGGCCACCACAAAATGATAGAGAAGGGTCCCCCTTTGCTTTAAAACTGAAAAATTTTGAAAAATTTTTTCGCGATTTTTTGACTTCATTTAATAGATTTGGGCTCGCTGATAACGAATCAACCATTGTTAACGCGATCTGACGCGTACTTTTTAAACTACAGCGTTTTGGAAATTGCAGAAATTTAGAAAAGTTGAAAAATTCATATTTTTTTCAACATTTTTTCGAATTTTATATAACTGATAGGTTATATTTATAGATTTCGCGCTGCTGATTACGGAGAACTAAAAAAATTTGAGCTACGACCAGTGGTTTAGAAGCTACACCCGTTTTTATGGCCACCAAAAAATGATAGAAAAGGGTCCCCCCTTTGCTTTAAAACTGAACAATTTTGAAATTTTTTTCGCGATTTTTTGACTTTATCTTATAGATTTCGGTGCGCTGATAACGAATCAACCATTGTTAACGCGACCCGACGCGTACTTATTAAACTACACCGTTTTGAAAATTGCAGAAATTTAGAAAATTTGAAAAATTCATATTTTTTTCTAAATTTTTTCGAATTTTATATAACTGATAGGTTATAAGTAGTAGTAGCTATGGGGGTTCTACACTTATTTTTTTTTCTTAGTCCGTGACCTTGGGGGATAGTCGTCGAATTGTGCGAGTATGTATGACCTTGGGTAGATAAGGTTGGGTGTGCGATGTCTGCTCGTGGATCTTGTGGTTTTGTCTGCAAACTGACACGTGGTGTCCTTGTGTTGATAAGAGTCTCATCTTGTGGTTTTTAGTAAGTTTTTCGATGTTGAAAACGGTCATCTTGTTTTTGCGGTTTTGTCCAAATCAAGTGAATATTGTGTAAAAATTAGATAAGAGGTGATAAGAGTTTCGGTTTACACGAACCTGCAGCATTCTGTTTCCTACATGTTTGAACAAGTTTTGCGTGGTCTTGTATAATATTTTTTAATTGTTTACAATTATGCGACGCTGAAAGTATTGATAAGCATTGTGGTAGGTCTGCTTTTCGCGTAATAAACTGATATGAGTCATCCGATGTCTGCAGCTGTATTTTGCCTGTGTGAATTAATGGCTTTGTTAAGAGCGCTTGTGATAAGATACCTTTGAGGTAAAAGTGAAGGATGTTTATAAAAGAAACAAGTATATATTTTATACAATTTATATTAACTCATAATATTTGTTTAAATAATAACAAAATATAAAAAATTATACGCTATGTAGGCAATTAATAATACATTGAAGTAGGTTTGTACAACGACGTTTACAAGTTCTTCGTGGAAGCTCCCAAACTACTTGTTCCTTGAGTGTCTGCATCATGACTATGTTGCTTATTAAATTCTTCTTCCAAATGAGTGATTTTTTGGGAGTAAAAACCAAAATTATCCTTCAGAGTTTTAGAGACATCGATTGCTAAATCAGAAATCTTAGAATCGACGTACTTCTTAAAAGATATTGCCCACTGATTTATGTTATCATCGACGTATGTCTTATTATCAGTGGAGAGCTTAACTACTTTCTCATCAACATAAGCCTTACTGGAGGCGTCTAGACTATTCAAAGGATCGCCGATATTAGTAAGACGTTTTCTTTCAATATCAAAGTTTTGTCCGTCTTCAGCCAATTGGAAGCCGATACCTGGAGGTCCTCGGGAACCCCGTTTAGATATTTTTGAAGAACCAAACTTGCTGATTGACATTTTGTAAATGATTGTACTAAGCTAGTGCAACCTATATTTATAGGGAGAGACGAATTCATCCCATATTATGTATGCAACTAGAATAAGAGGCAGTGATTTTATAGGAAAACAGTGAAAATACAATTAAAAGTTTATTTAAATAAAATGTACATATTTATTACATGGAAAAATAACTAATTTACAAGATTGCGTACTATTCCCGAAAGAGGCGTGTATTCCACTACAGCATCACTAATGATAAGACAGTAGGCTGTTATATCTTCACTAAATGCAACTATTGCTTCCATTTCAATTTTTAGATCAACTGATGATGTTTTTATGCTCTCGTTTTGTTTTGAACAATCAAAAACATGAAGCATGTGTCCCTTGTACTTGATGTAGTCAAAGAGTGGCTCATTTATCTTTCTTCCATAATAACTTGATTGAAATTGACTATAGTTATAGTAGGCAACTGCATAATTGTCCAATAAAATATTTAAATTCATGTTGTCGTAGGGATAGCAATCGGAGTTAAGGTAAACCTTAATATTTTCAATGTTCACGTGATCAAATTCGCAACATCTTTTTTGTTATTATGGAAACCAACTATAATATACCGTGGTCTTTCGAGGTTATTCGAAGTCTTTACATTCCAAATCTCCTTTCTAGTTTTTCTTAGACCAGGAAGTTCCATCAATTGCCACTTGCGAAAAGGTATTTTTATCGGAATGTCTTCACTTAGCTTACTCAACATTTCTAATTTTAATTCGTCGTTTACCAACACATGAGCTATATGCCATTCAACTTTAGTGATTTGAAACTTATGCCCCGCTGTTCCTTTATAGGCATTTAAATCTGTTCTTGAGCGATTTAGAATTAGTTCTTGTTTCGCATTTATAATAATTTTGCAATAATCTTCTGCGAATCCCATAATCATTTTCAGAGGAATGCATGCGTAAAAATAGGTTTTATCTCCGAAATAATTTGAAGTAGTTGGACACCATCCTGCGATATTTAATTCTTTTGATTCTCTCTCTCCAAGCGATACATATCCCTTCATTGTAGACGTAATACCTGGGTCCCTTATTTTTTCAATCTCCACACCATTAAGTTCATATCGAATTTCTTCGAATAAAAACATATATGCATTGTTGATTAATTTAAATTCCAAAGTTTCTCCGGCTCCAACTGTTGGTTTGATAATGTTTCCCTCGATGTGAATATAACTTTCGCTGGGTAAAGTATATAAATCCTGGTTTTGTATGAATATTCTAATTTCATCATTATTTCCAAAATTTTGTGTTCTCGGCAGATAAGTATGATATTCTTCTTTGATGATCGATTCATCGTAGACAATATCCTTAAATATTTGTAGTTTTGACATGATAGCCGTGAGCTTTAAGTAGATTAACACTTTTAGTTGTTAACGCCTTGATATGCTTCTTCTTAATGAATGGGGACCTTCCGTTGCTTGGCCTTTTATACCCTTCCTCTGACTCGGTAAAATCGTTTCTAAAATTTACAAGACAATCGTCCTGATCTAAAATTCTAATTGTAATATTACTAATAGTTTTAGTGTTTACTGGAACGTAAAGAATATTGCTCGGTTCAATATTTAAAGCATAGCCTGGATCAACTGCAGGCGGGAATTCAAATAATATATGTGTTAATTTATTATTGTAATAAGCTCCTGTAACAATATTACACTCCACTCTAATGAGCGATACTTTATTTATTTGTACTGGCTGGTCTGAAGAATGGACTTTCCCCGCTTTTAACAAATCTTTACCAGAAAAACCCAATAATTTTCCGAGCGAGTCTTTTGGTTTAAAATCAATATCGTATATACTAAACAGTTCACACTTAAGAGTATTATGGTTGGGCTTTAAACGGATAATTTCGTCAGATTGTTTATTTTTTATGCCTTCACTGCTTGCAAGTAAACTCTTCGATGTTGGGTATGGTATTATAGGTGTAAATTCCTCGAAGTCCTAATTGATATTCAGATACTGGGTTTAAGTCGATTGTTGGACAGTAAGTTTCGCTTAACACGGATGAATATCCTTTCAGAGTAAAAGTCGTAGACATGACTGAAGTTTCTTGCTTAAGTCCCTCCTATTTATAGCAAAAATTCCAAGCACAGATGACCGCAATTCCATGTACCAAACGTTTGATGTCTCTCGTGGTTATAGACTATCTCATCACCATTAAAATATTTCAAAATTTCCTTTGGTGGGGGTAAGTTGCCAAAACTATCGAAGTATTTCACTTGATTACCTTGTTTTCTGTACGCAACCCAGTGAGTACCGGGTCCTTCGACTGAGTCTAAATTAACAATACCACATTCATTTCTGAGGGGTCTTCTTGGTAGCGTATCACGCATAAATACTCCTCTAAAATGTTTTATGTGGTGAGCGAATTCAAGAATGTCGATGGACGTGAGGGCTCGTCTGGGAAGCGTCTTTATTAGTTTTTTTGATTTTTTAAATATAAGCCCAACCCACGGCGGTAGGGTTTTAGAAATAGACCATTACCGCTTTTTCCCAAAGCAATCGCTTCCATTGTCTGATTGTGACGCTGTGCCTCTTCTAAATTTTTCTGTGCTTTTTGAGTATCCAAAACCGTTTTCGCCACACCAGCAGCGCCACCTGTCAACGCTCCCAATGCACTAAGTCCAGCAAATATGGGTATAAGTGGTAAGATTCCACCAGTTTTAGGAACGGGTATAACTCTCGGAGTTTTTACCACCAGCATCTCGAACAGCAACTTTAGCAGCAGCTAATGCAATATTGGCCCCCTCCTTAAGTAATACTTTATTTGAGGTTTCGTAGACCTTTTATTGATTGTTTTGCTTTTATAAAAACCCCATTTCTAAGGGATGTTGTTTTCGGTTTAACACCCATACCCAATTTCCTCTTAATTTTCATTGTTGTGGCTATCGCTAAAGCGTTTGTCTTTTCACCAATCTTTGCGTCTCTTGATTTAAATCTGTTCCAAGCCGCAATTTCCAACTGTTTGTCTGCTTTGTGACGTTCACTCAAATCTTTATTCCTCGAATAGGATATGTCGTGCTGTTTGCAAGCCGCGTCCAATGGATTAATCCCCAAATCTCCTCTCTCTAAACGTTTTTCTAATTTTGTACCAGGACCACAATACTGATAACCTGGAATGTGCAACTCTATAGGTAATTTATTTATCATAGAGTTGATGATGCCTCTTCCGCTGTACGATGACATTTAAACGTTTGTCCTTACGGTCGCTATATATATAGGTGTCGGATCTGCAATCCGTTTTATTACAATAAAGACTGTCAAACAGGAACGATCCCTGTCAATATTAAACTTGGACAAGTACTTTGAAATAAAGACTACTGAGAAAAAACATGGCGCCTTACTACCAAATTCAATTAGAGGAATTATATGTGGCCCATCAAACTGCGGCAAAACAAATGTGATGTTAAGTTTACTGTTTGAACCCAACGGTTTAAAATTTAATAATTTGTATGTTTATTCCAAGTCACTATATCAACCAAAGTATCGGTTCTTAGAAAAAATTATGCATGCATTACCTGAAATTGGGTTTTACCCATACAAAGAGAATACAGAAATTATAAGTCCAAATATTGCTAAACAAAATTCAGTTTTTATCTTTGATGATGTGGCTTGTGATAAGCAGGCGAAGATTAGAGAATATTTTGCTATGGGACGCCACAAAGATGTGGATTCCTTTTACCTATGTCAAACATATAGCTACATCCCCAAGCAGCTTGTAAGAGATAATACCAACTTTATAATTTTGTTTAGACAAGACGATACTAACTTAAGGCATATTTATGATGATCATGTTGGTAGTGACATGAAGTTTGAACAATTTAAACAATTATGCTCACAATGTTGGTGTGAAAAATTTGGTTTTCTTGTAATTGATAAAGAAAGTGACATTTACGGTGGTAGATATAGGAAATATTTAGACAATTTTTTTGTTTTAAAAACATAACATAACCTATAAAACAATTAATAAGCTGATAAAAGCTGTTCCTGACCTGATAAAAGCTGTTCCTGACCTGATGAGAGCTGTTCCTGACCTGATAAAAGCTGTTCCTGACCTGATAAAAGCTGTTCCTGACCTGAATAAAGCTGTTTCTGACCTGATAAAAGCTGTTCCTGACCTGATGAAAGCTGTTCCTGGCCTGATAAAAGCTGTTCCTGACTTGATGAAAGCTGTTCCTGACCTTTGTTGCAAACGAAAATCTATAAATATGTTAAAAATAAGCTTAAGTGATTAGTATAGTCTTATCCTTTGAACAATAACCTACTCGGTGTAAACAAGATGAGTACGGATGTTAAGCGACGAATAATAGACATTAAAAATATTATAAGAAAAAAAGCTCTTGCCTTAAAATTAGGACGATCTGATGCAGAAGAGCAACTGGCTCGATCTTATAAACCAATTTTAGAGCCATTAAAAAAAATGTTACATCAGTCAGACAAACTTTCTCTTAAAGCTGAACCGAAAGAAGAACCGACAGTCGGACCGAAAGAGGAAAATCTTAGTGAGCAGCAAGTTGAAGAAAATAAAGTAAGGACTTCAAGTTATAAAAGAAAGGCTGCTTATAAATACAAAGCTCCCGTAAAATCACTTAAGCTACATGATGTAGCTGATAATTTGATGGAACTTGATGAAGGACATGAAGCAGAAGGTTCAAATGTACATGAAGACGATAATGTTTTCATAGAAGAGAGACCATATTATCAATCATTTATTGATGATATTGATCCAGTAGTTTACGATAACTATTTAGAGCAATATGATCCCCTTCCTAGAGAATACATTGAAGGTTTGTTCAAAGATAAAGAAGATAGGTTTGATACTACTTATGGCATAGTATATAATCCTAATATCGAACAGTGGAAACTTGGTAAATCAGTTGTTCAGTTGAAAGGACCCGATCTGATTGTCGATAATAAACAATATAAGGGCACTCGGGGACTTTATGAACTTATATTTAAAAAAGATCCTGAAGGATTTAATGATGATGACAAAGCACAATATAAAGATTTACTACAAAGGACCGCGGCGCTGAGAAAAGATAACGATCCACTTCAACAGATAAAAGGATCTAAATCATTTAAATATCAGCAAATAATAAAACCCATATTTGCTGAACCTGCTCTTCCAAACCCATTTCGTACTTACAGCGGTCCATTAACCAGATCGATAAGAAATAGAACTGGAACAGGTTTTATGAAATTAACACAAAAACCATTGGAATATGTTTATTGGGACGATCCAAATGAACTGGTAGAACGCTTGTGTCTATTACTTGCCTCGAAACAGGCCGGTAATAACTCTCATAACAATGAAATTCAGCGTATCGAGGAAGAACTCAGGGAGGCTTCTATAATTGTATAAATACTGGCATTTCGATAAATTTGCATCATTATTTGGTAAACTATCATAGCACACACCAACACTCTGATAGAAATGACAAACGTAAAAAAAGACATTCTAAACGAACTTCACAAGCCAGCTCGAAGGAAATTTCTACGTCGCAGAACAATAATAAAAGGATTGGATGATCTTTGGCAAGCAGATTTAGCAGAATTCCAACAGTACGCCAAAGAAAATAAAGGACATCGATACATTTTGGTTGTAATTGATTGCTTTTCCAAATATGTATGGACAAAACCGCTAAAAGATAAAACTGGTCTAGAAGTTACAAAAGTGATGGAAGAAATTCTAATGACCAGCAGAAAGCCTTAAATTTACAAACCGATCAAGGTAAAGAGTTTTATAATAAAAACTTTACTCAACTTATGAAAAAGAATGGAATAAATCATTATTCAACCTTTAGAACAATGAAAGCATCAATTGCCGAACGAGTTATTCGTACATTAAAAGAAAAAATGTATAAGCATTTCAGTTTACTGGGAAAATATAAGTGGTATGATGATTTGTCGAAAATTACAAAAGCTTACAATGAAACGAAACATCGAACAATAAATATGAAACCTGTCGAGGTCACAAAAAGTAAAGAGCAATATCTATTAAATACTGTTTACTCTCATATAAAAATAGCTGACAAAGGAAAATTTAAAGTTGGCAATATTGTTAGAATAAGTAAACATAAAGCCATTTTTGACAAAAGTTACTTTACAAATTGGACCACTGACTTATTTCGTATAGCAGAGGTGAAAATTACCACCCCTGTTACATACTTGTTGGAAGATATGAATGGTCGACCCATCCAGGGAGCATTTTACTCTGAAGAACTACAAAAAGTCAAACATCATGATGCCTACCTTGTCGAAAAAGTTCTTCGAAGAAAAGCAAATAAAGTCTACGTAAAATGGTTGGGACTTGATAAATCACATAATAGTTGGATTGATAAAAATAATGTTTTATAATGTTTTTAATAAATTAATTATCTTATAAAATCTGTAGAGGATAAATGAAATAAAACATTTAAAATTTTAACAAGTTTATTTTATTTAATAACAAAAAATACCAAAAATACAAAAAATATTAAAATAAAAAAAATATTAATCCAGCTCCATAATACTGTAATGGCCCCAGGGAAGTGTGTTGTGCGAATGCGGTAGCAGATATCTTTTATCATCATACGGGCTTAGGGAAATCTTCTTTTGTCTCACCGAATATACCTGATGATCGAAGGAACGTATCGAATTTTGTTCATGCGAAAATTCTATTCTCTCCATCAGACATCTTTTATAGTCGTCAAAAGAGATCTTGTTTTTGACGACGTAGGATTTAACGCCCTTCCCCTTTTTTACGCACGGATTTTTATTTTCTGGCACATAATACGCATACATTTTTGCCCTCAACCCAATATATTCCGTCATCACCTTACCGACGTTCTCGTCCTTCATCAGACCCGGCACTTTTTTGTTCGCACGAGGGATATCATAAATATTATCAGAAGGATAATCGGACGTATCAAAATAGTGGAGGTTTTCCTTCATGTCCGCATAGATGTCGGCTGTTTCAATTTTATAGAACAACGAATCCGTATCACCATAGAGCGCCATACATTTATCTCCGTACTTGGTCTTCATATACCCATAGTGAAACTGATATAGTATGGTCTTTGAGATATCTAGTATACACATGCCATATGGGTTTATTGAAGACCACCTCCGTTTTAAGCATTTCGACGAGAACCAAATCATCGGCTATTATACGGCTGCGATAAAAGTTCGGCGCTGACACGGCATTTTCCACTCCGTACCTTCCTTCCCATTTTCTTAACACTTTTATTATCCTCCTATTGCGAACATTTTCCATCGTTTTTCCAAATACCGCGTTGTTCATCAACTTGAAATAATTTTTTCCGAAGTCGGTTGTTGCACTCTGACGCAACTGTGTGTTTAGGTCGATGTACTTTTTCAGCCATGCACTCTGTTCGAATTGGAGTACTCGATGAATGTTTGTTAGCACAAGCCCATTTTTTAAATATTGTTGTAGGTTCGTATAGTGGATGACGTACTTATTTTTGGGTAAGAGGGTTGCCAACATTTTTTTACATTTTCCGCCGGGTGGTAGTCCGAGTTCGGGTGCCATGGGAAGATCGGCTTGTACGTCGTGGATGTTTACGGGATACTCTAAATCCACTTCCAAAATGTATCCACGCGGACTGTCGGCCGGCACATTTAAAAAATAGTCCGCTTGAAAGCCTGCTGGTGATTTATCCATCCATTCTAAGCGTCCATAGGGCAAATGTTGACTCATCGCCCACGAGTACATCGCATTTATATCGTAGTACATGAGATACGATGATGGTTGTGATGGATCGTAATCTTCCAAGTATTTGTTGTTGGCCTTTGCGTATCGATGTGTGCATTGTGTTAGTCCTCCTCTAATTCCCTTCTCCAAAAACATTAAGATCTCTACGTCCTGTATCATATCGAGCTCCACCTTCGTACATTTTAACATTGCATCCCAACTCAGACCGGGCGCGGAAAAATAATGTGCTGGATCAAGATGGTGGTTGGTTAAGCTCTGATCACGAAAACATTCGAATATATCGGCCAACAGCAGCACGTCCGTTTTTAAATACAGATCAGAGTACTCGCCCAATGTTTGTACTTTGAATTCGCTCCAGATCTTTTGAGCATGTTCGTATTCGTCCACCGATAAATCGTTTTCATAAATTTTACTATGAAAAGATGTTATGGGTGGAAGTGTTTCTTCCTCCAATCGCTCTAAACCATTAATGTAGTCATTCGGAAATACTCCCTTTCTCGTTAGAAGGCTGAACTTTTCCGCGTCCAAGTACTTAAATTCTCTCCGGAGTATAGGTTTTTCTTTCAAATCTTTGGCTAATTTGTCCAATGAAGACGCCATAAATCGAAAAGAATCACAAAATTTGAATGTTATGCAATTCTCGTCATGTCCTACGCTTTTAATCATCACAATAAAGTTTTGTGTGTTGTGCGGTATTATGGATAATTTTCCTTGCCAATTCTGTCGGACTACGTCGTCCATTAAAAAGTGAGCATCATAACCGCTGAAATTGTGAAAAAGTACGGAAATGATGCGACTATCTTGATAATTTAAATTGCATTCGTTATGGGCGGGACCACGATAACGTCCTGTGAAGTGACAATGATCTCGCACTCTAACAGCATCTTGTTGAAAAGGGTTTTCGCAGATATGGCATTCCTTAGCTTCAACGAACGCAATTTTTTGTTCATCCGTTAAATTATCCATGGGTATGGGACATTCATATACAGTCGTAACGTTCTCGGCAATATCGTAGAGCTCTGCACATAGCCATTCTCCGCAATTTGGTCCTCTATATTGTCGATAGTACGACAATGTATCATCGTAGGTACACTTTAAATAATATCCTACGCTAAAGGGCTCATGTTTTTGGTACTTTCGGCTATTTTCCCCACACCTTTCATCGCACTCCTTTAAAATACACTCAAAATCGGCATATATTATGAAAGGAACCTTTTCTTTATTTTTATAATTTACAAATTTCACCTTTCCATTGGGTATTAACTTAATTTTACATTCGTTCATTTGACCACATCTTTCTTCGTGCTCACTTAGCTGAATTTCGGTGGTGAAATAATGTAAACACCTATCACAAATGTGTTTCCTGCATTTATGTTTACTTAGTTGGGATGATACTAATCGTGACAGATTTTTTATCCACACATAATGATATTGGACGAGATCAACATCACCATCCTCCTGCAGATCCTCCTCTTCCATCGTCTTGTACTTGTCCGCCACCATTAATAAACCGTTTTGAAAATTGCAGAAATTTGGAAAATTTGAAAAATTCATATTTTTCTCTAAATTTTTTCGAATTTTATATAACTGATAGGTTATATTTATAGATTTCCGACCGCTGATTACGGAGAACTAAAAAATTTTGAGCTACGACCAGTAGTTTAGAAGCTACACCCGTTTATATGGCCACCAAAAAATGATAGAGAAGGGTCCCCCCTTTGCTTTAAAACTGAAAAATTTTGAAATTTTTTTTCGCGATTTTTTGACTTTATCTTATAGATTTCAGTTCACTGATAACGAATCAACCATTGTTAACGCGACCCGACGCGTACTTATTAAACTATACCGTTTTGAAAATTGCAAAAATTTAGAAAATTTGAAAAATTCATATTTTTTTCTAAATTTTTTCGAATTTTATAAAACTGATAGGTCATATTTATAGATTTCCGACCGCTGATTACGGAGAACTAAACAATTTTGAGCTACGACCAGTAGTTTAGAAGCTACACCCGTTTTTATGGCCACCAAAAAATGATAGAGAAGGGTCCCCCCTTTGCTTTAAAACTGAAAAATTTTGAAATTTTTTTTTCGCGATTTTTTGACTTTATCTTATGGATTTCAGTTCGCTGATAACGAATCAACCATTGTTAACGCGACCCGACGCGTACTTATTAAACTATACCGTTTTGAAAATTGCAGAAATTTAGAGAGTTTAAAAAATTCATATTTTTTTCTAATTTTTTACGAATTTTATAAAACTGATAGGTCATATTTATAGATTTCCGACCGCTGATTACGGAGAACTAAAAAATTTTGAGCTACGACCAGTAGTTTAGAAGCTACACCCGTTTTTATGGCCACCAAAAAATGATAGAGAAGGGTATCCCCTTTGCTTTAAAACTGAAAAATTTTGAAATTTTTTTTCGCGATTTTTTGACTTTATCTTATAGATTTCAGTTCGCTGATAACGAATCAACCATTGGTAACGCGACCCGACGCGTACTTATTAAACTATACCGTCTTGAAAATTGCAGAAATTTAGAAAATTTGAAAAATTCATATTTTTTTCTAAATTTGTTCGAATTTTATATAACTGATAAGTTATATTTATAGATTTCCGACCGCTGATTACGGAGAACTAAAAAATTTTGAGCTACGACCAGTAGTTTAGAAGCTACACCCGTTTTTATGGCCACCACAAAATGATAGAGAAGGGTCCCCCCTTTGCTTTAAAACTGAAAAATTTTGAAATTTTTTTTCGCAATTTCTTGACTTTATCTTATAGATTTCAGTTCGCTGATAACGAATCAACCATTGTTAACGCGACCCGACGCGTACTTATTAAACTATACCGTTTTGAAAATTGCAGAAATTTAGAAAGTTTGAAAAATTCATATTTTTTTCTAATTTTTTACGAATTTTATAAAACTGATAGGTCATATTTATAGATTTCCGACCGCTGATTACGGAGAACTAAAAAATTTTGAGCTACGACCAGTAGTTTAGAAGCTACACCCGTTTTTATGGCCACCAAAAAATGATAGAGAAGGGTATCCCCTTTGCTTTAAAACTGAAAAATTTTGAAATTTTTTTTCGCGATTTTTTGACTTTATCTTATAGATTTCAGTTCGCTGATAACGAATCAACCTTTGTTAACGCGAACCGACGCGTACTTATTAAACTATACCGTTTTGAAAATTGCAGAAATTTAGAAAGTTTGAAAAATTCATATTTTTTTCTAAATTTTTTCGAATTTTATATAACTGATAGGTTATATTTATAGATTTCCGACCGCTGATTACGGAGAACTAAAAAATTTTGAGCTACGACCAGTAGTTTAGAAGCTACACCCGTTTTTATGGCCACCAAAAAATGATAGAGAAGGGTCCCCCCTTTGCTTTAAAACTGAAAAATTTTGAAATTTTTTTTCGCGACTTTTTGACTTTATCTTATAGATTTCAGTTCGCTGATAACGAATCAACCATTGTTAACGCGACCCGACGCGTACTTATTAAACTATACCGTTTTGAAAATTGCAGAAATTTAGAAAATTTGAAAAATTCATATTTTTTTCTAAATTTTTTCGAATTTTATATAACTGATAGGTTATATTTATAGATTTCCGACCGCTGATTACGGAGAACTAAAAAATTTTGAGCTACGACCAGTAGTTTAGAAGCTACACCCGTTTTTATGGCCACCAAAAAATGATACAGAAGGGTCCCCCCTTTGCTTTAAAACTGAAAAATTTTGAAATTTTTTTTTCGCGATTTTTTGACTTTATCTTATGGATTTCAGTTCGCTGATAACGAATCAACCATTGTTAACGCGACCCGACGCGTACTTATTAAACTATACCGTTTTGAAAATTGCAGAAATTTAGAGAGTTTAAAAAATTCATATTTTTTTCTAATTTTTTACGAATTTTATAAAACTGATAGGTCATATTTATAGATTTCCGACCGCTGATTACGGAGAACTAAAAAATTTTGAGCTACGACCAGTAGTTTAGAAGCTACACCCGTTTTTATGGCCACCAAAAAATGATAGAGAAGGGTATCCCCTTTGCTTTAAAACTGAAAAATTTTGAAATTTTTTTTCGCGATTTTTTGACTTTATCTTATAGATTTCAGTTCGCTGATAACGAATCAACCATTGTTAACGCGACCCGACGCGTACTTATTAAACTATACCGTCTTGAAAATTGCAGAAATTTAGAAAATTTGAAAAATTCATATTTTTTTCTAAATTTTTTCGAATTTTATATAACTGATAGGTTATATTTATAGATTTCCGACCGCTGATTACGGAGAACTAAAAAATTTTGAGCTACGACCAGTAGTTTAGAAGCTACACCCGTTTTTATGGCCACCACAAAATGATAGAGAAGGGTCCCCCCTTTGCTTTAAAACTGAAAAATTTTGAAATTTTTTTTCGCAATTTCTTGACTTTATCTTATAGATTTCAGTTCGCTGATAACGAATCAACCATTGTTAACGCGACCCGACGCGTACTTATTAAACTATACCGTTTTGAAAATTGCAGAAATTTAGAAAGTTTGAAAAATTCATATTTTTTTCTAATTTTTTACGAATTTTATAAAACTGATAGGTCATATTTATAGATTTCCGACCGCTGATTACGGAGAACTAAAAAATTTTGAGCTACGACCAGTAGTTTAGAAGCTACACCCGTTTTTATGGCCACCAAAAAATGATAGAGAAGGGTCCCCCCTTTGCTTTAAAACTGAAAAATTTTGAAATTTTTTTTCGCGATTTTTTGATTTTATCTTATAGATTTCAGTTCGCTGATAACGAATCAACCATTGTTAACGCGACCCGACGCGTACTTATTAAACTATACCGTTTTGAAAATTGCAGAAATTTAGAAAGTTTGAAAAATTCATATTTTTTTCTAATTTTTTACGAATTTTATAAAACTGATAGGTCATATTTATAGATTTCCGACCGCTGATTACGGAGAACTAAAAAATTTTGAGCTACGACCAGTAGTTTAGAAGCTACACCCGTTTTTATGGCCACCAAAAAATGATAGAGAAGGGTCCCCCCTTTGCTTTAAAACTGAAAAATTTTGAAATTGTTTTTCACGATTTTTTGACTTTATCTTATAGATTTGGGATCGCTTATAACGAATCAACCATTGTTAATGCGACCCGACGCGTACTTTTTAAACTACAGCGTTTTGAAAAATGCAAATATATGGAAAATTTGAAAAATTCATGTTTTTTTCTAAATTTTTTCGAATTTTATATAACACATAGGTTATGTTTATAGATTTTGCGCTGCTGATTACGGAGAACTAAAAAATTTTGAGCTACGGCCAGTGGTTTAGAAGCTACACCCGTTTTTATGGCCACCAAAATATGATAGAAAAGGCTCCCCCTTTTGCATTAAAACTGAAAAATTTTGAAATTTTTTTTCTTGAATTTTTGACTTTATTTTGTATATTTGCGTGCGCTGATAACGAATCAACCATTGTTAACGCGATCGGACGCGTAATTTTTAAACTACAGCGTTTTGAAAATTGCAGAAATTTAGAAAGTTTGAAAAATTTATATTTTTTTCTAATTTTCTTCGAATTTTAAATAACTGATACGTTATATTTAAAGATTTCGCGTTGCTGATTACGGAGAACTAAAAAATTTTGAGCTACGACCAGTGGTTTAGAAGCTACACCCGTTTTTATGGCCACCAAAAAATGATAGAGAAGGCTCCCCCCTTTGCATTAAAACTGAAAAATTTTGAAATTTTTTTTCCTGATTTTTTGACTTTATTTTGTATATTTGGGTGCGCTGATAACGAATCAACCATTGTTAACGCGACCCGACGCGTACTTATTAAACTACACCGTTTTGAAAATTGCAGAAATTTAGAAAGTTTGAAAAATTCATATTTTTTTCTAATTTTTTTCGAATTTTATATAACTGATAGGTTATATTTAAAGATTTCGCGCTGCTGATTACGGAGAACTAAAAATTTTTGAGCTACAACCAGTAGTTTACAAGCTACACCCGTTTTTATGGCCACCAAAAAATGATAGAGAAGGATCCCCCCTTTGCTTTAAAACTGAAAAATTTTGAAAATTTTTTTTGCTATTTTTTGACTTTATTTTATAGATTTGCGTGCGCCGATAACGAATCAACCATTGCTAACGCGATCGGACGCGCACTTTTTAAAACTACAGCGTTTTGAAAATTGCAGAAATTTAGAAAAGTTGAAAAATTCATATTTTTTTTAACATTTTTTCGAATTTTATATAACTGATAGGTAAAATTTATAGATTTCCGACCGCTGATTACGGAAAACTAAAAAATTTTGAGCTACGACCAGTAGTTTAGAAGCTACACCCGTTTTTATGGCCACCAAAAAATGATAGAGAAGGGTTCCCCCCTTTACTTTAAAACTGAAAAATTTTGAAATTTTTTTCGCGATTTTTTGACTCTATTTTATAGATTTGCGTGCGCTGATAACGCATCAACCATTGTTAACGCGATCGGACGCGCACTTTATAAACTATAGCGTTTTGAAAATTGCAGAAATTTAGAAAAGTTGAAAATTTCATATTTTTTTTTAAATTTTTTCAAATTTTGTATAACTGATAGGTTATATTTATAGATTTCCGACCGCTGATTATGAAGAAATAAAAAATTTTGAGCTACGACCAGTGGTTTAGAAGCTACACTCGTTTTTATGGTCAGCAAAAAATGGTAGAGAAGGATCCCCCCTTTACTTTAAAACTGAAAAATTTTGAAATTTTTTTTCTTGAATTTTTGACTTTATTTTATAGATTTGCGTGCGCTGATAACGAATCAACCATTGTTAACGCGATCGGACGCGTACTTTTTAAACTAAAGCGTTTTGAAAAATGCAAAAATATGGAAAATTTGAAAAATTCAAGTTTTTTTCTAAATTTTATCGAATTTTATATAACTGTTAGGTTACATTTATAGATTTCCGACCGCTGATTACTGAGAACTAAAAAATTTTGAGCTACGACCAGTGGTTTAGAAGCTACACCCGTTTTTATGGCCACCAAAAAATGATAGAGAAGGGTCCCCCCTTTGCTTTAAAACTGAAAAATTTTGAAAATTGTTTTCGCGATTTTTTGACTTTATCTTATAGATTTGGGATCGCTGATAACTAATCAACCATTGTTAATGCGATCGAACGCGTACGTTTTAAACTACAGCGTTTTGAAAATTGCAGAAATTTTGAAAAGTTGAAAAATTCATATTTTTTGCAACATTTTTTCGAATTTTATATAACTGATAGGTTATATTTATAGGTTTCCGACCGCTGATTACGGAGAACTAAAAAATTTTGAGCTACGACCAGTAGTTTAGAAGCTACACCCGTTTTTATGGCCACCAAAAAATGATAGAGAAGGCTCCCCCCTTTGCATTAAAACTGAAAAATTTTGAAAATTTTTTTGGCGATTTTTTGACATTATTTTGTATATTTATGTACGCTGATAACGAATCAATCATTGTTAACGCGACCCGACGCGTACTTATTAAACTATACCGTTTTGAAAATTGCAGAAATTTAGAAAATTTGAAAAATTCATATTTTTTTCTAATTTTTTACGAATTTTATAAAACAGATGGGTCATATTTATAGATTTCCGACCGCTGATTACGGAGAACTAAAAAATTTTGAGCTACGACCAATGGTTTAGAAGCTACACCCGTTTTTATGGCCACCACAAAATGATAGAGAAGGCTCCCCCCTTTGCATTAAAACTGAAAAATTTTGAAATTTTGTTTTGCTATTTTTTGACTTTATTTTATAGATTTGCGTGCGCCGATAACGAATCAACCATTGCTAACGCGATCGGACGCGCACTTTTTAAAACTACAGCGTTTTGAAAATTGCAGAAATTTAGAAAAGTTGAAAAATTCATATTTTTTTCAACATTTTTTCGAATTTTATATAACTGATAAGTTATATTTATAGATTTCCGACCGCTGATTACGGAAAACTAAAAAATTTTGAGCTACGACCAGTAGATTAGAAGCTACACCCGTTTTTATGGCCACCAAAAAATGATAGAGAAGGCTCCCCCCTTTGCATTAAAACTGAAAAATTTTGAAATTTTTTTTCTTGATTTTTTGACTTTATTTTGTATATTTGGGTACGCTGATAACGAACCAACCATTGTTAACGCGACCCGACGCGTACTTATTAAACTACACCGTTTTGAAAATTGCAGAAATTTAGAAAATTTAAAAAATTCATATTTTTTTCTAAATTTTTTCGAATTTTATATAACTCATAGGTTATATTTATAGATTTTGCGCTGCTGATTACGGAGAACTAAAAAATTTTGAGCTACGACCAGTAGTTTAGAAGCTACACCCGTTTTTATGGCCACCAAAAAATGATAGAGAAGGGTCCCCCCTTTGCTTTAAAACTGAAAAATTTTGAAAAAATTTTTCGCGATTTTTTTACTTCATTTAGTAGATTTGGGCTCGCTGATAACGAATCAACCATTGTTAACGCGATCTGACGCGTACTTTTTAAACTACAGCGTTTTGAAAATTGCAAAAATTTAAAAAAGTTGAAAAATTCATATTTTTTTCTAAATTTTTTCGAATTTGATATAACTGATAGGTTTAATTTATAGATTTCGCGCTGCTGATTACGGAGAACTAAAAAATTTTGAGCTACGACCAGTGGTTTAGAAGCTACACCCGTTTTTATGGCCACCAAAAAATGATAGAGAAGGGTCCCCCCTTTGCTTTAAAACTGAAAAATTTTGAAATTTATTTTCGCGATTTTTTAACTTTATCTTATAGATTTGCGTGTGCTGATAACGAATCAACCATTGTTAACGCGATCGGACGCGTACTTTTTAAACTACAGCGTTTTGAAAATTGCAAAAATTTAGAAAAGTTGAAAAATTCAATTTTTACTAAATTTTTTCGAATTTTATATAACTGATAGGTTATATTTATAGATTTGCGACCGCTGATTACGGAGAACTAAAAAATTTTGAGCTACGACCAGTAGTTTAGAAGCTACACCCGTTTTTATGACCACCAAAAAATGATAGAGAAGGGTCCCCCCTTTGCATTAAAATTGAAAAATTTTGAAAATTTTTTTCGCGATTTTTTGACTTTATTTTGTATATTTGGGTGCGCTGATAACGAATCAACCATTGTTAACGCGATCGGACGCGTACTTTTTAAACTACAGCGTTTTGAAAATTGCATAAATTTAGAAAGTTTGAAAAATTCATTTTTTTTTCTAATTTTTTTCGAATTTTATATAACTGATAGGTTATTTTTATAGATTTTGCGCTGCTGATTACGGAGAACTAAAAAATTTTGAGCTACGACCAGTAGTTTAGAAGCTACACCCGTTTTTATGGCCACCAAAAAATGATAGAGAAGGGTCCCCCCTTTGCTTTAAAACTGAAAAATTTTGAAAATTTTTTTCGCGATTTTTCGACTTTATCTACACCCGTTTTTATGGCCACCAAAAAATGATAAAGTAGGCTCCCCCCTTTGCTTTAAAACTGAAAAATTTTGAAATTTTTTTTCGTGATTTTTTGACTTTATCTTATAGATTTCGGTGCCCTAATAACGAATCAACCTTTGTTAACGCGATCGGACGCGTACTTTTTAAACTACAGCGTTTTGAAAATTGCAGAAATTTAGAAAAGTTGAAAAATTCATATTTTTTTCTAAATTTTTTCGAATTTTATATAACTGATAGGTTATATTTATAGATT
The DNA here is from genome assembly GCA_963971135.1 of Stenus bimaculatus. Lineage (NCBI taxonomy): Eukaryota > Metazoa > Arthropoda > Insecta > Coleoptera > Staphylinidae > Stenus > Stenus bimaculatus. Next base: position 24,004,818 of record OZ020180.1, read on the forward strand.
TCCGACCGCTGATTACGGAGAACTAAAAAATTTTGAGCTACGACCAGTAGTTTAGAAGCTACACCCGTTTATATGGCCACCAAAAAATGATAGAGAAGGGTCCCCCCTTTGCTTTAAAACTGAAAAATTTTGAAATTTTTTTTTCCGATTTTTTGACTTTATCTTATAGATTTTAGTTCGCTGATAATGAATCAATCATTGTTAACGCGATCCGACGCGAACTTTTTAAACTACAGCGTTTTGAAAAATGCAAAAATATGGAAAGATTGAAAAATTTATGTTTTTTTTTAAATTTTTTCGAATTTTATATAACTAATAGGTTATATTTATAGATTTCCGACCGCTGATTACGGAGAACTAAAAAATTTTGAGCTACGACCAGTAGTTTAGAAGCTACACCCGTTTTTATGGTCACCAAAAAATGATAGAGAAGGGTCCCCCCTTTGCTTTAAAACTGAAAAATTTTGAAATTTTTTTTCTTGATTTTTTGACTTTATTTTGTATATTTGGGTACGCTGATAACGAATCAACCATTGTTAACGCGATCCGACGCGAACTTTTTAAACTACAGCGTTTTGAAATATGCAAAAATATGGAAAATTTGAAAAATTTATGTTTTTTTTTAAATTTTTTCGAATTTTATATAACTGATAGGTTATATTTATAGATTTCCGACCGCTGATTACGGAGAACTAAAAAATTTTGAGCTACGACCAGTAGTTTAGAAGCTACAGCCGTTTATATGGCCACCAAAAAATGATAGAGAAGGGTCCCCCCTTTGCTTTAAAACTGAAAAATTTTGAAATTTTTTTTCGCGATTTTTTGACTTTATCTTATAGATTTTCGTGCGCTGATAACGAATCAACCATTGTTAACGCGATCGGACGCGTACTTTTTAAACTACAGCGTTTTGAAAATTGCAGAAATTTAGAAAAGTTGAAAAATTCATATTTTTTTCTAAATTTTTTCGAATTTTATATAACTCATAGGTTATATTTATAGATTTCCGACCGCTGATTACGGAGAACTAAAAAATTTTGAGCTACGACCAATAGTTTAGAAGCTACACCCGTTTATATGGCCACCAAAAAATGATAGAGAAGGGTCCCCCCTTTGCTTTAAAACTGAAAAATTTTGAAATTTTTTTTTCCGATTTTTTGACTTTATCTTATAGATTTCAGTTCGCTGATAATGAATCAATCATTGTTAACGCGATCCGACGCGAACTTTTTAAACTACAGCGTTTTGAAAAATGCAAAAATATGGAAAATTTGAAAAATTTATGTTTTTTTTTAAATTTTTTCGAATTTTATATAACTAATAGGTTATATTTATAGATTTCCGACCGCTGATTACGGAGAACTAAAAAATTTTGAGCTACGACCAGTAGTTTAGAAGCTACACCCGTTTTTATGGTCACCAAAAAATGATAGAGAAGGGTCCCCCCTTTGCTTTAAAACTGAAAAATTTTGAAATTTTTTTTCTTGATTTTTTGACTTTATTTTGTATATTTGGGTACGCTGATAACGAATCAACCATTGTTAACGCGATCCGACGCGAACTTTTTAAACTACAGCGTTTTGAAATATGCAAAAATATGGAAAATTTGAAAAATTTATGTTTTTTTTTAAATTTTTTCGAATTTTATATAACTGATAGGTTATATTTATAGATTTCCGACCGCTGATTACGGAGAACTTTAAAATTTTGAGCTACGACCAGTAGTTTAGAAGCTACACCCGTTTATATGGCCACCAAAAAATGATAGAGAAGGGTCCCCCCTTTGCTTTAAAACTGAAAAATTTTGAAATTTTTTTTCGCGATTTTTTGACTTTATCTTATAGATTTTCGTGCGCTGATAACGAATCAACCATTGTTAACGCGATCGGACGCGTACTTTTTAAACTACAGCGTTTTGAAAATTGCAGAAATTTAGAAAAGTTGAAAAATTCATATTTTTTTCTAAATTTTTTCGAATTTTATATAACTCATAGGTTATATTTATAGATTTCCGACCGCTGATTACGGAGAACTAAAAAATTTTGAGCTACGACCAATAGTTTAGAAGCTACACCCGTTTTTATGGCCACCAAAAAATGATAGAGAAGGGTCCCCCCTTAGCTTTAAAACTGAAAAATTTTGAAATTTTTTTCGCGATTTTTTGACTTTATTTTATAGATTTGCGTGCGCTGATAACGCATCAACCATTGTTAACGCGATCGGACGCGCACTTTTTAAACTATAGCGTTTTGAAAATTGCAGAAATTTAGAAAAGTTGAAAAATTCATATTTTTTTCTAAATTTTTTCGAATTTTATATAACTGATAGATTATATTTATAGATTTCCGACCGCTGATTACGGAGAACTAAAAAATTTTGAGCTACGACCAGTAGTTTAGAAGCTACAGCCGTTTTTATGGCCACCAAAAAATGATAGAGAAGGGTCCCCCCTTTGCTTTAAAACTGAAAAATTTTGAAATTTTTTTTCGCGATTTTTTGACTTTATTTTGTATATTTGGGTGCGCTGATAACGAATCAACCATTGTTAACGCGATCCGACGCTAACTTTTAAAACTACAGCGTTTTGAAAAATGCAAAAATATGGAAAATTTGAAAAATTTATGTTTTTTTTTAAATTTTTTCGAATTTTATATAACTGATAGGTTATATTTATAGATTTCCGACCGCTGATTACGGAGAACTAAAAAATTTTGAGCTACGACCAGTAGTTTAGAAGCTACACCCGTTTTTATGGCCACCAAAAAAGGATAGAGAAGGGTCCCCCCTTTGCTTTAAAACTGAAAAATTTTGAAATTTTTTTTCCGATTTTTTGACTTTATCTTATAGATTTCAGTTCGCTGATAATGAATCAATCATTGTTAACGCGATCCGACGCGAACTTTTTAAACTACAGCGTTTTGAAAAATGCAAATATATGGAAAATTTGAAAAATTCATTTTTTTTCTAAATTTTTCGAATTTTATATAACTCATAGGTTATGTTTATAGATTTTGCGCTGCTGATTACGGCGAACTAAAAAATTTTGAGCTACGACCAATAGTTTAGAAGCTACACCCGTTTTTATGGCCACCAAAAAATGATAGAGAAGGTAACCCCCTTTGCTTTAAAACTGAAAAATTTTGAAAATATTTTTCGCGATTTTTTGACTTTATCTTATAGATTTGGGATCGCTGATAACGCATCAACCATTGTTAAACTACAGCGTTTTGAAAATTGCAGAAATTTAAAAAAGTTGAAAAATTCATATTTTTTTCTAAATTTTTTCGAATTTTATATAACTGATAGGTTATATTTATAGATTTCCGACCGCTGATTACGGAGAACTAAAAAATTTTGAGCTACGACCAGTAGTTTAGAAGCTACAGCCGTTTTTATGGCCACCAAAAAATGATAGAGAAGGGTCCCCCCTTTGCTTTAAAACTGAAAAATTTTGAAATTTTTTTTCGCGATTTTTTGACTTTATTTTGTATATTTGGGTGCGCTGATAACGAATCAACCATTGTTAACGCGATCCGACGCTAACTTTTAAAACTACAGCGTTTTGAAAAATGCAAAAATATGGAAAATTTGAAAAATTTATGTTTTTTTTTAAATTTTTTCGAATTTTATATAACTGATAGGTTATATTTATAGATTTCCGACCGCTGATTACGGAGAACTAAAAAATTTTGAGCTACGACCAGTAGTTTAGAAGCTACACCCGTTTTTATGGCCACCAAAAAAGGATAGAGAAGGGTCCCCCCTTTGCTTTAAAACTGAAAAATTTTGAAATTTTTTTTCCGATTTTTTGACTTTATCTTATAGATTTCAGTTCGCTGATAATGAATCAATCATTGTTAACGCGATCCGACGCGAACTTTTTAAACTACAGCGTTTTGAAAAATGCAAATATATGGAAAATTTGAAAAATTCATTTTTTTTCTAAATTTTTCGAATTTTATATAACTCATAGGTTATGTTTATAGATTTTGCGCTGCTGATTACGGCGAACTAAAAAATTTTGAGCTACGACCAATAGTTTAGAAGCTACACCCGTTTTTATGGCCACCAAAAAATGATAGAGAAGGGAACCCCCTTTGCTTTAAAACTGAAAAATTTTGAAAATATTTTTCGCGATTTTTTGACTTTATCTTATAGATTTGGGATCGCTGATAACGCATCAACCATTGTTAAACTACAGCGTTTTGAAAATTGCAGAAATTTAAAAAAGTTGAAAAATTCATATTTTTTTCTAAATTTTTTCGAATTTTATATAACTGATAGGTTATATTTATAGATTTCCGACCGCTGATTACAAAGAACTAAAAAATTTTGAGCTACGACCAGTAGTTTAGAAGCTACACCCGTTTTTATGGCCACCAAAAAATGATAGAGAAGGGTCTCCCCCCTTTGCTTTAAAACTGAAAAATTTTGAAATTTTTTTTCGCGATTTTTTGACTTTATTTTATGGATTTGCGTTAGCTGATAACGAATCAACCATTGTTAACGCGATCGGACGCGTACTTATTAAACTACACCGTTTTGAAAATTGCAGAAATTTTGAAAGTTTAAAAATTCATATTTTTTTCTATTTTTTTTTTCGAATTTTATATAACTGATAGGTTATATTTATAGATTTTGCGCTGCTGATTACGGAGAACTAAAAAATTTTGAGCTACGACCAAGTAGTTTAGAAGCTACACCCGTTTTTATGGCCACCAAAAAATGATAGAGAAGGGTTCCCCCCTTTGCTTTAAAACTGAAAAATTTTGAAATTTTTTTTCGCTATTTTTTGACTTTATTTTGTATATTTGAGTGCGCTGATAACGAATCAACCATTGTTAACGCGATCTGACGCGTACTTCTTAAACTACAGCGTTTTGAAAATTGCAGAAATTTAGAAAAGTTGAAAAATTCAATTTTTTTTCTACAGCTACAGCCGTTTTTATGGCCACCAAAAAATGATAGAGAAGGGTCCCCCCTTTGCTTTAAAACTGAAAAATTTTGAAATTTTTTTTTTCTGATTTTTTGACTTTATCTTATAGATTTCAGTTCGCTGATAATGAATCAATCATTGTTAACGCGATCCGACGCGAACTTTTTAAACTACAGCGTTTTGAAAAATGCAAAAATATGGAAAATTTGAAAAATTTATGTTTTTTTTTAAATTTTTTCGAATTTTATATAACTTATAGGTAATATTCATAGATTTCCGACCGCTGATTACGGAGAACTAAAAAAATTTGAGCTACGACCAGTAGTTTAGAAGCTACACCCGTTTTTATGGCCACCAAAAAATGATAGAGAAGGGTCCCCCCTTTGCTTTAAAACTGAAAAATTTTGAAATTTTTTTTCGCGATTTTTTGACTTTATCTTATAGATTTCAGTTCGCTGATAACGAATCAACCATTGTTAACGCGATCCGACGCGAACTTTTTAAACTACAGCGTTTTGAAAAATGCAAAAATATGGAAAATTTGAAAAATTCATATTTTTTTCTAATTTTTTTCGAATTTTATATAACTGATAGGTTACATTTACAGATTTGGGACTGCTGATTACGGAGAACTAAAAAATTTTGAGCTACGACCAGTAGTTTAGAAGCTACACCCGTTTTTATGGCCACCAAAAAATGATAGAGACGGGTCCCCCCTTTGCTTTAAAACTGAAAAATTTTGAAATTTTTTTTCTTGATTTTTTGACTTTATTTTGTATATTTGGATGCGCTGATAACGAATCAACCATTGTTATCGCGATCCGACGCGAACTTTTTAAACTACAGCGTTTTGAAAAATGCAAAAATATGGAAAATTTGAAAAATTTATTTTTTTTTTTAAATTTTTTCGAATTTTATATAACTGATAGGTTATATTTATAGATTTCCGACCGCTGATTACGGAGAACTAAAAAATTTTGAGCTACGACCAGTAGTTTAGAAGCTACACCCGTTTATATGGCCACCAAAAAATGATAGAGAAGGGTCCCCCCTTTGCTTTAAAACTGAAAAATTTTGAAATTTTTTTTCGCGATTTTTTGTCTTTATTTTGTATATGTGGGTGCGCTGATAACGAATCAACCATTGTTAACGCGATCGGACGCGTACTTTTTAAACTACAGCGTTTTGAAAAATGCAAAAATATGGAAAATTTGAAAAATTTATGTTTTTTTTTAATTTTTTTCGAATTTTATATAACTAATAGGTTATATTTATAGATTTCCGACCGCTGATTACGGAGAACTAAAAAATTTTGAGCTACAACCAGTAGTTTAGAAGCTACACCCGTTTATATGGCCACCAAAAAATGATAGAGAAGGGTCCCCCCTTTGCTTTAAAACTGAAAAATTTTGAAATTTTTTTTCGCGATTTTTTGACTTTATTTTGTATATTTGGGTGCGCTGATAACGAATCAACCATTGTTAACGCGATCCGACGCGAACTTTTTAAACTACAGCGTTTTGAAAAATGCAAAAATATGGAAAATTCATATTTTTTTCTAATTTTTTTCGAATTTTATATAACTGATAGGTTATATTTATTTATGCTTTAAAACTGAAAAATTTTGAAATTTTTTTTCTTGATTTTTTGACTTTATTTTGTATACTTGGGTGCGCTGATAACGAATCAACCATTGTTATCGCGATCCGACGCGAACTTTTTAAACTACAGCGTTTTGAAAAATGCAAAAATATGGAAAATTTGAAAAATTTATTTTTTTTTTTAAATTTTTTCGAATTTTATATAACTGATAGGTTATATTTATAGATTTCCGACCGCTGATTACGGAGAACTAAAAAATTTTGTGCTACGACCAGTAGTTTAGAAGCTACAGCCTTTTTTATGGCCACCAAAAAATGATAGAGAAGGGTCCCCCCTTTGCTTTAAAACTGAAAAATTTTGAAATTTTTTTTCCCGATTTTTTGACTTAATCTTATAGATTTCAGTTCGCTGATAACGAATCAACCATTGTTAACGCGATCCGACGCGAACTTTTTAAACTACAGCGTTTTGAAAAATGCAAAAATATGGAAAATTCATATTTTTTTCTAATTTTTTTCGAATTTTATATAACTGATAGGTTATATTTATTTATGCTTTAAAACTGAAAAATTTTGAAATTTTTTTTCTTGATTTTTTGACTTTATTTTGTATACTTGGGTGCGCTGATAACGAATCAACCATTGTTATCGCGATCCGACGCGAACTTTTTAAACTACAGCGTTTTGAAAAATGCAAAAATATGGAAAATTTGAAAAATTCATATTTTTTTCTAATTTTTTTCGAATTTTATATAACTGATAGGTTATATTTATAGATTTCCGACCGCTGATTACGGAGAACTAAAAAATTTTGAGCTACGACCAGTAGTTTAGAAGCTACACCCGTTTATATGGCCACCAAAAAATGATAGAGAAGGGTCCCCCCTTTGCTTTAAAACTGAAAAATTTTGAAATTTTTTTTCGCGATTTTTTGACTTTATCTTATAGATTTCAGTTCGCTGCTAACGAATCAACCATTGTTAACGCGATCCGACGCGAACTTTTTAAACTACAGCGTTTTGAAAAATGCAAAAATATGGAAAATTTGAAAAATTTATGTTTTTTTTTAATTTTTTTCGAATTTTATATAACTAATAGGTTATATTTATAGATTTCCGACCGCTGATTACGGAGAACTAAAAAATTTTGAGCTACAACCAGTAGTTTAGAAGCTACACCCGTTTATATGGCCACCAAAAAATGATAGAGAAGGGTCCCCCCTTTGCTTTAAAACTGAAAAATTTTGAAATTTTTTTTCGCGATTTTTTGACTTTATTTTGTATATTTGGGTGCGCTGATAACGAATCAACCATTGTTAACGCGATCCGACGCGAACTTTTTAAACTACAGCGTTTTGAAAAATGCAAAAATATGGAAAATTCATATTTTTTTCTAATTTTTTTCGAATTTTATATAACTGATAGGTTATATTTATTTATGCTTTAAAACTGAAAAATTTTGAAATTTTTTTTCTTGATTTTTTGACTTTATTTTGTATACTTGGGTGCGCTGATAACGAATCAACCATTGTTATCGCGATCCGACGCGAACTTTTTAAACTACAGCGTTTTGAAAAATGCAAAAATATGGAAAATTTGAAAAATTTATTTTTTTTTTTAAATTTTTTCGAATTTTATATAACTGATAGGTTATATTTATAGATTTCCGACCGCTGATTACGGAGAACTAAAAAATTTTGTGCTACGACCAGTAGTTTAGAAGCTACAGCCTTTTTTATGGCCACCAAAAAATGATAGAGAAGGGTCCCCCCTTTGCTTTAAAACTGAAAAATTTTGAAATTTTTTTTCCCGATTTTTTGACTTAATCTTATAGATTTCAGTTCGCTGATAACGAATCAACCATTGTTAACGCGATCCGACGCGAACTTTTTAAACTACAGCGTTTTGAAAAATGCAAAAATATGGAAAATTCATATTTTTTTCTAATTTTTTTCGAATTTTATATAACTGATAGGTTATATTTATTTATGCTTTAAAACTGAAAAATTTTGAAATTTTTTTTCTTGATTTTTTGACTTTATTTTGTATACTTGGGTGCGCTGATAACGAATCAACCATTGTTATCGCGATCCGACGCGAACTTTTTAAACTACAGCGTTTTGAAAAATGCAAAAATATGGAAAATTTGAAAAATTCATATTTTTTTCTAATTTTTTTCGAATTTTATATAACTGATAGGTTATATTTATAGATTTCCGACCGCTGATTACGGAGAACTAAAAAATTTTGAGCTACGACCAGTAGTTTAGAAGCTACACCCGTTTATATGGCCACCAAAAAATGATAGAGAAGGGTCCCCCCTTTGCTTTAAAACTGAAAAATTTTGAAATTTTTTTTCGCGATTTTTTGACTTTATCTTATAGATTTCAGTTCGCTGCTAACGAATCAACCATTGTTAACGCGATCCGACGCGAACTTTTTAAACTACAGCGTTTTGAAAAATGCAAAAATATGGAAAATTTGAAAAATTCATATTTTTTTCTAATTTTTTTCGAATTTTATATAACTGATAGGTTATATTTATAGATTTCCGACCGCTGATTACGGAGAACTAAAAAATTTTGAGCTACGACCAGTAGTTTAGAAGCTACACCCGTTTATATGGCCACCAAAAAATGATAGAGAAGGGTCCCCCCTTTGCTTTAAAACTGAAAAATTTTGAAATTTTTTTTCGCGATTTTTTGACTTTATCTTATAGATTTCAGTTCGCTGCTAACGAATCAACCATTGTTAACGCGATCCGACGCGAACTTTTTAAACTACAGCGTTTTGAAAAATGCAAAAATATGGAAAATTTGAAAAATTTATGTTTTTTTTTTAATTTTTTCGAATTTTATATAACTGATAGGTTATATTTATAGATTTCCGACCGCTGATTACGGAGAACTAAAAAATTTTGAGCTACGACCAGTAGTTTAGAAGCTACACCCGTTTATATGGCCACCAAAAAATGATAGAGAAGGGTCCCCCCTTTGCTTTAAAACTGAAAAATTTTGAAATTTTTTTTCCCGATTTTTTGACTTTATCTTATAGATTTCAGTTCGCTGATAATGAATCAATCATTGTTAACGCGATCCGACGTGAACTTTTTAAACTACAGCGTTTTGAAAAATGCAAAAATATGGAAAATTTGAAAAATTTATGTTTGTTTTTAAATTTTTTCGAATTTTATATAACTGATAAGTTATATTTATAGATTTCCGACCGCTGATTACGGAGAACTAAAAAATTTTGAGCTACGATCAGTAGTTTAGAAGCTACAGCCGTTTTTATGGCCACCAAAAAATGATAGAGAAGGGTCCCCCCTTTGCTTTAAAACTGAAAAATTTTGAAAATTTTTTTCGCGATTTTTTGACTTTATCTTATAGATTTGCGTGCGCTGATAACGAATCAACCATTGTTAACGCGATCGGACGCGTACTTTTTAAACTACAGCGTTTTGAAAATTGCAAAAATTTAGAAAAGTTGAAAAATTCATTTTTTTTTCTAATTTTTTTCGAATTTCATATAACTAATAGGTTATATTTATAGATTTTGCGCTGCTGATTACGGAGAACTAAAAAATTTTGAGCTACGACCAGTAGTTTAGAAGCTACACCCGTTTATATGGCCACCAAAAAATGATAGAGAAGGGTCCCCCCTTTGCTTTAAAACTGAAAAATTTTGAAATTTTTTTTCGCGATTTTTTGACTTAATCTTATAGATTTGCGTGCGCTGATAACGAATCAACCATTGTTAACGCGATCGGACGCGTACTTTTTAAACTACAGCGTTTTGAAAATTGCAAAAATTTAGAAAAGTTGAAAAATTCATTTTTTTTTCTAATTTTTTTCGAATTTCATATAACTGATAGGTTATATTTATAGATTTTGCGCTGCTGATTACGGAGAACTAAAAAATTTTGAGCTACGACCAGTAGTTTAGAAGCTACAGCCGTTTTTATGGCCACCAAAAAATGATAGAGAAGGGTCCCCCCTTTGCTTTAAAACTGAAAAATTTTGAAAATTTTTTTCGCGATTTTTTGACTTTATCTTATAGATTTGCGTGCGCTGATAACGAATCAACCATTGTTAACGCGATCGGACGCGTACTTTTTAAACTACAGCGTTTTGAAAATTGCAAAAATTTAGAAAAGTTGAAAAATTCATTTTTTTTTCTAATTTTTTTCGAATTTCATATAACTGATAGGTTATATTTATAGATTTTGCGCTGCTGATTACGGAGAACTAAAAAATTTTGAGCTACGACCAGTAGTTTAGAAGCTACACCCGTTTATATGTCCACCAAAAAATGATAGAGAAGGGTCCCCCCTTTGCTTTAAAACTGAAAAATTTTGAAATTTTTTTTCGCGATTTTTTGACTTTATCTTATAGATTTTAGTTCGCTGATAACGAATCAAACTTTGTTAACGCGATCCGACGCGAACTTTTTAAACTACAGCGTTTTGAAAAATGCAAAAATATGGAAAATTTGAAAAATTTATGTTTTTTTTTTTATTTTTTCGAATTTTATATAACTGATAGGTTATATTTATAGATTTCCGACCGCTGATTACGGAGAACTAAAAAATTTTGAGCTACGACCAGTAGTTTAGAAGCTACACCCGTTTTTATGGCCACCAAAAAATGATAGAGAAGGGTCCCCCCTTTGCTTTAAAACTGAAAAATTTTGAAATTTTTTTTCCCGATTTTTTGACTTTATCTTATAGATTTCAGTTCGCTGATAATGAATCAATCATTGTTAACGCGATCCGACGTGAACTTTTTAAACTACAGCGTTTTGAAAAATGCAAAAATATGGAAAATTTGAAAAATTTATGTTTTTTTTTAAATTTTTTCGAATTTTATATAACTGATAAGTTATATTTATAGATTTCCGACCGCTGATTACGGAGAACTAAAAAATTTTGAGCTACGATCAGTAGTTTAGAAGCTACACCCGTTTATATGGCCACCAAAAAATGATAGAGAAGGGTCCCCCCTTTGCTTTAAAACTGAAAAATTTTGAAATTTTTTTTCGCGATTTTTTGACTTTATCTTATAGATTTTAGTTCGCTGATAACGGATCAACCTTTGTTAACGCGATCCGACGCGAACTTTTGAAACTACAGCGTTTTGAAAAATGCAAAAATATGGAAAATTTGAAAAATTTATGTTTTTTTTTTAATTTTTTCGAATTTTATATAACTGATAGGTTATATTTATAGATTTCCGACCGCTGATTACGGAGAACTAAAAAATTTTGAGCTACGATCAGTAGTTTAGAAGCTACACCCGTTTATATGGCCACCAAAAAATGATAGAGAAGGGTCCCCCCTTTGCTTTAAAACTGAAAAATTTTGAAATTTTTTTTCGCGATTTTTTGACTTTATCTTATAGATTTTAGTTCGCTGATAACGGATCAACCTTTGTTAACGCGATCCGACGCGAACTTTTGAAACTACAGCGTTTTGAAAAATGCAAAAATATGGAAAATTTGAAAAATTTATGTTTTTTTTTTAATTTTTTCGAATTTTATATAACTGATAGGTTATATTTATAGATTTCCGACCGCTGATTACGGAGAACTAAAAAATTTTGAGCTACGACCAGTAGTTTAGAAGCTACACCCGTTTTTATGGCCACCAAAAAATGATAGAGAAGGGTCCCCCCTTTGCTTTAAAACTGAAAAATTTTGAAATTTTTTTTCCCGATTTTTTGACTTTATCTTATAGATTTCAGTTCGCTGATAATGAATCAATCATTGTTAACGCGATCCGACGTGAACTTTTTAAACTACAGCGTTTTGAAAAATGCAAAAATATGGAAAATTTGAAAAATTTATGTTTTTTTTTAAATTTTTTCGAATTTTATATAACTGATAAGTTATATTTATAGATTTCCGACCGCTGATTACGGAGAACTAAAAAATTTTGAGCTGCGATCAGTAGTTTAGAAGCTACAGCCGTTTTTATGGCCACTAAAAAATGATAGAGAAGGGTCCCCCCTTTGCTTTAAAACTGAAAAATTTTGAAATTTTTTTTCCCGATTTTTTGACTTTATCTTATAGATTTCAGTTCGCTGATAATGAATCAATCATTGTTAACGCGATCCGACGTGAACTTTTTAAACTACAGCGTTTTGAAAAATGCAAAAATATGGAAAATTTGAAAAATTTATGTTTTTTTTTAAATTTTTTCGAATTTTATATAACTGATAAGTTATATTTATAGATTTCCGACCGCTGATTACGGAGAACTAAAATATTTTGAGCTACGACCAGTAGTTTAGAAGCTACACCCGTTTTTATGGCCACCAAAAAATGATAGATAAGGGTCCCCCCTTTGCTTTAAAACTGAAAAATTTTGAAATTTTTTTTCCCGATTTTTTGACTTTATCTTATAGATTTCAGTTCGCTGATAATGAATCAATCATTGTTAACGCGATCCGACGTGAACTTTTTAAACTACAGCGTTTTGAAAAATGCAAAAATATGGAAAATTTGAAAAATTTATGTTTTTTTTTAAATTTTTTCGAATTTTATATAACTGATAAGTTATATTTATAGATTTCCGACCGCTGATTACGGAGAACTAAAAAATTTTGAGCTACGATCAGTAGTTTAGAAGCTACAGCCGTTTTTATGGCCACCAAAAAATGATAGAGAAGGGTCCCCCCTTTGCTTTAAAACTGAAAAATTTTGAAAATTTTTTTCGCGATTTTTTGACTTTATCTTATAGATTTGCGTGCGCTGATAACGAATCAACCATTGTTAACGCGATCGGACGCGTACTTTTTAAACTACAGCGTTTTGAAAATTGCAAAAATTTAGAAAAGTTGAAAAATTCATTTTTTTTTTTAATTTTTTTCGAATTTCATATAACTGATAGGTTATATTTATAGATTTTGCGCTGCTGATTACGGAGAACTAAAAAATTTTGAGCTACTACCAGTAGTTTAGAAGCTACACCCGTTTATATGGCCACCAAAAAATGATAGAGAAGGGTCCCCCCTTTGCTTTAAAACTGAAAAATTTTGAAATTTTTTTTCCCGATTTTTTGACTTTATCTTATAGATTTCAGTTCGCTGATACTGAATCAATCATTGTTAACGCGATCCGACGTGAACTTTTTAAACTACAGCGTTTTGAAAAATTCAAAAATATGGAAAATTTGAAAAATTTATGTTTTTTTTTAAATTTTTTCGAATTTTATATAACTGATAAGTTATATTTATAGATTTCCGACCGCTGATTACGGAGAACTAAAAAATTTTGAGCTACGATCAGTAGTTTAGAAGCTACAGCCGTTTTTATGGCCACCAAAAAATGATAGAGAAGGGTCCCCCCTTTGCTTTAAAACTGAAAAATTTTGAAATTTTTTTCGCGATTTTTTGACTTAATCTTATAGATTTGCGTGCGCTGATAACGAATCAACCATTGTTAACGCGATCGGACGCGTACTTTTTAAACTACAGCGTTTTGAAAATTGCAAACATTTAGAAAAGTTGAAAAATTCATTTTTTTTTCTAATTTTTTTCGAATTTCATATAACTGATAGGTTATATTTATAGATTTTGCGCTGCTGATTACGGGAACTAAAAAATTTTGAGCTACGACCAGTAGTTTAGAAGCTACACCCGTTTATATGGCCACCAAAAAATGATAGAGAAGGGTCCCCCCTTTGCTTTAAAACTGAAAAATTTTGAAATTTTTTTTCGCGATTTTTTGACTTAATCTTATAGATTTGCGTGCGCTGATAACGAATCAACCATTGTTATCGCGATCCGACGCGAACTTTTTAAACTACAGCGTTTTGAAAAATGCAAAAATATGGAAAATTTGAAAAACTTATGTTTTTTTTAAATTTTTTCGAATTTTATATAACTGATAGGTTATATTTATAGATTTCCGACCGCTGATTACGGAGAACTAAAAAATTTTGAGCTACGACCAGTAGTTTAGAAGCTACACCCGTTTTTATGGCCACCAAAAAATGATAGAGAAGGGTCCCCCCTTTGCTTTAAAACTGAAAAATTTTGAAATTTTTTTTCCCGATTTTTTGACTTTATCTTATAGATTTCAGTTCGATGATAATGAATCAATCATTGTTAACGCGATCCGACGCGAACTTTTTAAACTACAGCGTTTTGAAAAATGCAAAAATATGGAAAATTTGAAAAATTTATGTTTTTTTTTTAATTTTTTCGAATTTTATATAACTGATAGGTTATATTTATAGATTTCCGACCGCTGACTACGGAGAACTAAAAAATTTTGAGCTACGACCAGTAGTTTAGAAGCTACACCCGTTTTTATGGCCACCAAAAAATGATAGAGAAGGGTCCCCCCTTTGCTTTAAAACTGAAAAATTTTGAAATTTTTTTTCCCGATTTTTTGACTTTATCTTATAGATTTGCGTGCGCTGATAACGAATCAACCATTGTTAACGCGATCGGACGCGTACTTTTTAAACTACAGCGTTTTGAAAATTGCAAAAATTTAGAAAAGTTGAAAAATTCATTTTTTTCTCTAATTTTTTTCGAATCTCATATAACTGATAGGTTATATTTATAGATTTTGCGCTGCTGATTACGGAGAACTAAAAAATTTTGAGCTACGACTAGTAGTTTAGAAGCTACACCCGTTTTTATGGCCACCAAAAAATGATAAAGAAGGGTCCCCCCTTTGCTTTAAAACTGAAAAATTTTGAAATTTTTTTTCGCGATTTTTTGACTTAATCTTATAGATTTGCGTGCGCTGATAACGAATCAACCATTGTTAACGCGATCGGACTCGTACTTTTTAAACTACAGCGTTTTGAAAATTGCAAAAATTTAGAAAAGTTGAAAAATTCATTTTTTTTTCTAATTTTTTTCGAATTTCATATAACTGATAGGTTATATTTATAGATTTTGCGCTGCTGATTACGGAGAACTAAAAAATTTTGAGCTACGACCAGTAGTTTAGAAGCTACACCCGTTTTTATGGCCACCAAAAAATGATAGAGAAGGGTCCCCCCTTTGCTTTAAAACTGAAAAATTTTGAAATTTTTTTTCGCGATTTTTTGACTTTATCTTATAGATTTTAGTTCGCTGATAACGGATCAACCTTTGTTAACGCGATCCGACGCGAACTTTTTAAACTACAGCGTTTTGAAAAATGCAAAAATATGGAAAATTTGAAAAATTTATGTTTTTTTTTTAATTTTTTCGAATTTTATATAACTGATAGGTTATATTTATAGATTTCCGACCGCTGATTACGGAGAACTAAAAAATTTTGAGCTACGACCAGTAGTTTAGAAGCTACACCCGTTTTTATGGCCACCAAAAAATGATAGAGAAGGGTCCCCCCTTTGCTTTAAAACTGAAAAATTTTGAAATTTTTTTTCCCGATTTTTTGACTTTATCTTATAGATTTCAGTTCGCTGATAATGAATCAATCATTGTTAACGCGATCCGACGTGAACTTTTTAAACTACAGCGTTTTGAAAAATTCAAAAATATGGAAAATTTGAAAAATTTATGTTTTTTTTTAAATTTTTTCGAATTTTATATAACTGATAAGTTATATTTATAGATTTCCGACCGCTGATTACGGAGAACTAAAAAATTTTGAGCTACGATCAGTAGTTTAGAAGCTACAGCCGTTTTTATGGCCACCAAAAAATGATAGAGAAGGGTCCCCCCTTTGCTTTAAAACTGAAAAATTTTGAAATTTTTTTTCCCGATTTTTTGACTTTATCTTATAGATTTGCGTGCGCTGATAACGAATCAACCATTGTTAACGCGATCGGACGCGTACTTTTTAAACTACAGCGTTTTGAAAATTGCAAAAATTTAGAAAAGTTGAAAAATTCATTTTTTTCTCTAATTTTTTTCGAATCTCATATAACTGATAGGTTATATTTATAGATTTTGCGCTGCTGATTACGGAGAACTAAAAAATTTTGAGCTACGACTAGTAGTTTAGAAGCTACACCCGTTTTTATGGCCACCAAAAAATGATAAAGAAGGGTCCCCCCTTTGCTTTAAAACTGAAAAATTTTGAAATTTTTTTTCGCGATTTTTTGACTTAATCTTATAGATTTGCGTGCGCTGATAACGAATCAACCATTGTTATCGCGATCAGACGCGAACTTTTTAAACTACAGCGTTTTGAAAAATGCAAAAATATGGAAAATTTGAAAAACTTATGTTTTTTTTAAATTTTTTCGAATTTTATATAACTGATAGGTTATATTTATAGATTTCCGACCGCTGATTACGGAGAACTAAAAAATTTTGAGCTACGACCAGTAGTTTAGAAGCTACACCCGTTTTTATGGCCACCAAAAAATGATAGAGAAGGGTCCCCCCTTTGCTTTAAAACTGAAAAATTTTGAAATTTTTTTTCCCGATTTTTTGACTTTATCTTATAGATTTCAGTTCGATGATAATGAATCAATCATTGTTAACGCGATCCGACGCGAACTTTTTAAACTACAGCGTTTTGAAAAATGCAAAAATATGGAAAATTTGAAAAATTTATGTTTTTTTTTTAATTTTTTCGAATTTTATATAACTGATAGGTTATATTTATAGATTTCCGACCGCTGATTACGGAGAACTAAAAAATTTTGAGCTACGACCAGTAGTTTAGAAGCTACACCCGTTTTTATGGCCACCAAAAAATGATAGAGAAGGGTCCCCCCTTTGCTTTAAAACTGAAAAATTTTGAAATTTTTTTTCGCGATTTTTTGACTTTATCTTATAGATTTCAGTTCGCTGATAATGAATCAATCATTGTTAACGCGATCCGACGTGAACTTTTTAAACTACAGCGTTTTGAAAAATGCAAAAATATGGAAAATTTGAAAAATTTATGTTTTTTTTTAAATTTTTTCGAATTTTATATAACTGATAAGTTATATTTATAGATTTCCGACCGCTGATTACGGAGAACTAAAAAATTTTGAGCCACGATCAGTAATTTAGAAGCTACAGCCGTTTTTATGGCCACCAAAAAATGATAGAGAAGAGTCTTCCCTTTGCTTTAAAACTGAAAAATTTTGAAATTTTTTTTCGCGATTTTTTGACTTTATCTTATAGATTTTAGTTCGCTGATAACGGATCAACCTTTGTTAACGCGATCCGACGCGAACTTTTGAAACTACAGCGTTTTGAAAAATGCAAAAATATGGAAAATTTGAAAAATTTATGTTTTTTTTTTAATTTTTTCGAATTTTATATAACTGATAGGTTATATTTATAGATTTCCGACCGCTGATTACGGAGAACTAAAAAATTTTGAGCTACGATCAGTAGTTTAGAAGCTACACCCGTTTATATGGCCACCAAAAAATGATAGAGAAGGGTCCCCCCTTTGCTTTAAAACTGAAAAATTTTGAAATTTTTTTTCGCGATTTTTTGACTTTATCTTATAGATTTTAGTTCGCTGATAACGGATCAACCTTTGTTAACGCGATCCGACGCGAACTTTTGAAACTACAGCGTTTTGAAAAATGCAAAAATATGGAAAATTTGAAAAATTTATGTTTTTTTTTTAATTTTTTCGAATTTTATATAACTGATAGGTTATATTTATAGATTTCCGACCGCTGATTACGGAGAACTAAAAAATTTTGAGCTACGACCAGTAGTTTAGAAGCTACACCCGTTTTTATGGCCACCAAAAAATGATAGAGAAGGGTCCCCCCTTTGCTTTAAAACTGAAAAATTTTGAAATTTTTTTTCCCGATTTTTTGACTTTATCTTATAGATTTCAGTTCGCTGATAATGAATCAATCATTGTTAACGCGATCCGACGTGAACTTTTTAAACTACAGCGTTTTGAAAAATGCAAAAATATGGAAAATTTGAAAAATTTATGTTTTTTTTTAAATTTTTTCGAATTTTATATAACTGATAAGTTATATTTATAGATTTCCGACCGCTGATTACGGAGAACTAAAAAATTTTGAGCTGCGATCAGTAGTTTAGAAGCTACAGCCGTTTTTATGGCCACTAAAAAATGATAGAGAAGGGTCCCCCCTTTGCTTTAAAACTGAAAAATTTTGAAATTTTTTTTCCCGATTTTTTGACTTTATCTTATAGATTTCAGTTCGCTGATAATGAATCAATCATTGTTAACGCGATCCGACGTGAACTTTTTAAACTACAGCGTTTTGAAAAATGCAAAAATATGGAAAATTTGAAAAATTTATGTTTTTTTTTAAATTTTTTCGAATTTTATATAACTGATAAGTTATATTTATAGATTTCCGACCGCTGATTACGGAGAACTAAAAAATTTTGAGCTACGACCAGTAGTTTAGAAGCTACACCCGTTTTTATGGCCACCAAAAAATGATAGATAAGGGTCCCCCCTTTGCTTTAAAACTGAAAAATTTTGAAATTTTTTTTCCCGATTTTTTGACTTTATCTTATAGATTTCAGTTCGCTGATAATGAATCAATCATTGTTAACGCGATCCGACGTGAACTTTTTAAACTACAGCGTTTTGAAAAATGCAAAAATATGGAAAATTTGAAAAATTTATGTTTTTTTTTAAATTTTTTCGAATTTTATATAACTGATAAGTTATATTTATAGATTTCCGACCGCTGATTACGGAGAACTAAAAAATTTTGAGCTACGATCAGTAGTTTAGAAGCTACAGCCGTTTTTATGGCCACCAAAAAATGATAGAGAAGGGTCCCCCCTTTGCTTTAAAACTGAAAAATTTTGAAAATTTTTTTCGCGATTTTTTGACTTTATCTTATAGATTTGCGTGCGCTGATAACGAATCAACCATTGTTAACGCGATCGGACGCGTACTTTTTAAACTACAGCGTTTTGAAAATTGCAAAAATTTAGAAAAGTTGAAAAATTCATTTTTTTTTCTAATTTTTTTCGAATTTCATATAACTGATAGGTTATATTTATAGATTTTGCGCTGCTGATTACGGAGAACTAAAAAATTTTGAGCTACTACCAGTAGTTTAGAAGCTACACCCGTTTATATGGCCACCAAAAAATGATAGAGAAGGGTCCCCCCTTTGCTTTAAAACTGAAAAATTTTGAAATTTTTTTTCCCGATTTTTTGACTTTATCTTATAGATTTCAGTTCGCTGATACTGAATCAATCATTGTTAACGCGATCCGACGTGAACTTTTTAAACTACAGCGTTTTGAAAAATTCAAAAATATGGAAAATTTGAAAAATTTATGTTTTTTTTTAAATTTTTTCGAATTTTATATAACTGATAAGTTATATTTATAGATTTCCGACCGCTGATTACGGAGAACTAAAAAATTTTGAGCTACGATCAGTAGTTTAGAAGCTACAGCCGTTTTTATGGCCACCAAAAAATGATAGAGAAGGGTCCCCCCTTTGCTTTAAAACTGAAAAATTTTGAAATTTTTTTCGCGATTTTTTGACTTAATCTTATAGATTTGCGTGCGCTGATAACGAATCAACCATTGTTAACGCGATCGGACGCGTACTTTTTAAACTACAGCGTTTTGAAAATTGCAAAAATTTAGAAAAGTTGAAAAATTCATTTTTTTTTCTAATTTTTTTCGAATTTCATATAACTGATAGGTTATATTTATAGATTTTGCGCTGCTGATTACGGAGAACTAAAAAATTTTGAGCTACGACCAGTAGTTTAGAAGCTACACCCGTTTATATGGCCACCAAAAAATGATAGAGAAGGGTCCCCCCTTTGCTTTAAAACTGAAAAATTTTGAAATTTTTTTTCGCGATTTTTTGACTTAATCTTATAGATTTGCGTGCGCTGATAACGAATCAACCATTGTTATCGCGATCCGACGCGAACTTTTTAAACTACAGCGTTTTGAAAAATGCAAAAATATGGAAAATTTGAAAAACTTATGTTTTTTTTAAATTTTTTCGAATTTTATATAACTGATAGGTTATATTTATAGATTTCCGACCGCTGATTACGGAGAACTAAAAAATTTTGAGCTACGACCAGTAGTTTAGAAGCTACACCCGTTTTTATGGCCACCAAAAAATGATAGAGAAGGGTCCCCCCTTTGCTTTAAAACTGAAAAATTTTGAAATTTTTTTTCCCGATTTTTTGACTTTATCTTATAGATTTCAGTTCGATGATAATGAATCAATCATTGTTAACGCGATCCGACGCGAACTTTTTAAACTACAGCGTTTTGAAAAATGCAAAAATATGGAAAATTTGAAAAATTTATGTTTTTTTTTTAATTTTTTCGAATTTTATATAACTGATAGGTTATATTTATAGATTTCCGACCGCTGACTACGGAGAACTAAAAAATTTTGAGCTACGACCAGTAGTTTAGAAGCTACACCCGTTTTTATGGCCACCAAAAAATGATAGAGAAGGGTCCCCCCTTTGCTTTAAAACTGAAAAATTTTGAAATTTTTTTTCCCGATTTTTTGACTTTATCTTATAGATTTGCGTGCGCTGATAACGAATCAACCATTGTTAACGCGATCGGACGCGTACTTTTTAAACTACAGCGTTTTGAAAATTGCAAAAATTTAGAAAAGTTGAAAAATTCATTTTTTTCTCTAATTTTTTTCGAATCTCATATAACTGATAGGTTATATTTATAGATTTTGCGCTGCTGATTACGGAGAACTAAAAAATTTTGAGCTACGACTAGTAGTTTAGAAGCTACACCCGTTTTTATGGCCACCAAAAAATGATAAAGAAGGGTCCCCCCTTTGCTTTAAAACTGAAAAATTTTGAAATTTTTTTTCGCGATTTTTTGACTTAATCTTATAGATTTGCGTGCGCTGATAACGAATCAACCATTGTTAACGCGATCGGACTCGTACTTTTTAAACTACAGCGTTTTGAAAATTGCAAAAATTTAGAAAAGTTGAAAAATTCATTTTTTTTTCTAATTTTTTTCGAATTTCATATAACTGATAGGTTATATTTATAGATTTTGCGCTGCTGATTACGGAGAACTAAAAAATTTTGAGCTACGACCAGTAGTTTAGAAGCTACACCCGTGTATATGGCCACCAAAAAATGATAGAGAAGGGTCCCCCCTTTGCTTTAAAACTGAAAAATTTTGAAATTTTTTTTCCCGATTTTTTGACTTTATCTTATAGATTTCAGTTCGCTGATAATGAATCAATCATTGTTAACGCGATCCGACGCGAACTTTTTAAACTACAGCGTTTTGAAAAATGCAAAAATATGGAAAATTTGAAAAATTTATGTTTTTTTTTTAATTTTTTCGAATTTTATATAACTGATAGGTTATATTTATAGATTTCCGACCGCTGATTACGGAGAACTAAAAAATTTTGAGCTACGACCAGTAGTTTAGAAGCTACACCCGTTTTTATGGCCACCAAAAAATGATAGAGAAGGGTCCCCCCTTTGCTTTAAAACTGAAAAATTTTGAAATTTTTTTTCGCGATTTTTTGACTTTATCTTATAGATTTTAGTTCGCTGATAACGGATCAACCTTTGTTAACGCGATCCGACGCGAACTTTTTAAACTACAGCGTTTTGAAAAATGCAAAAATATGGAAAATTTGAAAAATTTATGTTTTTTTTTTAATTTTTTCGAATTTTATATAACTGATAGGTTATATTTATAGATTTCCGACCGCTGATTACGGAGAACTAAAAAATTTTGAGCTACGACCAGTAGTTTAGAAGCTACACCCGTTTTTATGGCCACCAAAAAATGATAGAGAAGGGTCCCCCCTTTGCTTTAAAACTGAAAAATTTTGAAATTTTTTTTCCCGATTTTTTGACTTTATCTTATAGATTTCAGTTCGCTGATAATGAATCAATCATTGTTAACGCGATCCGACGTGAACTTTTTAAACTACAGCGTTTTGAAAAATTCAAAAATATGGAAAATTTGAAAAATTTATGTTTTTTTTTAAATTTTTTCGAATTTTATATAACTGATAAGTTATATTTATAGATTTCCGACCGCTGATTACGGAGAACTAAAAAATTTTGAGCTACGATCAGTAGTTTAGAAGCTACAGCCGTTTTTATGGCCACCAAAAAATGATAGAGAAGGGTCCCCCCTTTGCTTTAAAACTGAAAAATTTTGAAAATTTTTTTCCCGATTTTTTGACTTTATCTTATAGATTTGCGTGCGCTGATAACGAATCAACCATTGTTAACGCGATCGGACGCGTACTTTTTAAACTACAGCGTTTTGAAAATTGCAAAAATTTAGAAAAGTTGAAAAATTCATTTTTTTCTCTAATTTTTTTCGAATCTCATATAACTGATAGGTTATATTTATAGATTTTGCGCTGCTGATTACGGAGAACTAAAAAATTTTGAGCTACTACCAGTAGTTTAGAAGCTACACCCGTTTATATGGCCACCAAAAAATGATAGAGAAGGGTCCCCCCTTTGCTTTAAAACTGAAAAATTTTGAAATTTTTTTTCGCGATTTTTTGACTTAATCTTATAGATTTGCGTGCGCTGATAACGAATCAACCATTGTTATCGCGATCAGACGCGAACTTTTTAAACTACAGCGTTTTGAAAAATGCAAAAATATGGAAAATTTGAAAAACTTATGTTTTTTTTAAATTTTTTCGAATTTTATATAACTGATAGGTTATATTTATAGATTTCCGACCGCTGATTACGGAGAACTAAAAAATTTTGAGCTACGACCAGTAGTTTAGAAGCTACACCCGTTTTTATGGCCACCAAAAAATGATAGAGAAGGGTCCCCCCTTTGCTTTAAAACTGAAAAATTTTGAAATTTTTTTTCCCGATTTTTTGACTTTATCTTATAGATTTCAGTTCGATGATAATGAATCAATCATTGTTAACGCGATCCGACGCGAACTTTTTAAACTACAGCGTTTTGAAAAATGCAAAAATATGGAAAATTTGAAAAATTTATGTTTTTTTTTTAATTTTTTCGAATTTTATATAACTGATAGGTTATATTTATAGATTTCCGACCGCTGATTACGGAGAACTAAAAAATTTTGAGCTACGACCAGTAGTTTAGAAGCTACACCCGTTTTTATGGCCACCAAAAAATGATAGAGAAGGGTCCCCCCTTTGCTTTAAAACTGAAAAATTTTGAAATTTTTTTTCGCGATTTTTTGACTTTATCTTATAGATTTCAGTTCGCTGATAATGAATCAATCATTGTTAACGCGATCCGACGTGAACTTTTTAAACTACAGCGTTTTGAAAAATGCAAAAATATGGAAAATTTGAAAAATTTATGTTTTTTTTTAAATTTTTTCGAATTTTATATAACTGATAAGTTATATTTATAGATTTCCGACCGCTGATTACGGAGAACTAAAAAATTTTGAGCCACGATCAGTAATTTAGAAGCTACAGCCGTTTTTATGGCCACCAAAAAATGATAGAGAAGAGTCTTCCCTTTGCTTTAAAACTGAAAAATTTTGAAATTTTTTTTCGCGATTTTTTGACTTTATCTTATAGATTTTAGTTCGCTGATAACGGATCAACCTTTGTTAACGCGATCCGACGCGAACTTTTTAAACTACAGCGTTTTGAAAAATGCAAAAATATGGAAAATTTGAAAAATTTATGTTTTTTGTTAATTTTTTCGAATTTTATATAACTGATAGGTTATATTTATAGATTTCCGACCGCTGATTACGGAGAACTAAAAAATTTTGAGCTACGACCAGTAGTTTAGAAGCTACGCCCGTTTTTATGGCCACCAAAAAATGATAAAGGGTCCCCCCTTTGCTTTAAAACTGAAAAATTTTGAAATTTTTTTTCCTGATTTTTTGACTTTATCTTATAGATTTCAGTTCGCTGATAATGAATCAATTATTATTAACGCGATCCGACGTGAACTTTTTAAACTACAGCGTTTTGAAAAATGCAAAAATATGGAAAATTTGAAAAATTTATGTTTTTTTTTTTAATTTTTTCGAATTTTATATAACTGATAAGTTATATTTATAGATTTCCGACCGCTGATTACGGAGAACTAAAAAATTTTGAGCTACGATCAGTAGTTTAGAAGCTACAGCCGTTTTTATGGCCACCAAAAAATGATAGAGAAGGGTCTCCCCCCTTTGCTTTAAAACTGAAAAATTTTGAAAATTTTTTTCGCGATTTTTTGACTTTATCTTATAGATTTGCGTGCGCTGATAACGAATCAACCATTGTTAACGCGATCGGACGCGTACTTTTTAAACTACAGCGTTTTGAAAATTGCAAAAATTTAGAAAAGTTGAAAAATTCATTTTTTTTCTAATTTTTTTCGAATTTCATATAACTGATAGGTTATATTTATAGATTTCCGACCGCTGATTACGGAGAACTAAAAAATTTTGAGCTACGACCAGTAGTTTAGAAGCTACGCCCGTTTTTATGGCCACCAAAAAATGATAAAGGGTCCCCCCTTTGCTTTAAAACTGAAAAATTTTGAAATTTTTTTTCCCGATTTTTTGACTTTATCTTATAGATTTCAGTTCGCTGATAATGAATCAATCATTGTTAACGCGATCCGTCGTGAACTTTTTAAACTACAGCGTTTTGAAAAATGCAAAAATATGGGAAATTTGAAAAATTTATGTTTTTTTTAAATTTTTTCGAATTTTATATAACTGATAAGTTATATTTATAGATTTCCGACCGCTGATTACGGAGAACTAAAAAATTTTGAGCTACGATCAGTAGTTTAGAAGCTACACCCGTTTTTATGGCCACCAAAAAATGATAGAGAAGGGTCCCCCCTTTGCTTTAAAACTGAAAAATTTTGAAATTTTTTTTCGCGATTTTTTGACTTTATCTTATAGATTTGCGTGCGCTGATAACGAATCAACCATTGTTAACGCGATCGGACGCGTACTTTTTAAACTACAGCGTTTTGAAAATTGCAAAAATTTAGAAAAGTTGAAAAATTCATTTTTTTTTCTAATTTTTTTCGAATTTCATATAACTGATAGGTTATATTTATAGATTTTGCGCTGCTGATTACGGAGAACTAAAAAATTTTGAGCTACGATCAGTAGTTTAGAAGCTACAGCCGTTTTTATGGCCACCAAAAAATGATAGAGAAGGGTCCCCCCTTTGCTTTAAAACTGAAAAATTTTGAAATTTTTTTGCGCGATTTTTTGACTTAATCTTATAG
Organism: Stenus bimaculatus; assembly: GCA_963971135.1. NCBI lineage: Eukaryota > Metazoa > Arthropoda > Insecta > Coleoptera > Staphylinidae > Stenus > Stenus bimaculatus. The sequence continues at coordinate 24,030,475 of OZ020180.1, forward strand.
ATTTGCGTGCGCTGATAACGAATCAACCATTGTTAACGCGATCGGACTCGTACTTTTTAAACTACAGCGTTTTGAAAATTGCAAAAATTTAGAAAAGTTGAAAAATTCATTTTTTTTTCTAATTTTTTTCGAATTTCATATAACTGATAGGTTATATTTATAGATTTTGCGCTGCTGATTATGGAGAACAAAAAAATTTTGAGCTACGACCAGTAGTTTAGAAGCTACACCCGTTTATATGGCCACCAAAAAATGATAGAGAAGGGTCCCCCCTTTGCTTTAAAACTGAAAAATGTTGAAATTTTTTTTCCCGATTTTTTGACTTTATCTTATAGATTTCAGTTCGCTGATAATGAATCAATCATTGTTAACGCGATCCGACGTGAACTTTTTAAACTACAGCGTTTTGAAAAATGCAAAAATATGGAAAATTTGAAAAAATTATGTTTTTTTTTAAATTTTTTCGAATTTTATATAACTGATAAGTTATATTTATAGATTTCCGACCGCTGATTACGGAGAACTAAAAAATTTTGAGCTACGATCAGTAGTTTAGAAGCTACAGCCGTTTTTATGGCCACCAAAAAATGATAGAGAAGGGTCCCCCCTTTGCTTTAAAACTGAAAAAATTTTTTCGCGATTTTTTGACTTTATCTTATAGATTTGCGTGCGCTGATAACGAATCAACCATTGTTAACGCGATCGGACGCGTACTTTTTAAACTACAGCGTTTTGAAAATTGCAAAAATTTAGAAAAGTTGAAAAATTCATTTTTTTTTCTAATTTTTTTCGAATTTCATATAACTGATAGGTTATATTTATAGATTTTGCGCTGCTGATTACGGAGAACTAAAAAATTTTGAGCTACGACCAGTAGTTTAGAAGCTACACCCGTTTATATGGCCACCAAAAAATGATAGAGAAGGGTCCCCCCTTTGCTTTAAAACTGAAAAATTTTGAAATTTTTTTTCGCGATTTTTTGACTTAATCTTATAGATTTGCGTGCGCTGATAACGAATCAACCATTGTTATCGCGATCCGACGCGAACTTTTTAAACTACAGCGTTTTGAAAAATGCAAAATTATGGAAAATTTGAAAAACTTATGTTTTTTTAAATTTTTTCGAATTTTATATAACTGATAGGTTATATTTATAGATTTCAGAACGCTGATTACGGAGAACTAAAAAATTTTGAGCTAGGACCAGTAGTTTAGAAGCTACACCCGTTTTTATGGTCACCAAAAAATGATAGAGAAGTCCCCCCTTTGCATTAAAACTGAAAAATTTTGAAAATTTTTTTCTTGATTTTTTGCCTTTATTTTGTATATTTGGGTGCGCTGATAACGAATCAACCATTGTTAACGCGATCCGACGCGAACTTTTTAAACTACAGCGTTTTGAAAATTGCAGAAATTTAGAAAAGTTGAAAAATTCATATTTTTTTCTAAATTTTTTCGAATTTTATATAACTGCTAGATTATATTTATAGATTTTCGACCGCTGATTACGGAGAACTAAAAAATTTTGAGCTACGACCAGTAGTTTAGAAGCTACACCCGTTTTTATGGTCACCAAAAAATGATAGAGAAGGGTCCCCCCTTTGCATTAAAACTGAAAAATTTTGAAAACTTTTTTCTTGATTTTTTGACTTTATTTTGTATATTTGGGTGCGCTGATAACGAATCAACCATTGTTAACGCGATCCGACGCGAACTTTTTAAACTACAGCGTTTTGAAAATTGCAGAAATTTAGAAAGTTTGAAAAATTCATATTTTTTTCTAATTTTTTTCGAATTTTATATAACTGATAGGTTACGTTTACAGATTTCGGACTGCTGATTACGGAGAACTAAAAAATTTTGAGCTACGACCAGTAGTTTAGAAGCTACAGCCGTTTTTATGGCCACCAAAAAATGATAGAGAAGGGTCCCCCCTTTGCTTTAAAACTGAAAAATTTTGAAATTTTTTTTCTTGATTTTTTGACTTTATTTTGTATATTTGGGTGCGCTGATAACGAATCAACCATTGTTATCGCGATCCGACGCGAACTTTTTAAACTACAGCGTTTTGAAAAATGCAAAAATATGGAAAATTTGAAAAATTTATGTTTTTTTTTAAATTTTTTCGAATTTTATATAACTGATAGGTTATATTTATAGATTTCCGACCGCTGATTACGGAGAACTAAAAAATTTTGAGCTACGACCAGTAGTTTAGAAGCTACACCCGTTTATATGGCCACCAAAAAATGATAGAGAAGGGTCCCCCCTTTGCTTTAAAACTGAAAAATTTTGAAATTTTTTTTCTTGATTTTTTGACTTTATTTTGTATATTTGGGTGCGCTGATAACGAATCAACCATTGTTATCGCGATCCGACGCGAACTTTTTAAACTACAGCGTTTTGAAAAATGCAAAAATATGGAAAATTTGAAAAATTTATGTTTTTTTTTAAATTTTTTCGAATTTTATATAACTGATAGGTTATATTTATAGATTTCCGACCGCTGATTACGGAGAACTAAAAAATTTTGAGCTACGACCAGTAGTTTAGAAGCTACACCCGTTTTTATGGCTACCAAAAAATGATAGAGAAGGGTCCCCCCTTTGCTTTAAAACTGAAAAATTTTGAAATTTTTTTTCCCGATTTTTTGACTTTATCTTATAGATTTCAGTTCGCTGATAACGAATCAACCATTGTTAACGCGATCCGACGCGAACTTTTTAAACTACAGCGTTTTGAAAAATGCAAAAATATGGAAAATTTGAAAAATTTATGTTTTTTTTTAAATTTTTTCGAATTTTATATAACTGATAAGTTATATTTATAGATTTCCGACCGCTGATTACGGAGAACTAAAAAATTTTGAGCTACGACCAGTAGTTTAGAAGCTACACCCGTTTTTATGGCCACCAAAAAATGATAGAGAAGGGTCCCCCCTTTGCTTTAAAACTGAAAAATTTTGAAATTTTTTTTCGCGATTTTTTGACTTTATCTTATAGATTTCAGTTCGCTGATAACGAATCAACCATTGTTAACGCGATCCGACGTGAACTTTTTAAACTACAGCGTTTTGAAAAATGCAAAAATATGGAACATTTGAAAAATTTATGTTTTTTTTTAAATTTTTTCGAATTTTATATAACTGATAAGTTATATTTATAGATTTCCGACCGCTGATTACGGAGAACTAAAAAATTTTGAGCTACGATCAGTAGTTTAGAAGCTACACCCGTTTATATGGCCACCAAAAAATGATAGAGAAGGGTCCCCCCTTTGCTTTAAAACTGAAAAATTTTGAAATTTTTTTTCGCGATTTTTTGACTTTATCTTATAGATTTTAGTTCGCTGATAACGGATCAACCTTTGTTAACGCGATCCGACGCGAACTTTTTAAACTACAGCGTTTTGAAAATTGCAAAAATTTAGAAAAGTTGAAAAATTCATTTTTTTTTCTAATTTTTTTCGAATTTCATATAACTAATAGGTTATATTTATAGATTTTGCGCTGCTGATTACGGAGAACTAAAAAATTTTGAGCTACGACCAGTAGTTTAGAAGCTACACCCGTTTATATGGCCACCAAAAAATGATAGAGAAGGGTCCCCCCTTTGCTTTAAAACTGAAAAATTTTGAAATTTTTTTTCGCGATTTTTTGACTTAATCTTATAGATTTGCGTGCGCTGATAACGAATCAACCATTGTTAACGCGATCGGACGCGTACTTTTTAAACTACAGCGTTTTGAAAATTGCAAAAATTTAGAAAAGTTGAAAAATTCATTTTTTTTTCTAATTTTTTTCGAATTTCATATAACTGATAGGTTATATTTATAGATTTTGCGCTGCTGATTACGGAGAACTAAAAAATTTTGAGCTACGACCAGTAGTTTAGAAGCTACAGCCGTTTTTATGGCCACCAAAAAATGATAGAGAAGGGTCCCCCCTTTGCTTTAAAACTGAAAAATTTTGAAAATTTTTTTCGCGATTTTTTGACTTTATCTTATAGATTTGCGTGCGCTGATAACGAATCAACCATTGTTAACGCGATCGGACGCGTACTTTTTAAACTACAGCGTTTTGAAAATTGCAAAAATTTAGAAAAGTTGAAAAATTCATTTTTTTTTCTAATTTTTTTCGAATTTCATATAACTGATAGGTTATATTTATAGATTTTGCGCTGCTGATTACGGAGAACTAAAAAATTTTGAGCTACGACCAGTAGTTTAGAAGCTACACCCGTTTATATGTCCACCAAAAAATGATAGAGAAGGGTCCCCCCTTTGCTTTAAAACTGAAAAATTTTGAAATTTTTTTTCGCGATTTTTTGACTTTATCTTATAGATTTTAGTTCGCTGATAACGAATCAAACTTTGTTAACGCGATCCGACGCGAACTTTTTAAACTACAGCGTTTTGAAAAATGCAAAAATATGGAAAATTTGAAAAATTTATGTTTTTTTTTTTATTTTTTCGAATTTTATATAACTGATAGGTTATATTTATAGATTTCCGACCGCTGATTACGGAGAACTAAAAAATTTTGAGCTACGACCAGTAGTTTAGAAGCTACACCCGTTTTTATGGCCACCAAAAAATGATAGAGAAGGGTCCCCCCTTTGCTTTAAAACTGAAAAATTTTGAAATTTTTTTTCCCGATTTTTTGACTTTATCTTATAGATTTCAGTTCGCTGATAATGAATCAATCATTGTTAACGCGATCCGACGTGAACTTTTTAAACTACAGCGTTTTGAAAAATGCAAAAATATGGAAAATTTGAAAAATTTATGTTTTTTTTTAAATTTTTTCGAATTTTATATAACTGATAAGTTATATTTATAGATTTCCGACCGCTGATTACGGAGAACTAAAAAATTTTGAGCTACGATCAGTAGTTTAGAAGCTACACCCGTTTATATGGCCACCAAAAAATGATAGAGAAGGGTCCCCCCTTTGCTTTAAAACTGAAAAATTTTGAAATTTTTTTTCGCGATTTTTTGACTTTATCTTATAGATTTTAGTTCGCTGATAACGGATCAACCTTTGTTAACGCGATCCGACGCGAACTTTTGAAACTACAGCGTTTTGAAAAATGCAAAAATATGGAAAATTTGAAAAATTTATGTTTTTTTTTTAATTTTTTCGAATTTTATATAACTGATAGGTTATATTTATAGATTTCCGACCGCTGATTACGGAGAACTAAAAAATTTTGAGCTACGATCAGTAGTTTAGAAGCTACACCCGTTTATATGGCCACCAAAAAATGATAGAGAAGGGTCCCCCCTTTGCTTTAAAACTGAAAAATTTTGAAATTTTTTTTCGCGATTTTTTGACTTTATCTTATAGATTTTAGTTCGCTGATAACGGATCAACCTTTGTTAACGCGATCCGACGCGAACTTTTGAAACTACAGCGTTTTGAAAAATGCAAAAATATGGAAAATTTGAAAAATTTATGTTTTTTTTTTAATTTTTTCGAATTTTATATAACTGATAGGTTATATTTATAGATTTCCGACCGCTGATTACGGAGAACTAAAAAATTTTGAGCTACGACCAGTAGTTTAGAAGCTACACCCGTTTTTATGGCCACCAAAAAATGATAGAGAAGGGTCCCCCCTTTGCTTTAAAACTGAAAAATTTTGAAATTTTTTTTCCCGATTTTTTGACTTTATCTTATAGATTTCAGTTCGCTGATAATGAATCAATCATTGTTAACGCGATCCGACGTGAACTTTTTAAACTACAGCGTTTTGAAAAATGCAAAAATATGGAAAATTTGAAAAATTTATGTTTTTTTTTAAATTTTTTCGAATTTTATATAACTGATAAGTTATATTTATAGATTTCCGACCGCTGATTACGGAGAACTAAAAAATTTTGAGCTGCGATCAGTAGTTTAGAAGCTACAGCCGTTTTTATTGCCACTAAAAAATGATAGAGAAGGGTCCCCCCTTTGCTTTAAAACTGAAAAATTTTGAAATTTTTTTTCCCGATTTTTTGACTTTATCTTATAGATTTCAGTTCGCTGATAATGAATCAATCATTGTTAACGCGATCCGACGTGAACTTTTTAAACTACAGCGTTTTGAAAAATGCAAAAATATGGAAAATTTGAAAAATTTATGTTTTTTTTTAAATTTTTTCGAATTTTATATAACTGATAAGTTATATTTATAGATTTCCGACCGCTGATTACGGAGAACTAAAAAATTTTGAGCTACGACCAGTAGTTTAGAAGCTACACCCGTTTTTATGGCCACCAAAAAATGATAGATAAGGGTCCCCCCTTTGCTTTAAAACTGAAAAATTTTGAAATTTTTTTTCCCGATTTTTTGACTTTATCTTATAGATTTCAGTTCGCTGATAATGAATCAATCATTGTTAACGCGATCCGACGTGAACTTTTTAAACTACAGCGTTTTGAAAAATGCAAAAATATGGAAAATTTGAAAAATTTATGTTTTTTTTTAAATTTTTTCGAATTTTATATAACTGATAAGTTATATTTATAGATTTCCGACCGCTGATTACGGAGAACTAAAAAATTTTGAGCTACGATCAGTAGTTTAGAAGCTACAGCCGTTTTTATGGCCACCAAAAAATGATAGAGAAGGGTCCCCCCTTTGCTTTAAAACTGAAAAATTTTGAAAATTTTTTTCGCGATTTTTTGACTTTATCTTATAGATTTGCGTGCGCTGATAACGAATCAACCATTGTTAACGCGATCGGACGCGTACTTTTTAAACTACAGCGTTTTGAAAATTGCAAAAATTTAGAAAAGTTGAAAAATTCATTTTTTTTTTTAATTTTTTTCGAATTTCATATAACTGATAGGTTATATTTATAGATTTTGCGCTGCTGATTACGGAGAACTAAAAAATTTTGAGCTACTACCAGTAGTTTAGAAGCTACACCCGTTTATATGGCCACCAAAAAATGATAGAGAAGGGTCCCCCCTTTGCTTTAAAACTGAAAAATTTTGAAATTTTTTTTCCCGATTTTTTGACTTTATCTTATAGATTTCAGTTCGCTGATACTGAATCAATCATTGTTAACGCGATCCGACGTGAACTTTTTAAACTACAGCGTTTTGAAAAATTCAAAAATATGGAAAATTTGAAAAATTTATGTTTTTTTTTAAATTTTTTCGAATTTTATATAACTGATAAGTTATATTTATAGATTTCCGACCGCTGATTACGGAGAACTAAAAAATTTTGAGCTACGATCAGTAGTTTAGAAGCTACAGCCGTTTTTATGGCCACCAAAAAATGATAGAGAAGGGTCCCCCCTTTGCTTTAAAACTGAAAAATTTTGAAATTTTTTTCGCGATTTTTTGACTTAATCTTATAGATTTGCGTGCGCTGATAACGAATCAACCATTGTTAACGCGATCGGACGCGTACTTTTTAAACTACAGCGTTTTGAAAATTGCAAAAATTTAGAAAAGTTGAAAAATTCATTTTTTTTTCTAATTTTTTTCGAATTTCATATAACTGATAGGTTATATTTATAGATTTTGCGCTGCTGATTACGGAGAACTAAAAAATTTTGAGCTACGACCAGTAGTTTAGAAGCTACACCCGTTTATATGGCCACCAAAAAATGATAGAGAAGGGTCCCCCCTTTGCTTTAAAACTGAAAAATTTTGAAATTTTTTTTCGCGATTTTTTGACTTAATCTTATAGATTTGCGTGCGCTGATAACGAATCAACCATTGTTATCGCGATCCGACGCGAACTTTTTAAACTACAGCGTTTTGAAAAATGCAAAAATATGGAAAATTTGAAAAACTTATGTTTTTTTTAAATTTTTTCGAATTTTATATAACTGATAGGTTATATTTATAGATTTCCGACCGCTGATTACGGAGAACTAAAAAATTTTGAGCTACGACCAGTAGTTTAGAAGCTACACCCGTTTTTATGGCCACCAAAAAATGATAGAGAAGGGTCCCCCCTTTGCTTTAAAACTGAAAAATTTTGAAATTTTTTTTCCCGATTTTTTGACTTTATCTTATAGATTTCAGTTCGATGATAATGAATCAATCATTGTTAACGCGATCCGACGCGAACTTTTTAAACTACAGCGTTTTGAAAAATGCAAAAATATGGAAAATTTGAAAAATTTATGTTTTTTTTTTAATTTTTTCGAATTTTATATAACTGATAGGTTATATTTATAGATTTCCGACCGCTGACTACGGAGAACTAAAAAATTTTGAGCTACGACCAGTAGTTTAGAAGCTACACCCGTTTTTATGGCCACCAAAAAATGATAGAGAAGGGTCCCCCCTTTGCTTTAAAACTGAAAAATTTTGAAATTTTTTTTCCCGATTTTTTGACTTTATCTTATAGATTTGCGTGCGCTGATAACGAATCAACCATTGTTAACGCGATCGGACGCGTACTTTTTAAACTACAGCGTTTTGAAAATTGCAAAAATTTAGAAAAGTTGAAAAATTCATTTTTTTCTCTAATTTTTTTCGAATCTCATATAACTGATAGGTTATATTTATAGATTTTGCGCTGCTGATTACGGAGAACTAAAAAATTTTGAGCTACGACTAGTAGTTTAGAAGCTACACCCGTTTTTATGGCCACCAAAAAATGATAAAGAAGGGTCCCCCCTTTGCTTTAAAACTGAAAAATTTTGAAATTTTTTTTCGCGATTTTTTGACTTAATCTTATAGATTTGCGTGCGCTGATAACGAATCAACCATTGTTAACGCGATCGGACTCGTACTTTTTAAACTACAGCGTTTTGAAAATTGCAAAAATTTAGAAAAGTTGAAAAATTCATTTTTTTTTCTAATTTTTTTCGAATTTCATATAACTGATAGGTTATATTTATAGATTTTGCGCTGCTGATTACGGAGAACTAAAAAATTTTGAGCTACGACCAGTAGTTTAGAAGCTACACCCGTGTATATGGCCACCAAAAAATGATAGAGAAGGGTCCCCCCTTTGCTTTAAAACTGAAAAATTTTGAAATTTTTTTTCCCGATTTTTTGACTTTATCTTATAGATTTCAGTTCGCTGATAATGAATCAATCATTGTTAACGCGATCCGACGCGAACTTTTTAAACTACAGCGTTTTGAAAAATGCAAAAATATGGAAAATTTGAAAAATTTATGTTTTTTTTTTAATTTTTTCGAATTTTATATAACTGATAGGTTATATTTATAGATTTCCGACCGCTGATTACGGAGAACTAAAAAATTTTGAGCTACGACCAGTAGTTTAGAAGCTACACCCGTTTTTATGGCCACCAAAAAATGATAGAGAAGGGTCCCCCCTTTGCTTTAAAACTGAAAAATTTTGAAATTTTTTTTCGCGATTTTTTGACTTTATCTTATAGATTTTAGTTCGCTGATAACGGATCAACCTTTGTTAACGCGATCCGACGCGAACTTTTTAAACTACAGCGTTTTGAAAAATGCAAAAATATGGAAAATTTGAAAAATTTATGTTTTTTTTTTAATTTTTTCGAATTTTATATAACTGATAGGTTATATTTATAGATTTCCGACCGCTGATTACGGAGAACTAAAAAATTTTGAGCTACGACCAGTAGTTTAGAAGCTACACCCGTTTTTATGGCCACCAAAAAATGATAGAGAAGGGTCCCCCCTTTGCTTTAAAACTGAAAAATTTTGAAATTTTTTTTCCCGATTTTTTGACTTTATCTTATAGATTTCAGTTCGCTGATAATGAATCAATCATTGTTAACGCGATCCGACGTGAACTTTTTAAACTACAGCGTTTTGAAAAATTCAAAAATATGGAAAATTTGAAAAATTTATGTTTTTTTTTAAATTTTTTCGAATTTTATATAACTGATAAGTTATATTTATAGATTTCCGACCGCTGATTACGGAGAACTAAAAAATTTTGAGCTACGATCAGTAGTTTAGAAGCTACAGCCGTTTTTATGGCCACCAAAAAATGATAGAGAAGGGTCCCCCCTTTGCTTTAAAACTGAAAAATTTTGAAAATTTTTTTCCCGATTTTTTGACTTTATCTTATAGATTTGCGTGCGCTGATAACGAATCAACCATTGTTAACGCGATCGGACGCGTACTTTTTAAACTACAGCGTTTTGAAAATTGCAAAAATTTAGAAAAGTTGAAAAATTCATTTTTTTCTCTAATTTTTTTCGAATCTCATATAACTGATAGGTTATATTTATAGATTTTGCGCTGCTGATTACGGAGAACTAAAAAATTTTGAGCTACTACCAGTAGTTTAGAAGCTACACCCGTTTATATGGCCACCAAAAAATGATAGAGAAGGGTCCCCCCTTTGCTTTAAAACTGAAAAATTTTGAAATTTTTTTTCGCGATTTTTTGACTTAATCTTATAGATTTGCGTGCGCTGATAACGAATCAACCATTGTTATCGCGATCAGACGCGAACTTTTTAAACTACAGCGTTTTGAAAAATGCAAAAATATGGAAAATTTGAAAAACTTATGTTTTTTTTAAATTTTTTCGAATTTTATATAACTGATAGGTTATATTTATAGATTTCCGACCGCTGATTACGGAGAACTAAAAAATTTTGAGCTACGACCAGTAGTTTAGAAGCTACACCCGTTTTTATGGCCACCAAAAAATGATAGAGAAGGGTCCCCCCTTTGCTTTAAAACTGAAAAATTTTGAAATTTTTTTTCCCGATTTTTTGACTTTATCTTATAGATTTCAGTTCGATGATAATGAATCAATCATTGTTAACGCGATCCGACGCGAACTTTTTAAACTACAGCGTTTTGAAAAATGCAAAAATATGGAAAATTTGAAAAATTTATGTTTTTTTTTTAATTTTTTCGAATTTTATATAACTGATAGGTTATATTTATAGATTTCCGACCGCTGATTACGGAGAACTAAAAAATTTTGAGCTACGACCAGTAGTTTAGAAGCTACACCCGTTTTTATGGCCACCAAAAAATGATAGAGAAGGGTCCCCCCTTTGCTTTAAAACTGAAAAATTTTGAAATTTTTTTTCGCGATTTTTTGACTTTATCTTATAGATTTCAGTTCGCTGATAATGAATCAATCATTGTTAACGCGATCCGACGTGAACTTTTTAAACTACAGCGTTTTGAAAAATGCAAAAATATGGAAAATTTGAAAAATTTATGTTTTTTTTTAAATTTTTTCGAATTTTATATAACTGATAAGTTATATTTATAGATTTCCGACCGCTGATTACGGAGAACTAAAAAATTTTGAGCCACGATCAGTAATTTAGAAGCTACAGCCGTTTTTATGGCCACCAAAAAATGATAGAGAAGAGTCTTCCCTTTGCTTTAAAACTGAAAAATTTTGAAATTTTTTTTCGCGATTTTTTGACTTTATCTTATAGATTTTAGTTCGCTGATAACGGATCAACCTTTGTTAACGCGATCCGACGCGAACTTTTTAAACTACAGCGTTTTGAAAAATGCAAAAATATGGAAAATTTGAAAAATTTATGTTTTTTGTTAATTTTTTCGAATTTTATATAACTGATAGGTTATATTTATAGATTTCCGACCGCTGATTACGGAGAACTAAAAAATTTTGAGCTACGACCAGTAGTTTAGAAGCTACGCCCGTTTTTATGGCCACCAAAAAATGATAAAGGGTCCCCCCTTTGCTTTAAAACTGAAAAATTTTGAAATTTTTTTTCCTGATTTTTTGACTTTATCTTATAGATTTCAGTTCGCTGATAATGAATCAATTATTATTAACGCGATCCGACGTGAACTTTTTAAACTACAGCGTTTTGAAAAATGCAAAAATATGGAAAATTTGAAAAATTTATGTTTTTTTTTTTAATTTTTTCGAATTTTATATAACTGATAAGTTATATTTATAGATTTCCGACCGCTGATTACGGAGAACTAAAAAATTTTGAGCTACGATCAGTAGTTTAGAAGCTACAGCCGTTTTTATGGCCACCAAAAAATGATAGAGAAGGGTCTCCCCCCTTTGCTTTAAAACTGAAAAATTTTGAAAATTTTTTTCGCGATTTTTTGACTTTATCTTATAGATTTGCGTGCGCTGATAACGAATCAACCATTGTTAACGCGATCGGACGCGTACTTTTTAAACTACAGCGTTTTGAAAATTGCAAAAATTTAGAAAAGTTGAAAAATTCATTTTTTTTCTAATTTTTTTCGAATTTCATATAACTGATAGGTTATATTTATAGATTTCCGACCGCTGATTACGGAGAACTAAAAAATTTTGAGCTACGACCAGTAGTTTAGAAGCTACGCCCGTTTTTATGGCCACCAAAAAATGATAAAGGGTCCCCCCTTTGCTTTAAAACTGAAAAATTTTGAAATTTTTTTTCCCGATTTTTTGACTTTATCTTATAGATTTCAGTTCGCTGATAATGAATCAATCATTGTTAACGCGATCCGTCGTGAACTTTTTAAACTACAGCGTTTTGAAAAATGCAAAAATATGGGAAATTTGAAAAATTTATGTTTTTTTTAAATTTTTTCGAATTTTATATAACTGATAAGTTATATTTATAGATTTCCGACCGCTGATTACGGAGAACTAAAAAATTTTGAGCTACGATCAGTAGTTTAGAAGCTACACCCGTTTTTATGGCCACCAAAAAATGATAGAGAAGGGTCCCCCCTTTGCTTTAAAACTGAAAAATTTTGAAATTTTTTTTCGCGATTTTTTGACTTTATCTTATAGATTTGCGTGCGCTGATAACGAATCAACCATTGTTAACGCGATCGGACGCGTACTTTTTAAACTACAGCGTTTTGAAAATTGCAAAAATTTAGAAAAGTTGAAAAATTCATTTTTTTTTCTAATTTTTTTCGAATTTCATATAACTGATAGGTTATATTTATAGATTTTGCGCTGCTGATTACGGAGAACTAAAAAATTTTGAGCTACGATCAGTAGTTTAGAAGCTACAGCCGTTTTTATGGCCACCAAAAAATGATAGAGAAGGGTCCCCCCTTTGCTTTAAAACTGAAAAATTTTGAAATTTTTTTGCGCGATTTTTTGACTTAATCTTATAGATTTGCGTGCGCTGATAACGAATCAACCATTGTTAACGCGATCGGACTCGTACTTTTTAAACTACAGCGTTTTGAAAATTGCAAAAATTTAGAAAAGTTGAAAAATTCATTTTTTTTTCTAATTTTTTTCGAATTTCATATAACTGATAGGTTATATTTATAGATTTTGCGCTGCTGATTATGGAGAACAAAAAAATTTTGAGCTACGACCAGTAGTTTAGAAGCTACACCCGTTTATATGGCCACCAAAAAATGATAGAGAAGGGTCCCCCCTTTGCTTTAAAACTGAAAAATGTTGAAATTTTTTTTCCCGATTTTTTGACTTTATCTTATAGATTTCAGTTCGCTGATAATGAATCAATCATTGTTAACGCGATCCGACGTGAACTTTTTAAACTACAGCGTTTTGAAAAATGCAAAAATATGGAAAATTTGAAAAAATTATGTTTTTTTTTAAATTTTTTCGAATTTTATATAACTGATAAGTTATATTTATAGATTTCCGACCGCTGATTACGGAGAACTAAAAAATTTTGAGCTACGATCAGTAGTTTAGAAGCTACAGCCGTTTTTATGGCCACCAAAAAATGATAGAGAAGGGTCCCCCCTTTGCTTTAAAACTGAAAAAATTTTTTCGCGATTTTTTGACTTTATCTTATAGATTTGCGTGCGCTGATAACGAATCAACCATTGTTAACGCGATCGGACGCGTACTTTTTAAACTACAGCGTTTTGAAAATTGCAAAAATTTAGAAAAGTTGAAAAATTCATTTTTTTTTCTAATTTTTTTCGAATTTCATATAACTGATAGGTTATATTTATAGATTTTGCGCTGCTGATTACGGAGAACTAAAAAATTTTGAGCTACGACCAGTAGTTTAGAAGCTACACCCGTTTATATGGCCACCAAAAAATGATAGAGAAGGGTCCCCCCTTTGCTTTAAAACTGAAAAATTTTGAAATTTTTTTTCGCGATTTTTTGACTTAATCTTATAGATTTGCGTGCGCTGATAACGAATCAACCATTGTTATCGCGATCCGACGCGAACTTTTTAAACTACAGCGTTTTGAAAAATGCAAAATTATGGAAAATTTGAAAAACTTATGTTTTTTTAAATTTTTTCGAATTTTATATAACTGATAGGTTATATTTATAGATTTCAGAACGCTGATTACGGAGAACTAAAAAATTTTGAGCTAGGACCAGTAGTTTAGAAGCTACACCCGTTTTTATGGTCACCAAAAAATGATAGAGAAGTCCCCCCTTTGCATTAAAACTGAAAAATTTTGAAAATTTTTTTCTTGATTTTTTGCCTTTATTTTGTATATTTGGGTGCGCTGATAACGAATCAACCATTGTTAACGCGATCCGACGCGAACTTTTTAAACTACAGCGTTTTGAAAATTGCAGAAATTTAGAAAAGTTGAAAAATTCATATTTTTTTCTAAATTTTTTCGAATTTTATATAACTGCTAGATTATATTTATAGATTTTCGACCGCTGATTACGGAGAACTAAAAAATTTTGAGCTACGACCAGTAGTTTAGAAGCTACACCCGTTTTTATGGTCACCAAAAAATGATAGAGAAGGGTCCCCCCTTTGCATTAAAACTGAAAAATTTTGAAAACTTTTTTCTTGATTTTTTGACTTTATTTTGTATATTTGGGTGCGCTGATAACGAATCAACCATTGTTAACGCGATCCGACGCGAACTTTTTAAACTACAGCGTTTTGAAAATTGCAGAAATTTAGAAAGTTTGAAAAATTCATATTTTTTTCTAATTTTTTTCGAATTTTATATAACTGATAGGTTACGTTTACAGATTTCGGACTGCTGATTACGGAGAACTAAAAAATTTTGAGCTACGACCAGTAGTTTAGAAGCTACAGCCGTTTTTATGGCCACCAAAAAATGATAGAGAAGGGTCCCCCCTTTGCTTTAAAACTGAAAAATTTTGAAATTTTTTT
The DNA here is from genome assembly GCA_963971135.1 of Stenus bimaculatus. Classification (NCBI taxonomy): domain Eukaryota; kingdom Metazoa; phylum Arthropoda; class Insecta; order Coleoptera; family Staphylinidae; genus Stenus; species Stenus bimaculatus. Next base: position 24,045,488 of record OZ020180.1, read on the forward strand.
TCTTGATTTTTTGACTTTATTTTGTATATTTGGGTGCGCTGATAACGAATCAACCATTGTTATCGCGATCCGACGCGAACTTTTTAAACTACAGCGTTTTGAAAAATGCAAAAATATGGAAAATTTGAAAAATTTATGTTTTTTTTTAAATTTTTTCGAATTTTATATAACTGATAGGTTATATTTATAGATTTCCGACCGCTGATTACGGAGAACTAAAAAATTTTGAGCTACGACCAGTAGTTTAGAAGCTACACCCGTTTATATGGCCACCAAAAAATGATAGAGAAGGGTCCCCCCTTTGCTTTAAAACTGAAAAATTTTGAAATTTTTTTTCTTGATTTTTTGACTTTATTTTGTATATTTGGGTGCGCTGATAACGAATCAACCATTGTTATCGCGATCCGACGCGAACTTTTTAAACTACAGCGTTTTGAAAAATGCAAAAATATGGAAAATTTGAAAAATTTATGTTTTTTTTTAAATTTTTTCGAATTTTATATAACTGATAGGTTATATTTATAGATTTCCGACCGCTGATTACGGAGAACTAAAAAATTTTGAGCTACGACCAGTAGTTTAGAAGCTACACCCGTTTTTATGGCTACCAAAAAATGATAGAGAAGGGTCCCCCCTTTGCTTTAAAACTGAAAAATTTTGAAATTTTTTTTCCCGATTTTTTGACTTTATCTTATAGATTTCAGTTCGCTGATAACGAATCAACCATTGTTAACGCGATCCGACGCGAACTTTTTAAACTACAGCGTTTTGAAAAATGCAAAAATATGGAAAATTTGAAAAATTTATGTTTTTTTTTAAATTTTTTCGAATTTTATATAACTGATAAGTTATATTTATAGATTTCCGACCGCTGATTACGGAGAACTAAAAAATTTTGAGCTACGACCAGTAGTTTAGAAGCTACACCCGTTTTTATGGCCACCAAAAAATGATAGAGAAGGGTCCCCCCCTTTCCTTTAAAACTGAAAAATTTTGAAATTTTTTTTCGCGATTTTTTGACTTTATCTTATAGATTTCAGTTCGCTGATAACGAATCAACCATTGTTAACGCGATCCGACGTGAACTTTTTAAACTACAGCGTTTTGAAAAATGCAAAAATATGGAACATTTGAAAAATTTATGTTTTTTTTTAAATTTTTTCGAATTTTATATAACTGATAAGTTATATTTATAGATTTCCGACCGCTGATTACGGAGAACTAAAAAATTTTGAGCTACGACCAGTAGTTTAGAAGCTACACCCGTTTTTATGGCCACCAAAAAATGATAGAGAAGGGTCCCCCCTTTGCTTTAAAACTGAAAAATTTTGAAATTTTTTTTCCCGATTTTTTGACTTTATCTTATAGATTTCAGTTCGCTGATAATGAATCAATCATTGTTAACGCGATCCGACGTGAACTTTTTAAACTACAGCGTTTTGAAAAATGCAAAAATATGGAAAATTTGAAAAATTTATGTTTTTTTTTAAATTTTTTCGAATTTTATATAACTGATAGGTTATATTTATAGATTTCCGACCGCTGATTACGGAGAACTAAAAAATTTTGAGCTACGACCAGTAGTTTAGAAGCTACACCCGTTTATATGGCCACCAAAAAATGATAGAGAAGGGTCCCCCCTTTGCTTTAAAACTGAAAAATTTTGAAATTTTTTTTCACGATTTTTTGACTTTATCTTATAGATTTCAGTTCGCTGATAACGAATCAACCATTGTTAAAGCGACCCGACGCGTACTTATTAAACTACAGCGTTTTAAAAATTGCAGAAATTTAGAAAGTTTGAAAAATTCATATTTTTTTCTAATTTTTTTCGAATTTTATATAACTGATAGGTTACGTTTACAGATTTCGGACTGCTGATTACGGAGAACTAAAAAATTTTGAGCTACGACCAGTAGTTTAGAAGCTACAGCCGTTTTTATGGCCACCAAAAAATGATAGAGAAGGGTCCCCCCCTTTCCTTTAAAACTGAAAAATTTTGAAATTTTTTTTCGCGATTTTTTGACTTTATCTTATAGATTTCAGTTCGCTGATAACGAATCAACCATTGTTAACGCGATCCGACGTGAACTTTTTAAACTACAGCGTTTTGAAAAATGCAAAAATATGGAAAATTTGAAAAATTTATGTTTTTTTTTAAATTTTTTCGAATTTTATATAACTGATAAGTTATATTTATAGATTTCCGACCGCTGATTACGGAGAACTAAAAAATTTTGAGCTACGACCAGTAGTTTAGAAGCTAGACCCGTTTTTATGGCCACCAAAAAATGATAGAGAAGGGTCCCCCCTTTGCTTTAAAACTGAAAAATTTTGAAATTTTTTTTCCCGATTTTTTGACTTTATCTTATAGATTTCAGTTCGCTGATAATGAATCAATCATTGTTAACGCGATCCGACGTGAACTTTTTAAACTACAGCGTTTTGAAAAATGCAAAAATATGGAAAATTTGAAAAATTTATGTTTTTTTTTAAATTTTTTCGAATTTTATATAACTGATAAGTTATATTTATAGATTTCCGACCGCTGATTACGGAGAACTAAAAAATTTTGAGCTACGACCAGTAGTTTAGAAGCTACACCCGTTTATATGGCCACCAAAAAATGATAGAGAAGGGTCCCCCCTTTGCTTTAAAACTGAAAAATTTTGAAATTTTTTTTCACGATTTTTTGACTTTATCTTATAGATTTCAGTTCGCTGATAACGAATCAACCATTGTTAAAGCGACCCGACGCGTACTTATTAAACTACAGCGTTTTAAAAATTGCAGAAATTTAGAAAGTTTGAAAAATTCATATTTTTTTCTAATTTTTTTCGAATTTTATATAACTGATAGGTTACGTTTACAGATTTCGGACTGCTGATTACGGAGAACTAAAAAATTTTGAGCTACGACCAGTAGTTTAGAAGCTACAGCCGTTTTTATGGCCACCAAAAAATGATAGAGAAGGGTCCCCCCCTTTCCTTTAAAACTGAAAAATTTTGAAATTTTTTTTCGCGATTTTTTGACTTTATCTTATAGATTTCAGTTCGCTGATAACGAATCAACCATTGTTAACGCGATCCGACGTGAACTTTTTAAACTACAGCGTTTTGAAAAATGCAAAAATATGGAAAATTTGAAAAATTTATGTTTTTTTTTAAATTTTTTCGAATTTTATATAACTGATAAGTTATATTTATAGATTTCCGACCGCTGATTACGGAGAACTAAAAAATTTTGAGCTACGACCAGTAGTTTAGAAGCTAGACCCGTTTTTATGGCCACCAAAAAATGATAGAGAAGGGTCCCCCCTTTGCTTTAAAACTGAAAAATTTTGAAATTTTTTTTCGCGATTTTTTGACTTTATCTTATAGATTTCAGTTCGCTGATAACGAATCAACCATTGTTAACGCGATCCGACGCGAACTTTTTAAACTACAGCGTTTTGAAAAATGCAAAAATATGGAAAATTTGAAAAATTTATGTTTTTTTTTAAATTTTTTCGAATTTTATATAACTGATAGGTTATATTTATAGATTTCCGATCGCTGATTACGGAGAACTAAAAAATTTTGAGCTACGACCAGTAGTTTAGAAGCTACACCCGTTTATATGGCCACCAAAAAATGATAGAGAAGGGTCCCCCCTTTGCTTTAAAACTGAAAAATTTTGAAATTTTTTTTCCCGATTTTTTGACTTTATCTTATAGATTTCAGTTCGCTGATAATGAATCAATCATTGTTAACGCGATCCGACGCGAACTTTTTAAACTACAGCGTTTTGAAAAATGCAAAAATATGGAAAATTTGAAAAATTTATGTTTTTTTTTTTTTAATTTTTTCGAATTTTATATAACTGATAGGTTATATTTATAGATTTCCGACCGCTGATTACGGAGAACTAAAAAATTTTGAGCTACGACCAGTAGTTTAGAAGCTACACCCGTTTTTATGGCTACCAAAAAATGATAGAGAAGGGTCCCCCCTTTGCTTTAAAACTGAAAAATTTTGAAATTTTTTTTCCCGATTTTTTGACTTTATCTTATAGATTTCAGTTCGCTGATAACGAATCAACCATTGTTAACGCGATCCGACGCGAACTTTTTAAACTACAGCGTTTTGAAAAATGCAAAAATATGGAAAATTTGAAAAATTTATGTTTTTTTTTAAATTTTTTCGAATTTTATATAACTGATAGGTTATATTTATAGATTTCCGACCGCTGATTACGGAGAACTAAAAAATTTTGTGCTACGACCAGTAGTTTAGAAGCTACAGCCGTTTTTATGGCCACCAAAAAATGATTGAGAAGGGTCCCCCCTTTGCTTTAAAACTGAAAAATTTTGAAATTTTTTTTCTTGATTTTTTGACTTTATTTTGTATATTTGGGTGCGCTGATAACGAATCAACCATTGTTATCGCGATCCGACGCGAACTTTTTAAACTACAGCGTTTTGAAAAATGCAAAAATATGGAAAATTTGAAAAATTTATGTTTTTTTTTAAATTTTTTCGAATTTTATATAACTGATAGGTTATATTTATAGATTTCCGACCGCTGATTACGGAGAACTAAAAAATTTTGAGCTACGACCAGTAGTTTAGAAGCTACACCCGTTTATATGGCCACCAAAAAATGATAGAGAAGGGTCCCCCCTTTGCTTTAAAACTGAAAAATTTTGAAATTTTTTTTCACGATTTTTTGACTTTATCTTATAGATTTCAGTTCGCTGATAACGAATCAACCATTGTTAAAGCGACCCGACGCGTACTTATTAAACTACAGCGTTTTAAAAATTGCAGAAATTTAGAAAGTTTGAAAAATTCATATTTTTTTCTAATTTTTTTCGAATTTTATATAACTGATAGGTTACGTTTACAGATTTCGGACTGCTGATTACGGAGAACTAAAAAATTTTGAGCTACGACCAGTAGTTTAGAAGCTACACCCGTTTTTATGGCCACCAAAAAATGATAGAGAAGGGTCCCCCCTTTGCTTTAAAACTGAAAAATTTTGAAATTTTTTTTCGCGATTTTTTGACTTTATCTTATAGATTTCAGTTCGCTGATAACGAATCAACCATTGTTAACGCGATCCGACGTGAACTTTTTAAACTACAGCGTTTTGAAAAATGCAAAAATATGGAACATTTGAAAAATTTATGTGTTTTTTTAAATTTTTTCGAATTTTATATAACTGATAAGTTATATTTATAGATTTCCGACCGCTGATTACGGAGAACTAAAAAATTTTGAGCTACGACCAGTAGTTTAGAAGCTACACCCGTTTTTATGGCCACCAAAAAATGATAGAGAAGGGTCCCCCCTTTGCTTTAAAACTGAAAAATTTTGAAATTTTTTTTCCCGATTTTTTGACTTTATCTTATAGATTTCAGTTCGCTGATAATGAATCAATCATTGTTAACGCGATCCGACGTGAACTTTTTAAACTACAGCGTTTTGAAAAATGCAAAAATATGGAAAATTTGAAAAATTTATGTTTTTTTTTAAATTTTTTCGAATTTTATATAACTGATAGGTTATATTTATAGATTTCCGACCGCTGATTACGGAGAACTAAAAAATTTTGAGCTACGACCAGTAGTTTAGAAGCTACAGCCGTTTTTATGGCCACCAAAAAATGATAGAGAAGGGTCCCCCCCTTTCCTTTAAAACTGAAAAATTTTGAAATTTTTTTTCGCGATTTTTTGACTTTATCTTATAGATTTCAGTTCGCTGATAACGAATCAACCATTGTTAACGCGATCCGACGTGAACTTTTTAAACTACAGCGTTTTGAAAAATGCAAAAATATGGAAAATTTGAAAAATTTATGTTTTTTTTTAAATTTTTTCGAATTTTATATAACTGATAAGTTATATTTATAGATTTCCGACCGCTGATTACGGAGAACTAAAAAATTTTGAGCTACGACCAGTAGTTTAGAAGCTACACCCGTTTTTATGGCCACCAAAAAATGATAGAGAAGGGTCCCCCCTTTGCTTTAAAACTGAAAAATTTTGAAATTTTTTTTCCCGATTTTTTGACTTTATCTTATAGATTTCAGTTCGCTGATAATGAATCAATCATTGTTAACGCGATCCGACGTGAACTTTTTAAACTACAGCGTTTTGAAAAATGCAAAAATATGGAAAATTTGAAAAATTTATGTTTTTTTTTAAATTTTTTCGAATTTTATATAACTGATAAGTTATATTTATAGATTTCCGACCGCTGATTACGGAGAACTAAAAAATTTTGAGCTACGACCAGTAGTTTAGAAGCTACACCCGTTTATATGGCCACCAAAAAATGATAGAGAAGGGTCCCCCCTTTGCTTTAAAACTGAAAAATTTTGAAATTTTTTTTCCCGATTTTTTGACTTTATCTTATAGATTTCAGTTCGCTGATAATGAATCAATCATTGTTAACGCGATCCGACGTGAACTTTTTAAACTACAGCGTTTTGAAAAATGCAAAAATATGGAAAATTTGAAAAATTTATGTTTTTTTTTAAATTTTTTCGAATTTTATATAACTGATAGGTTATATTTATAGATTTCCGATCGCTGATTACGGAGAACTAAAAAATTTTGAGCTACGACCAGTAGTTTAGAAGCTACACCCGTTTATATGGCCACCAAAAAATGATAGAGAAGGGTCCCCCCTTTGCTTTAAAACTGAAAAATTTTGAAATTTTTTTTCTTGATTTTTTGACTTTATTTTATAGATTTTAGTTCGCTGATAACGGATCAACCTTTGTTAACGCGATCCGACGCGAACTTTTTAAACTACAGCGTTTTGAAAAATGCAAAAATATGGAAAATTTGAAAAATTTATGTTTTTTTTTTAATTTTTTCGAATTTTATATAACTGATAGGTTATATTTATAGATTTCCGACCGCTGATTACGGAGAACTAAAAAATTTTGAGCTACGACCAGTAGTTTAGAAGCTACATCCGTTTTTATGGCTACCAAAAAATGATAGAGAAGGGTCCCCCCTTTGCTTTAAAACTGAAAAATTTTGAAATTTTTTTTCGCGATTTTTTGACTTTATCTTATAGATTTTAGTTCGCTGATAACGGATCAACCTTTGTTAACGCGATCCGACGCGAACTTTTTAAACTACAGCGTTTTAAAAATTGCAGAAATTTAGAAAGTTTGAAAAATTCATATTTTTTTCTAATTTTTTTCGAATTTTATATAACTGATAGGTTACGTTTACAGATTTCGGACTGCTGATTACGGAGAACTAAAAAATTTTGAGCTACGACCAGTAGTTTAGAAGCTACAGCCGTTTTTATGGCCACCAAAAAATGATAGAGAAGGGTCCCCCCTTTGCTTTAAAAGTGAAAAATTTTGAAATTTTTTTTCTTGATTTTTTGACTTTATTTTATAGATTTTAGTTCGCTGATAACGGATCAACCTTTGTTAACGCGATCCGACGCGAACTTTTTAAACTACAGCGTTTTGAAAAATGCAAAAATATGGAAAATTTGAAAAATTTATGTTTTTTTTTTAATTTTTTCGAATTTTATATAACTGATAGGTTATATTTATAGATTTCCGACCGCTGATTACGGAGAACTAAAAAATTTTGAGCTACGACCAGTAGTTTAGAAGCTACATCCGTTTTTATGGCTACCAAAAAATGATAGAGAAGGGTCCCCCCTTTGCTTTAAAACTGAAAAATTTTGAAATTTTTTTTCGCGATTTTTTGACTTTATCTTATAGATTTTAGTTCGCTGATAACGGATCAACCTTTGTTAACGCGATCCGACGCGAACTTTTTAAACTACAGCGTTTTGAAAAATGCAAAAATATGGAAAATTTGAAAAATTTATGTTTTTTTTTAAATTTTTTCGAATTTTATATAACTGATAGGTTATATTTATAGATTTCCGACCGCTGATTACGGAGAAATAAAAAATTTTGTGCTACGACCAGTAGTTTAGAAGCTACAGCCGTTTTTATGGCCACCAAAAAATGATAGAGAAGGGTCCCCCCTTTGCTTTAAAACTGAAAAATTTTGAAATTTTTTTTCTTGATTTTTTGACTTTATTTTGTATATTTGGGTGCGCTGATAACGAATCAACCATTGTTATCGCGATCCGACGCGAACTTTTTAAACTACAGCGTTTTGAAAAATGCAAAAATATGGAAAATTTGAAAAATTTATGTTTTTTTTTAAATTTTTTCGAATTTTATATAACTGATAGGTTATATTTATAGATTTCCGACCGCTGATTACGGAGAACTAAAAAATTTTGAGCTACGACCAGTAGTTTAGAAGCTACACCCGTTTATATGGCCACCAAAAAATGATAGAGAAGGGTCCCCCCTTTGCTTTAAAACTGAAAAATTTTGAAATTTTTTTTCTTGATTTTTTGACTTTATTTTGTATATTTGGGTGCGCTGATAACGAATCAACCATTGTTATCGCGATCCGACGCGAACTTTTTAAACTACAGCGTTTTGAAAAATGCAAAAATATGGAAAATTTGAAAAATTTATGTTTTTTTTTAAATTTTTTCGAATTTTATATAACTGATAGGTTATATTTATAGATTTCCGACCGCTGATTACGGAGAACTAAAAAATTTTGAGCTACGACCAGTAGTTTAGAAGCTACACCCGTTTATATGGCCACCAAAAAAATGATAGAGAAGGGTCCCCCCTTTGCTTTAAAACTGAAAAATTTTGAAATTTTTTTTCACGATTTTTTGACTTTATCTTATAGATTTCAGTTCGCTGATAACGAATCAACCATTGTTAAAGCGGCCCGACGCGTACTTATTAAACTACAGCGTTTTAAAAATTGCAGAAATTTAGAAAGTTTGAAAAATTCATATTTTTTTCTAATTTTTTTCGAATTTTATATAACTGATAGGTTACGTTTACAGATTTCGGACTGCTGATTACGGAGAACTAAAAAATTTTGAGCTACGACCAGTAGTTTAGAAGCTACAGCCGTTTTTATGGCCACCAAAAAATGATAGAGAAGGGTCCCCCCTTTGCTTTAAAACTGAAAAATTTTAAAATTTTTTTTCGCGATTTTTTGACTTTATCTTATAGATTTTAGTTCGCTGATAACGGATCAACCTTTGTTAACGCGATCCGTCGCGAACTTTTTAAACTACAGCGTTTTGAAAAATGCAAAAATATGGAAAATTTGAAAAATTTATGTTTTTTTTTTAATTTTTTCGAATTTTATATAACTGATAGGTTATATTTATAGATTTCCGACCGCTGATTACGGAGAACTAAAAAATTTTGAGCTACGACCAGTAGTTTAGAAGCTACACCCGTTTATATGGCCACCAAAAAATGATAGAGAAGGGTCCCCCCTTTGCTTTAAAACTGAAAAATTTTGAAATTTTTTTTCGCGATTTTTTGACTTTTTCTTATAGATTTCAGTTCGCTGATAATGAATCAATCATTGTTAACGCGATCCGACGTGAACTTTTTAAACTACAGCGTTTTGAAAAATGCAAAAATATGGAAAATTTGAAAAATTTACGTTTTTTTTTAAATTTTTTCGAATTTTATATAACTGATAAGTTATATTTATAGATTTCCGACCGCTGATTACGGAGAACTAAAAAATTTTGAGCTACGACCAGTAGTTTAGAAGCTTCACCCGTTTATATGGCCACCAAAAAATGATAGAGAAGGGTCCCCTCTTTGCGTTAAAACTGAAAAATTTTGAAATTTTTTTTCGCGATTTTTTGACTTAATCTTATAGATTTGCGTGCGCTGATAACGAATCAACCATTGTTAACGCGATCGGACGCGTACTTTTTAAACTACAGCGTTTTGAAAATTGCAAAAATTTAGAAAAGTTGAAAAATTCATTTTTTTTTCTAATTTTTTTCGAATTTCATATAACTGATAGGTTATATTTATAGATTTTGCGCTGCTGATTACGGGGAACTAAAAAATTTTGAGCTACGACCAGTAGTTTAGAAGCTACACCCGTTTATATGGCCACCAAAAAATGATAGAGAAGGGTCCCCCCTTTGCTTTAAAACTGAAAAATTTTGAAATTTTTTTTCGCGATTTTTTGACTTTATCTTATAGATTTTAGTTCGCTGATAACGGATCAACCTTTGTTAACGCGATCCGACGCGAACTTTTTAAACTACAGCGTTTTAAAAATTGCAGAAATTTAGAAAGTTTGAAAAATTCATATTTTTTTCTATTTTTTTTCGAATTTTATATAACTGATAGGTTACGTTTACAGATTTCGGACTGCTGATTACGGAGAACTAAAAAATTTTGAGCTACGACCAGTAGTTTAGAAGCTACAGCCGTTTTTATGGCCACCAAAAAATGATAGAGAAGGGTCCCCCCTTTGCATTAAAACTGAAAAATTTTGAAAATTTTTTTCTTGATTTTTTGCCTCTATTTTGTATATTTGGGTGCGCTGATAACGAATCAACCATTGTTAACGCGATCCGACGCGAACTTTTTAAACTACAGCGTTTTGAAAATTGCAGAAATTTAGAAAAGTTGAAAAATTCATATTTTTTTCTAAATTTTTTCGAATTTTATATAACTGATAGATTTTGTTTATAGATTTCCGAACGCTGATTACTGAGAACTAAAAAATTTTGAGCTAGGACCAGTGGTTTAGAAGCTACACCCGTTTTTATGTTCACCAAAAAATGATAGAGAAGGGTCCCCCCTTTGCATTAAAACTGAAAAATTTTAAAAATTTTTTTCTTGATTTTTTGACTTTATTTTGTATATTTGGGTGCGCTGATAACGAATCAACCATTGTTAACGCGATCCGACGCGAACTTTTTAAACTACAGCGTTTTGAAAATTGCAGAAATTTAGAAAAGTTGAAAAATTCATATTTTTTTCTAAATTTTTTCGAATTTTATATAACTGATAGATTTTGTTTATAGATTTCCGAACGCTGATTACTGAGAACTAAAAAATTTTGAGCTAGGACCAGTGGTTTAGAAGCTACACCCGTTTTTATGGTCACAAAAAAATGATAGAGAAGGGCCCCCCCTTTGCTTTAAAACTGAAAAATTTTCAAATTTTTTTTCTTGATTTTTTTACTTTATTTTGTATAGTTGGGTGCGCTGATAACGAATCAACCATTGTTAATCCGACGCGAACTTTTTAAACTACAGCGTTTTGAAAATTGCAGAAATTTAGAAAAGTTGAAAAATTCATATTTTTTTCTAAATTTTTTCGAATTTTATATAACTGATAGATTATATTTATAGATTTTCGACCGCTGATTACGGAGAACTAAAAAATTTTGAGCTACGACCAGTAGTTTAGAAGCTACACCCGTTTTTATGGTCACCAAAAAATGATAGAGAAGGGTCCCCCCTTTGCATTAAAACTGAAAAATTTTGAAACTTTTTTTCTTGATTTTTTGACTTTATCTTATAGATTTCAGTTCGCTGATAACGAATCAACCATTGTTAAAGCGACCCGACGCGTACTTATTAAACTACAGCGTTTTAAAAATTGCAGAAATTTAGAAAGTTTGAAAAATTCATATTTTTTTCTAATTTTTTTCGAATTTTATATAACTGATAGGTTACGTTTACAGATTTCGGACTGCTGATTACGGAGAACTAAAAAATTTTGAGCTACGACCAGTAGTTTAGAAGCTACACCCGTTTTTATGGCCACCAAAAAATGATAGAGAAGGGTCCCCCCTTTGCTTTAAAACTGAAAAATTTTGAAATTTTTTTTCGCGATTTTTTGACTTTATCTTATAGATTTTAGTTTGCTGATAACGGATCAACCTTTGTTAACGCGATCCGACGCGAACTTTTTAAACTACAGCGTTTTGAAAAATGCAAAAATATGGAAAATTTGAAAAATTTATGTTTTTTTTTTTAATTTTTTCGAATTTTATATAACTGATAGGTTATATTTATAGATTTCCGACCGCTGATTACGGAGAACTAAAAAATTTTGAGCTACGACCAGTAGTTTAGAAGCTACACCCGTTTTTATGGCCACCAAAAAATGATAGAGAAGGGTCCCCCCTTTGCTTTAAAACTGAAAAATTTTGAAATTTTTTTTCCCGATTTTTTGACTTTATCTTATAGATTTCAGTTCGCTGATAATGAATCAATCATTGTTAACGCGATCCGACGTGAACTTTTTAAACTACAGCGTTTTGAAAAATGCAAAAATATGGAAAATTTGAAAAATTTATGTTTTTTTTTAAATTTTTTCGAATTTTATATAACTGATAAGTTATATTTATAGATTTCCGACCGCTGATTACGGAGAACTAAAAAATTTTGAGCTACGACCAGTAGTTTAGAAGCTACACCCGTTTTTATGGCCACCAAAAAATGATAGAGAAGGGTCCCCCCTTTGCTTTAAAACTGAAAAATTTTGAAATTTTTTTTCGCGATTTTATGACTTTATCTTATAGATTTCAGTTCGCTGATAACGAATCAACCATTGTTAACGCGATCCGACGCGAACTTTTTAAACTACAGCGTTTTGAAAAATGCAAAAATATGGAAAATTTGAAAAATTTATGTTTTTTTTTAAATTTTTTCGAATTTTATATAACTGATAGGTTATATTTATAGATTTCCGACCGCTGATTACGGAGAACTAAAAAATTTTGAGCTACGACCAGTAGTTTAGAAGCTACACCCGTTTATATGGCCACCAAAAAATGATAGAGAAGGGTCCCCCCTTTGCTTTAAAACTGAAAAATTTTGAAATTTTTTTTCTTGATTTTTTGACTTTATTTTGTATATTTGGGTGCGCTGATAACGAATCAACCATTGTTATCGCGATCCGACGCGAACTTTTTAAACTACAGCGTTTTGAAAAATGCAAAAATATGGAAAATTTGAAAAATTTATGTTTTTTTTTAAATTTTTTCGAATTTTATATAACTGATAGGTTATATTTATAGATTTCCGACCGCTGATTACGGAGAACTAAAAAATTTTGAGCTACGACCAGTAGTTTAGAAGCTACACCCGTTTTTATGGCCACCAAAAAATGATAGAGAAGGGTCCCCCCTTTGCTTTAAAACTGAAAAATTTTGAAATTTTTTTTCGCGATTTTTTGACTTTATCTTATAGATTTCAGTTCGCTGATAACGAATCAACCATTGTTAACGCGATCCGACGCGAACTTTTTAAACTACAGCGTTTTGACAAATGCAAAAATATGGAAAATTTGAAAAATTTATGTTTTTTTTTAAATTTTTTCGAATTTTATATAACTGATAGGTTATATTTATAGATTTCCGACCGCTGATTACGGAGAACTAAAAAATTTTGAGCTACGACCAGTAGTTTAGAAGCTACACCCGTTTTTATGGCCACCAAAAAATGATAGAGAAGGGTCCCCCTTTGCTTTAAAACTGAAAAATTTTGAAATTTTTTTTCCCGATTTTTTGACTTTATCTTATAGATTTCAGTTCGCTGATAATGAATCAATCATTGTTAACGCGATCCGACGTGAACTTTTTAAACTACAGCGTTTTGAAAAATGCAAAAATATGGAAAATTTGAAAAATTTATGTTTTTTTTTAAATTTTTTCGAATTTTATATAACTGATAAGTTATATTTATAGATTTGCGACCGCTGATTACGGAGAACTAAAAAATTTTGAGCTACGACCAGTAGTTTAGAAGCTACACCCGTTTTTATGGCCACCAAAAAATGATAGAGAAGGGTCCCCCTTTGCTTTAAAACTGAAAAATTTTGAAATTTTTTTTCGCGATTTTTTGACTTAATCTTATAGATTTGCGTGCGCTGATAACGAATCAACCATTGTTAACGCGTTCGGACGCGTACTTTTTAAACTACAGCGTTTTGAAAATTGCAGAAATTTAGAAAAGTTGAAAAATTCATATTTTTTTCTAAATTTTTTCGAATTTTATATAACTGATAGATTTTGTTTATAGATTTCCGAACGCTGATTACTGAGATCTAAAAAATTTTGAGCTACGACCAGTAGTTTAGAAGCTACACCCGTTTTTATGGTCACCAAAAAATGATAGAGAAGGGTCCCCCCTTTGCATTAAAACTGAAAAATTTTGAAAACTTTTTTCTTGATTTTTTGACTTTATTTTGTATATTTGGGTGCGCTGATAACGAATCAACCATTGTTAACGCGATCCGACGCGAACTTTTTAAACTACAGCGTTTTGAAAATTGCAGAAATTTAGAAAAGTTGAAAAATTCATATTTTTTTCTAAATTTTTTCGAATTTTATATAACTGATAGATTTTGTTTATAGATTTCCGAACGCTGATTACTGAGAACTAAAAAAATTTGAGCTAGGACCAGTGGTTTAGAAGCTACACCCGTTTTTATGGTCACCAAAAAATGATAGAGAAGGGTCCCCCCTTTGCTTTAAAACTGAAAAATTTTCAAATTTTTTTTCTTGATTTTTTTACTTTATTTTGTATAGTTGGGTGCGCTGATAACGAATCAACCATTGTTAATCCGACGCGAACTTTTTAAACTACAGCGTTTTGAAAATTGCAGAAATTTAGAAAAGTTGAAAAATTCATATTTTTTTCTAAATTTTTTCGAATTTTATATAACTGATAGATTATATTTATAGATTTTCGACCGCTGATTACGGAGAACTAAAAAATTTTGAGCTACGACCAGTAGTTTAGAAGCTACACCCGTTTTTATGGTCACCAAAAAATGATAGAGAAGGGTCCCCCCTTTGCATTAAAACTGAAAAATTTTGAAACTTTTTTTCTTGATTTTTTGACTTTATCTTATAGATTTCAGTTCGCTGATAACGAATCAACCATTGTTATAGCGACCCGACGCGTACTTATTAAACTACAGCGTTTTAAAAATTGCAGAAATTTAGAAAGTTTGAAAAATTCATATTTTTTTCTAATTTTTTTCGAATTTTATATAACTGATAGGTTACGTTTACAGATTTCGGACTGCTGATTACGGAGAACTAAAAAATTTTGAGCTACGACCAGTAGTTTAGAAGCTACAGCCGTTTTTATGGCCACCAAAAAATGATAGAGAAGGGTCCCCCCCTTTGCTTTAAAACTGAAAAATTTTGAAATTTTTTTTCGCGATTTTTTGACTTTATCTTATAGATTTTAGTTCGCTGATAACGGATCAACCTTTGTTAACGCGATCCGACGCGAACTTTTTAAACTACAGCGTTTTGAAAAATGCAAAAATATGGAAAATTTGAAAAATTTATGTTTTTTTTTTAATTTTTTCGAATTTTATATAACTGATAGGTTATATTTATAGATTTCCGACCGCTGATTACGGAGAACTAAAAAATTTTGAGCTACGACCAGTAGTTTAGAAGCTACACCCGTTTTTATGGCCACCAAAAAATGATAGAGAAGGGTCCCCCCTTTGCTTTAAAACTGAAAAATTTTGAAATTTTTTTTCCCGATTTTTTGACTTTATCTTATAGATTTCAGTTCGCTGATAATGAATCAATCATTGTTAACGCGATCCGACGTGAACTTTTTAAACTACAGCGTTTTGAAAAATGCAAAAATATGGAAAATTTGAAAAATTTATGTTTTTTTTTAAATTTTTTCGAATTTTATATAACTGATAGGTTATATTTATAGATTTCCGACCGCTGATTACAGAGAACTAAAAAATTTTGAGCTACGACCAGTAGTTTAGAAGCTACACCCGTTTTTATGGCCACCAAAAAATGATAGAGAAGGGTCCCCCCTTTGCTTTAAAACTGAAAAATTTTGAAATTTTTTTTCCCGATTTTTTGACTTTATCTTATAGATTTCAGTTCGCTGATAATGATTCAATCATTGTTAACGCGATCCGACGTGAACTTTTTAAACTACAGCGTTTTGAAAAATGCAAAAATATGGAAAATTTGAAAAATTTATGTTTTTTTTTAAATTTTTTCGAATTTTATATAACTGATAAGTTATATTTATAGATTTCCGACCGCTGATTACGGAGAACTCAAAAATTTTGAGCTACGACCAGTAGTTTAGAAGCCGTTTTTATGGCCACCAAAAAATGATAGAGAAGGGTCCCCCCCCTTTGCTTTAAAACTGAAAAATTTTGAAATTTTTTTTCGCGATTTTTTGACTTAATCTTATAGATTTGCGTGCGCTGATAACGAATCAACCATTGTTAACGCGATCGGACGCGTACTTTTTAAACTACAGCGTTTTGAAAATTGCAAAAATTTAGAAAAGTTGAAAAATTCATTTTTTTTTCTAATTTTTTTCGAATTTCATATAACTGATAGGTTATATTTATAGATTTTGTGCTGCTGATTACGGGGAACTAAAAAATTTTGAGCTAGGACCAGTGGTTTAGAAGCTACACCCGTTTTTATGGTCACCAAAAAATGATAGAGAAGGGTCCCCCCTTTGCATTAAAACTGAAAAATTTTGAAAATTTTTTTCTTGATTTTTTGCCTCTATTTTGTATATTTGGGTGCGCTGATAACGAATCAACCATTGTTAACGCGATCCGACGCGAACTTTTTAAACTACAGCGTTTTGAAAATTGCAGAAATTTAGAAAAGTTGAAAAATTCATATTTTTTTCTAAATTTTTTCGAATTTTATATAACTGATAGATTTTGTTTATAGATTTCCGAACGCTGATTACTGAGAACTAAAAAATTTTGAGCTAGGACCAGTGGTTTAGAAGCTACACCCGTTTTTATGGTCACCAAAAAATGATAGAGAAGGGTCCCCCCTTTGCATTAAAACTGAAAAATTTTAAAAAATTTTTTCTTGATTTTTTGACTTTATTTTGTATATTTGGGTGCGCTGATAACGAATCAACCATTGTTAACGCGATCCGACGCGAACTTTTTAAACTACAGCGTTTTGAAAATTGCAGAAATTTAGAAAAGTTGAAAAATTCATATTTTTTTCTAAATTTTTTCGAATTTTATATAACTGATAGATTTTGTTTATAGATTTCCGAACGCTGATTACTGAGAACTAAAAAATTTTGAGCTACGACCAGTAGTTTAGAAGCTACACCCGTTTTTATGGTCACCAAAAAATGATAGAGAAGGGTCCCCCCTTTGCATTAAAACTGAAAAATTTTGAAACTTTTTTTCTTGATTTTTTGACTTTATCTTATAGATTTCAGTTCGCTGATAACGAATCAACCATTGTTAAAGCGACCCGACGCGTACTTATTAAACTACAGCGTTTTAAAAATTGCAGAAATTTAGAAAGTTTGAAAAATTCATATTTTTTTCTAATTTTTTTCGAATTTTATATAACTGATAGGTTACGTTTACAGATTTCGGACTGCTGATTACGGAGAACTAAAAAATTTTGAGCTACGACCAGTAGTTTAGAAGCTACACCCGTTTTTATGGCTACCAAAAAATGATAGAGAAGGGTCCCCCCTTTGCTTTAAAACTGAAAAATTTTGAAATTTTTTTTCCCGATTTTTTGACTTTATCTTATAGATTTCAGTTCGCTGATAACGAATCAACCATTGTTAACGCGATCCGACGCGAACTTTTTAAACTACAGCGTTTTGAAAAATGCAAAAATATGGAAAATTTGAAAAATTTATGTTTTTTTTTAAATTTTTTCGAATTTTATATAACTGATAGGTTATATTTATAGATTTCCGACCGCTGATTACGGAGAACTAAAAAATTTTGTGCTACGACCAGTAGTTTAGAAGCTACAGCCGTTTTTATGGCCACCAAAAAATGATAGAGAAGGGTCCCCCCTTTGCTTTAAAACTGAAAAATTTTGAAATTTTTTTTCCCGATTTTTTGACTTAATCTTATAGATTTCAGTTCGCTGATAACGAATCAACCATTGTTAACGCGATCCGACGCGAACTTTTTAAACTACAGCGTTTTGAAAAATGCAAAAATATGGAAAATTTGAAAAATTCATATTTTTTTCTAATTTTTTTCGAATTTTATATAACTGATAGGTTATATTTATTTATGCTTTAAAACTGAAAAATTTTGAAATTTTTTTTCTTGATTTTTTGACTTTATTTTGTATATTTGGGTGCGCTGATAACGAATCAACCATTGTTATCGCGATCCGACGCGAACTTTTTAAACTACAGCGTTTTGAAAAATGCAAAAATATGGAAAATTTGAAAAATTTATGTTTTTTTTTTAATTTTTTCGAATTTTATATAACTGATAGGTTATATTTATAGATTTCCGACCGCTGATTACGGAGAACTAAAAAATTTTGAGCTACGACCAGTAGTTTAGAAGCTACACCCGTTTTTATGGCCACCAAAAAATGATAGAGAAGGGTCCCCCCTTTGCTTTAAAACTGAAAAATTTTGAAATTTTTTTTCCCGATTTTTTGACTTTATCTTATAGATTTCAGTTCGCTGATAATGAATCAATCATTGTTAACGCGATCCGACGTGAACTTTTTAAACTACAGCGTTTTGAAAAATGCAAAAATATGGAAAATTTGAAAAATTTATGTTTTTTTTTAAATTTTTTCGAATTTTATATAACTGATAAGTTATATTTATAGATTTCCGACCGCTGATTACGGAGAACTAAAAAATTTTGAGCTACGACCAGTAGTTTAGAAGCTACACCCGTTTATATGGCCACCAAAAAATGATAGAGAAGGGTCCCCCCTTTGCTTTAAAACTGAAAAATTTTGAAATTTTTTTTCGCGATTTTTTGACTTAATCTTATAGATTTGCGTGCGCTGATAACGAATCAACCATTGTTAACGCGATCGGACGCGTACTTTTTAAACTACAGCGTTTTGAAAATTGCAAAAATTTAGAAAAGTTGAAAAATTCATTTTTTTTTCTAATTTTTTTCGAATTTTATATAACTGATAGGTTATATTTATTTATGCTTTAAAACTGAAAAATTTTGAAATTTTTTTTCTTGATTTTTTGACTTTATTTTGTATATTTGGGTGCGCTGATAACGAATCAACCATTGTTATCGCGATCCGACGCGAACTTTTTAAACTACAGCGTTTTGAAAAATGCAAAAATATGGAAAATTTGAAAAATTTATGTTTTTTTTTAAATTTTTTCGAATTTTATATAACTGATAGGTTATATTTATAGATTTCCGACCGCTGATTACGGAGAACTAAAAAATTTTGAGCTACGACCAGTAGTTTAGAAGCTACACCCGTTTATATGGCCACCAAAAAATGATAGAGAAGGGCCCCCTTTGCTTTAAAACTGAAAAATTTTGAAATTTTTTTTCTTGATTTTTTGACTTTATTTTGTATATTTGGGTGCGCTGATAACGAATCAACCATTGTTAACGCGATCCGACGCGAACTTTTTAAACTACAGCGTTTTGAAAAATGCAAAAATATGGAAAATTTGAAAAATTTATGTTTTTTTTTAAATTTTTTCGAATTTTATATAACTGATAGGTTATATTTATAGATTTCCGACCGCTGATTACGGAGAACTAAAAAATTTTGAGCTACGACCAGTAGTTTAGAAGCTACACCCGTTTTTATGGCCACCAAAAAATGATAGAGAAGGGTCCCCCCTTTGCTTTAAAACTGAAAAATTTTGAAATTTTTTTTCGCGATTTTTTGACTTTATCTTATAGATTTCAGTTCGCTGATAACGAATCAACAATTGTTAACGCGATCCGACGCGAACTTTTTAAACTACAGCGTTTTGAAAAATGCAAAAATATGGAAAATTTGAAAAATTTATGTTTTTTTTTAAATTTTTTCGAATTTTATATAACTGATAGGTTATATTTATAGATTTCCGACCGCTGATTACGGAGAACTAAAAAATTTTGAGCTACGACCAGTAGTTTAGAAGCTACACCCGTTTATATGGCCACCAAAAAATGATAGAGAAGGGTCCCCCCTTTGCTTTAAAACTGAAAAATTTTGAAATTTTTTTTCGCGATTTTTTGACTTTATCTTATAGATTTTAGTTCGCTGATAACGGATCAACTTTTGTTAACGCGATCCGACGCGAACTTTTTAAACTACAGCGTTTTAAAAATTGCAGAAATTTAGAAAGTTTGAAAAATTCATATTTTTTTCTAATTTTTTTCGAATTTTATATAACTGATAGGTTACGTTTACAGATTTCGGACTGCTGATTACGGAGAACTAAAAAATTTTGAGCTACGACCAGTAGTTTAGAAGCTACAGCCGTTTTTATGGCCACCAAAAAATGATAGAGAAGGGTCCCCCCTTTGCTTTAAAACTGAAAAATTTTGAAATTTTTTTTCTTGATTTTTTGACTTTATTTTGTATATTTGGGTGCGCTGATAACGAATCAACCATTGTTATCGCGATCCGACGCGAACTTTTTAAACTACAGCGTTTTGAAAAATGCAAAAATATGGAAAATTTGAAAAATTTATGTTTTTTTTTAAATTTTTTCGAATTTTATATAACTGATAGGTTATATTTATAGATTTCCGACCGCTGATTACGGAGAACTAAAAAATTTTGAGCTACGACCAGTAGTTTAGAAGCTACACCCGTTTATATGGCCACCAAAAAATGATAGAGAAGGGTCCCCCCTTTGCTTTAAAACTGAAAAATTTTGAAATTTTTTTTCACGATTTTTTGACTTTATCTTATAGATTTCAGTTCGCTGATAACGAATCAACCATTGTTAAAGCGACCCGACGCGTACTTATTAAACTACAGCGTTTTAAAAATTGCAGAAATTTAGAAAGTTTGAAAAATTCATATTTTTTTCTAATTTTTTTCGAATTTTATATAACTGATAGGTTACGTTTACAGATTTCGGACTGCTGATTACGGAGAACTAAAAAATTTTGAGCTACGACCAGTAGTTTAGAAGCTACAGCCGTTTTTATGGCCACCAAAAAATGATAGAGAAGGGTCCCCCCCTTTGCTTTAAAACTGAAAAATTTTGAAATTTTTTTTCGCGATTTTTTGACTTTATCTTATAGATTTTAGTTCGCTGATAACGGATCAACCTTTGTTAACGCGATCCGACGCGAACTTTTTAAACTACAGCGTTTTGAAAAATGCAAAAATATGGAAAATTTGAAAAATTTATGTTTTTTTTTTAATTTTTTCGAATTTTATATAACTGATAGGTTATATTTATAGATTTCCGACCGCTGATTACGGAGAACTAAAAAATTTTGAGCTACGACCAGTAGTTTAGAAGCTACACCCGTTTTTATGGCTACCAAAAAATGATAGAGAAGGGTCCCCCCTTTGCTTTAAAACTGAAAAATTTTGAAATTTTTTTTCCCGATTTTTTGACTTTATCTTATAGATTTCAGTTCGCTGATAACGAATCAACCATTGTTATCGCGATCCGACGCGAACTTTTTAAACTACAGCGTTTTGAAAAATGCAAAAATATGGAAAATTTGAAAAATTTATGTTTTTTTTTAAATTTTTTCGAATTTTATATAACTGATAGGTTATATTTATAGATTTCCGACCGCTGATTACGGAGAACTAAAAAATTTTGAGCTACGACCAGTAGTTTAGAAGCTACACCCGTTTATATGGCCACCAAAAAATGATAGAGGAGGGTCCCCCCTTTGCTTTAAAACTGAAAAATTTTGAAATTTTTTTTCACGATTTTTTGACTTTATCTTATAGATTTCAGTTCGCTGATAACGAATCAACCATTGTTAAAGCGACCCGACGCGTACTTATTAAACTACAGCGTTTTAAAAATTGCAGAAATTTAGAAAGTTTGAAAAATTCATATTTTTTTCTAATTTTTTTCGAATTTTATATAACTGATAGGTTACGTTTACAGATTTCGGACTGCTGATTACGGAGAACTAAAAAATTTTGAGCTACGACCAGTAGTTTAGAAGCTACAGCCGTTTTTATGGCCACCAAAAAATGATAGAGAAGGGTCCCCCCCTTTGCTTTAAAACTGAAAAATTTTGAAATTTTTTTTCGCGATTTTTTGACTTTATCTTATAGATTTTAGTTCGCTGATAACGGATCAACCTTTGTTAACGCGATCCGACGCGAACTTTTTAAACTACAGCGTTTTGAAAAATGCAAAAATATGGAAAATTTGAAAAATTTATGTTTTTTTTTTAATTTTTTCGAATTTTATATAACTGATAGGTTATATTTATAGATTTCCGACCGCTGATTACGGAGAACTAAAAAATTTTGAGCTACGACCAGTAGTTTAGAAGCTACACCCGTTTTTATGGCTACCAAAAAATGATAGAGAAGGGTCCCCCCTTTGCTTTAAAACTGAAAAATTTTGAAATTTTTTTTCCCGATTTTTTGACTTTATCTTATAGATTTCAGTTCGCTGATAACGAATCAACCATTGTTAACGCGATCCGACGCGAACTTTTTAAACTACAGAGTTTTGAAAAATGCAAAAATATGGAAAATTTGAAAAATTTATGTTTTTTTTTAAATTTTTTCGAATTTTATATAACTGATAGGTTATATTTATAGATTTCCGACCGCTGATTACGGAGAACTAAAAAATTTTGTGCTACGACCAGTAGTTTAGAAGCTACAGCCGTTTTTATGGCCACCAAAAAATGATAGAGAAGGGTCCCCCCTTTGCTTTAAAACTGAAAAATTTTGAAATTTTTTTTCCCGATTTTTTGACTTAATCTTATAGATTTCAGTTCGCTGATAACGAATCAACCATTGTTAACGCGATCCGACGCGAACTTTTTAAACTACAGCGTTTTGAAAAATGCAAAAATATGGAAAATTTGAAAAATTCATATTTTTTTCTAATTTTTTTCGAATTTTATATAACTGATAGGTTATATTTATTTATGCTTTAAAACTGAAAAATTTTGAAATTTTTTTTCTTGATTTTTTGACTTTATTTTGTATATTTGGGTGCGCTGATAACGAATCAACCATTGTTATCGCGATCCGACGCGAACTTTTTAAACTACAGCGTTTTGAAAAATGCAAAAATATGGAAAATTTGAAAAATTTATGTTTTTTTTTAAATTTTTTCGAATGTTATATAACTGATAGGTTATATTTATAGATTTCCGACCGCTGATTACGGAGAACTAAAAAATTTTGAGCTACGACCAGTAGTTTAGAAGCTACACCCGTTTATATGGCCACCAAAAAATGATAGAGAAGGGTCCCCCCTTTGCTTTAAAACTGAAAAATTTTGAAATTTTTTTTCACGATTTTTTGACTTTATCTTATAGATTTCAGTTCGCTGATAACGAATCAACCATTGTTAAAGCGACCCGACGCGTACTTATTAAACTACAGCGTTTTAAAAATTGCAGAAATTTAGAAAGTTTGAAAAATTCATATTTTTTTCTAATTTTTTTCGAATTTTATATAACTGATAGGTTACGTTTACAGATTTCGGACTGCTGATTACGGAGAACTAAAAAATTTTGAGCTACGACCAGTAGTTTAGAAGCTACAGCCGTTTTTATGGCCACCAAAAAATGATAGAGAAGGGTCCCCCCCTTTGCTTTAAAACTGAAAAATTTTGAAATTTTTTTTCGCGATTTTTTGATTTTATCTTATAGATTTTAGTTCGCTGATAACGGATCAACATTTGTTAACGCGATCCGACGCGAACTTTTTAAACTACAGCGTTTTGAAAAATGCAAAAATATGGAAAATTTGAAAAATTTATGTTTTTTTTTTAATTTTTTCGAATTTTATATAACTGATAGGTTATATTTATAGATTTCCGACCGCTGATTACGGAGAACTAAAAAATTTTGAGCTACGACCAGTAGTTTAGAAGCTACACCCGTTTTTATGGCCACCAAAAAATGATAGAGAAGGGTCCCCCCTTTGCTTTAAAACTGAAAAATTTTGAAATTTTTTTTCCCGATTTTTTGACTTTATCTTATAGATTTCAGTTCGCTGATAATGAATCAATCATTGTTAACGCGATCCGACGTGAACTTTTTAAACTACAGCGTTTTGAAAAATGCAAAAATATGGAAAATTTGAAAAATTTATGTTTTTTTTTAAATTTTTTCGAATTTTATATAACTGATAAGTTATATTTATAGATTTCCGACCGCTGATTACGGAGAACTAAAAAATTTTGAGCTACGACCAGTAAGTAGTTTAGAAGCTACACCCGTTTATATGGCCACCAAAAAATGATAGAGAAGGGTCCCCCCTTTGCTTTAAAACTGAAAAATTTTGAAATTTTTTTTCGCGATTTTTTGACTTTATTTTGTATATTTGGGTGCGCTGATAACGAATCAACCATTGTTATCGCGATCCGACGCGAACTTTTTAAACTACAGCGTTTTGAAAAATGCAAAAATATGGAAAATTTGAAAAATTTATGTTTTTTTTTAAATTTTTTCGAATTTTATATAACTGATAGGTTATATTTATAGATTTCCGACCGCTGATTACGGAGAACTAAAAAATTTTGAGCTACGACCAGTAGTTTAGAAGCTACACCCGTTTATATGGCCACCAAAAAATGATAGAGAAGGGTCCCCCCTTTGCTTTAAAACTGAAAAATTTTGAAATTTTTTTTCTTGATTTTTTGACTTTATTTTGTATATTTGGGTGCGCTGATAACGAATCAACCATTGTTATCGCGATCCGACGCGAACTTTTTAAACTACAGCGTTTTGAAAAATGCAAAAATATGGAAAATTTGAAAAATTTATGTTTTTTTTTAAATTTTTTCGAATTTTATATAACTGATAGGTTATATTTATAGATTTCCGACCGCTGATTACGGAGAACTAAAAAATTTTGAGCTACGACCAGTAGTTTAGAAGCTACACCCGTTTTTAGGGCCACCAAAAAATGATAGAGAAGGGTCCCCCCTTTGCTTTAAAACTGAAAAATTTTGAAATTTTTTTTCGCGATTTTTTGACTTTATCTTATAGATTTCAGTTCGCTGATAACGAATCAACCATTGTTAACGCGATCCGACGCGAACTTTTTAAACTACAGCGTTTTGAAAAATGCAAAAATATGGAAAATTTGAAAAATTTATGTTTTTTTTTAAATTTTTTCGAATTTTATATAACTGATAGGTTATATTTATAGATTTCCGACCGCTGATTACGGAGAACTAAAAAATTTTGAGCTACGACCAGTAGTTTAGAAGCTACACCCGTTTATATGGCCACCAAAAAATGATAGAGAAGGGTCCCCCCTTTGCTTTAAAACTGAAAAATTTTGAAATTTTTTTTCGCGATTTTTTGACTTTATCTTATAGATTTTAGTTCGCTGATAACGGATCAACCTTTGTTAACGCGATCCGACGCGAACTTTTTAAACTACAGCGTTTTAAAAATTGCAGAAATTTAGAAAGTTTGAAAAATTCATATTTTTTTCTAATTTTTTTCGAATTTTATATAACTGATAGGTTACGTTTACAGATTTCGGACTGCTGATTACGGAGAACTAAAAAATTTTGAGCTACGACCAGTAGTTTAGAAGCTACAGCCGTTTTTATGGCCACCAAAAAATGATAGAGAAGGGTCCCCCCTTTGCTTTAAAACTGAAAAATTTTGAAATTTTTTTTCTTGATTTTTTGACTTTATTTTGTATATTTGGGTGCGCTGATAACGAATCAACCATTGTTATCGCGATCCGACGCGAACTTTTTAAACTACAGCGTTTTGAAAAATGCAAAAATATGGAAAATTTGAAAAATTTATGTTTTTTTTTAAATTTTTTCGAATTTTATATAACTGATAGGTTATATTTATAGATTTCCGACCGCTGATTACGGAGAACTAAAAAATTTTGAGCTACGACCAGTAGTTTAGAAGCTACACCCGTTTATATGGCCACCAAAAAATGATAGAGAAGGGTCCCCCCTTTGCTTTAAAACTGAAAAATTTTGAAATTTTTTTTCACGATTTTTTGACTTTATCTTATAGATTTCAGTTCGCTGATAACGAATCAACCATTGTTAAAGCGACCCGACGCGTACTTATTAAACTACAGCGTTTTAAAAATTGCAGAAATTTAGAAAGTTTGAAAAATTCATATTTTTTTCTAATTTTTTTCGAATTTTATATAACTGATAGGTTACGTTTACAGATTTCGGACTGCTGATTACGGAGAACTAAAAAATTTTGAGCTACGACCAGTAGTTTAGAAGCTACAGCCGTTTTTATGGCCACCAAAAAATGATAGAGAAGGGTCCCCCCCTTTGCTTTAAAACTGAAAAATTTTGAAATTTTTTTTCGCGATTTTTTGACTTTATCTTATAGATTTTAGTTCGCTGATAACGGATCAACCTTTGTTAACGCGATCCGACGCGAACTTTTTAAACTACAGCGTTTTGAAAAATGCAAAAATATGGAAAATTTGAAAAATTTATGTTTTTTTTTTAATTTTTTCGAATTTTATATAACTGATAGGTTATATTTATAGATTTCCGACCGCTGATTACGGAGAACTAAAAAATTTTGAGCTACGACCAGTAGTTTAGAAGCTACACCCGTTTTTATGGCTACCAAAAAATGATAGAGAAGGGTCCCCCCTTTGCTTTAAAACTGAAAAATTTTGAAATTTTTTTTCCCGATTTTTTGACTTTATCTTATAGATTTCAGTTCGCTGATAACGAATCAACCATTGTTAACGCGATCCGACGCGAACTTTTTAAACTACAGCGTTTTGAAAAATGCAAAAATATGGAAAATTTGAAAAATTTATGTTTTTTTTTTAAATTTTTTCGAATTTTATATAACTGATAGGTTATATTTATAGATTTCCGACCGCTGATTACGGAGAACTAAAAAATTTTGTGCTACGACCAGTAGTTTAGAAGCTACAGCCGTTTTTATGGCCACCAAAAAATGATAGAGAAGGGTCCCCCCTTTGCTTTAAAACTGAAAAATTTTGAAATTTTTTTTCTTGATTTTTTGACTTTATTTTGTATATTTGGGTGCGCTGATAACGAATCAACCATTGTTATCGCGATCCGACGCGAACTTTTTAAACTACAGCGTTTTGAAAAATGCAAAAATATGGAAAATTTGAAAAATTTATGTTTTTTTTTAAATTTTTTCGAATTTTATATAACTGATAGGTTATATTTATAGATTTCCGACCGCTGATTACGGAGAACTAAAAAATTTTGAGCTACGACCAGTAGTTTAGAAGCTACACCCGTTTATATGGCCACCAAAAAATGATAGAGAAGGGTCCCCCCTTTGCTTTAAAACTGAAAAATTTTGAAATTTTTTTTCACGATTTTTTGACTTTATCTTATAGATTTCAGTTCGCTGATAACGAATCAACCATTGTTAAAGCGACCCGACGCGTACTTATTAAACTACAGCGTTTTAAAAATTGCAGAAATTTAGAAAGTTTGAAAAATTCAT
Source organism: Stenus bimaculatus (assembly GCA_963971135.1). NCBI lineage: Eukaryota > Metazoa > Arthropoda > Insecta > Coleoptera > Staphylinidae > Stenus > Stenus bimaculatus. Next base: position 24,072,763 of record OZ020180.1, read on the forward strand.
ATTTTTTTCTAATTTTTTTCGAATTTTATATAACTGATAGGTTACGTTTACAGATTTCGGACTGCTGATTACGGAGAACTAAAAAATTTTGAGCTACGACCAGTAGTTTAGAAGCTACAGCCGTTTTTATGGCCACCAAAAAATGATAGAGAAGGGTCCCCCCCTTTGCTTTAAAACTGAAAAATTTTGAAATTTTTTTTCTTGATTTTTTGACTTTATTTTGTATATTTGGGTGCGCTGATAACGAATCAACCATTGTTATCGCGATCCGACGCGAACTTTTTAAACTACAGCGTTTTGAAAAATGCAAAAATATGGAAAATTTGAAAAATTTATGTTTTTTTTTAAATTTTTTCGAATTTTATATAACTGATAGGTTATATTTATAGATTTCCGACCGCTGATTACGGAGAACTAAAAAATTTTGAGCTACGACCAGAGTAGTTTAGAAGCTACACCCGTTTTTATGGCCACCAAAAAATGATAGAGAAGGGTCCCCCCTTTGCTTTAAAACTGAAAAATTTTGAAATTTTTTTTCGCGATTTTTTGACTATCTTATAGATTTCAGTTCGCTGATAACGAATCAACCATTGTTAACGCGATCCGACGCGAACTTTTTAAACTACAGCGTTTTGAAAAATGCAAAAATATGGAAAATTTGAAAAATTTATGTTTTTTTTTAAATTTTTTCGAATTTTATATAACTGATAGGTTATATTTATAGACTTCCGACCGCTGATTACGGAGAACTAAAAAATTTTGAGCTACGACCAGTAGTTTAGAAGCTACACCCGTTTATATGGCCACCAAAAAATGATAGAAAAGGGTCCCCCCTTTGCTTTAAAACTGAAAAATTTTGAAATTTTTTTTCTTGATTTTTTGACTTTATTTTGTATATTTGGGTGCGCTGATAACGAATCAACCATTGTTATCGCGATCCGACGCGAACTTTTTAAACTACAGCGTTTTGAAAAATGCAAAAATATGGAAAATTTGAAAAATTTATGTTTTTTTTTAAATTTTTTCGAATTTTATATAACTGATAGGTTATATTTATAGATTTCCGACCGCTGATTACGGAGAACTAAAAAATTTTGAGCTACGACCAGTAGTTTAGAAGCTACACCCGTTTTTATGTCCACCAAAAAATGATAGAGAAGGGTCCCCCCTTTGCTTTAAAACTGAAAAATTTTGAAATTTTTTTTTCCCGATTTTTTGACTTAATCTTATAGATTTCAGTTCGCTGATAACGAATCAACCATTGTTAACGCGATCCGACGCGAACTTTTTAAACTACAGCGTTTTGAAAAATGCAAAAATATGGAAAATTTGAAAAATTCATATTTTTTTCTAATTTTTTTCGAATTTTATATAACTGATAGGTTATATTTATTTATGCTTTAAAACTGAAAAATTTTGAAATTTTTTTTCTTGATTTTTTGACTTTATTTTGTATATTTGGGTGCGCTGATAACGAATCAACCATTGTTATCGCGATCCGACGCGAACTTTTTAAACTACAGCGTTTTGAAAAATGCAAAAATATGGAAAATTTGAAAAATTTATGTTTTTTTTTTAATTTTTTCGAATTTTATATAACTGATAGGTTATATTTATAGATTTCCGACCGCTGATTACGGAGAACTAAAAAATTTTGAGCTACGACCAGTAGTTTAGAAGCTACACCCGTTTTTATGGCCACCAAAAAATGATAGAGAAGGGTCCCCCCTTTGCTTTAAAACTGAAAAATTTTGAAATTTTTTTTCCCGATTTTTTGACTTTATCTTATAGATTTCAGTTCGCTGATAATGAATCAATCATTGTTAACGCGATCCGACGTGAACTTTTTAAACTACAGCGTTTTGAAAAATGCAAAAATATGGAAAATTTGAAAAATTTATGTTTTTTTTTAAATTTTTTCGAATTTTATATAACTGATAAGTTATATTTATAGATTTCCGACCGCTGATTACGGAGAACTAAAAAATTTTGAGCTACGACCAGTAAGTAGTTTAGAAGCTACACCCGTTTATATGGCCACCAAAAAATGATAGAGAAGGGTCCCCCCTTTGCTTTAAAACTGAAAAATTTTGAAATTTTTTTTCGCGATTTTTTGACTTAATCTTATAGATTTGCGTGCGCTGATAACGAATCAACCATTGTTAACGCGATCGGACTCGTACTTTTTAAACTACAGCGTTTTGAAAATTGCAAAAATTTAGAAAAGTTGAAAAATTCATTTTTTTTCTAATTTTTTTCGAATTTCATATAACTGATAGGTTATATTTATAGATTTTGCGCTGCTGATTACGGAGAACTAAAAAATTTTGAGCTACGACCAGTAGTTTAGAAGCTACACCCGTTTATATGGCCACCAAAAAATGATAGAGAAGGGTCCCCCCTTTGCTTTAAAACTGAAAAATTTTGAAAATTTTTTTCGCGATTTTTTGACTTAATCTTATAGATTTGCGTGCGCTGATAACGAATCAACCATTGTTAACGCGATCGGACGCGTACTTTTTAAACTACAGCGTTTTGAAAATTGCAAAAATTTAGAAAAGTTGAAAAATTCATTTTTTTTTCTAATTTTTTTCGAATTTCATATAACTGATAGGTTATATTTATAGATTTTGCGCTGCTGATTACGGAGAACTAAAAAATTTTGAGCTACGACCAGTAGTTTAGAAGCTACACCCGTTTATATGGCCACCAAAAAATGATAGAGAAGGGTCCCCTCTTTGCTTTAAAACTGAAAAATTTTGAAATTTTTTTTCGCGATTTTTTGACATAATCTTATAGATTTGCGTGCGCTGATAACGAATCAACCATTGTTAACGCGATCGGACGCGTACTTTTTAAACTACAGCGTTTTGAAAATTGCAAAAATTTAGAAAAGTTGAAAAATTCATTTTTTTTCTAATTTTTTTCGAATTCCATATAACTGATAGGTTATATTTATAGATTTTGCGCTGCTGATTACGGGGAACTAAAAAATTTTGAGCTACGACCAGTAGTTTAGAAGCTACACCCGTTTATATGGCCACCAAAAAATGATAGAGAAGGGTCCCCCCTTTGCTTTAAAACTGAAAAATTTTGAAATTTTTTTTCCCGATTTTTTGACTTAATCTTATAGATTTCAGTTCGCTGATAACGAATCAACCATTGTTAACGCGATCCGACGCGAACTTTTTAAACTACAGCGTTTTGAAAAATGCAAAAATATGGAAAATTTGAAAAATTTATGTTTTTTTTTAAATTTTTTCGAATTTTATATAACTGATAGGTTATATTTATTTATGCTTTAAAACTGAAAAATTTTGAAATTTTTTTTCTTGATTTTTTGACTTTATTTTGTATATTTGGGTGCGCTGATAACGAATCAACCATTGTTATCGCGATCCGACGCGAACTTTTTAAACTACAGCGTTTTGAAAAATGCAAAAATATGGAAAATTTGAAAAATTTATGTTTTTTTTTAAATTTTTTCGAATTTTATATAACTGATAGGTTATATTTATAGATTTCCGACCGCTGATTACGGAGAACTAAAAAATTTTGAGCTACGACCAGTAGTTTAGAAGCTACACCCGTTTATATGGCCACCAAAAAATGATAGAGAAGGGTCCCCCCTTTGCTTTAAAACTGAAAAATTTTGAAATTTTTTTTCACGATTTTTTGACTTTATCTTATAGATTTCAGTTCGCTGATAATGAATCAATCATTGTTAACGCGATCCGACGTGAACTTTTTAAACTACAGCGTTTTGAACAATGCAAAAATATGGAAAATTTGAAAAATTTATGTTTTTTTTTAAATTTTTTCGAATTTTATATAACTAATATGTTATATTTATAGATTTCCGACCGCTGATTACGGAGAACTAAAAAAATTTGAGCTACGACCAGTAGTTTAGAAGCTACACCCGTTTTTATGGCCACCAAAAAATGATAGAGAAGGGTCCCCCCTTTGCTTTAAAACTGAAAAATTTTGAAATTTTTTTTCGCGATTTTTTGACTTTATTTTGTATATTTGGGTGCGCTGATAACGAATCAACCATTGTTAACGCGATCCGACGCGAACTTTTTAAACTACAGCGTTTTGAAAAATGCAAAAATATGGAAAATTTGAAAAATTTATGTTTTTTTTTAAATTTTTTCGAATTTTATATAACTGATAAGTTATATTTATAGATTTCCGACCGCTGATTACGGAGAACTAAAAAATTTTGAGCTACGACCAGTAGTTTAGAAGCTACACCCGTTTATATGGCCACCAAAAAATGACAGAGAAGGGTCCCCCCTTTGCTTTAAAAATGAAAAATTTTGAAATTTTTTTTCTTGATTTTTTGACTTTATCTTATAGATTTGCGTGCGCTGATAACGAATCAACCATTGTTAACGCGATCGGACGCGTACTTTTTAAACTACAGCGTTTTGAAAATTGCAGAAATTTAGAAAGTTTGAAAAATGCATATTTTTTTCTAATTTTTTTCGAATTTTATATAACTGATAGGATACGTTTACAGATTTCGGACTGCTGATTACGGAGAACTAAAAAATTTTGAGCTACGACCAGTAGTTTAGAAGCTACACCCGTTTTTATGGCCACCAAAAAATGATAGAGAAGGGTCCCCCCTTTACTTTAAAACTGAAAAATTTTTAAATTTTTTTTCCCGATTTTTTGACTTTATCTTATAGATTTCAGTTCGCTGATAACGAATCAACCATTGTTAAAGCGACCCGACGCGTACTTATTAAACTACAGCGTTTTAAAAATTGCAGAAATTTAGAAAGTTTGAAAAATTCATATTTTTTTCTAATTTTTTTCGATTTTTATATAACTGATAGGTTACGTTTACAGATTTCGGACTGCTGATTACGGAGAACTAAAAAATTTTGAGCTACGACCAGTAGTTTAGAAGCTACACCCGTTTTTATGGCCACCAAAAAATGATAGAGAAGGGTCCCCCCTTTGCTTTAAAACTGAAAAATTTTGAAATTTTTTTTCCCGATTTTTTGACTTTATCTTATAGATTTCAGTTCGCTGATAATGAATCAATCATTGTTAACGCGATCCGACGTGAACTTTTTAAACTACAGAGTTTTGAAAAATGCAAAAATATGGAAAATTTGAAAAATTTATGTTTTTTTTTAAATTTTTTCGAATTTTATATAACTGATAAGTTATATTTATAGATTTTGCGCTGCTGATTACGGAGAACTAAAAAATTTTGAGCTACGACCAGTAGTTTAGAAGCTACACCCGTTTATATGGCCACCAAAAAATGATAGAGAAGGGTCCCCCCTTTGCTTTAAAACTGAAAAATTTTGAAATTTTTTTTCGCGATTTTTTGACTTTATCTTATAGATTTTAGTTCGCTGATAACGGATCAACCTTTGTTAACGCGATCCGACGCGAACTTTTTAAACTACAGCGTTTTGAAAAATGCAAAAATATGGAAAATTTGAAAAATTTATGTTTTTTTTTTAATTTTTTCGAATTTTATATAACTGATAAGTTATATTTATAGATTTCCGACCGCTGATTACGGAGAACTAAAAAATTTTGAGCTACGATCAGTAGTTTAGAAGCTACAGCCGTTTTTATGGCCACCAAAAAATGATAGAGAAGGGTCCCCCCTTTGCTTTAAAACTGAAAAATTTTGAAATTTTTTTTCGCGATTTTTTGACTTTATCTTATAGATTTTAGTTCGCTGATAACGGATCAACCTTTGTTAACGCGATCCGACGCGAACTTTTTAAACTACAGCGTTTTGAAAAATGCAAAAATATGGAAAATTTGAAAAATTTATGTTTTTTTTTTAATTTTTTCGAATTTTATATAACTGATAGGTTATATTTATAGATTTCCGACCGCTGATTACGGAGAACTAAAAAATTTTGAGCTACGACCAGTAGTTTAGAAGCTACACCCGTTTTTATGGCCACCAAAAAATGATAGAGAAGGGTCCCCCCTTTGCTTTAAAACTGAAAAATTTTGAAATTTTTTTTCCCGATTTTTTGACTTTATCTTATAGATTTCAGTTCGCTGATAATGAATCAATCATTGTTAACGCGATCCGACGTGAACTTTTTAAACTACAGCGTTTTGAAAAATGCAAAAATATGGAAAATTTGAAAAATTTATGTTTTTTTTTAAATTTTTTCGAATTTTATATAACTGATAAGTTATATTTATAGATTTCCGACCGCTGATTACGGAGAACTAAAAAATTTTGAGCTACGATCAGTAGTTTAGAAGCTACAGCCGTTTTTATGGCCACCAAAAAATGATAGAGAAGGGTCCCCCCTTTGCTTTAAAACTGAAAAATTTTGAAAATTTTTTTCGCGATTTTTTGACCTTATCTTATAGATTTCAGTTCGCTGATAATGAATCAATCATTGTTAACGCGATCCGACGTGAACTTTTTAAACTACAGCGTTTTGAAAAATGCAAAAATATGGAAAATTTGAAAAATTTATGTTTTTTTTTAAATTTTTTCGAATTTTATATAACTGATAAGTTATATTTATAGATTTCCGACCGCTGATTACGGAGAACTAAAAAATTTTGAGCTACGATCAGTAGTTTAGAAGCTACAGCCGTTTTTATGGCCACCAAAAAATGATAGAGGGGTCCCCCCTTTGCTTTAAAACTGAAAAATTTTGAAAAATTTTTTCGCGATTTTTTGACTTTATGTTATAGATTTGCGTGCGCTGATAACGAATCAACCATTGTTAACGCGATCGGACGCGTACTTTTTAAACTACAGCGTTTTGAAAAATGCAAAAATATGGAAAATTTGAAAAATTTATGTTTTTTTTTAAATTTTTTCGAATTTTATATAACTGATAGGTTATATTTATAGATTTTGCGCTGCTGATTACAAAGAACTAAAAAATTTTGAGCTACGACCAGTAGTTTAGAAGCTACAGCCGTTTTTATGGCCACCAAAAAATGATAGAGAAGGGTCCCCCCTTTGCTTTAAAACTGAAAAATTTTGAAAATTTTTTTCGCGATTTTTTGACTTTATCTTATAGATTTGCGTGCGCTGATAACGAATCAACCATTGTTAACGCGATCGGACGCGTACTTTTTAAACTACAGCGTTTTGAAAATTGCAAAAATTTAGAAAAGTTGAAAAATTCATTTTTTTTTCTCATTTTTTTCGAATTTCATATAACTGATAGGTTATATTTATAGATTTTGCGCTGCTGATTACGGAGAACTAAAAAATTTTGAGCTACGACCAGTAGTTTAGAAGCTACACCCGTTTATATGGCCACCAAAAAATGATAGAGAAGGGTCCCCCCTTTGCTTTAAAACTGAAAAATTTTGAAATTTTTTTTCGCGATTTTTTGACTTAATCTTATAGATTTGCGTGCGCTGATAACGAATCAACCATTGTTAACGCGATCGGACTCGTACTTTTTAAACTACAGCGTTTTGAAAATTGCAAAAATTTAGAAAAGTTGAAAAATTCATTTTTTTTCTAATTTTTTTCGAATTTCATATAACTGATAGGTTATATTTATAGATTTTGCGCTGCTGATTACGGAGAACTAAAAAATTTTGAGCTACGACCAGTAGTTTAGAAGCTACACCCGTTTATATGGCCACCAAAAAATGATAGAGAAGGGTCCCCCCTTTGCTTTAAAACTGAAAAATTTTGAAAATTTTTTTCGCGATTTTTTGACTTTATCTTATAGATTTGCGTGCGCTGATAACGAATCAACCATTGTTAACGCGATCGGACGCGTACTTTTTAAACTACAGCGTTTTGAAAATTGCAAAAATTTAGAAAAGTTGAAAAATTCATTTTTTTTTCTAATTTTTTTCGAATTTCATATAACTGATAGGTTATATTTATAGATTTTGCGCTGCTGATTACGGAGAACTAAAAAATTTTGAGCTACGACCAGTAGTTTAGAAGCTACACCCGTTTATATGGCCACCAAAAAATGATAGAGAAGGGTCCCCCCTTTGCTTTAAAACTGAAAAATTTTGAAATTTTTTTTCGCGATTTTTTGACTTAATCTTATAGATTTGCGTGCGCTGATAACGAATCAACCATTGTTATCGCGATCCGACGCGAACTTTTTAAACTACAGCGTTTTGAAAAATGCAAAAATATGGAAAATTTGAAAAACTTATGTTTTTTTTAAATTTTTTCGAATTTTATATAACTGATAGGTTATATTTATAGATTTCCGACCGCTGATTACGGAGAACTAAAAAATTTTGAGCTACGACCAGTAGTTTAGAAGCTACACCCGTTTATATGGCCACCAAAAAATGATAGAGAAGGGTCCCCCCTTTGCTTTAAAACTGAAAAATTTTGAAATTTTTTTTCGCGATTTTTTGACTTTATCTTATAGATTTTAGTTCGCTGATAACGGATCAACCTTTGTTAACGCGATCCGACGCGAACTTTTTAAACTACAGCGTTTTGAAAAATGCAAAAATATGGAAAATTTGAAAAATTTATGTTTTTTTTTTAATTTTTTCGAATTTTATATAACTGATAGGTTATATTTATAGATTTCCGACCGCTGATTACGGAGAACTAAAAAATTTTGAGCTACGACCAGTAGTTTAGAAGCTACACCCGTTTTTATGGCCACCAAAAAATGATAGAGAAGGGTCCCCCCTTTGCTTTAAAACTGAAAAATTTTGAAAATTTTTTTCGCGATTTTTTGACTTTATCTTATAGATTTGCGTGCGCTGATAACGAATCAACCATTGTTAACGCGATCGGACGCGTACTTTTTAAACTACAGCGTTTTGAAAATTGCAAAAATTTAGAAAAGTTGAAAAATTCATTTTTTTTTCTAATTTTTTTCGAATTTCATATAACTGATAGGTTATATTTATAGATTTTGCGCTGCTGATTACGGAGAACTAAAAAATTTTGAGCTACGATCAGTAGTTTAGAAGCTACAGCCGTTTTTATGGCCACCAAAAAATGATAGAGAAGGGTCCCCCCTTTGCTTTAAAACTGAAAAATTTTGAAATTTTTTTGCGCGATTTTTTGACTTAATCTTATAGATTTGCGTGCGCTGATAACAAATCAACCATTGTTAACGCGATCGGACTCGTACTTTTTAAACTACAGCGTTTTGAAAATTGCAAAAATTTAGAAAAGTTGAAAAATTCATTTTTTTTTCTAATTTTTTTCGAATTTCATATAACTGATAGGTTATATTTATAGATTTTGCGCTGCTGATTACGGAGAACAAAAAAATTTTGAGCTACGACCAGTAGTTTAGAAGCTACACCCGTTTATATGGCCACCAAAAAATGATAGAGAAGGGTCCCCCCTTTGCTTTAAAACTGAAAAATGTAGAAATTTTTTTTCCCGATTTTTTGACTTTATCTTATAGATTTCAGTTCGCTGATAAAGAATCAATCATTGTTAACGCGATCCGACGTGAACTTTTTAAACTACAGCGTTTTGAAAAATGCAAAAATATGGAAAATTTGAAAAAATTATGTTTTTTTTTAAATTTTTTCGAATTTTATATAACTGATAGGTTATATTTATAGATTTCCGACCGCTGATTACGGAGAACTAAAAAATTTTGAGCTACGACCAGTAGTTTAGAAGCTACACCCGTTTTTATGGCCACCAAAAAATGATAGAGAAGGGTCCCCCCTTTGCTTTAAAACTGAAAAATTTTGAAATTTTTTTTTCCCGATTTTTTGACTTTATCTTATAGATTTCAGTTCGCTGATAATGAATCAATCATTGTTAACGCGATCCGACGTGAACTTTTTAAACTACAGCGTTTTGAAAAATGCAAAAATATGGGAAATTTGAAAAATTTATGTTTTTTTTTAAATTTTTTCGAATTTTATATAACTGATAAGTTATATTTATAGATTTCCGACCGCTGATTACGGAGAACTAAAAAATTTTGAGCTACGATCAGTAGTTTAGAAGCTACAGCCGTTTTTATGGCCACCAAAAAATGATAGAGAAGGGTCCCCCCTTTGCTTTAAAACTGAAAAATTTTGAAAATTTTTTTCGCGATTTTTTGACTTTATCTTATAGATTTGCGTGCGCTGATAACGAATCAACCATTGTTAACGCGATCGGACGCGTACTTTTTAAACTACAGCGTTTTGAAAATTGCAAAAATTTAGAAAAGTTGAAAAATTCATTTTTTTTCTAATTTTTTTCGAATTTCATATAACTGATAGGTTATATTTATAGATTTTGCGCTGCTGATTACGGAGAACTAAAAAATTTTGAGCTACGACCAGTAGTTTAGAAGCTACACCCGTTTTTATGGCCACCAAAAAATGATAGAGAAGGGTCCCCCCTTTGCTTTAAAACTGAAAAATTTTGAAATTTTTTTTCTTGATTTTTTGACTTTATTTTGTATATTTGGGTGCGCTGATAACGAATCCACCATTGTTAACGCGATCCGACGCGAACTTTTTAAACTACAGCGTTTTGAAAAATGCAAAAATATGGAAAATTTGAAAAATTTATGTTTTTTTTTTAATTTTTTCGAATTTTATATAACTAATAGGTTATATTTATAGATTTCCGACCGCTGATTACGGAGAACTAAAAAATTTTGAGCTACGACCAGTAGTTTAGAAGCTACACCCGTTTATATGGCCACCAAAAAATGATAGAGAAGGGTCCCCCCTTTGCTTTAAAACTGAAAAATTTTGAAATTTTTTTTCGCGATTTTTTGACTTTATCTTATAGATTTCAGTTCGCTGATAATGAATCAATCATTGTTAACGCGATCCGACGTGAACTTTTTAAACTACAGCGTTTTGAAAAATGCAAAAATATGGAAAATTTGAAAAATTTATGTTTTTTTTTAAATTTTTTCGAATTTTATATAACTGATAAGTTATATTTATAGATTTCCGACCGCTGATTACGGAGAACTAAAAAATTTTGAGCTACGATCAGTAGTTTAGAAGCTACAGCCGTTTTTATGGCCACTAAAAAATGATAGAGAAGGGGGGCCTTTGCTTTAAAACTGAAAAATTTTGAAAATTTTTTTCGCGATTTTTTGACTTTATCTTATAGATTTGCGTGCGCTGATAACGAATAAACCATTGTTAACGCGATCGGACGCGTACTTTTTAAACTACAGCGTTTTGAAAATTGCAAAAATTTAGAAAAGTTGAAAAATTCATTTTTTTTTCTAATTTTTTTCGAATTTTATATAACTGATAAGTTTTGTTTATAGATTTCCGACCGCTGATTACGGAGAACTAAAAAATTTTGAGCTACGACCAGTAGTTTAGAAGCTACAGCCGTTTTTATGGCCACCAAAAAATGATAGAGAAGGGTCCCCCCTTTGCTTTAAAACTGAAAAATTTTGAAAATTTTTTTCGCAATTTTTTGACTTTATTTTGTATATTTGGGTGCGTTGATAACGAATCAACCATTGTTAAAGCGACCCGACGCGTACTTATTAAACTACAGCGTTTTAAAAATTGCAGAAATTTAGAAAGTTTGAAAAATTCATATTTTTTTCTAATTTTTTTCGAATTTTATATAACTGATAGGTTACGTTTACAGATTTCGGACTGCTGATTACGGAGAACTAAAAAATTTTGAGCTACGACCAGTAGTTTAGAAGCTACAGCCGTTTTTATGGCCACCAAAAAATGATAGAGAAGGGTCCCCCCTTTGCTTTAAAACTGAAAAATTTTGAAATTTTTTTTCGCGATTTTTTGACTTTATCTTATAGATTTGCGTGCGCTGATAACGAATCAACCATTGTTATCGCGATCCGACGCGAACTTTTTAAACTACAGCGTTTTGAAAAATGCAAAAATATGGAAAATTTGAAAAATTTATGTTTTTTTTTAAATTTTTTCGAATTTTATATAACTAATAGGTTATATTTATAGATTTCCGACCGCTGATTACGGAGAACTAAAAAATTTTGAGCTACGACCAGTAGTTTAGAAGCTACACCCGTTTATATGGCCACCAAAAAATGATAGAGAAGGGTCCCCCTTGGCTTTAAAACTGAAAAATTTTGAAATTTTTTTTCTTGATTTTTTGACTTTATTTTGTATATTTGGGTGCGCTGATAACGAATCAACCATTGTTAACGCGATCGGACGCGTACTTTTTAAACTACAGCGTTTTGAAAATTGCAGAAATTTAGAAAAGTTGAAAAATTCATATTTTTTTCTAAATTTTTTCGAATTTTATATAACTGATAGATTATATTTATAGATTTCCGAACGCTGATTACGGAGAACTAAAAAATTTTGAGCTACGACCAGTAGTTTAGAAGCTACACCCGTTTATATGGCCACCAAAAAATGATAGAGAAGGGTCCCCCCTTTGCTTTAAAACTGAAAAATTTTGAAATTTTTTTTCCCGATTTTTTGACTTTATCTTATAGATTTCAGTTCGCTGATAATGAATCAATCATTGTTAACGCGATCCGACGTGAACTTTTTAAACTACAGCGTTTTGAAAAATGCAAAAATATGGAAAATTTGAAAAATTTATGTTTTTTTTTAAATTTTTTCGAATTTTATATAACTGTAAAGTTATATTTATAGATTTCCGACCGCTGATTACGGAGAACTAAAAAATTTTGAGCTACGATCAGTAGTTTAGAAGCTACAGCCGTTTTTATGGCCACCAAAAAATGATAGAGAAGGGTCCCCCCTTTGCTTTAAAACTGAAAAATTTTGAAAAATTTTTTCGCGATTTTTTGACTTTATCTTATAGATTTCAGTTCGCTGATAATGAATCAATCATTGTTAACGCGATCCGACGTGAACTTTTTAAACTACAGCGTTTTGAAAAATGCAAAAATATGGAAAATTTGAAAAATTTATGTTTTTTTTTAAATTTTTTCGAATTTTATATAACTGATAAGTTATATTTATAGATTTCCGACCGCTGATTACGGAGAACTAAAAAATTTTGAGCTACGATCAGTAGTTTAGAAGCTACAGCCGTTTTTATGGCCACCAAAAAATGATAGAGAAGGGTCCCCCCTTTGCTTTAAAACTGAAAAATTTTGAAAAATTTTTTCGCGATTTTTTGACTTTATCTTATAGATTTGCGTGCGCTGATAACGAATCAACCATTGTTAACGCGATCGGACGCGTACTTTTTAAACTACAGCGTTTTGAAAAATGCAAAAATATGGAAAATTTGAAAAATTTATGTTTTTTTTTAAATTTTTTCGAATTTTATATAACTGATAGGTTATATTTATAGATTTTGCGCTGCTGATTACGGAGAACTAAAAAATTTTGAGCTACGACCAGTAGTTTAGAAGCTACACCCGTTTTTATGGCCACCAAAAAATGATAGAGAAGGGTCCCCCCTTTGCTTTAAAACTGAAAAATTTTGAAATTTTTTTTCCCGATTTTTTGACTTTATCTTATAGATTTCAGTTCGCTGATAATGAATCAATCATTGTTAACGCGATCCGACGTGAACTTTTTAAACTACAGCGTTTTGAAAAATGCAAAAATATGGAAAATTTGAAAAATTTATGTTTTTTTTTAAATTTTTTCGAATTTTATAAAACTGATAAGTTATATTTATAGATTTCCGACCGCTGATTACGGAGAACTAAAAAATTTTGAGCTACGACCAGTAGTTTAGAAGCTACACCCGTTTATATGGCCACCAAAAAATGATAGAGAAGGGTCCCCCCTTCTCTTTAAAACTGAAAAATTTTGAAAAATGTTTTCGCGATTTTTTGACTTAATCTTATAGATTTGCGTGCGCTGATAACGAATCAACCATTGTTAACGCGATCGGACTCGTACTTTTTAAACTACAGCGTTTTGAAAATTGCAAAAATTTAGAAAAGTTGAAAAATTCATTTTTTTTTCTAATTTTTTTCGAATTTCATATAACTGATAGGTTATATTTATAGATTTTGCGCTGCTGATTACGGAGAACTAAAAAATTTTGAGCTACGACCAGTAGTTTAAAAGCTACACCCGTTTATATGGCCACCAAAAAATGATAGAGAAGGGTCCCCCCTTTGCTTTAAAACTGAAAAATTTTGAAAATTTTTTTCGCGATTTTTTGACTTAATCTTATAGATTTGCGTGCGCTGATAACGAATCAACCATTGTTAACGCGATCGGACGCGTACTTTTTAAACTACAGCGTTTTGAAAATTGCAAAAATTTAGAAAAGTTGAAAAATTCATTTTTTTTCTAATTTTTTTCGAATTTCATATAACTGATAGGTTATATTTATAGATTTTGCGCTGCTGATTACGGAGAACTAAAAAATTTTGAGCTACGACCAGTAGTTTAGAAGCTACACCCGTTTATATGGCCACCAAAAAATGATAGAGAAGGGTCCCCCCTTTGCTTTAAAACTGAAAAATGTAGAAATTTTTTTTCCCGATTTTTTGACTTTATCTTATAGATTTCAGTTCGCTGATAAAGAATCAATCATTGTTATCGCGATCCGACGCGAACTTTTTAAACTACAGCGTTTTGAAAAATGCAAAAATATGGAAAATTTGAAAAAATTATGTTTTTTTTTAAATTTTTTCGAATTTTATATAACTGATAGGTTATATTTATAGATTTCCGACCGCTGATTACGGAGAACTAAAAAATTTTGAGCTACGACCAGTAGTTTAGAAGCTACACCCGTTTTTATGGCCACCAAAAAATGATAGAGAAGGGTCCCCCCTTTGCTTTAAAACTGAAAAATTTTGAAATTTTTTTTCCCGATTTTTTGACTTTATCTTATAGATTTCAGTTCGCTGATAATGAATCAATCATTGTTAGCGCGATCCGACGTGAACTTTTTAAACTACAGCGTTTTGAAAAATGCAAAAATATGGGAAATTTGAAAAATTTATGTTTTTTTTTAAATTTTTTCGAATTTTATATAACTGATAAGTTATATTTATAGATTTCCGACCGCTGATTACGGAGAACTAAAAAATTTTGAGCTACGATCAGTAGTTTAGAAGCTACAGCCGTTTTTATGGCCACCAAAAAATGATATAGAAGGGTCCCCCCTTTGCTTTAAAACTGAAAAATTTTGAAAATTTTTTTCGCGATTTTTTGACTTTATCTTATAGATTTGCGTGCGCTGATAACGAATCAACCATTGTTAACGCGATCGGACGCGTACTTTTTAAACTACAGCGTTTTGAAAATTGCAAAAATTTAGAAAAGTTGAAAAATTCATTTTTTTTCTAATTTTTTTCGAATTTCATATAACTGATAGGTTATATTTATAGATTTTGCGCTGCTGATTACGGAGAACTAAAAAATTTTGAGCTACGACCAGTAGTTTAGAAGCTACACCCGTTTTTATGGCCACCAAAAAATGATAGAGAAGGGTCCCCCCTTTGCTTTAAAACTGAAAAATTTTGAAATTTTTTTTCTTGATTTTTTGACTTTATTTTGTATATTTGGGTGCGCTGATAACGAATCCACCATTGTTAACGCGATCCGACGCGAACTTTTTAAACTACAGCGTTTTGAAAAATGCAAAAATATGGAAAATTTGAAAAATTTATGTTTTTTTTTTAATTTTTTCGAATTTTATATAACTGATAGGTTATATTTATAGATTTTGCGCTGCTGATTACGGAGAACTAAAAAATTTTGAGCTACGACCAGTAGTTTAGAAGCTACACCCGTTTATATGGCCACCAAAAAATGATAGAGAAGGGTCCCCCCTTTGCTTTAAAACTGAAAAATTTTGAAATTTTTTTTCGCGATTTTTTGACTTTATCTTATAGATTTTAGTTCGCTGATAACGGATCAAACTTTGTTAACGCGATCCGACGTGAACTTTTTAAACTACAGCGTTTTGAAAAATGCAAAAATATGGAAAATTTGAAAAATTTATGTTTTTTTTAAATTTTTTCGAATTTTATATAACTGATAGGTTATATTTATAGATTTCCGACCGCTGATTACGGAGAACTAAAAAATTTTGAGCTACGACCAGTAGTTTAGAAGCTACACCCGTTTATATGGCCACCAAAAAATGATAGAGAAGGGTCCCCCCTTTGCTTTAAAACTGAAAAATTTTGAAATTTTTTTTCGCGATTTTTTGACTTTATCTTATAGATTTCAGTTCGCTGATAATGAATCAATCATTGTTAACGCGATCCGACGTGAACTTTTTAAACTACAGCGTTTTGAAAAATGCAAAAATATGGAAAATTTGAAAAATTTATGTTTTTTTTTAAATTTTTTCGAGTTTTATATAACTGATAAGTTATATTTATAGATTTCCGACCGCTGATTACGGAGAACTAAAAAATTTTGAGCTACGATCAGTAGTTTAGAAGCTACAGCCGTTTTTATGGCCACCAAAAAATGATAGAGAAGGGTCCCCCCTTTGCTTTAAAACTGAAAAATTTTGAAAATTTTTTTCGCGATTTTTTGACTTTATCTTATAGATTTGCGTGCGCTGATAACGAATAAACCATTGTTAACGCGATCGGACGCGTACTTTTTAAACTACAGCGTTTTGAAAATTGCAAAAATTTAGAAAAGTTAAAAAATTCATTTTTTTTTCTAATTTTTTTCGAATTTTATATAACTGATAAGTTATGTTTATAGATTTCCGACCGCTGATTACGGAGAACTAAAAAATTTTGAGCTACGACCAGTAGTTTAGAAGCTACACCCGTTTTTATGGCCACCAAAAAATGATAGAGAAGGGTCCCCCCTTTGCTTTAAAACTGAAAAATTTTGAAAATTTTTTTCGCAATTTTTTGACTTTATTTTGTATATTTGGGTGCGTTGATAACGAATCAACCATTGTTAAAGCGACCCGACGCGTACTTATTAAACTACAGCGTTTTAAAAATTGCAGAAATTTAGAAAGTTTGAAAAATTCATATTTTTTTCTAATTTTTTTCGAATTTTATATAACTGATAGGTTACGTTTACAGATTTCGGACTGCTGATTACGGAGAACTAAAAAATTTTGAGCTACGACCAGTAGTTTAGAAGCTACAGCCGTTTTTATGGCCACCAAAAAATGATAGAGAAGGGTCCCCCCTTTGCTTTAAAACTGAAAAATTTTGAAATTTTTTTTCGCGATTTTTTGACTTTATCTTATAGATTTGCGTGCGCTGATAACGAATCAACCATTGTTATCGCGATCCGACGCGAACTTTTTAAACTACAGCGTTTTGAAAAATGCAAAAATATGGAAAATTTGAAAAATTTATGTTTTTTTTTAAATTTTTTCGAATTTTATATAACTAATAGGTTATATTTATAGATTTCCGACCGCTGATTACGGAGAACTAAAAAATTTTGAGCTACGACCAGTAGTTTAGAAGCTACACCCGTTTATATGGCCACCAAAAAATGATAGAGAAGGGTCCCCCCTTTGCTTTAAAACTGAAAAATTTTGAAATTTTTTTTCTTGATTTTTTGACTTTATCTTATAGATTTGCGTGCGCTGATAACGAATCAACCATTGTTATCGCGATCCGACGCGAACTTTTTAAACTACAGCGTTTTGAAAAATGCAAAAATATGGAAAATTTGAAAAATTTATGTTTTTTTTAAATTTTTTCGAATTTTATATAACTGATGGGTTATATTTATAGATTTCCGACCGCTGATTACGGAGAACTAAAAAATTTTGTGCTACGACCAGTAGTTTAGAAGCTACAGCCGTTTTTATGGCCACCAAAAAATGATAGAGAAGGGTCCACCTTGGCTTTAAAACTGAAAAATTTTGAAATTTTTTTTCTTGATTTTTTGACTTTATTTTGTATATTTGGGTGCGCTGATAACGAATCAACCATTGTTAACGCGATCGGACGCGTACTTTTTAAACTACAGCGTTTTGAAAATTGCAAAAATTTAGAAAAGTTGAAAAATTCATTTTTTTTTCTAATTTTTTTCGAATTTCATATAACTGATAGGTTATATTTATAGATTTTGCGCTGCTGATTACGGAGAACTAAAAAATTTTGAGCTACGACCAGTAGTTTAGAAGCTACAGCCGTTTTTATGGCCACCAAAAAATGATAGAGAAGGGTCCCCCCTTTGCTTTAAAACTGAAAAATTTTGAAATTTTTTTTCGCGATTTTTTGACTTAATCTTATAGATTTCAGTTCGCTGATAACGAATCAACCATTGTTAACGCGATCCGACACGAACTTTTTAAACTACAGCGTTTTGAAAAATGCAAAAATATGGAAAATTTGAAAAATTCATATTTTTTTCTAATTTTTTTCGAATTTTATATAACTGATAGGTTACGTTTACAGATTTCGGACTGCTGATTACGGAGAACTAAAAAATTTTGAGCTACGACCAGTAGTTTAGAAGCTACACCCGTTTTTATGGCCACCAAAAAATGATAGAGAAGGGTCCCCCCTTTGCTTTAAAACTGAAAAATTTTGAAAATTTTTTTCGCGATTTTTTGACTTTATCTTATAGATTTGCGTGCGCTGATAACGAATCAACCATTGTTAACGCGATCGGACGCGTACTTTTTAAACTACAGCGTTTTGAAAATTGCAAAAATTTAGAAAAGTTGAAAAATTCATTTTTTTTCTAATTTTTTTCGAATTTCATATAACTGATAGGTTATATTTATAGATTTTGCGCTGCTGATTACGGAGAACTAAAAAATTTTGAGCTACGACCAGTAGTTTAGAAGCTACACCCGTTTTTATGGCCACCAAAAAATGATAGAGAAGGGTCCCCCCTTTGCTTTAAAACTGAAAAATTTTGAAAATTTTTTTCGCAATTTTTTGACTTTATTTTGTATATTTGGGTGCGTTGATAACGAATCAACCATTGTTAAAGCGACCCGACGCGTACTTATTAAACTACAGCGTTTTAAAAATTGCAGAAATTTAGAAAGTTTGAAAAATTCATATTTTTTTCTAATTTTTTTCGAATTTTATATAACTGATAGGTTACGTTTACAGATTTCGGACTGCTGATTACGGAGAACTAAAAAATTTTGAGCTACGACCAGTAGTTTAGAAGCTACAGCCGTTTTTATGGCCACCAAAAAATGATAGAGAAGGGTCCCCCCTTTGCTTTAAAACTGAAAAATTTTGAAATTTTTTTTCGCGATTTTTTGACTTTATCTTATAGATTTGCGTGCGCTGATAACGAATCAACCATTGTTATCGCGATCCGACGCGAACTTTTTAATTAATTAATTTAATTAAAAAAGTTGTTGATGTAATTTTATACCCACTAACAAAATTAATAAACAGGTGTATCGTAGAGAATACCTTTCCCAGTTGCCTTAAAACATCAAAAGTTATACCTTTATTCAAAAAAGGCAATCCCAAAGAAGTAGCTAATTATAGGCCCATCTCAATTATTCCAACCTTTGGAAAAATTATTGAAGTAGGCCTCAAATCAAGACTTTGCAAGCATTTAAGTGCTCATGATATTCTCTCTGAATCACAGTTTGGCTTTCGGGAAGGATTCTCAACGACCACTGCCCTAATCGAACTCAGCAATTACGTGCACGAATGCATCAATAACGGACTTTACGCTAACGCATTAATGCGTGACTTGTCAAAAGCATTTGACACAGTTTCGCATAATATTCTTTTAGGAAAGCTAGAGCACTATGGTGTTACTCCAAGTGCCATATCATTTTTTCAATCTTATTTCTCTGATAGGAAACAATATGTAGAATTTTCCGGGTCGAACTCTAGTACTTGCATCATTAAAACTGTCGTGATTCAAGGTTCGGTGCTCGGACCTCTTCTTTTTTTAATTTATGTCAACGACTTAGACGGGAACATTCCAATTTCCAAGCTTGTTCTATTTGCCGATGACACTACTGCTTTAAATTCGGATATTGACCTCAATAAGCTCTCCTTAAAAATAGACGAAACAAAACTATACCTAAAGAAGTGGTTCGATGCCAATAAACTATGTCTCAATGATTCGAAAACACAAAGTTTAATGATTTCCACAAGAACTCTACCAACCATTAATAATAGTGACAAAGTAAAATTGCTAGGGATTTACCTCGATTCCACTCTCACTTGGAGTAATCATGTTAACTACCTCGCAGATAAACTGTCTTCAGTTATCTTTCTAATTCGGTCTCTGCAAAAAGTAGTGCCGCGAGAGGTTCTTCTCACTGCATATTACGGCCTTTTCAACTCACTAATAAGCTACGGGCTGATTATTTGGGGGCATAGTGCTTCTGCAAAAAGAATCTTTGCACTCCAGAGGGCCGTAATACGTGCCCTATGTTGCGCAGGGTACCAAGACAATACCATACCACTTTTCAAGTCACTAAAAATACTAACCTTACCGGCTATGTTTATCTTGGACTGTCTTGTATATGTTAAAAATAATTTGAATTCTTTCACTACCAGCTCTGAAATCCACAACCACTATACAAGACAGACCAAAGAAATCAGAGTTCCCTATTTTCGGCTAAACAAAACTTGCTCAGGCGTTAACTTTTACGGGATTAAGGTCTTTAACAATCTGCCATCATCAATTAAAGATTTACCAAATAAAGAATTTAAATATCGGTTGAAGGAACTTCTTATTAATATTTGTCCTTTCTCATTAGAGGAAATACTCACAACTAAATTTGATATATAGAATAAGCTCAATAATTTTAACTTAGGTTAAAGCATTTATGCCATTGCTTTCCTTTTTGTCTTTTTTTTGACTTTTGTAAATGTTTTGTACATTATTTGCATGTAAATAAAATAAAATAAAATAAAATAAATAAACTACAGCGTTTTGAAAAATGCAAAAATATGGAAAACTTGAAAAATTTATGTTTTTTTTTAAATTTTTTCGAATTTTATATAACTAATAGGTTATATTTATAGATTTCCGACCGCTGATTACGGAGAACTAAAAAATTTTGAGCTACGACCAGTAGTTTAGAAGCTACACCCGTTTATATGGCCACCAAAAAATGATAGAGAAGGGTCCCCCTTGGCTTTAAAACTGAAAAATTTTGAAATTTTTTTTCTTGATTTTTTGACTTTATTTTGTATATTTGCGTGCGCTGATAACGAATCAACCATTGTTATCGCGATCCGACGCGAACTTTTTAAACTACAGCGTTTTGAAAAATGCAAAAATATGGAAAATTTGAAAAATTTATGTTTTTTTTAAATTTTTTCGAATTTTATATAACTGATGGGTTATATTTATAGATTTCCGACCGCTGATTACGGAGAACTAAAAAAATTTGTGCTACGAGTAGTTTAGAAGCTACAGCCGTTTTTATGGCCACCAAAAAATGATAGAGAAGGGTCCCCCCTTTGCTTTAAAACTGAAAAATTTTGAAATTTTTTTTCCCGATTTTTTGACTTAATCTTATAGATTTCAGTTCGCTGATAACGAATCAACCATTGTTAACGCGATCCGACACGAACTTTTTAAACTACAGCGTTTTGAAAAATGCAAAAATATGGAAAATTTGAAAAATTCATATTTTTTTCTAATTTTTTTCGAATTTTATATAACTGATAGGTTACATTTACAGATTTGGGACTGCTGATTACGGAGAACTAAACAATTTTGAGCTACGACCAGTAGTTTAGAAGCTACACCCGTTTATATGGCCACCAAAAAATGATAGAGAAGGGTCCCCCTTGGCTTTAAAACTGAAAAATTTTGAAATTTTTTTTCTTGATTTTTTGACTTTATTTTGTATATTTGGGTGCGCTGATAACGAATCAACCATTGTTAACGCGATCGGACGCGTACTTTTTAAACTACAGCGTTTTGAAAATTGCAGAAATTTAGAAAAGTTGAAAAATTCATATTTTTTTCTAAATTTTTTCGAATTTTATATAACTGATAGGTTACATTTACAGATTTGGGACTGCTGATTACGGAGAACTAAAAAATTTTGAGCTACGACCAGTAGTTTAGAAGCTACACCCGTTTATATGGCCACCAAAAAATGATAGAGAAGGGTCCCCCCTTTGCTTTAAAACTGAAAAATTATGAAATTTTTTTTCCCGATTTTTTGACTTAATCTTATAGATTTCAGTTCGCTGATAACGAATCAACCATTGTTAACGCGATCCGACACGAACTTTTTAAACTACAGCGTTTTGAAAAATGCAAAAATATGGAAAATTTGAAAAATTTATGTTTTTTTTTAAATTTTTTCGAATTTTATATAACTGATAGGTTGTATTTATTTATGCTTTAAAACTGAAAAATTTTGAAATTTTTTTTCTTGATTTTTTGACTTTATTTTGTATATTTGGGTGCGCTGATAACGAATCAACCATTGTTATCGCGATCCGACGCGAACTTTTTAAACTACAGCGTTTTGAAAAATGCAAAAATATGGAAAATTTGAAAAATTTATGTTTTTTTTTTAATTTTTTCGAATTTTATATAACTGATAGGTTATATTTATAGATTTCCGACCGCTGATTACGGAGAACTAAAAAATTTTAAGCTACGACCAGTAGTTTAGAAGCTACACCCGTTTATATGGCCACCAAAAAATGATAGAGAAGGGTCCCCCCTTTGCTTTAAAACTGAAAAATTTTGAAATTTTTTTTCACGATTTTTTGACTTTATCTTATAGATTTCAGTTCGCTGATAATGAATCAATCATTGTTAACGCGATCCGACGTGAACTTTTTAAACTACAGCGTTTTGAAAAATGCAAAAATATGGAAAATTTGAAAAATTTATGTTTTTTTTTAAATTTTTTCGAATTTTATATAACAAATATGTTATATTTATAGATTTCCGACCGCTGATTACGGAGAACTAAAAAAATTTGAGCTACGACCAGTAGTTTAGAAGCTACACCCGTTTTTATGGCCACCAAAAAATGATAGAGAAGGGTCCCCCCTTTGCTTTAAAACTGAAAAATTTTGAAATTTTTTTTCGCGATTTTTTGACTTTATTTTGTATATTTGGGTGCGCTGATAACGAATCAACCATTGTTAACGCGATCCGACGCGAACTTTTTAAACTACAGCGTTTTGAAAAATGCAAAAATATGGAAAATTTGAAAAATTTATGTTTTTTTTTAAATTTTTTCGAATTTTATATAACTGATAAGTTATATTTATAGATTTCCGACCGCTGATTACGGAGAACTAAAAAATTTTGAGCTACGACCAGTAGTTTAGAAGCTACAGCCGTTTTTATGGCCACCAAAAAATGATAGAGAAGGGTCCCCCCTTTGCTTTAAAACTGAAAAATTTTGAAATTTTTTTTCCCGATTTTTTGACTTTATCTTATAGATTTCAGTTCGCTGATAACGAATCAACCATTGTTAAAGCGACCCGACGCGTACTTATTAAACTACAGCGTTTTAAAAATTGCAGAAATTTAGAAAGTTTGAAAAATTCATATTTTTTTCTAATTTTTTTCGAATTTTATATAACTGATAGGTTACGTTTACAGATTTCGGACTGCTGATTACGGAGAACTAAAAAATTTTGAGCTACGACCAGTAGTTTAGAAGCTACACCCGTTTTTATGGCCACCAAAAAATGATAGAGAAGGGTCCCCCCTTTGCTTTAAAACTGAAAAATTTTGAAATTTTTTTTCGCGATTTTTTGACTTAATCTTATAGATTTGCGTGCGCTGATAACGAATCAACCATTGTTAACGCGATCGGACGCGTACTTTTTAAACTACAGCGTTTTGAAAATTGCAAAAATTTAGAAAAGTTGAAAAATTCATTTTTTTTTCTAATTTTTTACGAATTTCATATAACTGATAGGTTATATTTATAGATTTTGCGCTGCTGATTACGGAGAACTAAAAAATTTTGAGCTACGACCAGTATTTTAGAAGCTACACCCGCTTTTATGGCCACCAAAAAATGATAGAGAAGGGTCCCCCCTTTGCTTTAAAACTGAAAAATTTTGAAATTTTTTTTCCCGCTTTTTTGACTTTATCTTATAGATTTCAGTTCGCTGATAATGAATCAATCATTGTTAACGCGATCCGACGTGAACTTTTTAAACTACAGAGTTTTGAAAAATGCAAAAATATGGAAAATTTGAAAAATTTATGTTTTTTTTTAAATTTTTTCGAATTTTATATAACTGATAGGTTATATTTATAGATTTCCGACCGCTGATTACGGAGAACTAAAAAATTTTGAGCTACGATCAGTAGTTTAGAAGCTACAGCCGTTTTTATGGCCACCAAAAAATGATAGAGAAGGGTCCCCCCTTTGCTTTAAAACTGAAAAATTTTGAAAATTTTTTTCGCGATTTTTTGACTTTATCTTATAGATTTGCGTGCGCTGATAACGAATCAACCATTGTTAACGCGATCGGACGCGTACTTTTTAAACTACAGCGTTTTGAAAAATGCAAAAATATGGAAAATTTGAAAAATTTATGTTTTTTTTTTAATTTTTTCAAATTTTATATAACTGATAAGTTATATTTATAGATTTCCGACCGCTGATTACGGAGAACTAAAAAATTTTGAGCTGCGATCAGTAGTTTAGAAGCTACAGCCGTTTTTATGGCCACCAAAAAATGATAGAGAAGGGTCCCCCCTTTGCTTTAAAACTGAAAAATTTTGAAATTTTTTTTCCCGCTTTTTTGACTTTATCTTATAGATTTCAGTTCGCTGATAATGAATCAATCATTGTTAACGCGATCCGACGTGAACTTTTTAAACTACAGCGTTTTGAAAAATGCAAAAATATGGAAAATTTGAAAAATTTATGTTTTTTTTTTAATTTTTTCAAATTTTATATAACTGATAAGTTATATTTATAGATTTCCGACCGCTGATTACGGAGAACTAAAAAATTTTGAGCTGCGATCAGTAGTTTAGAAGCTACAGCCGTTTTTATGGCCACCAAAAAATGATAGAGAAGGGTCCCCCCTTTGCTTTAAAACTGAAAAATTTTGAAATTTTTTTTCCCGATTTTTTGACTTTATCTTATAGATTTTAGTTCGCTGATAACGGATCAACCTTTGTTAACGCGATCCGACGCGAACTTTTTAAACTACAGCGTTTTGAAAAATGCAAAAATATGGAAAATTTGAAAAATTTATGTTTTTTTTTTAATTTTTTCGAATTTTATATAACTGATAGGTTATATTTATAGATTTCCGACCGCTGATTACGGAGAACTAAAAAATTTTGAGCTACGACCAGTAGTTTAGAAGCTACACCCGTTTTTATGGCCACCAAAAAATGATAGAGAAAGGGTCCCCCCTTTGCTTTAAAACTGAAAAATTTTGAAATTTTTTTTCCCGATTTTTTGACTTTATCTTATAGATTTTAGTTCGCTGATAATGAATCAATCATTGGTAACGCGATCCGACGTGAACTTTTTAAACTACAGCGTTTTGAAAAATGCAAAAATATGGAAAATTTGAAAAATTTATGTTTTTTTTTTAATTTTTTCGAATTTTATATAACTGATAAGTTATATTTATAGATTTCCGACCGCTGATTACGGAGAACAAAAAAATTTTGAGCTACGATCAGTAGTTTAGAAGCTACAGCCGTTTTTATGGCCACCAAAAAATGATAGAGAAGGGTCCCCCCTTTGCTTTAAAACTGAAAAATTTTGAAAATTTTTTTCGCGATTTTTTGACTTTATCTTATAGATTTGCGTGCGCTGATAACGAATCAACCATTGTTAACGCGATCGGACGCGTACTTTTTAAACTACAGCGTTTTGAAAATTGCAAAAATTTAGAAAAGTTGAAAAATTCATTTTTTTTTCTAATTTTTTTCGAATTTCATATAACTGATAGGTTATATTTATAGATTTTGCGCTGCTGATTACGGAGAACTAAAAAATTTTGAGCTACGACCAGTAGTTTAGAAGCTACACCCGTTTTTATGGCCACCAAAAAATGATAGAGAAGGGTCCCCCCTTTGCTTTAAAACTGAAAAATTTTGAAATTTTTTTTCGCGATTTTTTGACTTAATCTTATAGATTTGCGTGCGCTGATAACGAATCAACCATTGTTAACGCGATCGGACGCGTACTTTTTAAACTACAGCGTTTTGAAAATTGCAAAAATTTAGAAAAGTTGAAAAATTCATTTTTTTTTCTAATTTTTTTCGAATTTCATATAACTGATAGGTTATATTTATAGATTTTGCGCTGCTGATTACGGAGAACTAAAAAATTTTGAGCTACGACCAGTATTTTAGAAGCTACACCCGCTTTTATGGCCACCAAAAAATGATAGAGAAGGGTCCCCCCTTTGCTTTAAAACTGAAAAATTTTGAAATTTTTTTTCGCGATTTTTTGACTTTATCTTATAGATTTTAGTTCGCTGATAACGGATCAAACTTTGTTAACGCGATCCGACGTGAACTTTTTAAACTACAGCGTTTTGAAAAATGCAAAAATATGGAAAATTTGAAAAATTTATGTTTTTTTTTAAATTTTTTCGAATTTTATATAACTGATAGGTTATATTTATAGATTTCCGACCGCTGATTACGGAGAACTAAAAAATTTTGAGCTACGATCAGTAGTTTAGAAGCTACAGCCGTTTTTATGGCCACCAAAAAATGATAGAGAAGGGTCCCCCCTTTGCTTTAAAACTGAAAAATTTTGAAAATTTTTTTCGCGATTTTTTGACTTTATCTTATAGATTTGCGTGCGCTGATAACGAATCAACCATTGTTAACGCGATCGGACGCGTACTTTTTAAACTACAGCGTTTTGAAAATTGCAAAAATTTAGAAAAGTTGAAAAATTCATTTTTTTTTCTAATTTTTTTCGAATTTCATATAACTGATAGGTTATATTTATAGATTTTGCGCTGCTGATTACGGAGAACTAAAAAATTTTGAGCTACGACCAGTAGTTTAGAAGCTACACCCGTTTATATGGCCACCAAAAAATGATAGAAAAGGGTCCCCCCTTTGCTTTAAAACTGAAAAATTTTGAAAATTTTTTTCGCGATTTTTTGACTTTATCTTATAGATTTGCGTGCGCTGATAACGAATCAACCATTGTAAATGCGATCGGACGCGTACTTTTTAAACTACAGCGTTTTGAAAATTGCAAAAATTTAGAAAACTTGAAAAATTCATTTTTTTTTCTAATTTTTTTCGAATTTCATATAACTGATAGGTTATATTTATAGATTTTGCGCTGCTGATTACGGAGAACTAAAAAATTTTGAGCTACGACCAGTAGTTTAGAAGCTACACCCGTTTATATGGCCACCAAAAAATGATAGAGAAGGGTCCCCCCTTTGCTTTAAAACTGAAAAATTTTGAAATTTTTTTTCCCGATTTTTTGACTTTGTCTTATAGATTTCAGTTCGCTGATAATGAATCAATCATTGTTAACGCGATCCGACGTGAACTTTTTAAACTACAGCGTTTTGAAAAATGCAAAAATATGGAAAATTTGAAAAATTTATGTTTTTTTTTAAATTTTTTCGAATTTTATATAACTGATAAGTTATATTTATAGATTTCCGACCGCTGATTACGGAGAACTAAAAAATTTTGAGCTGCGATCAGTAGTTTAGAAGCTACAGCCGTTTTTATGGCCACCAAAAAATGATAGAGAAGGGTCCCCCCTTTGCTTTAAAACTGAAAAATTTTGAAATTTTTTTTCCCGATTTTTTGACTTTATCTTATAGATTTTAGTTCGCTGATAACGGATCAACCTTTGTTAACGCGATCCGACGCGAACTTTTTAAACTACAGCGTTTTGAAAAATGCAAAAATATGGAAAATTTGAAAAATTTATGTTTTTTTTTTAATTTTTTCGAATTTTATATAACTGATAGGTTATATTTATAGATTTCCGACCGCTGATTACGGAGAACTAAAAAATTTTGAGCTACGACCAGTAGTTTAGAAGCTACACCCGTTTTTATGGCCACCAAAAAATGATAGAGAAGGGTCCCCCCTTTGCTTTAAAACTGAAAAATTTTGAAATTTTTTTCCCGATTTTTTGACTTTATCTTATAGAGTTTAGTTCGCTGATAATGAATCAATCATTGTTAACGCGATCCGACGTGAACTTTTTAAACTACAGCGTTTTGAAAAATGCAAAAATATGGAAAATTTGAAAAATTTATGTTTTTTTTTAAATTTTTTCGAATTTTATATAACTGATAAGTTATATTTATAGATTTCCGACCGCTGATTACGGAGAACAAAAAAATTTTGAGCTACGATCAGTAGTTTAGAAGCTACAGCCGTTTTTATGGCCACCAAAAAATGATAGAGAAGGGTCCCCCCTTTGCTTTAAAACTGAAAAATTTTGAAAATTTTTTTCGCGATTTTTTGACTTTATCTTATAGATTTGCGTGCGCTGATAACGAATCAACCATTGTTAACGCGATCGGACAAGTACTTTTTAAACTACAGCGTTTTGAAAATTGCAAAAATTTAGAAAAGTTGAAAAATTCATTTTTTTTTCTAATTTTTTTCGAATTTCATATAACTGATAGGTTATATTTATAGATTTTGCGCTGCTGATTACGGAGAACTAAAAAATTTTGAGCTACGACCAGTAGTTTAGAAGCTACACCCGTTTATATGGCCACCAAAAAATGATAGAGAAGGGTCCCCCCTTTGCTTTAAAACTGAAAAATTTTGAAATTTTTTTTCGCGATTTTTTGACTTTATCTTATAGATTTTAGTTCGCTGATAACGGATCAAACTTTGTTAACGCGATCCGACGTGAACTTTTTAAACTACAGCGTTTTGAAAAATGCAAAAATATGGAAAATTTGAAAAATTTATGTTTTTTTTTAAATTTTTTCGAATTTTATATAACTGATAGGTTATATTTATAGATTTCCGACCGCTGATTACGGAGAACTAAAAAATTTTGAGCTACGATCAGTAGTTTAGAAGCTACAGCCGTTTTTATGGCCACCAAAAAATGATAGAGAAGGGTCCCCCCTTTGCTTTAAAACTGAAAAATTTTGAAATTTTTTTTCGCGATTTTTTGACTTAATCTTATAGATTTGCGTGCGCTGATAACGAATCAACCATTGTAAACGCGATCGGACGCGTACTTTTTAAACTACAGCGTTTTGAAAATTGCAAAAATTTAGAAAACTTGAAAAATTCATTTTTTTTTCTAATTTTTTTCGAATTTCATATAACTGATAGGTTATATTTATAGATTTTGCGCTGCTGATTACGGAGAACTAAAAAATTTTGAGCTACGACCAGTAGTTTAGAAGCTACACCCGTTTATATGGCCACCAAAAAATGATAGAGAAGGGTCCCCCCTTTGCTTTAAAACTGAAAAATTTTGAAATTTTTTTTCGCGATTTTTTGACTTAATCTTATAGATTTGCGTGCGCTGATAACGAATCAACCATTGTTAACGCGATCGGACGCGTACTTTTTAAACTACAGCGTTTTGAAAATTGCAAAAGTTTAGAAAAGTTGAAAAATTCATTTTTTTTTCTAATTTTTTTCGAATTTCATATAACTGATAGGTTATATTTATAGATTTTGCGCTGCTGATTACGGAGAACTAAAAAATTTTGAGCTACGACCAGTAGTTTAGAAGCTACACCCGTTTATATGGCCACCAAAAAATGATAGAGAAGGGTCCCCCCTTTGCTTTAAAACTGAAAAATTTTGAAATTTTTTTTCGCGATTTTTTGACTTTATCTTATAGATTTTAGTTCGCTGATAACGGATCAACCTTTGTTAACGCGATCCGACGCGAACTTTTTAAACTACAGCGTTTTGAAAAATGCAAAAATATGGAAAATTTGAAAAATTTATGTTTTTTTTTTAATTTTTTCGAATTTTATATAACTGATAGGTTATATTTATAGATTTCCGACCGCTGATTACGGAGAACTAAAAAATTTTGAGCTACGACCAGTAGTTTAGAAGCTACACCCGTTTTTATGGCCACCAAAAAATGATAGAGAAGGGTCCCCCCTTTGCTTTAAAACTGAAAAATTTTGAAATTTTTTTTCCCGATTTTTTGACTTTATCTTATAGATTTCAGTTCGCTGATAATGAATCAATCATTGTTAACGCGATCCGACGTGAACTTTTTAAACTACAGCGTTTTGAAAAATGCAAAAATATGGAAAATTTGAAAAATTTATGTTTTTTTTTAAATTTTTTCGAATTTTATATAACTGATAAGTTATATTTATAGATTTCCGACCGCTGATTACGGAGAACTAAAAAATTTTGAGCTGCGATCAGTAGTTTAGAAGCTACAGCCGTTTTTATGGCCACCAAAAAATGATAGAGAAGGGTCCCCCCTTTGCTTTAAAACTGAAAAATTTTGAAATTTTTTTTCCCGATTTTTTGACTTTATCTTATAGATTTTAGTTCGCTGATAACGGATCAACCTTTGTTAACGCGATCCGACGCGAACTTTTTAAACTACAGCGTTTTGAAAAATGCAAAAATATGGAAAATTTGAAAAATTTATGTTTTTTTTTTAATTTTTTCGAATTTTATATAACTGATAGGTTATATTTATAGATTTCCGACCGCTGATTACGGAGAACTAAAAAATTTTGAGCTACGACCAGTAGTTTAGAAGCTACACCCGTTTTTATGGCCACCAAAAAATGATAGAGAAAGGGTCCCCCCTTTGCTTTAAAACTGAAAAATTTTGAAATTTTTTTTCCCGATTTTTTGACTTTATCTTATAGATTTTAGTTCGCTGATAATGAATCAATCATTGGTAACGCGATCCGACGTGAACTTTTTAAACTACAGCGTTTTGAAAAATGCAAAAATATGGAAAATTTATGTTTTTTTTTTAATTTTTTCGAATTTTATATAACTGATAGGTTATATTTATAGATTTCCGACCGCTGATTACGGAGAACTAAAAAATTTTGAGCTACGACCAGTAGTTTAGAAGCTACACCCGTTTTTATGGCCACCAAAAAATGATAGAGAAAGGGTCCCCCCTTTGCTTTAAAACTGAAAAATTTTGAAAAATTTTTTCCCGATTTTTTGACTTTATCTTATAGATTTTAGTTCGCTGATAATGAATCAATCATTGGTAACGCGATCCGACGTGAACTTTTTAAACTACAGCGTTTTGAAAAATGCAAAAATATGGAAAATTTGAAAAATTTATGTTTTTTTTTTAATTTTTTCGAATTTTATATAACTGATAGGTTATATTTATAGATTTCCGACCGCTGATTACGGAGAACTAAAAAATTTTGAGCTGCGATCAGTAGTTTAGAAGCTACAGCCGTTTTTATGGCCACCAAAAAATGATAGAGAATGGTCCCCCCTTTGCTTTAAAACTGAAAAATTTTGAAATTTTTTTTCCCGATTTTTTGACTTTATCTTATAGATTTGCGTGCGCTGATAACGAATCAACCATTGTTAACGCGATCGGACGCGTACTTTTTAAACTACAGCGTTTTGAAAATTGCAAAAATTTAGAAAAGTTGAAAAATTCATTTTTTTTTCTAATTTTTTTCGAATTTCATATAACTGATAGGTTATATTTATAGATTTTGCGCTGCTGATTACGGAGAACAAAAAAATTTTGAGCTACGACCAGTAGTTTAGAAGCTACACCCGTTTATATGGCCACCAAAAAATGATAGAGAAGGGTCCCCCCTTTGCTTTAAAACTGAAAAATGTAGAAATTTTTTTTCCCGATTTTTTGACTTAATCTTATAGATTTGCGTGCGCTGATAACAAATCAACCATTGTTAACGCGATCGGACTCGTACTTTTTAAACTACAGCGTTTTGAAAATTGCAAAAATTTAGAAAAGTTGAAAAATTCATTTTTTTTTCTAATTTTTTTCGAATTTCATATAACTGATAGGTTATATTTATAGATTTTGCGCTGCTGATTACGGAGAACAAAAAAATTTTGAGCTACGACCAGTAGTTTAGAAGCTACACCCGTTTATATGGCCACCAAAAAATGATAGAGAAGGGTCCCCCCTTTGCTTTAAAACTGAAAAATGTAGAAATTTTTTTTCCCGATTTTTTGACTTTGTCTTATAGATTTCAGTTCGCTGATAAAGAATCAATCATTGTTAACGCGATCCGACGTGAACTTTTTAAACTACAGCGTTTTGAAAAATGCAAAAATATGGAAAATTTGAAAAAATTATGTTTTTTTTTAAATTTTTTCGAATTTTATATAACTGATAGGTTATATTTATAGATTTCCGACCGCTGATTACGGAGAACTAAAAAATTTTGAGCTACGACCAGTAGTTTAGAAGCTACACCCGTTTTTATGGCCACCAAAAAATGATAGAGAAGGGTCCCCCCTTTGCTTTAAAACTGAAAAATTTTGAAATTTTTTTTTCCCGATTTTTTGACTTTATCTTATAGATTTCAGTTCGCTGATAATGAATCAATCATTGTTAACGCGATCCGACGTGAACTTTTTAAACTACAGCGTTTTGAAAAATGCAAAAATATGGGAAATTTGAAAAATTTATGTTTTTTTTTAAATTTTTTCGAATTTTATATAACTGATAAGTTATATTTATAGATTTCCGACCGCTGATTACGGAGAACTAAAAAATTTTGAGCTACGATCAGTAGTTTAGAAGCTACAGCCGTTTTTATGGCCACCAAAAAATGATAGAGAAGGGTCCCCCCTTTGCTTTAAAACTGAAAAATTTTGAAAATTTTTTTCGCGATTTTTTGACTTTATCTTATAGATTTGCGTGCGCTGATAACGAATCAACCATTGTTAACGCGATCGGACGCGTACTTTTTAAACTACAGCGTTTTGAAAATTGCAAAAATTTAGAAAAGTTGAAAAATTCATTTTTTTTCTAATTTTTTTCGAATTTCATATAACTGATAGGTTATATTTATAGATTTTGCGCTGCTGATTACGGAGAACTAAAAAATTTTGAGCTACGACCAGTAGTTTAGAAGCTACACCCGTTTTTATGGCCACCAAAAAATGATAGAGAAGGGTCCCCCCTTTGCTTTAAAACTGAAAAATTTTGAAATTTTTTTTCTTGATTTTTTGACTTTATTTTGTATATTTGGGTGCGCTGATAACGAATCCACCATTGTTAACGCGATCCGACGCGAACTTTTTAAACTACAGCGTTTTGAAAAATGCAAAAATATGGAAAATTTGAAAAATTTATGTTTTTTTTTAATTTTTTCGAATTTTATATAACTGATAGGTTATATTTATAGATTTTGCGCTGCTGATTACGGAGAACTAAAAAATTTTGAGCTACGACCAGTAGTTTAGAAGCTACACCCGTTTATATGGCCACCAAAAAATGATAGAGAAGGGTCCCCCCTTTGCTTTAAAACTGAAAAATTTTGAAATTTTTTTTCGCGATTTTTTGACTTTATCTTATAGATTTTAGTTCGCTGATAACGGATCAAACTTTGTTAACGCGATCCGACGTGAACTTTTTAAACTACAGCGTTTTGAAAAATGCAAAAATATGGAAAATTTGAAAAATTTATGTTTTTTTTAAATTTTTTCGAATTTTATATAACTGATAGGTTATATTTATAGATTTCCGACCGCTGATTACGGAGAACTAAAAAATTTTGAGCTACGACCAGTAGTTTAGAAGCTACACCCGTTTATATGGCCACCAAAAAATGATAGAGAAGGGTCCCCCCTTTGCTTTAAAACTGAAAAATTTTGAAATTTTTTTTCGCGATTTTTTGACTTTATCTTATAGATTTCAGTTCGCTGATAATGAATCAATCATTGTTAACGCGATCCGACGTGAACTTTTTAAACTACAGCGTTTTGAAAAATGCAAAAATATGGAAAATTTGAAAAATTTATGTTTTTTTTTAAATTTTTTCGAGTTTTATATAACTGATAAGTTATATTTATAGATTTCCGACCGCTGATTACGGAGAACTAAAAAATTTTGAGCTACGATCAGTAGTTTAGAAGCTACAGCCGTTTTTATGGCCACCAAAAAATGATAGAGAAGGGTCCCCCCTTTGCTTTAAAACTGAAAAATTTTGAAAATTTTTTTCGCGATTTTTTGACTTTATCTTATAGATTTGCGTGCGCTGATAACGAATAAACCATTGTTAACGCGATCGGACGCGTACTTTTTAAACTACAGCGTTTTGAAAATTGCAAAAATTTAGAAAAGTTAAAAAATTCATTTTTTTTTCTAATTTTTTTCGAATTTTATATAACTGATAAGTTATGTTTATAGATTTCCGACCGCTGATTACGGAGAACTAAAAAATTTTGAGCTACGACCAGTAGTTTAGAAGCTACACCCGTTTTTATGGCCACCAAAAAATGATAGAGAAGGGTCCCCCCTTTGCTTTAAAACTGAAAAATTTTGAAATTTTTTTTCCCGATTTTTTGACTTAATCTTATAGATTTCAGTTCGCTGATAACGAATCAACCATTGTTAACGCGATCCGACACGAACTTTTTAAACTACAGCGTTTTGAAAAATGCAAAAATATGGAAAATTTGAAAAATTTATGTTTTTTTTAAATTTTTTCGAATTTTATATAACTGATAGGTTATATTTATAGATTTCCGACCGCTGATTACGGAGAACTAAAAAATTTTGAGCTACGACCAGTAGTTTAGAAGCTACACCCGTTTATATGGCCACCAAAAAATGATAGAGAAGGGTCCCCCCTTTGCTTTAAAACTGAAAAATTTTGAAATTTTTTTTCCCGATTTTTTGACTTAATCTTATAGATTTCAGTTCGCTGATAACGAATCAACCATTGTTAAC
Source organism: Stenus bimaculatus (assembly GCA_963971135.1). NCBI lineage: Eukaryota > Metazoa > Arthropoda > Insecta > Coleoptera > Staphylinidae > Stenus > Stenus bimaculatus. The sequence continues at coordinate 24,107,393 of OZ020180.1, forward strand.
GCGATCCGACACGAACTTTTTAAACTACAGCGTTTTGAAAAATGCAAAAATATGGAAAATTTGAAAAATTTATGTTTTTTTTTAAATTTTTTCGAATTTTATATAACTGATAGGTTATATTTATAGATTTCCGACCGCTGATTACGGAGAACTAAAAAATTTTGAGCTACGACCAGTAGTTTAGAAGCTACACCCGTTTATATGGCCACCAAAAAATGATAGAGAAGGGTCCCCCCTTTGCTTTAAAACTGAAAAATTTTGAAATTTTTTTTCACGATTTTTTGACTTTATCTTATAGATTTCAGTTCGCTGATAATGAATCAATCATTGTTAACGCGATCCGACGTGAACTTTTTAAACTACAGCGTTTTGAAAAATGCAAAAATATGGAAAATTTGAAAAATTTATGTTTTTTTAAAATTTTTTCGAATTTTATATAACTAATAGGTTATATTTATAGATTTCCGACCGCTGATTACGGAGAACTAAAAAAATTTGAGCTACGACCAGTAGTTTAGAAGCTACAGCCGTTTTTATGGCCACCAAAAAATGATAGAGAAGGGTCCCCCCTTTGCTTTAAAACTGAAAAATTTTGAAAAATTTTTTCGCGATTTTTTGACTTTATCTTATAGATTTGCGTGCGCTGATAACGAATCAACCATTGTTAACGCGATCGGACGCGTACTTTTTAAACTACAGCGTTTTGAAAATTGCAAAAATTTAGAAAAGTTGAAAAATTCATTTTTTTTCTAATTTTTTTCGAATTTCATATAACTGATAGGTTATATTTATAGATTTTGCGCTGCTGATTACGGAGAACTAAAAAATTTTGAGCTACGACCAGTAGTTTAGAAGCTACAACCGTTTTTATGGCCACCAAAAAATGATAGAGAAGGGTCCCCCCTTTGCTTTAAAACTGAAAAATTTTGAAAATTTTTTTCGCAATTTTTTGACTTTATTTTGTATATTTGGGTGCGTTGATAACGAATCAACCATTGTTAAAGCGACCCGACGCGTACTTATTAAACTACAGCGTTTTAAAAATTGCAGAAATTTAGAAAGTTTGAAAAATTCATATTTTTTTCTAATTTTTTTCGAATTTTATATAACTGATAGGTTACGTTTACAGATTTCGGACTGCTGATTACGGAGAACTAAAAAATTTTGAGCTACGACCAGTAGTTTAGAAGCTACAGCCGTTTTTATGGCCACCAAAAAATGATAGAGAAGGGTCCCCCCTTTGCTTTAAAACTGAAAAATTTTTTTTCGCGATTTTTTGACTTTATCTTATAGATTTGCGTGCGCTGATAACGAATCAACCATTGTTATCGCGATCCGACGCGAACTTTTTAATTAATTAATTTAATTAAAAAAGTTGTTGATGTAATTTTATACCCACTAACAAAATTAATAAACAGGTGTATCGTAGAGAATACCTTTCCCAGTTGCCTTAAAACATCAAAAGTTATACCTTTATTCAAAAAAGGCAATCCCAAAGAAGTAGCTAATTATAGGCCCATCTCAATTATTCCAACCTTTGGAAAAATTATTGAAGTAGGCCTCAAATCAAGACTTTGCAAGCATTTAAGTGCTCATGATATTCTCTCTGAATCACAGTTTGGCTTTCGGGAAGGATTCTCAACGACCACTGCCCTAATCGAACTCAGCAATTACGTGCACGAATGCATCAATAACGGACTTTACGCTAACGCATTAATGCGTGACTTGTCAAAAGCATTTGACACAGTTTCGCATAATATTCTTTTAGGAAAGCTAGAGCACTATGGTGTTACTCCAAGTGCCATATCATTTTTTCAATCTTATTTCTCTGATAGGAAACAATATGTAGAATTTTCCGGGTCGAACTCTAGTACTTGCATCATTAAAACTGTCGTGATTCAAGGTTCGGTGCTCGGACCTCTTCTTTTTTTAATTTATGTCAACGACTTAGACGGGAACATTCCAATTTCCAAGCTTGTTCTATTTGCCGATGACACTACTGCTTTAAATTCGGATATTGACCTCAATAAGCTCTCCTTAAAAATAGACGAAACAAAACTATACCTAAAGAAGTGGTTCGATGCCAATAAACTATGTCTCAATGATTCGAAAACACAAAGTTTAATGATTTCCACAAGAACTCTACCAACCATTAATAATAGTGACAAAGTAAAATTGCTAGGGATTTACCTCGATTCCACTCTCACTTGGAGTAATCATGTTAACTACCTCGCAGATAAACTGTCTTCAGTTATCTTTCTAATTCGGTCTCTGCAAAAAGTAGTGCCGCGAGAGGTTCTTCTCACTGCATATTACGGCCTTTTCAACTCACTAATAAGCTACGGGCTGATTATTTGGGGGCATAGTGCTTCTGCAAAAAGAATCTTTGCACTCCAGAGGGCCGTAATACGTGCCCTATGTTGCGCAGGGTACCAAGACAATACCATACCACTTTTCAAGTCACTAAAAATACTAACCTTACCGGCTATGTTTATCTTGGACTGTCTTGTATATGTTAAAAATAATTTGAATTCTTTCACTACCAGCTCTGAAATCCACAACCACTATACAAGACAGACCAAAGAAATCAGAGTTCCCTATTTTCGGCTAAACAAAACTTGCTCAGGCGTTAACTTTTACGGGATTAAGGTCTTTAACAATCTGCCATCATCAATTAAAGATTTACCAAATAAAGAATTTAAATATCGGTTGAAGGAACTTCTTATTAATATTTGTCCTTTCTCATTAGAGGAAATACTCACAACTAAATTTGATATATAGAATAAGCTCAATAATTTTAACTTAGGTTAAAGCATTTATGCCATTGCTTTCCTTTTTGTCTTTTTTTTGACTTTTGTAAATGTTTTGTACATTATTTGCATGTAAATAAAATAAAATAAAATAAAATAAATAAACTACAGCGTTTTGAAAAATGCAAAAATATGGAAAACTTGAAAAATTTATGTTTTTTTTTAAATTTTTTCGAATTTTATATAACTAATAGGTTATATTTATAGATTTCCGACCGCTGATTACGGAGAACTAAAAAATTTTGAGCTACGACCAGTAGTTTAGAAGCTACACCCGTTTATATGGCCACCAAAAAATGATAGAGAAGGGTCCCCCTTGGCTTTAAAACTGAAAAATTTTGAAATTTTTTTTCTTGATTTTTTGACTTTATTTTGTATATTTGCGTGCGCTGATAACGAATCAACCATTGTTATCGCGATCCGACGCGAACTTTTTAAACTACAGCGTTTTGAAAAATGCAAAAATATGGAAAATTTGAAAAATTTATGTTTTTTTTAAATTTTTTCGAATTTTATATAACTGATGGGTTATATTTATAGATTTCCGACCGCTGATTACGGAGAACTAAAAAAATTTGTGCTACGAGTAGTTTAGAAGCTACAGCCGTTTTTATGGCCACCAAAAAATGATAGAGAAGGGTCCCCCCTTTGCTTTAAAACTGAAAAATTTTGAAATTTTTTTTCCCGATTTTTTGACTTAATCTTATAGATTTCAGTTCGCTGATAACGAATCAACCATTGTTAACGCGATCCGACACGAACTTTTTAAACTACAGCGTTTTGAAAAATGCAAAAATATGGAAAATTTGAAAAATTCATATTTTTTTCTAATTTTTTTCGAATTTTATATAACTGATAGGTTACATTTACAGATTTGGGACTGCTGATTACGGAGAACTAAACAATTTTGAGCTACGACCAGTAGTTTAGAAGCTACACCCGTTTATATGGCCACCAAAAAATGATAGAGAAGGGTCCCCCTTGGCTTTAAAACTGAAAAATTTTGAAATTTTTTTTCTTGATTTTTTGACTTTATTTTGTATATTTGGGTGCGCTGATAACGAATCAACCATTGTTAACGCGATCGGACGCGTACTTTTTAAACTACAGCGTTTTGAAAATTGCAGAAATTTAGAAAAGTTGAAAAATTCATATTTTTTTCTAAATTTTTTCGAATTTTATATAACTGATAGGTTACATTTACAGATTTGGGACTGCTGATTACGGAGAACTAAAAAATTTTGAGCTACGACCAGTAGTTTAGAAGCTACACCCGTTTATATGGCCACCAAAAAATGATAGAGAAGGGTCCCCCCTTTGCTTTAAAACTGAAAAATTATGAAATTTTTTTTCCCGATTTTTTGACTTAATCTTATAGATTTCAGTTCGCTGATAACGAATCAACCATTGTTAACGCGATCCGACACGAACTTTTTAAACTACAGCGTTTTGAAAAATGCAAAAATATGGAAAATTTGAAAAATTTATGTTTTTTTTTAAATTTTTTCGAATTTTATATAACTGATAGGTTGTATTTATTTATGCTTTAAAACTGAAAAATTTTGAAATTTTTTTTCTTGATTTTTTGACTTTATTTTGTATATTTGGGTGCGCTGATAACGAATCAACCATTGTTATCGCGATCCGACGCGAACTTTTTAAACTACAGCGTTTTGAAAAATGCAAAAATATGGAAAATTTGAAAAATTTATGTTTTTTTTTTAATTTTTTCGAATTTTATATAACTGATAGGTTATATTTATAGATTTCCGACCGCTGATTACGGAGAACTAAAAAATTTTAAGCTACGACCAGTAGTTTAGAAGCTACACCCGTTTATATGGCCACCAAAAAATGATAGAGAAGGGTCCCCCCTTTGCTTTAAAACTGAAAAATTTTGAAATTTTTTTTCACGATTTTTTGACTTTATCTTATAGATTTCAGTTCGCTGATAATGAATCAATCATTGTTAACGCGATCCGACGTGAACTTTTTAAACTACAGCGTTTTGAAAAATGCAAAAATATGGAAAATTTGAAAAATTTATGTTTTTTTTTAAATTTTTTCGAATTTTATATAACAAATATGTTATATTTATAGATTTCCGACCGCTGATTACGGAGAACTAAAAAAATTTGAGCTACGACCAGTAGTTTAGAAGCTACACCCGTTTTTATGGCCACCAAAAAATGATAGAGAAGGGTCCCCCCTTTGCTTTAAAACTGAAAAATTTTGAAATTTTTTTTCGCGATTTTTTGACTTTATTTTGTATATTTGGGTGCGCTGATAACGAATCAACCATTGTTAACGCGATCCGACGCGAACTTTTTAAACTACAGCGTTTTGAAAAATGCAAAAATATGGAAAATTTGAAAAATTTATGTTTTTTTTTAAATTTTTTCGAATTTTATATAACTGATAAGTTATATTTATAGATTTCCGACCGCTGATTACGGAGAACTAAAAAATTTTGAGCTACGACCAGTAGTTTAGAAGCTACAGCCGTTTTTATGGCCACCAAAAAATGATAGAGAAGGGTCCCCCCTTTGCTTTAAAACTGAAAAATTTTGAAATTTTTTTTCCCGATTTTTTGACTTTATCTTATAGATTTCAGTTCGCTGATAACGAATCAACCATTGTTAAAGCGACCCGACGCGTACTTATTAAACTACAGCGTTTTAAAAATTGCAGAAATTTAGAAAGTTTGAAAAATTCATATTTTTTTCTAATTTTTTTCGAATTTTATATAACTGATAGGTTACGTTTACAGATTTCGGACTGCTGATTACGGAGAACTAAAAAATTTTGAGCTACGACCAGTAGTTTAGAAGCTACAGCCGTTTTTATGGCCACCAAAAAATGATAGAGAAGGGTCCCCCCTTTGCTTTAAAACTGAAAAATTTTGAAATTTTTTTTCGCGATTTTTTGACTTTATCTTATAGATTTGCGTGCGCTGATAACGAATCAACCATTGTTATCGCGATCCGACGCGAACTTTTTAATTAATTAATTTAATTAAAAAAGTTGTTGATGTAATTTTATACCCACTAACAAAATTAATAAACAGGTGTATCGTAGAGAATACCTTTCCCAGTTGCCTTAAAACATCAAAAGTTATACCTTTATTCAAAAAAGGCAATCCCAAAGAAGTAGCTAATTATAGGCCCATCTCAATTATTCCAACCTTTGGAAAAATTATTGAAGTAGGCCTCAAATCAAGACTTTGCAAGCATTTAAGTGCTCATGATATTCTCTCTGAATCACAGTTTGGCTTTCGGGAAGGATTCTCAACGACCACTGCCCTAATCGAACTCAGCAATTACGTGCACGAATGCATCAATAACGGACTTTACGCTAACGCATTAATGCGTGACTTGTCAAAAGCATTTGACACAGTTTCGCATAATATTCTTTTAGGAAAGCTAGAGCACTATGGTGTTACTCCAAGTGCCATATCATTTTTTCAATCTTATTTCTCTGATAGGAAACAATATGTAGAATTTTCCGGGTCGAACTCTAGTACTTGCATCATTAAAACTGTCGTGATTCAAGGTTCGGTGCTCGGACCTCTTCTTTTTTTAATTTATGTCAACGACTTAGACGGGAACATTCCAATTTCCAAGCTTGTTCTATTTGCCGATGACACTACTGCTTTAAATTCGGATATTGACCTCAATAAGCTCTCCTTAAAAATAGACGAAACAAAACTATACCTAAAGAAGTGGTTCGATGCCAATAAACTATGTCTCAATGATTCGAAAACACAAAGTTTAATGATTTCCACAAGAACTCTACCAACCATTAATAATAGTGACAAAGTAAAATTGCTAGGGATTTACCTCGATTCCACTCTCACTTGGAGTAATCATGTTAACTACCTCGCAGATAAACTGTCTTCAGTTATCTTTCTAATTCGGTCTCTGCAAAAAGTAGTGCCGCGAGAGGTTCTTCTCACTGCATATTACGGCCTTTTCAACTCACTAATAAGCTACGGGCTGATTATTTGGGGGCATAGTGCTTCTGCAAAAAGAATCTTTGCACTCCAGAGGGCCGTAATACGTGCCCTATGTTGCGCAGGGTACCAAGACAATACCATACCACTTTTCAAGTCACTAAAAATACTAACCTTACCGGCTATGTTTATCTTGGACTGTCTTGTATATGTTAAAAATAATTTGAATTCTTTCACTACCAGCTCTGAAATCCACAACCACTATACAAGACAGACCAAAGAAATCAGAGTTCCCTATTTTCGGCTAAACAAAACTTGCTCAGGCGTTAACTTTTACGGGATTAAGGTCTTTAACAATCTGCCATCATCAATTAAAGATTTACCAAATAAAGAATTTAAATATCGGTTGAAGGAACTTCTTATTAATATTTGTCCTTTCTCATTAGAGGAAATACTCACAACTAAATTTGATATATAGAATAAGCTCAATAATTTTAACTTAGGTTAAAGCATTTATGCCATTGCTTTCCTTTTTGTCTTTTTTTTGACTTTTGTAAATGTTTTGTACATTATTTGCATGTAAATAAAATAAAATAAAATAAAATAAATAAACTACAGCGTTTTGAAAAATGCAAAAATATGGAAAACTTGAAAAATTTATGTTTTTTTTTAAATTTTTTCGAATTTTATATAACTAATAGGTTATATTTATAGATTTCCGACCGCTGATTACGGAGAACTAAAAAATTTTGAGCTACGACCAGTAGTTTAGAAGCTACACCCGTTTATATGGCCACCAAAAAATGATAGAGAAGGGTCCCCCTTGGCTTTAAAACTGAAAAATTTTGAAATTTTTTTTCTTGATTTTTTGACTTTATTTTGTATATTTGCGTGCGCTGATAACGAATCAACCATTGTTATCGCGATCCGACGCGAACTTTTTAAACTACAGCGTTTTGAAAAATGCAAAAATATGGAAAATTTGAAAAATTTATGTTTTTTTTAAATTTTTTCGAATTTTATATAACTGATGGGTTATATTTATAGATTTCCGACCGCTGATTACGGAGAACTAAAAAAATTTGTGCTACGAGTAGTTTAGAAGCTACAGCCGTTTTTATGGCCACCAAAAAATGATAGAGAAGGGTCCCCCCTTTGCTTTAAAACTGAAAAATTTTGAAATTTTTTTTCCCGATTTTTTGACTTAATCTTATAGATTTCAGTTCGCTGATAACGAATCAACCATTGTTAACGCGATCCGACACGAACTTTTTAAACTACAGCGTTTTGAAAAATGCAAAAATATGGAAAATTTGAAAAATTCATATTTTTTTCTAATTTTTTTCGAATTTTATATAACTGATAGGTTACATTTACAGATTTGGGACTGCTGATTACGGAGAACTAAACAATTTTGAGCTACGACCAGTAGTTTAGAAGCTACACCCGTTTATATGGCCACCAAAAAATGATAGAGAAGGGTCCCCCTTGGCTTTAAAACTGAAAAATTTTGAAATTTTTTTTCTTGATTTTTTGACTTTATTTTGTATATTTGGGTGCGCTGATAACGAATCAACCATTGTTAACGCGATCGGACGCGTACTTTTTAAACTACAGCGTTTTGAAAATTGCAGAAATTTAGAAAAGTTGAAAAATTCATATTTTTTTCTAAATTTTTTCGAATTTTATATAACTGATAGGTTACATTTACAGATTTGGGACTGCTGATTACGGAGAACTAAAAAATTTTGAGCTACGACCAGTAGTTTAGAAGCTACACCCGTTTATATGGCCACCAAAAAATGATAGAGAAGGGTCCCCCCTTTGCTTTAAAACTGAAAAATTATGAAATTTTTTTTCCCGATTTTTTGACTTAATCTTATAGATTTCAGTTCGCTGATAACGAATCAACCATTGTTAACGCGATCCGACACGAACTTTTTAAACTACAGCGTTTTGAAAAATGCAAAAATATGGAAAATTTGAAAAATTTATGTTTTTTTTTAAATTTTTTCGAATTTTATATAACTGATAGGTTGTATTTATTTATGCTTTAAAACTGAAAAATTTTGAAATTTTTTTTCTTGATTTTTTGACTTTATTTTGTATATTTGGGTGCGCTGATAACGAATCAACCATTGTTATCGCGATCCGACGCGAACTTTTTAAACTACAGCGTTTTGAAAAATGCAAAAATATGGAAAATTTGAAAAATTTATGTTTTTTTTTTAATTTTTTCGAATTTTATATAACTGATAGGTTATATTTATAGATTTCCGACCGCTGATTACGGAGAACTAAAAAATTTTAAGCTACGACCAGTAGTTTAGAAGCTACACCCGTTTATATGGCCACCAAAAAATGATAGAGAAGGGTCCCCCCTTTGCTTTAAAACTGAAAAATTTTGAAATTTTTTTTCACGATTTTTTGACTTTATCTTATAGATTTCAGTTCGCTGATAATGAATCAATCATTGTTAACGCGATCCGACGTGAACTTTTTAAACTACAGCGTTTTGAAAAATGCAAAAATATGGAAAATTTGAAAAATTTATGTTTTTTTTTAAATTTTTTCGAATTTTATATAACAAATATGTTATATTTATAGATTTCCGACCGCTGATTACGGAGAACTAAAAAAATTTGAGCTACGACCAGTAGTTTAGAAGCTACACCCGTTTTTATGGCCACCAAAAAATGATAGAGAAGGGTCCCCCCTTTGCTTTAAAACTGAAAAATTTTGAAATTTTTTTTCGCGATTTTTTGACTTTATTTTGTATATTTGGGTGCGCTGATAACGAATCAACCATTGTTAACGCGATCCGACGCGAACTTTTTAAACTACAGCGTTTTGAAAAATGCAAAAATATGGAAAATTTGAAAAATTTATGTTTTTTTTTAAATTTTTTCGAATTTTATATAACTGATAAGTTATATTTATAGATTTCCGACCGCTGATTACGGAGAACTAAAAAATTTTGAGCTACGACCAGTAGTTTAGAAGCTACAGCCGTTTTTATGGCCACCAAAAAATGATAGAGAAGGGTCCCCCCTTTGCTTTAAAACTGAAAAATTTTGAAATTTTTTTTCCCGATTTTTTGACTTTATCTTATAGATTTCAGTTCGCTGATAACGAATCAACCATTGTTAAAGCGACCCGACGCGTACTTATTAAACTACAGCGTTTTAAAAATTGCAAAAATTTAGAAAGTTTGAAAAATTCATATTTTTTTCTAATTTTTTTCGAATTTTATATAACTGATAGGTTACGTTTACAGATTTCGGACTGCTGATTACGGAGAACTAAAAAATTTTGAGCTACGACCAGTAGTTTAGAAGCTACACCCGTTTTTATGGCCACCAAAAAATGATAGAGAAGGGTCCCCCCTTTGCTTTAAAACTGAAAAATTTTGAAATTTTTTTTCGCGATTTTTTGACTTAATCTTATAGATTTGCGTGCGCTGATAACGAATCAACCATTGTTAACGCGATCGGACGCGTACTTTTTAAACTACAGCGTTTTGAAAATTGCAAAAATTTAGAAAAGTTGAAAAATTCATTTTTTTTTCTAATTTTTTTCGAATTTCATATAACTGATAGGTTATATTTATAGATTTTGCGCTGCTGATTACGGAGAACTAAAAAATTTTGAGCTACGACCAGTATTTTAGAAGCTACACCCGCTTTTATGGCCACCAAAAAATGATAGAGAAGGGTCCCCCCTTTGCTTTAAAACTGAAAAATTTTGAAATTTTTTTTCCCGCTTTTTTGACTTTATCTTATAGATTTCAGTTCGCTGATAATGAATCAATCATTGTTAACGCGATCCGACGTGAACTTTTTAAACTACAGAGTTTTGAAAAATGCAAAAATATGGAAAATTTGAAAAATTTATGTTTTTTTTTAAATTTTTTCGAATTTTATATAACTGATAAGTTATATTTATAGATTTCCGACCGCTGATTACGGAGAACTAAAAAATGTTGAGCTACGATCAGTAGTTTAGAAGCTACAGCCGTTTTTATGGCCACCAAAAAATGATAGAGAAGGGTCCCCCCTTTGCTTTAAAACTGAAAAATTTTGAAAATTTTTTTCGCGATTTTTTAACTTTATCTTATAGATTTGCGTGCGCTGATAACGAATCAACCATTGTTAACGCGATCGGACGCGTACTTTTTAAACTACAGCGTTTTGAAAATTGCAAAAATTTAGAAAAGTTGAAAAATTCATTTTTTTTTCTAATTTTTTTCGAATTTCGTATAACTGATAGGTTATATTTATAGATTTTGCGCTGCTGATTACGGAGAACTAAAAAATTTTGAGCTACGACCAGTAGTTTAGAAGCTACACCCGTTTATATGGCCACCAAAAAATGATAGAGAAGGGTCCCCCCTTTGCTTTAAAACTGAAAAATTTTGAAATTTTTTTTCGCGATTTTTTGACTTAATCTTATAGATTTGCGTGCGCTGATAACGAATCAACCATTGTTAACGCGATCGGACGCGTACTTTTTAAACTACAGCGTTTTGAAAATTGCAAAAATTTAGAAAAGTTGAAAAATTCATTTTTTTTTCTAATTTTTTTCGAATTTCATATAACTGATAGGTTATAATTATAGATTTTGCGCTGCTGATTACGGAGAACTAAAAAATTTTGAGCTACGACCAGTAGTTTAGAAGCTACACCCGTTTTTATGGCCACCAAAAAATGATAGAGAAGGGTCCCCCCTTTGCTTTAAAACTGAAAAATTTTGAAAATTTTTTTCGCGATTTTTTGACTTTATCTTATAGATTTGCGTGCGCTGATAACGAATCAACCATTGTTAACGCGATCGGACGCGTACTTTTTAAACTACAGCGTTTTGAAAATTGCAAAAATTTAGAAAAGTTGAAAAATTCATTTTTTTTTCTAATTTTTTTCGAATTTCATATAACTGATAGGTTATAATTATAGATTTTGCGCTGCTGATTACGGAGAACTAAAAAATTTTGAGCTGCGACCTGTAGTTTAGAAGCTACACCCGTTTATATGGCCACCAAAAAATGATAGAGAAGGGTCCCCCCTTTGCTTTAAAACTGAAAAATTTTGAAATTTTTTTTCGCGATTTTTTGACTTTATCTTATAGATTTTAGTTCGCTGATAACGGATCAACCTTTGTTAACGCCATCCGACGCGAACTTTTTAAACTACAGCGTTTTGAAAAATGCAAAAATATGGAAAATTTGAAAAATTTATGTTTTTTTTTTAATTTTTTCGAATTTTATATAACTGATAGGTTATATTTATAGATTTCCGACCGCTGATTACGGATAACTAAAAAATTTTGAGCTACGACCAGTAGTTTAGAAGCTACACCCGTTTTTATGGCCACCAAAAAATGATAGAGAAAGGGTCCCCCCTTTGCTTTAAAACTGAAAAATTTTGAAATTTTTTTTCCCGATTTTTTGACTTTATCTTATAGATTTTAGTTCGCTGATAATGAATCAATCATTGTTAACGCGATCCGACGTGAACTTTTTAAACTACAGCGTTTTGAAAAATGCAAAAATATGGAAAATTTGAAAAATTTATGTTTTTTTTTTAATTTTTTCAAATTTTATATAACTGATAAGTTATATTTATAGATTTCCGACCGCTGATTACGGAGAACTAAAAAATTTTGAGCTACGACCAGTAGTTTAGAAGCTACACCCGTTTTTATGGCCACCAAAAAATGATAGAGAAAGGGTCCCCCCTTTGCTTTAAAACTGAAAAATTTTGAAATTTTTTTTCCCGATTTTTTGACTTTATCTTATAGATTTGCGTGCGCTGATAACGAATCAACCATTGTTAACGCGATCGGACGCGTACTTTTTAAACTACAGCGTTTTGAAAATTGCAAAAATTTAGAAAAGTTGAAAAATTCATTTTTTTTTCTAATTTTTTTCGAATTTCATATAACTGATAGGTTATATTTATAGATTTTGCGCTGCTGATTACGGAGAACTAAAAAATTTTGAGCTACGACCAGTAGTTTAGAAGCTACAGCCGTTTTTATGGCCACCAAAAAATGATAGAGAAGGGTCCCCCCTTTGCTTTAAAACTGAAAAATTTTGAAATTTTTTTTCCCGATTTTTTGACTTTATCTTATAGATTTTAGTTCGCTGATAACGGATCAACCTTTGTTAACGCGATCCGACGCGAACTTTTTAAACTACAGCGTTTTGAAAAATGCAAAAATATGGAAAATTTGAAAAATTTATGTTTTTTTTTTAATTTTTTCGAATTTTATATAACTGATAAGTTATATTTATAGATTTCCGACCGCTGATTACGGAGAACAAAAAAATTTTGAGCTACGATCAGTAGTTTAGAAGCTACAGCCGTTTTTATGGCCACCAAAAAATGATAGAGAAGGGTCCCCCCTTTGCTTTAAAACTGAAAAATTTTGAAAATTTTTTTCGCGATTTTTTGACTTTATCTTATAGATTTGCGTGCGCTGATAACGAATCAACCATTGTTAACGCGATCGGAGGCGTACTTTTTAAACTACAGCGTTTTGAAAATTGCAAAAATTTAGAAAAGTTGAAAAATTCATTTTTTTTTCTAATTTTTTTCGAATTTCATATAACTGATAGGTTATATTTATAGATTTTGCGCTGCTGATTACGGAGAACTAAAAAATTTTGAGCTACGACCAGTAGTTTAGAAGCTACACCCGTTTATATGGCCACCAAAAAATGATAGAGAAGGGTCCCCCCTTTGCTTTAAAACTGAAAAATTTTGAAATTTTTTTTCGCGATTTTTTGACTTTATCTTATAGATTTTAGTTCGCTGATAACGGATCAAACTTTGTTAACGCGATCCGACGTGAACTTTTTAAACTACAGCGTTTTGAAAAATGCAAAAATATGGAAAATTTGAAAAATTTATGTTTTTTTTTAAATTTTTTCGAATTTTATATAACTGATAGGTTATATTTATAGATTTCCGACCGCTGATTACGGAGAACTAAAAAATTTTGAGCTACGATCAGTAGTTTAGAAGCTACAGCCGTTTTTATGGCCACCAAAAAATGATAGAGAAGGGTCCCCCCTTTGCTTTAAAACTGAAAAATTTTGAAAATTTTTTTCGCGATTTTTTGACTTTATCTTATAGATTTGCGTGCGCTGATAACGAATCAACCATTGTTAACGCGATCGGACGCGTACTTTTTAAACTACAGCGTTTTGAAAATTGCAAAAATTTAGAAAAGTTGAAAAATTCATTTTTTTTCTAATTTTTTTCGAATTTCATATAACTGATAGGTTATATTTATAGATTTTGCGCTGCTGATTACGGAGAACTAAAAAATTTTGAGCTACGACCAGTAGTTTAGAAGCTACACCCGTTTATATGGCCACCAAAAAATGATAGAAAAGGGTCCCCCCTTTGCTTTAAAACTGAAAAATTTTGAAATTTTTTTTCGCGATTTTTTGACTTTATCTTATAGATTTGCGTGCGCTGATAACGAATCAACCATTGTAAACGCGATCGGACGCGTACTTTTTAAACTACAGCGTTTTGAAAATTGCAAAAATTTAGAAAACTTGAAAAATTCATTTTTTTTTCTAATTTTTTTCGAATTTCATATAACTGATAGGTTATATTTATAGATTTTGCGCTGCTGATTACGGAGAACTAAAAAATTTTGAGCTACGACCAGTAGTTTAGAAGCTACACCCGTTTATATGGCCACCAAAAAATGATAGAGAAGGGTCCCCCCTTTGCTTTAAAACTGAAAAAATTTGAAAATTTTTTTCGCGATTTTTTGACTTTATCTTATAGATTTGCGTGCGCTGATAACGAATCAACCATTGTAAATGCGATCGGACGCGTACTTTTTAAACTACAGCGTTTTGAAAATTGCAAAAATTTAGAAAACTTGAAAAATTCATTTTTTTTTCTAATTTTTTTCGAATTTCATATAACTGATAGGTTATATTTATAGATTTTGCGCTGCTGATTACGGAGAACTAAAAAATTTTGAGCTACGACCAGTAGTTTAGAAGCTACACCCGTTTATATGGCCACCAAAAAATGATAGAGAAGGGTCCCCCCTTTGCTTTAAAACTGAAAAATTTTGAAAAATTTTTTCGCGATTTTTTGACTTTATCTTATAGATTTGCGTGCGCTGATAACGAATCAACCATTGTTAACGCGATCGGACGCGTACTTTTTAAACTACAGCGTTTTGAAAATTGCAAAAATTTAGAAAAGTTGAAAAATTCATTTTTTTTTTCTAATTTTTTTCGAATTTCATATAACTGATAGGTTATATTTATAGATTTTGCGCTGCTGATTACGGAGAACTAAAAAATTTTGAGCTACGACCAGTAGTTTAGAAGCTACACCCGTTTATATGGCCACCAAAAAATGATAGAGAAGGGTCCCCCCTTTGCTTTAAAACTGAAAAATTTTGAAATTTTTTTTCCCGATTTTTTGACTTTGTCTTATAGATTTCAGTTCGCTGATAATGAATCAATCATTGTTAACGCGATCCGACGTGAACTTTTTAAACTACAGCGTTTTGAAAAATGCAAAAATATGGAAAATTTGAAAAATTTATGTTTTTTTTTAAATTTTTTGAATTTTATATAACTGATAAGTTATATTTATAGATTTCCGACCGCTGATTACGGAGAACTAAAAAATTTTGAGCTGCGATCAGTAGTTTAGAAGCTACAGCCGTTTTTATGGCCACCAAAAAATGATAGAGAAGGGTCCCCCCTTTGCTTTAAAACTGAAAAATTTTGAAATTTTTTTTCCTGATTTTTTGACTTTATCTTATAGATTTTAGTTCGCTGATAACGGATCAACCTTTGTTAACGCGATCCGACGCGAACTTTTTAAACTACAGCGTTTTGAAAAATGCAAAAATATGGAAAATTTGAAAAATTTATGTTTTTTTTTTAATTTTTTCGAATTTTATATAACTGATAGGTTATATTTATAGATTTCCGACCGCTGATTACGGAGAACTAAAAAATTTTGAGCTACGACCAGTAGTTTAGAAGCTACACCCGTTTTTATGGCCACCAAAAAATGATAGAGAAGGGTCCCCCCTTTGCTTTAAAACTGAAAAATTTTGAAATTTTTTTTCCCGATTTTTTGACTTTATCTTATAGATTTTAGTTCGCTGATAATGAATCAATCATTGTTAACGCGATCCGACGTGAACTTTTTAAACTACAGCGTTTTGAAAAATGCAAAAATATGGAAAATTTGAAAAATTTATGTTTTTTTTTAAATTTTTTCGAATTTTATATAACTGATAAGTTATATTTATAGATTTCCGACCGCTGATTACGGAGAACAAAAAAATTTTGAGCTACGATCAGTAGTTTAGAAGCTACAGCCGTTTTTATGGCCACCAAAAAATGATAGAGAAGGGTCCCCCCTTTGCTTTAAAACTGAAAAATTTTGAAAATTTTTTTCGCGATTTTTTGACTTTATCTTATAGATTTGCGTGCGCTGATAACGAATCAACCATTGTTAACGCGATCGGACGCGTACTTTTTAAACTACAGCGTTTTGAAAATTGCAAAAATTTAGAAAAGTTGAAAAATTCATTTTTTTTTCTAATTTTTTTCGAATTTCATATAACTGATAGGTTATATTTATAGATTTTGCGCTGCTGATTACGGAGAACTAAAAAATTTTGAGCTACGACCAGTAGTTTAGAAGCTACACCCGTTTATATAGCCACCAAAAAATGATAGAGAAGGGTCCCCCCTTTGCTTTAAAACTGAAAAATTTTGAAATTTTTTTTCGCGATTTTTTGACTTTATCTTATAGATTTTAGTTCGCTGATAACGGATCAAACTTTGTTAACGCGATCCGACGTGAACTTTTTAAACTACAGCGTTTTGAAAAATGCAAAAATATGGAAAATTTGAAAAATTTATGTTTTTTTTTAAATTTTTTCGAATTTTATATAACTGATAGGTTATATTTATAGATTTCCGACCGCTGATTACGGAGAACTAAAAAATTTTGAGCTACGATCAGTAGTTTAGAAGCTACAGCCGTTTTTATGGCCACCAAAAAATGATAGAGAAGGGTCCCCCCTTTGCTTTAAAACTGAAAAATTTTGAAAATTTTTTTCGCGATTTTTTGACTTTATCTTATAGATTTGCGTGCGCTGATAACGAATCAACCATTGTAAACGCGATCGGACGCGTACTTTTTAAACTACAGCGTTTTGAAAATTGCAAAAATTTAGAAAACTTGAAAAATTCATTTTTTTTTCTAATTTTTTTCGAATTTCATATAACTGATAGGTTATATTTATAGATTTTGCGCTGCTGATTACGGAGAACTAAAAAATTTTGAGCTACGACCAGTAGTTTAGAAGCTACACCCGTTTATATGGCCACCAAAAAATGATAGAGAAGGGTCCCCCCTTTGCTTTAAAACTGAAAAATTTTGAAATTTTTTTTCGCGATTTTTTGACTTAATCTTATAGATTTGCGTGCGCTGATAACGAATCAACCATTGTTAACGCGATCGGACGCGTACTTTTTAAACTACAGCGTTTTGAAAATTGCAAAAGTTTAGAAAAGTTGAAAAATTCATTTTTTTTTCTAATTTTTTTCGAATTTCATATAACTGATAGGTTATATTTATAGATTTTGCGCTGCTGATTACGGAGAACTAAAAAATTTTGAGCTACGACCAGTAGTTTAGAAGCTACACCCGTTTATATGGCCACCAAAAAATGATAGAGAAGGGTCCCCCCTTTGCTTTAAAACTGAAAAATTTTGAAATTTTTTTTCGCGATTTTTTGACTTTATCTTATAGATTTTAGTTCGCTGATAACGGATCAACCTTTGTTAACGCGATCCGACGCGAACTTTTTAAACTACAGCGTTTTGAAAAATGCAAAAATATGGAAAATTTGAAAAATTTATGTTTTTTTTTTAATTTTTTCGAATTTTATATAACTGATAGGTTATATTTATAGATTTCCGACCGCTGATTACGGAGAACTAAAAAATTTTGAGCTACGACCAGTAGTTTAGAAGCTACACCCGTTTTTATGGCCACCAAAAAATGATAGAGAAGGGTCCCCCCTTTGCTTTAAAACTGAAAAATTTTGAAATTTTTTTTCCCGATTTTTTGACTTTATCTTATAGATTTCAGTTCGCTGATAATGAATCAATCATTGTTAACGCGATCCGACGTGAACTTTTTAAACTACAGCGTTTTGAAAAATGCAAAAATATGGAAAATTTGAAAAATTTATGTTTTTTTTTAAATTTTTTCGAATTTTATATAACTGATAAGTTATATTTATAGATTTCCGACCGCTGATTACGGAGAACTAAAAAATTTTGAGCTGCGATCAGTAGTTTAGAAGCTACAGCCGTTTTTATGGCCACCAAAAAATGATAGAGAAGGGTCCCCCCTTTGCTTTAAAACTGAAAAATTTTGAAATTTTTTTTCCCGATTTTTTGACTTTATCTTATAGATTTTAGTTCGCTGATAACGGATCAACCTTTGTTAACGCGATCCGCCGCGAACTTTTTAAACTACAGCGTTTTGAAAAATGCAAAAATATGGAAAATTTGAAAAATTTATGTTTTTTTTTAATTTTTTCGAATTTTATATAACTGATAGGTTATATTTATAGATTTCCGACCGCTGATTACGGAGAACTAAAAAATTTTGAGCTACGACCAGTAGTTTAGAAGCTACACCCGTTTTTATGGCCACCAAAAAATGATAGAGAAAGGGTCCCCCCTTTGCTTTAAAACTGAAAAATTTTGAAATTTTTTTTCCCGATTTTTTGACTTTATCTTATAGATTTTAGTTCGCTGATAATGAATCAATCATTGGTAACGCGATCCGACGTGAACTTTTTAAACTACAGCGTTTTGAAAAATGCAAAAATATGGAAAATTTGAAAAATTTATGTTTTTTTTTTAATTTTTTCGAATTTTATATAACTGATAGGTTATATTTATAGATTTCCGACCGCTGATTACGGAGAACTAAAAAATTTTGAGCTACGACCAGTAGTTTAGAAGCTACACCCGTTTTTATGGCCACCAAAAAATGATAGAGAAGGGTGCCCCCTTTGCTTAAAACTGAAAAATTTTGAAATTTTTTTTCCCGATTTTTTGACTTTATCTTATAGATTTCAGTTCGCTGATAATGAATCAATCATTGTTAACGCGATCCGACGTGAACTTTTTAAACTACAGCGTTTTGAAAAATGCAAAAATATGGAAAATTTGAAAAATTTATGTTTTTTTTTAAATTTTTTCGAATTTTATATAACTGATAAGTTATATTTATAGATTTCCGACCGCTGATTACGGAGAACTAAAAAATTTTGAGCTGCGATCAGTAGTTTAGAAGCTACAGCCGTTTTTATGGCCACCAAAAAATGATAGAGAAGGGTCCCCCCTTTGCTTTAAAACTGAAAAATTTTGAAATTTTTTTTCCCGATTTTTTGACTTTATCTTATAGATTTTAGTTCGCTGATAACGGATCAACCTTTGTTAACGCGATCCGCCGCGAACTTTTTAAACTACAGCGTTTTGAAAAATGCAAAAATATGGAAAATTTGAAAAATTTATGTTTTTTTTTTAATTTTTTCGAATTTTATATAACTGATAGGTTATATTTATAGATTTCCGACCGCTGATTACGGAGAACTAAAAAATTTTGAGCTACGACCAGTAGTTTAGAAGCTACACCCGTTTTTATGGCCACCAAAAAATGATAGAGAAAGGGTCCCCCCTTTGCTTTAAAACTGAAAAATTTTGAAATTTTTTTTCCCGATTTTTTGACTTTATCTTATAGATTTTAGTTCGCTGATAATGAATCAATCATTGGTAACGCGATCCGACGTGAACTTTTTAAACTACAGCGTTTTGAAAAATGCAAAAATATGGAAAATTTGAAAAATTTATGTTTTTTTTTTAATTTTTTCGAATTTTATATAACTGATAGGTTATATTTATAGATTTCCGACCGCTGATTACGGAGAACTAAAAAATTTTGAGCTACGACCAGTAGTTTAGAAGCTACACCCGTTTTTATGGCCACCAAAAAATGATAGAGAAAGGGTCCCCCCTTTGCTTTAAAACTGAAAAATTTTGAAATTTTTTTTCCCGATTTTTTGACTTTATCTTATAGATTTTAGTTCGCTGATAATGAATCAATCATTGGTAACGCGATCCGCCGCGAACTTTTTAAACTACAGCGTTTTGAAAAATGCAAAAATATGGAAAATTTGAAAAATTTATGTTTTTTTTTTAATTTTTTCGAATTTTATATAACTGATAGGTTATATTTATAGATTTCCGACCGCTGATTACGGAGAACTAAAAAATTTTGAGCTACGACCAGTAGTTTAGAAGCTACACCCGTTTTTATGGCCACCAAAAAATGATAGAGAAAGGGTCCCCCCTTTGCTTTAAAACTGAAAAATTTTGAAATTTTTTTTCCCGATTTTTTGACTTTATCTTATAGATTTTAGTTCGCTGATAATGAATCAATCATTGGTAACGCGATCCGACGTGAACTTTTTAAACTACAGCGTTTTGAAAAATGCAAAAATATGGAAAATTTGAAAAATTTATGTTTTTTTTTTAATTTTTTCGAATTTTATATAACTGATAGGTTATATTTATAGATTTCCGACCGCTGATTACGGAGAACTAAAAAATTTTGAGCTACGACCAGTAGTTTAGAAGCTACACCCGTTTTTATGGCCACCAAAAAATGATAGAGAAAGGGTCCCCCCTTTGCTTTAAAACTGAAAAATTTTGAAAATTTTTTTCCCGATTTTTTGACTTTATCTTATAGATTTTAGTTCGCTGATAATGAATCAATCATTGGTAACGCGATCCGACGTGAACTTTTTAAACTACAGCGTTTTGAAAAATGCAAAAATATGGAAAATTTGAAAAATTTATGTTTTTTTTTTAATTTTTTCGAATTTTATATAACTGATAGGTTATATTTATAGATTTCCGACCGCTGATTACGGAGAACTAAAAAATTTTGAGCTGCGATCAGTAGTTTAGAAGCTACAGCCGTTTTTATGGCCACCAAAAAATGATAGAGAAGGGTCCCCCCTTTGCTTTAAAACTGAAAAATTTTGAAATTTTTTTTCCCGATTTTTTGACTTTATCTTATAGATTTTAGTTCGCTGATAACGGATCAACCTTTGTTAACGCGATCCGACGCGAACTTTTTAAACTACAGCGTTTTGAAAAATGCAAAAATATGGAAAATTTGAAAAATTTATGTTTTTTTTTTAATTTTTTCGAATTTTATATAACTGATGGGTTATATTTATAGATTTCCGACCGCTGATTACGGAGAACTAAAAAATTTTGAGCTACGACCAGTAGTTTAGAAGCTACACCCGTTTTTATGGCCACCAAAAAATGATAGAGAAGGGTCCCCCCTTTGCTTTAAAACTGAAAAATTTTGAAATTTTTTTTCCCGATTTTTTGACTTTATCTTATAGATTTCAGTTCGCTGATAATGAATCAATCATTGTTAACGCGATCCGACGTGAACTTTTTAAACTACAGCGTTTTGAAAAATGCAAAAATATGGAAAATTTGAAAAATTTATGTTTTTTTTTAAATTTTTTCGAATTTTATATAACTGATAAGTTATATTTATAGATTTCCGACCGCTGATTACGGAGAACTAAAAAATTTTGAGCTGCGATCAGTAGTTTAGAAGCTACAGCCGTTTTTATGGCCACCAAAAAATGATAGAGAAGGGTCCCCCCTTTGCTTTAAAACTGAAAAATTTTGAAATTTTTTTTCCCGATTTTTTGACTTTATCTTATAGATTTTAGTTCGCTGATAATGAATCAATCATTGGTAACGCGATCCGACGTGAACTTTTTAAACTACAGCGTTTTGAAAAATGCAAAAATATGGAAAATTTGAAAATTTTATGTTTTTTTTTAAATTTTTTCGAATTTTATATAACTGATAAGTTATATTTATAGATTTCCGACCGCTGATTACGGAGAACAAAAAAATTTTGAGCTACGATCAGTAGTTTAGAAGCTACAGCCGTTTTTATGGCCACCAAAAAATGATAGAGAAGGGTCCCCCCTTTGCTTTAAAACTGAAAAATTTTGAAAATTTTTTTCGCGATTTTTTGACTTTATCTTATAGATTTGCGTGCGCTGATAACGAATCAACCATTGTTTACGCGATCGGACGCGTACTTTTTAAACTACAGCGTTTTGAAAATTGCAAAAATTTAGAAAAGTTGAAAAATTCATTTTTTTTTCTAATTTTTTTCGAATTTCATATAACTGATAGGTTATATTTATAGATTTTGCGCTGCTGATTACGGAGAACTAAAAAATTTTGAGCTACGACCAGTAGTTTAGAAGCTACACCCGTTTATATGGCCACCAAAAAATGATAGATAAGGGTCCCCATTTTGCTTTAAAACTGAAAAATTTTGAAATTTTTTTTCGCGATTTTTTGACTTTATCTTATAGATTTTAGTTCGCTGATAACGGATCAAACTTTGTTAACGCGATCCGACGTGAACTTTTTAAACTACAGCGTTTTGAAAAATGCAAAAATATGGAAAATTTGAAAAATTTATGTTTTTTTTTAAATTTTTTCGAATTTTATATAACTGATAGGTTATATTTATAGATTTCCGACCGCTGATTACGGAGAACTAAAAAATTTTGAGCTACGATCAGTAGTTTAGAAGCTACAGCCGTTTTTATGGCCACCAAAAAATGATAGAGAAGGGTCCCCCCTTTGCTTTAAAACTGAAAAATTTTGAAAATTTTTTTCGCGATTTTTTGACTTTATCTTATAGATTTGCGTGCGCTGATAACGAATCAACCATTGTTAACGCGATCGGACGCGTACTTTTTAAACTACAGCGTTTTGAAAATTGCAAAAATTTAGAAAAGTTGAAAAATTCATTTTTTTTTCTAATTTTTTTCGAATTTCATATAACTGATAGGTTATATTTATAGATTTTGCGCTGCTGATTACGGAGAACTAAAAAATTTTGAGCTACGACCAGTAGTTTAGAAGCTACACCCGTTTATATGGCCACCAAAAAATGATAGAAAAGGGTCCCCCCTTTGCTTTAAAACTGAAAAATTTTGAAATTTTTTTTCGCGATTTTTTGACTTTATCTTATAGATTTGCGTGCGCTGATAACGAATCAACCATTGTAAACGCGATCGGACGCGTACTTTTTAAACTACAGCGTTTTGAAAATTGCAAAAATTTAGAAAACTTGAAAAATTCATTTTTTTTTCTAATTTTTTTCGAATTTCATATAACTGATAGGTTATATTTATAGATTTTGCGCTGCTGATTACGGAGAACTAAAAAATTTTGAGCTACGACCAGTAGTTTAGAAGCTACACCCGTTTATATGGCCACCAAAAAATGATAGAGAAGGGTCCCCCCTTTGCTTTAAAACTGAAAAATTTTGAAAATTTTTTTCGCGATTTTTTGACTTTATCTTATAGATTTGCGTGCGCTGATAACGAATCAACCATTGTTAACGCGATCGGACGCGTACTTTTTAAACTACAGCGTTTTGAAAATTGCAAAAATTTAGAAAAGTTGAAAAATTCATTTTTTTTTCTAATTTTTTTCGAATTTCATATAACTGATAGGTTATATTTATAGATTTTGCGCTGCTGATTACGGAGAACTAAAAAATTTTGAGCTACGACCAGTAGTTTAGAAGCTACACCCGTTTATATGGCCACCAAAAAATGATAGAGAAGGGTCCCCCCTTTGCTTTAAAACTGAAAAATTTTGAAATTTTTTTTCGCGATTTTTTGACTTTATCTTATAGATTTTAGTTCGCTGATAACGGATCAACCTTTGTTAACGCGATCCGACGCGAACTTTTTAAACTACAGCGTTTTGAAAAATGCAAAAATATGGAAAATTTGAAAAATTTATGTTTTTTTTTTAATTTTTTCGAATTTTATATAACTGATGGGTTATATTTATAGATTTCCGACCGCTGATTACGGAGAACTAAAAAATTTTGAGCTACGACCAGTAGTTTAGAAGCTACACCCGTTTTTATGGCCACCAAAAAATGATAGAGAAGGGTCCCCCCTTTGCTTTAAAACTGAAAAATTTTGAAATTTTTTTTCCCGATTTTTTGACTTTATCTTATAGATTTTAGTTCGCTGATAACGGATCAACCTTTGTTAACGCGATCCGACGCGAACTTTTTAAACTACAGCGTTTTGAAAAATGCAAAAATATGGAAAATTTGAAAAATTTATGTTTTTTTTTTAATTTTTTCGAATTTTATATAACTGATAGGTTATATTTATAGATTTCCGACCGCTGATTACGGAGAACTAAAAAATTTTGAGCTACGACCAGTAGTTTAGAAGCTACACCCGTTTTTATGGCCACCAAAAAATGATAGAGAAAGGATCCCCCCTTTGCTTTAAAACTGAAAAATTTTGAAATTTTTTTTCCCGATTTTTTGACTTTATCTTATAGATTTTAGTTCGCTGATAATGAATCAATCATTGTTAACGCGATCCGACGTGAACTTTTTAAACTACAGCGTTTTGAAAAATGCAAAAATATGGAAAATTTGAAAAATTTATGTTTTTTTTTTAATTTTTTCAAATTTTATATAACTGATAAGTTATATTTATAGATTTCCGACCGCTGATTACGGAGAACTAAAAAATTTTGAGCTACGATCAGTAGTTTAGAAGCTACACCCGTTTATATGGCCACCAAAAAATGATAGAGAAGGGTCCCCCCTTTGCTTTAAAACTGAAAAATTTTGAAAATTTTTTTCGCGATTTTTTGACTTTATCTTATAGATTTGCGTGCGCTGATAACGAATCAACCATTGTTAACGCGATCGGACGCGTACTTTTTAAACTACAGCGTTTTGAAAATTGCAAAAATTTAGAAAAGTTGAAAAATTCATTTTTTTTTCTAATTTTTTTCGAATTTCATATAACTGATAGGTTATATTTATAGATTTTGCGCTGCTGATTACGGAGAACTAAAAAATTTTGAGCTACGACCAGTAGTTTAGAAGCTACACCCGTTTATATGGCCACCAAAAAATGATAGAGAAGGGTCCCCCCTTTGCTTTAAAACTGAAAAATTTTGAAATTTTTTTTCGCGATTTTTTGACTTTATCTTATAGATTTTAGTTCGCTGATAACGGATCAACCTTTGTTAACGCGATCCGACGCGAACTTTTTAAACTACAGCGTTTTGAAAAATGCAAAAATATGGAAAATTTGAAAAATTTATGTTTTTTTTTTAATTTTTTCGAATTTTATATAACTGATGGGTTATATTTATAGATTTCCGACCGCTGATTACGGAGAACTAAAAAATTTTGAGCTACGACCAGTAGTTTAGAAGCTACACCCGTTTTTATGGCCACCAAAAAATGATAGAGAAGGGTCCCCCCTTTGCTTTAAAACTGAAAAATTTTGAAATTTTTTTTCCCGATTTTTTGACTTTATCTTATAGATTTTAGTTCGCTGATAACGGATCAACCTTTGTTAACGCGATCCGACGCGAACTTTTTAAACTACAGCGTTTTGAAAAATGCAAAAATATGGAAAATTTGAAAAATTTATGTTTTTTTTTTAATTTTTTCGAATTTTATATAACTGATAGGTTATATTTATAGATTTCCGACCGCTGATTACGGAGAACTAAAAAATTTTGAGCTACGACCAGTAGTTTAGAAGCTACACCCGTTTTTATGGCCACCAAAAAATGATAGAGAAAGGATCCCCCCTTTGCTTTAAAACTGAAAAATTTTGAAATTTTTTTTCCCGATTTTTTGACTTTATCTTATAGATTTTAGTTCGCTGATAATGAATCAATCATTGTTAACGCGATCCGACGTGAACTTTTTAAACTACAGCGTTTTGAAAAATGCAAAAATATGGAAAATTTGAAAAATTTATGTTTTTTTTTTAATTTTTTCAAATTTTATATAACTGATAAGTTATATTTATAGATTTCCGACCGCTGATTACGGAGAACTAAAAAATTTTGAGCTACGATCAGTAGTTTAGAAGCTACAGCCGTTTTTATGCCCACCAAAAAATGATAGAGAAGGGTCCCCCCTTTGCTTTAAAACTGAAAAATTTTGAAAATTTTTTTCGCGATTTTTTGACTTAATCTTATAGATTTGCGTGCGCTGATAACGAATCAACCATTGTTAACGCGATCGGACGCGTACTTTTTAAACTACAGCGTTTTGAAAATTGCAAAAATTTAGAAAAGTTGAAAAATTCATTTTTTTTTCTAATTTTTTTCGAATTTCATATAACTGATAGGTTATATTTATAGATTTTGCGCTGCTGATTACGGAGAACTAAAAAATTTTGAGCTACGACCAGTAGTTTAGAAGCTACACCCGTTTATATGGCCACCAAAAAATGATAGAGAAGGGTCCCCCCTTTGCTTTAAAACTGAAAAATTTTGAAATTTTTTTTCGCGATTTTTTGACTTTATCTTATAGATTTTAGTTCGCTGATAACGGATCAACCTTTGTTAACGCGATCCGACGCGAACTTTTTAAACTACAGCGTTTTGAAAAATGCAAAAATATGGAAAATTTGAAAAATTTATGTTTTTTTTTTAATTTTTTCGAATTTTATATAACTGATGGGTTATATTTATAGATTTCCGACCGCTGATTACGGAGAACTAAAAAATTTTGAGCTACGACCAGTAGTTTAGAAGCTACACCCGTTTATATGGCCACCAAAAAATGATAGAAAAGGGTCCCCCCTTTGCTTTAAAACTGAAAAATTTTGAAATTTTTTTTCGCGATTTTTTGACTTTATCTTATAGATTTGCGTGCGCTGATAACGAATCAACCATTGTAAACGCGATCGGACGCGTACTTTTTAAACTACAGCGTTTTGAAAATTGCAAAAATTTAGAAAACTTGAAAAATTCATTTTTTTTTCTAATTTTTTTCGAATTTCATATAACTGATAGGTTATATTTATAGATTTTGCGCTGCTGATTACGGAGAACTAAAAAATTTTGAGCTACGACCAGTAGTTTAGAAGCTACACCCGTTTATATGGCCACCAAAAAATGATAGAGAAGGGTCCCCCCTTTGCTTTAAAACTGAAAAATTTTGAAAATTTTTTTCGCGATTTTTTGACTTTATCTTATAGATTTGCGTGCGCTGATAACGAATCAACCATTGTTAACGCGATCGGACGCGTACTTTTTAAACTACAGCGTTTTGAAAATTGCAAAAATTTAGAAAAGTTGAAAAATTCATTTTTTTTTCTAATTTTTTTCGAATTTCATATAACTGATAGGTTATATTTATAGATTTTGCGCTGCTGATTACGGAGAACTAAAAAATTTTGAGCTACGACCAGTAGTTTAGAAGCTACACCCGTTTATATGGCCACCAAAAAATGATAGAGAAGGGTCCCCCCTTTGCTTTAAAACTGAAAAATTTTGAAATTTTTTTTCGCGATTTTTTGACTTTATCTTATAGATTTTAGTTCGCTGATAACGGATCAACCTTTGTTAACGCGATCCGACGCGAACTTTTTAAACTACAGCGTTTTGAAAAATGCAAAAATATGGAAAATTTGAAAAATTTATGTTTTTTTTTTAATTTTTTCGAATTTTATATAACTGATAGGTTATATTTATAGATTTCCGACCGCTGATTACGGAGAACTAAAAAATTTTGAGCTACGATCAGTAGTTTAGAAGCTACAGCCGTTTTTATGGCCACCAAAAAATGATAGAGAAGGGTCCCCCCTTTGCTTCAAAACTGAAAAATTTTGAAATTTTTTTTCCCGATTTTTTGACTTTATCTTATAGATTTCAGTTCGCTGATAATGAATCAATCATTGTTAACGCGATCCGACGTGAACTTTTTAAACTACAGCGTTTTGAAAAATGCAAAAATATGGAAAATTTGAAAAATTTATGTTTTTTTTTAAATTTTTTCGAATTTTATATAACTGATAAGTTATATTTATAGATTTCCGACCGCTGATTACGGAGAACTAAAAAATTTTGAGCTGCGATCAGTAGTTTAGAAGCTACAGCCGTTTTTATGGCCACCAAAAAATGATAGAGAAGGGTCCCCCCTTTGCTTTAAAACTGAAAAATTTTGAAATTTTTTTTCCCGATTTTTTGACTTTATCTTATAGATTTTAGTTCGCTGATAACGGATCAACCTTTGTTAACGCGATCCGACGCGAACTTTTTAAACTACAGCGTTTTGAAAAATGCAAAAATATGGAAAATTTGAAGAATTTATGTTTTTTTTTTAATTTTTTCGAATTTTATATAACTGATAGGTTATATTTATAGATTTCCGACCGCTGATTACGGAGAACTAAAAAATTTTGAGCTACGACCAGTAGTTTAGAAGCTACACCAGTTTTTATGGCCACGAAAAAATGATAGAGAAAGGGTCCCCCCTTTGCTTTAAAACTGAAAAATTTTGAAATTTTTTTTCCCGATTTTTTGACTTTATCTTATAGATTTTAGTTCGCTGATAATGAATCAATCATTGTTAACGCGATCCGACGTGAACTTTTTAAACTACAGCGTTTTGAAAAATGCAAAAATATGGAAAATTTGAAAAATTTATGTTTTTTTTTAAATTTTTTCGAATTTTATATAACTGATAAGTTATATTTATAGATTTCCGACCGCTGATTACGGAGAACAAAAAAATTTTGAGCTACGATCAGTAGTTTAGAAGCTACAGCCGTTTTTATGGCCACCAAAAAATGATAGAGAAGGGTCCCCCCTTTGCTTTAAAACTGAAAAATTTTGAAAATTTTTTTCGCGATTTTTTGACTTTATCTTATAGATTTTAGTTCGCTGATAACGGATCAACCTTTGTTAACGCGATCCGACGCGAACTTTTTAAACTACAGCGTTTTGAAAAATGCAAAAATATGGAAAATTTGAAAAATTTATGTTTTTTTTTAAATTTTTTCGAATTTCAAATAACTGATAGGTTATATTTATAGAGTTTGCGCTGCTGATTACGGAGAACTAAAAAATTTTGAGCTACGACCAGTAGTTTAGAAGCTACACCCGTTTATATGGCCACCAAAAAATGATAGAGAAGGGTCCCCCCTTTGCTTTAAAACTGAAAAATTTTGAAATTTTTTTTCGCGATTTTTTGACTTAATCTTATAGATTTTAGTTCGCTGATAACGGATCAACCTTTGTTAACGCGATCCGACGCGAACTTTTTAAACTACAGCGTTTTGAAAATTGCAAAAATTTAGAAAAGTTGAAAAATTCATTTTTTTTTCTAATTTTTTTCGAATTTCATATAACTGATAGGTTATATTTATAGAGTTTGCGCTGCTGATTACGGAGAACTAAAAAATTTTGAGCTACGACCAGTAGTTTAGAAGCTACACCCGTTTATATGGCCACCAAAAAATGATAGAGAAGGGTCCCCCCTTTGCTTTAAAACTGAAAAATTTTGAAATTTTTTTTCGCGATTTTTTGACTTTATCTTATAGATTTTAGTTCGCTGATAACGGATCAACCTTTGTTAACGCGATCCGACGCGAACTTTTTAAACTACAGCGTTTTGAAAAATGCAAAAATATGGAAAATTTGAAAAATTTATGTTTTTTTTTTAATTTTTTCGAATTTTATATAACTGATAGGTTATATTTATAGATTTCCGACCGCTGATTACGGAGAACTAAAAAATTTTGAGCTACGACCAGTAGTTTGGAAGCTACACCCGTTTTTATGGCCACCAAAAAATGATAGAGAAGGGTCCCCCCTTTGCTTTAAAACTGAAAAATTTTGAAATTTTTTTTCCCGATTTTTTGACTTTATCTTATGGATTTCAGTTCGCTGATAATGAATCAATCATTGTTAACGCGATCCGACGTGAACTTTTTAAACTACAGCGTTTTGAAAAATGCAAAAATATGGAAAATTTGAAAAATTTATGTTTTTTTTTAAATTTTTTCGAATTTTATATAACTGATAAGTTATATTTATAGATTTCCGACCGCTGATTACGAAGAACTAAAAAATTTTGAGCTACGATCAGTAGTTTAGAAGCTACAGCCGTTTTTATGGCCACCAAAAAATGATAGAGAAGGGTCCCCCCTTTGCTTTAAAACTGAAAAATTTTGAAATTTTTTTTCGCGATTTTTTGACTTAATCTTATAGATTTGCGTGCGCTGATAACGAATCAACCATTGTTATCGCGATCTGACGCGAACTTTTTAAACTACAGCGTTTTGAAAAATGCAAAATTATGGAAAATTTGAAAAACTTATGTTTTTTTTAAATTTTTTCGAATTTTATATAACTGATAGGTTATATTTATAGATTTCCGACCGCTGATTACGGAGAACTAAAAAATTTTGAGCTACGACCAGTAGTTTGGAAGCTACACCCGTTTTTATGGCCACCAAAAAATGATAGAGAAGGGTCCCCCCTTTGCTTTAAAACTGAAAAATTTTGAAATTTTTTTTCTTGATTTTTTGACTTTATCTTATAGATTTGCGTGCGCTGATAACGAATCAACCATTGTTAACGCGATCCGACGCGAACTTTTTAAACTACAGCGTTTTGAAAAATGCAAAAATATGGAAAATTTGAAAAATTCATATTTTTTTCTAATTTTTTTCGAATTTTATATAACTGATAGGTTATATTTATTTATGCTTTAAAACTGAAAAATTTTGAAATTTTTTTTCTTGATTTTTTGACTTTATTTTGTATATTTGGGTGCGCTGATAACGAATCAACCATTGTTATCGCGATCCGACGCGAACTTTTTAAACTACAGCGTTTTGAAAAATGCAAAAATATGGAAAATTTGAAAAATTTATGTTTTTTTTTTAATTTTTTCGAATTTCTTATAACTGATAGGTTATATTTATAGATTTCCGACCGCTGATTACGGAGAACTAAAAAATTTTGAGCTACGACCAGTAGTTTAGAAGCTACACCCGTTTTTATGGCCACCAAAAAATGATAGAGAAGGGTCCCCCCTTTGCTTTAAAACTGAAAAATTTTGAAATTTTTTTTCCCGATTTTTTGACTTAATCTTATAGATTTCAGTTCGCTGATAACGAATCAACCATTGTTAACGCGATCCGACGCGAACTTTTTAAACTACAGCGTTTTGAAAAATGCAAAAATATGGAAAATTTGAAAAATTTATGTTTTTTTTTTAATTTTTTCGAATTTTTTATAACTGATAGGTTATATTTATAGATTTCCGACCGCTGATTACGGAGAACTAAAAAATTTTGAGCTACGACCAGTAGTTTAGAAGCTACACCCGTTTTTATGGCCACCAAAAAATGATAGAGAAGGGTCCCCCCTTTGCTTTAAAACTGAAAAATTTTGAAATTTTTTTTCCCGATTTTTTGACTTTATCTTATAGATTTCAGTTCGCTGATAATGAATCAATCATTGTTAACGCGATCCGACGTGAACTTTTTAAACTACAGCGTTTTGAAAAATGCAAAAATATGGAAAATTTGAAAAATTTATGTTTTTTTTTAAATTTTTTCGAATTTTATATAACTGATAAGTTATATTTATAGATTTCCGACCGCTGATTACGGAGAACTAAAAAATTTTGAGCTACGACCAGTAGTTTAGAAGCTACACCCGTTTTTATGGCCACCAAAAAATGATAGAGAAGGGTCCCCCCTTTGCTTTAAAACTGAAAAATTTTGAAATTTTTTTTCGCGATTTTTTGACTTTATCTTATAGATTTCAGTTCGCTGATAACGAATCAACCATTGTTAAAGCGACCCGACGCGTACTTATTAAACTACAGCGTTTTAAAAATTGCAGAAATTTAGAAAGTTTGAAAAATTCATATTTTTTTCTAATTTTTTTCGAATTTTATATAACTGATAGGTTACGTTTACAGATTTCGGACTGCTGATTACGGAGAACTAAAAAATTTTGAGCTACGACCAGTAGTTTAGAAGCTACAGCCGTTTTTATGGCCACCAAAAAATGATAGAGAAGGGTCCCCCCTTTGCTTTAAAACTGAAAAATTTTGAAATTTTTTTTCCCGATTTTTTGACTTAATCTTATAGATTTCAGTTCGCTGATAACGAATCAACCATTGTTAACGCGATCCGACGCGAACTTTTTAAACTACAGCGTTTTGAAAAATGCAAAAATATGGAAAATTTGAAAAATTTATGTTTTTTTTTTAATTTTTTCGAATTTTTTATAACTGATAGGTTATATTTATAGATTTCCGACCGCTGATTACGGAGAACTAAAAAATTTTGAGCTACGACCAGTAGTTTAGAAGCTACACCCGTTTTTATGGCCACCAAAAAATGATAGAGAAGGGTCCCCCCTTTGCTTTAAAACTGAAAAATTTTGAAATTTCTTTTCCCGATTTTTTGACTTTATCTTATAGATTTCAGTTCGCTGATAATGAATCAATCATTGTTAACGCGATCCGACGTGAACTTTTTAAACTACAGCGTTTTGAAAAATGCAAAAATATGGAAAATTTGAAAAATTTATGTTTTTTTTTAAATTTTTTCGAATTTTATATAACTGATAAGTTATATTTATAGATTTCCGACCGCTGATTACGGAGAACTAAAAAATTTTGAGCTACGACCAGTAGTTTAGAAGCTACACCCGTTTTTATGGCCACCAAAAAATGATAGAGAAGGGTCCCCCCTTTGCTTTAAAACTGAAAAATTTTGAAATTTTTTTTCGCGATTTTTTGACTTTATCTTATAGATTTCAGTTCGCTGATAACGAATCAACCATTGTTAAAGCGACCCGACGCGTACTTATTAAACTACAGCGTTTTAAAAATTGCAGAAATTTAGAAAGTTTGAAAAATTCATATTTTTTTCTAATATTTTTCGAATTTTATATAACTGATAGGTTATATTTATAGATTTCCGACCGCTGATTACGGAGAACTAAAAAATTTTGAGCTACGACCAGTAGTTTAGAAGCTACAGCCGTTTTTATGGCCACCAAAAAATGATAGAGAAGGGTCCCCCCTTTGCTTTAAAACTGAAAAATTTTGAAATTTTTTTTCCCGATTTTTTGACTTAATCTTATAGATTTCAGTTCGCTGATAACGAATCAACCATTGTTAACGCGATCCGACGCGAACTTTTTAAACTACAGCGTTTTGAAAAATGCAAAAATATGGAAAATTTGAAAAATTCATATTTTTTTCTAATTTTTTTCGAATTTTATATAACTGATAGGTTATATTTATTTATGCTTTAAAACTGAAAAATTTTGAAATTTTTTTTCTTGATTTTTTGACTTTATTTTGTATATTTGGGTGCGCTGATAACGAATCAACCATTGTTATCGCGATCCGACGCGAACTTTTTAAACTACAGCGTTTTGAACAATGCAAAAATATGGAAAATTTGAAAAATTTATGTTTTTTTTTAAATTTTTTCGAATTTTATATAACTGATAGGTTATATTTATAGATTTCCGACCGCTGATTACGGAGAACTAAAAAATTTTGAGCTACGACCAGTAGTTTAGAAGCTACACCCGTTTATATGGCCACCAAAAAATGATAGAGAAGGGTCCCCCCTTTGCTTTAAAACTGAAAAATTTTGAAATTTTTTTTCCCGATTTTTTGACTTTATCTTATAGATTTCAGTTCGCTGATAATGAATCAATCATTGTTAACGCGATCCGACGTGAACTTTTTAAACTACAGCGTTTTGAAAAATGCAAAAATATGGAAAATTTGAAAAATTTATGTTTTTTTTTAAATTTTTTCGAATTTTATATAACTGATAAGTTATATTTATAGATTTCCGACCGCTGATTACGGAGAACTAAAAAATTTTGAGCTATGACCAGTAGTTTAGAAGCTACAGCCGTTTATATGGCCACCAAAAAATGATAGAGAAGGGTCCCCCCTTTGCTTTAAAACTGAAAAATTTTGAAATTTTTTTTCGCGATTTTTTGACTCAATCTTATAGATTTGCGTGCGCTGATAACGAATCAACCATTGTTAACGCGATCGGACGCGTACTTTTTAAACTACAGCGTTTTGAAAATTGCAAAATTTTAGAAAAGTTGAAAAATTCATTTTTTTTTCTAATTTTTCTCGAATTTCATATAACTGATAGGTTATATTTATAGATTTTGCGCTGCTGATTACGGAGAACTAAAAAATTTTGAGCTACGACCAGTAGTTTAGAAGCTACACCCGTTTATATGGCCACCAAAAAATGATAGAGAAGGGTCCCCCCTTTGCTTTAAAACTGAAAAATTTTGAAATTTTTTTTCGCGATTTTTTGACTTAATCTTATAGATTTGCGTGCGCTGATAACGAATCAACCATTGTTAACGCGATCGGACGTGAACTTTTTAAACTACAGCGTTTTGAAAAATGCAAAAATATGGAAAATTTGAAAAATTTATGTTTTTTTTTAAATTTTTTCGAATTTTATATAACTGATAAGTTATATTTATAGATTTCCGACCGCTGATTACGGAGAACAAAAAAATTTTGAGCTACGATCAGTAGTTTAGAAGCTACAGCCGTTTTTATGGCCACCAAAAAATGATAGAGAAGGGTCCCCCCTTTGCTTTAAAACTGAAAAATTTTGAAAATTTTTTTCGCGATTTTTTGACTTTATCTTATAGATTTGCGTGCGCTGATAACGAATAAACCATTGTTAACGCGATCGGACGCGTACTTTTTAAACTACAGCGTTTTGAAAATTGCAAAAATTTAGAAAAGTTGAAAAATTCATTTTTTTTTCTAATTTTTTTCGAATTTTATATAACTGATAAGTTATGTTTATAGATTTCCGACCGCTGATTACGGAGAACTAAAAAATTTTGAGCTACGACCAGTAGTTTAGAAGCTACAGCCGTTTTTATGGCCACCAAAAAATGATAGAGAAGGGGGGCCTTTGCTTTAAAACTGAAAAATTTTGAAATTTTTTTTCGCGATTTTTTGTCTTTATCTTATAGATTTCAGTTCGCTGATAACGAATCAACCATTGTTAACGCGATCCGACGCGAACTTTTTAAACTACAGCGTTTTGAAAAATGCAAAAATATGGAAAATTTGAAAAATTCATATTTTTTTCTAATTTTTTTCGAATTTTATATAACTGATAGGTTACATTTACAGATTTGGGACTGCTGATTACGGAGAACTAAAAAATTTTGAGCTACGACCAGTAGTTTAGAAGCTACACCCGTTTTTATGGCCACCAAAAAATGATAGAGAAGGGTCCCCCCTTTGCTTTAAAACTGAAAAATTTTGAAATTTTTTTTCGCGATTTTTTGACTTTATCTTATAGATTTTAGTTCGCTGATAACGGATCAACCTTTGTTAACGCGATCCGACGCGAACTTTTTAAACTACAGCGTTTTGAAAAATGCAAAAATATGGAAAATTTGAAAAATTTATGTTTTTTTTTAATTTTTTCGAATTTTATATAACTGATAGGTTATATTTATAGATTTCCGACCGCTGATTACGGAGAACTAAAAAATTTTGAGCTACGACCAGTAGTTAAGAAGCTACACCCGTTTATATGGCCACCAAAAAATTACAGAGAAGGGTCCCCCCTTTGCTTTAAAACTGAAAAATTTTGAAATTTTTTTTCTTGATTTTTTGACTTTATTTTGTATATTTGGGTGCGCTGATAACGAATCAACCATTGTTATCGCGATCCGACGTGAACTTTTTAAACTACAGCGTTTTGAAAAATGCAAAAATATGGAAAATTTGAAAAATTTATGTTTTTTTTTAAATTTTTTCGAATTTTATATAACTGATAAGTTATATTTATAGATTTCCGACCGCTGATTACGGAGAACTAAAAAATTTTGAGCTACGATCAGTAGTTTAGAAGCTACAGCCGTTTTTATGGCCACCAAAAAATGATAGAGAAGGGTCCCCCCTTTGCTTTAAAACTGAAAAATTTTGAAATTTTTTTTCGCGATTTTTTGACTTTATCTTATAGATTTGCGTGCGCTGATAACGAATCAACCATTGTTAACGCGATCGGACGCGTACTTTTTAAACTACAGCGTTTTGAAAAATGCAAAAATATGGAAAATTTGAAAAATTTATGTTTTTTTTTAAATTTTTTCGAATTTTATATAACTGATAGGTTATATTTATAGATTTTGCGCTGCTGATTACGGAGAACTAAAAAATTTTGAGCTACGACCAGTAGTTTAGAAGCTACAGCCGTTTTTATGGCCACCAAAAAATGATAGAGAAGGGTCCCCCCTTTGCTTTAAAACTGAAAAATTTTGAAAATTTTTTTCGCGATTTTTTGACTTTATCTTATAGATTTGCGTGCGCTGATAACGAATCAACCATTGTTAACGCGATCGGACGCGTACTTTTTAAACTACAGCGTTTTGAAAATTGCAAAAATTTAGAAAAGTTGAAAAATTCATTTTTTTTTCTAATTTTTTTCGAATTTTATATAACTGATAAGTTATGTTTATAGATTTCCGACCGCTGATTACGGAGAACTAAAAAATTTTGAGCTACGACCAGTAGTTTAGAAGCTACAGCCGTTTTTATGGCCACCAAAAAATGATAGAGAAGGGGGGCCTTTGCTTTAAAACTGAAAAATTTTGAAATTTTTTTTCGCGATTTTTTGTCTTTATCTTATAGATTTCAGTTCGCTGATAACGAATCAACCATTGTTAACGCGATCCGACGCGAACTTTTTAAACTACAGCGTTTTGAAAAATGCAAAAATATGGAAAATTTGAAAAATTCATATTTTTTTCTAATTTTTTTCGAATTTTATATAACTGATAGGTTACATTTACAGATTTGGGACTGCTGATTACGGAGAACTAAAAAATTTTGAGCTACGACCAGTAGTTTAGAAGCTACACCCGTTTTTATGGCCACCAAAAAATGATAGAGAAGGGTCCCCCCTTTGCTTTAAAACTGAAAAATTTTGAAATTTTTTTTCGCGATTTTTTGACTTTATCTTATAGATTTTAGTTCGCTGATAACGGATCAACCTTTGTTAACGCGATCCGACGCGAACTTTTTAAACTACAGCGTTTTGAAAAATGCAAAAATATGGAAAATTTGAAAAATTTATGTTTTTTTTTTAATTTTTTCGAATTTTATATAACTGATAGGTTATATTTATAGATTTCCGACCGCTGATTACGGAGAACTAAAAAATTTTGAGCTACGACCAGTAGTTAAGAAGCTACACCCGTTTATATGGCCACCAAAAAATTACAGAGAAGGGTCCCCCCTTTGCTTTAAAACTGAAAAATTTTGAAATTTTTTTTCTTGATTTTTTGACTTTATTTTGTATATTTGGGTGCGCTGATAACGAATCAACCATTGTTATCGCGATCCGACGTGAACTTTTTAAACTACAGCGTTTTGAAAAATGCAAAAATATGGAAAATTTGAAAAATTTATGTTTTTTTTTAAATTTTTTCGAATTTTATATAACTGATAAGTTATATTTATAGATTTCCGACCGCTGATTACGGAGAACTAAAAAATTTTGAGCTACGATCAGTAGTTTAGAAGCTACAGCCGTTTTTATGGCCACCAAAAAATGATAGAGAAGGGTCCCCCCTTTGCTTTAAAACTGAAAAATTTTGAAATTTTTTTTCGCGATTTTTTGACTTTATCTTATAGATTTGCGTGCGCTGATAACGAATCAACCATTGTTAACGCGATCGGACGCGTACTTTTTAAACTACAGCGTTTTGAAAAATGCAAAAATATGGAAAATTTGAAAAATTTATGTTTTTTTTTAAATTTTTTCGAATTTTATATAACTGATAGGTTATATTTATAGATTTTGCGCTGCTGATTACGGAGAACTAAAAAATTTTGAGCTACGACCAGTAGTTTAGAAGCTACAGCCGTTTTTATGGCCACCAAAAAATGATAGAGAAGGGTCCCCCCTTTGCTTTAAAACTGAAAAATTTTGAAAATTTTTTTCGCGATTTTTTGACTTTATCTTATAGATTTGCGTGCGCTGATAACGAATCAACCATTGTTAACGCGATCGGACGCGTACTTTTTAAACTACAGCGTTTTGAAAATTGCAAAAATTTAGAAAAGTTGAAAAATTCATTTTTTTTTCTAATTTTTTTCGAATTTCATATAACTGATAGGTTATATTTATAGATTTTGCGCTGCTGATTACGGAGAACTAAAAAATTTTGAGCTACGACCAGTAGTTTAGAAGCTACACCCGTTTATATGGCCACCAAAAAATGATAGAGAAGGGTCCCCCCTTTGCTTTAAAACTGAAAAATTTTGAAATTTTTTTTCGCGATTTTTTGACTTAATCTTATAGATTTGCGTGCGCTGATAACGAATCAACCATTGTTAACGCGATCGGACTCGTACTTTTTAAACTACAGCGTTTTGAAAATTGCAAAAATTTAGAAAAGTTGAAAAATTCATTTTTTTTTCTAATTTTTTTCGAATTTCATATAACTGATAGGTTATATTTATAGATTTTGCGCTGCTGATTACGGAGAACTAAAAAATTTTGAGCTACGACCAGTAGTTTAGAAGCTACACCCGTTTATATGGCCACCAAAAAATGATAGAGAAGGGTCCCCCCTTTGCTTTAAAACTGAAAAATTTTGAAAATTTTTTTCGCGATTTTTTGACTTTATCTTATAGATTTGCGTGCGCTGATAACGAATCAACCATTGTTAACGCGATCGGACGCGTACTTTTTAAACTACAGCGTTTTGAAAATTGCAAAAATTTAGAAAAGTTGAAAAATTCATTTTTTTTTCTAATTTTTTTCGAATTTCATATAACTGATAGGTTATATTTATAGATTTTGCGCTGCTGATTACGGAGAACTAAAAAATTTTGAGCTACGACCAGTAGTTTAGAAGCTACACCCGTTTATATGGCCACCAAAAAATGACAGAGAAGGGTCCCCCCTTTGCTTTAAAACTGAAAAATTTTGAAATTTTTTTTCGCGATTTTTTGACTTTATCTTATAGATTTTAGTTCGCTGATAACGGATCAACCTTTGTTAACGCGATCCGACGCGAACTTTTTAAACTACAGCGTTTTGAAAAATGCAAAAATATGGAAAATTTGAAAAATTTATGTTTTTTTTTTAATTTTTTCGAATTTTATATAACTGATAGGTTATATTTATAGATTTCCGACCGCTGATTACGGAGAACTAAAAAATTTTGAGCTACGACCAGTAGTTTAGAAGCTACACCCGTTTTTATGGCCACCAAAAAATGATAGAGAAGGGTCCCCCCTTTGCTTTAAAACTGAAAAATTTTGAAATTTTTTTTCCCGATTTTTTGACTTTATCTTATAGATTTCAGTTCGCTGATAATGAATCAATCATTGTTTACGCGATCCGACGTGAACTTTTTAAACTACAGCGTTTTGAAAAATGCAAAAATATGGAAAATTTGAAAAATTTATGTTTTTTTTTAAATTTTTTCGAATTTTATATAACTAATAGGTTATATTTATAGATTTCCGACCGCTGATTACGGAGAACTAAAAAATTTTGAGCTACGACCAGTAGTTTAGAAGCTACACCCGTTTATATGGCCACCAAAAAATGATAGAGAAGGGTCCCCCCTTTGCTTTAAAACTGAAAAATTTTGAAATTTTTTTTCTTGATTTTTTGACTTTATCTTATAGATTTGCGTGCGCTGATAACGAATCAACCATTGTTATCGCGATCCGACGCGAACTTTTTAAACTACAGCGTTTTGAAAAATGCAAAAATATGGAAAATTTGAAAAATTTATGTTTTTTTTAAATTTTTTCGAATTTTATATAACTGATGGGTTATATTTATAGATTTCCGACCGCTGATTACGGAGAACTAAAAAATTTTGTGCTACGACCAGTAGTTTAGAAGCTACAGCCGTTTTTATGGCCACCAAAAAATGATAGAGAAGGGTCCCCCCTTTGCTTTAAAACTGAAAAATTTTGAAATTTTTTTTCCCGATTTTTTGACTTAATCTTATAGATTTCAGTTCGCTGATAACGAATCAACCATTGTTAACGCGATCCGACGCGAACTTTTTAAACTACAGCGTTTTGAAAAATGCAAAAATATGGAAAATTTGAAAAATTCATATTTTTTTCTAATTTTTTCGAATTTTATATAACTGATAGGTTACATTTACAGATTTGGGACTGCTGATTACGGAGAACTAAAAAATTTTGAGCTACGACCAGTAGTTTAGAAGCTACACCCGTTTATATGGCCACCAAAAAATGATAGAGAAGGGTCCCCCCTTGGCTTTAAAACTGAAAAATTTTGAAATTTTTTTTCTTGATTTTTTGACTTTATTTTGTATATTTGGGTGCGCTGATAACGAATCAACCATTGTTAACGCGATCGGACGCGTACTTTTTAAACTACAGCGTTTTGAAAATTGCAGAAATTTAGAAAAGTTGAAAAATTCATATTTTTTTCTAAATTTTTTCGAATTTTATATAACTGATAGATTATATTTATAGATTTCCGAACACTGATTACGGAGAACTAAAAAATTTTGAGCTACGACCAGTAGTTTAGAAGCTACACCCGTTTATATGGCCACCAAAAAATGATAGAGAAGGGTCCCCCCTTTGCTTTAAAACTGAAAAATTTTGAAATTTTTTTTCCCGATTTTTTGACTTAATCTTATAGATTTCAGTTCGCTGATAACGAATCAACCATTGTTAACGCGATCCGACACGAACTTTTTAAACTACAGCGTTTTGAAAAATGCAAAAATATGGAAAATTTGAAAAATTTATGTTTTTTTTTAAATTTTTTCGAATTTTATATAACTGATAGGTTATATTTATAGATTTCCGACCGCTGATTACGGAGAACTAAAAAATTTTGAGCTACGACCAGTAGTTTAGAAGCTACACCCGTTTATATGGCCACCAAAAAATGATAGAGAAGGGTCCCCCCTTTGCTTTAAAACTGAAAAATTTTGAAATTTTTTTTCACGATTTTTTGACTTTATCTTATAGATTTCAGTTCGCTGATAATGAATCAATCATTGTTAACGCGATCCGACGTGAACTTTTTAAACTACAGCGTTTTGAAAAATGCAAAAATATGGAAAATTTGAAAAATTTATGTTTTTTTTAAATTTTTTCGAATTTTATATAACTAATAGGTTATATTTATAGATTTCCGACCGCTGATTACGGAGAACTAAAAAAATTTGAGCTACGACCAGTAGTTTAGAAGCTACAGCCGTTTATATGGCCACCAAAAAATGATAGAGAAGGGTCCCCCCTTTGCTTTAAAACTGAAAAATTTTGAAATTTTTTTTCGCGATTTTTTGACTTTATCTTATAGATTTCAGTTCGCTGATAATGAATCAATCATTGTTAACGCGATCCGACGTGAACTTTTTAAACTACAGCGTTTTGAAAAATGCAGAAATATGGAAAATTTGAAAAATTTATGTTTTTTTTTTAATTTTTTCGAATTTTATATAACTGATAGGTTATATTTATAGATTGCCGACCGCTGATTACGGAGAACTAAAAAATTTTGAGCTACGACCAGTAGTTTAGAAGCTACAGCCGTTTTTATGGCCACCAAAAAATGATAGAGAAGGGGGGCCTTTGCTTTAAAACTGAAAAATTTTGAAATTTTTTTTCGCGATTTTTTGTCTTTATCTTATAGATTTCAGTTCGCTGATAATGAATCAATCATTGTTAACGCGATCCGACGTGAACTTTTTAAACTACAGCGTTTTGAAAAATGCAGAAATATGGAAAATTTGAAAAATTTATGTTTTTTTTTTAATTTTTTCGAATTTTATATAACTGATAGGTTATATTTATAGATTGCCGACCGCTGATTACGGAGAACTAAAAAATTTTGAGCTACGACCAGTAGTTTAGAAGCTACACCCGTTTATATGGCCACCAAAAAATGATAGAGAAGGGTCCCCCCTTTGCTTTAAAACTGAAAAATTTTGAAAAATTTTTTCGCGATTTTTTGACTTTATCTTATAGATTTGCGTGCGCTGATAACGAATCAACCATTGTTAACGCGATCGGACGCGTACTTTTTAAACTACAGCGTTTTGAAAATTGCAAAAATTTAGAAAAGTTGAAAAATTCATTTTTTTTTCTAATTTTTTTCGAATTTCATATAACTGATAGGTTATATTTATAGATTTTGCGCTGCTGATTACGGAGAACTAAAAAATTTTGAGCTACGACCAGTAGTTTAGAAGCTACACCCGTTTATATGGCCACCAAAAAATGATAGAGAAGGGTCCCCCCTTTGCTTTAAAACTGAAAAATTTTGAAATTTTTTTTCGCGATTTTTTGACTTTATCTTATAGATTTTAGTTCGCTGATAACGGATCAACCTTTGTTAACGCGATCCGACGCGAACTTTTTAAACTACAGCGTTTTGAAAAATGCAAAAATATGGAAAATTTGAAAAATTTATGTTTTTTTTTTAATTTTTTCGAATTTTATATAACTGATAGGTTATATTTATAGATTTCCGACCGCTGATTACGGAGAACTAAAAAATTTTGAGCTACGACCAGTAGTTTAGAAGCTACACCCGTTTTTATGGC
The DNA here is from genome assembly GCA_963971135.1 of Stenus bimaculatus. Taxonomy (NCBI): domain Eukaryota; kingdom Metazoa; phylum Arthropoda; class Insecta; order Coleoptera; family Staphylinidae; genus Stenus; species Stenus bimaculatus. Next base: position 24,149,781 of record OZ020180.1, read on the forward strand.
CACCAAAAAATGATAGAGAAGGGTCCCCCCTTTGCTTTAAAACTGAAAAATTTTGAAATTTTTTTTCCCGATTTTTTGACTTTATCTTATAGATTTCAGTTCGCTGATAATGAATCAATCATTGTTTACGCGATCCGACGTGAACTTTTTAAACTACAGCGTTTTGAAAAATGCAAAAATATGGAAAATTTGAAAAATTTATGTTTTTTTTTAAATTTTTTCGAATTTTATATAACTAATAGGTTATATTTATAGATTTCCGACCGCTGATTACGGAGAACTAAAAAATTTTGAGCTACGACCAGTAGTTTAGAAGCTACACCCGTTTATATGGCCACCAAAAAATGATAGAGAAGGGTCCCCCCTTTGCTTTAAAACTGAAAAATTTTGAAATTTTTTTTCACGATTTTTTGACTTTATCTTATAGATTTCAGTTCGCTGATAATGAATCAATCATTGTTAACGCGATCCGACGTGAACTTTTTAAACTACAGCGTTTTGAAAAATGCAGAAATATGGAAAATTTGAAAAATTTATGTTTTTTTTTTAATTTTTTCGAATTTTATATAACTGATAGGTTATATTTATAGATTTCCGACCGCTGATTACGGATAACTAAAAAATTTTGAGCTACGACCAGTAGTTTAGAAGCTACACCCGTTTTTATGGCCACCAAAAAATGATAGAGAAAGGGTCCCCCCTTTGCTTTAAAACTGAAAAATTTTGAAATTTTTTTTCCCGATTTTTTGACTTTATCTTATAGATTTTAGTTCGCTGATAATGAATCAATCATTGTTAACGCGATCCGACGTGAACTTTTTAAACTACAGCGTTTTGAAAAATGCAAAAATATGGAAAATTTGAAAAATTTATGTTTTTTTTTTAATTTTTTCAAATTTTATATAACTGATAAGTTATATTTATAGATTTCCGACCGCTGATTACGGAGAACTAAAAAATTTTGAGCTACGACCAGTAGTTTAGAAGCTACACCCGTTTTTATGGCCACCAAAAAATGATAGAGAAAGGGTCCCCCCTTTGCTTTAAAACTGAATAATTTTGAAATTTTTTTTCCCGATTTTTTGACTTTATCTTATAGATTTGCGTGCGCTGATAACGAATCAACCATTGTTAACGCGATCGGACGCGTACTTTTTAAACTACAGCGTTTTGAAAATTGCAAAAATTTAGAAAAGTTGAAAAATTCATTTTTTTTTCTAATTTTTTTCGAATTTCATATAACTGATAGGTTATATTTATAGATTTTGCGCTGCTGATTACGGAGAACTAAAAAATTTTGAGCTACGACCAGTAGTTTAGAAGCTACAGCCGTTTTTATGGCCACCAAAAAATGATAGAGAAGGGTCCCCCCTTTGCTTTAAAACTGAAAAATTTTGAAATTTTTTTTCCCGATTTTTTGACTTTATCTTATAGATTTTAGTTCGCTGATAACGGATCAACCTTTGTTAACGCGATCCGACGCGAACTTTTTAAACTACAGCGTTTTGAAAAATGCAAAAATATGGAAAATTTGAAAAATTTATGTTTTTTTTTTAATTTTTTCGAATTTTATATAACTGATAAGTTATATTTATAGATTTCCGACCGCTGATTACGGAGAACAAAAAAATTTTGAGCTACGATCAGTAGTTTAGAAGCTACAGCCGTTTTTATGGCCACCAAAAAATGATAGAGAAGGGTCCCCCCTTTGCTTTAAAACTGAAAAATTTTGAAAATTTTTTTCGCGATTTTTTGACTTTATCTTATAGATTTTAGTTCGCTGATAACGGATCAAACTTTGTTAACGCGATCCGACGTGAACTTTTTAAACTACAGCGTTTTGAAAAATGCAAAAATATGGAAAATTTGAAAAATTTATGTTTTTTTTTAAATTTTTTCGAATTTTATATAACTGATAGGTTATATTTATAGATTTCCGACCGCTGATTACGGAGAACTAAAAAATTTTGAGCTACGATCAGTAGTTTAGAAGCTACAGCCGTTTTTATGGCCACCAAAAAATGATAGAGAAGGGTCCCCCCTTTGCTTTAAAACTGAAAAATTTTGAAATTTTTTTTCCCGATTTTTTGACTTTATCTTATAGATTTGCGTGCGCTGATAACGAATCAACCATTGTTAACGCGATCGGACGCGTACTTTTTAAACTACAGCGTTTTGAAAATTGCAAAAATTTAGAAAAGTTGAAAAATTCATTTTTTTTTCTAATTTTTTTCGAATTTTATATAACTGATAGGTTATATTTATAGATTTCCGACCGCTGATTACGGATAACTAAAAAATTTTGAGCTACGACCAGTAGTTTAGAAGCTACACCCGTTTTTATGGCCACCAAAAAATGATAGAGAAAGGGTCCCCCCTTTGCTTTAAAACTGAAAAATTTTGAAATTTTTTTTCCCGATTTTTTGACTTTATCTTATAGATTTGCGTGCGCTGATAACGAATCAACCATTGTTAACGCGATCGGACGCGTACTTTTTAAACTACAGCGTTTTGAAAATTGCAAAAATTTAGAAAAGTTGAAAAATTCATTTTTTTTTCTAATTTTTTTCGAATTTCATATAACTGATAGGTTATATTTATAGATTTTGCGCTGCTGATTACGGAGAACTAAAAAATTTTGAGCTACGACCAGTAGTTTAGAAGCTACACCCGTTTATATGGCCACCAAAAAATGATAGAGAAGGGTCCCCCCTTTGCTTTAAAACTGAAAAATTTTGAAATTTTTTTTCGCGATTTTTTGACTTTATCTTATAGATTTTAGTTCGCTGATAACGGATCAAACTTTGTTAACGCGATCCGACGTGAACTTTTTAAACTACAGCGTTTTGAAAAATGCAAAAATATGGAAAATTTGAAAAATTTATGTTTTTTTTTAAATTTTTTCGAATTTTATATAACTGATAGGTTATATTTATAGATTTCCGACCGCTGATTACGGAGAACTAAAAAATTTTGAGCTACGATCAGTAGTTTAGTAGCTACAGCCGTTTTTATGGCCACCAAAAAATGATAGAGAAGGGTCCCCCCTTTGCTTTAAAACTGAAAAATTTTGAAAATTTTTTTCGCGATTTTTTGACTTTATCTTATAGATTTGCGTGCGCTGATAACGAATCAACCATTGTTAACGCGATCGGACGCGTACTTTTTAAACTACAGCGTTTTGAAAATTGCAAAAATTTAGAAAAGTTGAAAAATTCATTTTTTTTTCTAATTTTTTTCGAATTTCATATAACTGATAGGTTATATTTATAGATTTTGCGCTGCTGATTACGGAGAACTAAAAAATTTTGAGCTACGACCAGTAGTTTAGAAGCTACACCCGTTTATATGGCCACCAAAAAATGATAGAAAAGGGTCCCCCCTTTGCTTTAAAACTGAAAAATTTTGAAATTTTTTTTCGCGATTTTTTGACTTTATCTTATAGATTTGCGTGCGCTGATAACGAATCAACCATTGTAAATGCGATCGGACGCGTACTTTTTAAACTACAGCGTTTTGAAAATTGCAAAAATTTAGAAAAGTTGAAAAATTCATTTTTTTTTCTAATTTTTTTCGAATTTCATATAACTGATAGGTTATATTTATAGATTTTGCGCTGCTGATTACGGAGAACTAAAAAATTTTGAGCTACGACCAGTAGTTTAGAAGCTACACCCGTTTATATGGCCACCAAAAAATGATAGAGAAGGGTCCTCCCTTTGCTTTAAAACTGAAAAAATTTGAAAATTTTTTTCGCGATTTTTTGACTTTATCTTATAGATTTGCGTGCGCTGATAACGAATCAACCATTGTAAATGCGATCGGACGCGTACTTTTTAAACTACAGCGTTTTGAAAATTGCAAAAATTTAGAAAACTTGAAAAATTCATTTTTTTTTCTAATTTTTTTCGAATTTCATATAACTGATAGGTTATATTTATAGATTTTGCGCTGCTGATTACGGAGAACTAAAAAATTTTGAGCTACGACCAGTAGTTTAGAAGCTACAGCCGTTTTTATGGCCACCAAAAAATGATAGAGAAGGGTCCCCCCTTTGCTTTAAAACTGAAAAATTTTGAAAATTGTTTTCGCGATTTTTTGACTTTATCTTATAGATTTGCGTGCGCTGATAACGAATCAACCATTGTTAACGCGATCGGACGCGTACTTTTTAAACTACAGCGTTTTGAAAATTGCAAAAATTTAGAAAAGTTGAAAAATTCATTTTTTTTTTCTAATTTTTTTCGAATTTCATATAACTGATAGGTTATATTTATAGATTTTGCGCTGCTGATTACGGAGAACTAACAAATTTTGAGCTACGACCAGTAGTTTAGAAGCTACACCCGTTTATATGGCCACCAAAAAATGATAGAGAAGGGTCCCCCCTTTGCTTTAAAACTGAAAAATTTTGAAAATTGTTTTCGCGATTTTTTGACTTTATCTTATAGATTTGCGTGCGCTGATAACGAATCAACCATTGTTAACGCGATCGGACGCGTACTTTTTAAACTACAGCGTTTTGAAAATTGCAAAAATTTAGAAAAGTTGAAAAATTCATTTTTTTTTTCTAATTTTTTTCGAATTTCATATAACTGATAGGTTATATTTATAGATTTTGCGCTGCTGATTACGGAGAACTAAAAAATTTTGAGCTACGACCAGTAGTTTAGAAGCTACACCCGTTTATATGGCCACCAAAAAATGATAGAGAAGGGTCCCCCCTTTGCTTTAAAACTGAAAAATTTTGAAATTTTTTTTCTTGATTTTTTGACTTTGTCTTATAGATTTCAGTTCGCTGATAATGAATCAATCATTGTTAACGCGATCCGACGTGAACTTTTTAAACTACAGCGTTTTGAAAAATGCAAAAATATGGAAAATTTGAAAAATTTATGTTTTTTTTTAAATTTTTTGAATTTTATATAACTGATAAGTTATATTTATAGATTTCCGACCGCTGATTACGGAGAACTAAAAAATTTTGAGCTGCGATCAGTAGTTTAGAAGCTACAGCCGTTTTTATGGCCACCAAAAAATGATAGAGAAGGGTCCCCCCTTTGCTTTAAAACTGAAAAATTTTGAAATTTTTTTTCCCGATTTTTTGACTTTATCTTATAGATTTTAGTTCGCTGATAACGGATCAACCTTTGTTAACGCGATCCGACGCGAACTTTTTAAACTACAGCGTTTTGAAAAATGCAAAAATATGGAAAATTTGAAAAATTTATGTTTTTTTTTTAATTTTTTCGAATTTTATATAACTGATAGGTTATATTTATAGATTTCCGACCGCTGATTACGGAGAACTAAAAAATTTTGAGCTACGACCAGTAGTTTAGAAGCTACACCCGTTTTTATGGCCACCAAAAAATGATAGAGAAGGGTCCCCCCTTTGCTTTAAAACTGAAAAATTTTGAAATTTTTTTTCCCGATTTTTTGACTTTATCTTATAGATTTTAGTTCGCTGATAATGGATCAATCATTGTTAACGCGATCCGACGTGAACTTTTTAAACTACAGCGTTTTGAAAAATGCAAAAATATGGAAAATTTGAAAAATTTATGTTTTTTTTTAAATTTTTTCGAATTTTATATAACTGATAAGTTATATTTATAGATTTCCGACCGCTGATTACGGAGAACAAAAAAATTTTGAGCTACGATCAGTAGTTTAGAAGCTACAGCCGTTTTTATGGCCACCAAAAAATGATAGAGAAGGGTCCCCCCTTTGCTTTAAAACTGAAAAATTTTGAAAATTTTTTTCGCGATTTTTTGACTTTATCTTATAGATTTGCGTGCGCTGATAACGAATCAACCATTGTTAACGCGATCGGACGCGTACTTTTTAAACTACAGCGTTTTGAAAATTGCAAAAATTTAGAAAAGTTGAAAAATTCATTTTTTTTTCTAATTTTTTTCGAATTTCATATAACTGATAGGTTATATTTATAGATTTTGCGCTGCTGATTACGGAGAACTAAAAAATTTTGAGCTACGACCAGTAGTTTAGAAGCTACACCCGTTTATATGGCCACCAAAAAATGATAGAGAAGGGTCCCCCCTTTGCTTTAAAACTGAAAAATTTTGAAATTTTTTTTCGCGATTTTTTGACTTTATCTTATAGATTTTAGTTCGCTGATAACGGATCAAACTTTGTTAACGCGATCCGACGTGAACTTTTTAAAATACAGCGTTTTGAAAAATGCAAAAATATGGAAAATTTGAAAAATTTATGTTTTTTTTTAAATTTTTTCGAATTTTATATAACTGATAGGTTATATTTATAGATTTCCGACCGCTGATTACGGAGAACTAAAAAATTTTGAGCTACGATCAGTAGTTTAGAAGCTACAGCCGTTTTTATGGCCACCAAAAAATGATAGAGAAGGGTCCCCCCTTTGCTTTAAAACTGAAAAATTTTGAAAATTTTTTTCGCGATTTTTTGACTTTATCTTATAGATTTGCGTGCGCTGATAACGAATCAACCATTGTAAACTCGATCGGACGCGTACTTTTTAAACTACAGCGTTTTGAAAATTGCAAAAATTTAGAAAACTTGAAAAATTCATTTTTTTTTCTAATTTTTTTCGAATTTCATATAACTGATAGGTTATATTTATAGATTTTGCGCTGCTGATTACGGAGAACTAAAAAATTTTGAGCTACGACCAGTAGTTTAGAAGCTACACCCGTTTATATGGCCACCAAAAAATGATAGAGAAGGGTCCCCCCTATGCTTTAAAACTGAAAAATTTTGAAATTTTTTTTCGCGATTTTTTGACTTAATCTTATAGATTTGCGTGCGCTGATAACGAATCAACCATTGTTAACGCGATCGGACGCGTACTTTTTAAACTACAGCGTTTTGAAAATTGCAAAAGTTTAGAAAAGTTGAAAAATTCATTTTTTTTTCTAATTTTTTTCGAATTTCATATAACTGATAGGTTATATTTATAGATTTTGCGCTGCTGATTACGGAGAACTAAAAAATTTTGAGCTACGACCAGTAGTTTAGAAGCTACACCCGTTTATATGGCCACCAAAAAATGATAGAGAAGGGTCCCCCCTTTGCTTTAAAACTGAAAAATTTTGAAATTTTTTTTCGCGATTTTTTGACTTTATCTTATAGATTTTAGTTCGCTGATAACGGATCAACCTTTGTTAACGCGATCCGACGCGAACTTTTTAAACTACAGCGTTTTGAAAAATGCAAAAATATGGAAAATTTGAAAAATTTATGTTTTTTTTTTAATTTTTTCGAATTTTATATAACTGATAGGTTATATTTATAGATTTCCGACCGCTGATTACGGAGAACTAAAAAATTTTGAGCTACGACCAGTAGTTTAGAAGCTACACCCGTTTTTATGGCCACCAAAAAATGATAGAGAAGGGTCCCCCCTTTGCTTTAAAACTGAAAAATTTTGAAATTTTTTTTCCCGATTTTTTGACTTTATCTTATAGATTTCAGTTCGCTGATAATGAATCAATCATTGTTAACGCGATCCGACGTGAACTTTTTAAACTACAGCGTTTTGAAAAATGCAAAAATATGGAAAATTTGAAAAATTTATGTTTTTTTTTAAATTTTTTGGAATTTTATATAACTGATAAGTTATATTTATAGATTTCCGACCGCTGATTACGGAGAACTAAAAAATTTTGAGCTGCGATCAGTAGTTTAGAAGCTACAGCCGTTTTTATGGCCACCAAAAAATGATAGAGAAGGGTCCCCCCTTTGCTTTAAAACTGAAAAATTTTGAAATTTTTTTTCCCGATTTTTTGACTTTATCTTATAGATTTTAGTTCGCTGATAACGGATCAACCTTTGTTAACGCGATCCGCCGCGAACTTTTTAAACTACAGCGTTTTGAAAAATGTAAAAATATGGAAAATTTGAAAAATTTATGTTTTTTTTTTAATTTTTTCTAATTTTATATAACTGATAGGTTATATTTATAGATTTCCGACCGCTGATTACGGAGAACTAAAAAATTTTGAGCTACGACCAGTAGTTTAGAAGCTACACCCGTTTTTATGGCCACCAAAAAATGATAGAGAAAGGGTCCCCCCTTTGCTTTAAAACTGAAAAATTTTGAAATTTTTTTTCCCGATTTTTTGACTTTATCTTATAGATTTTAGTTCGCTGATAATGAATCAATCATTGGTAACGCGATCCGACGTGAACTTTTTAAACTACAGCGTTTTGAAAAATGCAAAAATATGGAAAATTTGAAAAATTTATGTTTTTTTTTTAATTTTTTCGAATTTTATATAACTGATAGGTTATATTTATAGATTTCCGACCGCTGATTACGGAGAACTAAAAAATTTTGAGCTACGACCAGTAGTTTAGAAGCTACACCCGTTTTTATGGCCACCAAAAAATGATAGAGAAGGGTCCCCCCTTTGCTTTAAAACTGAAAAATTTTGAAATTTTTTTTCCCGATTTTTTGACTTTATCTTATAGATTTCAGTTCGCTGATAATGAATCAATCATTGTTAACGCGATCCGACGTGAACTTTTTAAACTACAGCGTTTTGAAAAATGCAAAAATATGGAAAATTTGAAAAATTTATGTTTTTTTTTAAATTTTTTCGAATTTTATATAACTGATAAGTTATATTTATAGATTTCCGACCGCTGATTACGGAGAACTAAAAAATTTTGAGCTGCGATCAGTAGTTTAGAAGCTACAGCCGTTTTTATGGCCACCAAAAAATGATAGAGAAGGGTCCCCCCTTTGCTTTAAAACTGAAAAATTTTGAAATTTTTTTTCCCGATTTTTTGACTTTATCTTATAGATTTTAGTTCGCTGATAACGGATCAACCTTTGTTAACGCGATCCGCCGCGAACTTTTTAAACTACAGCGTTTTGAAAAATGCAAAAATATGGAAAATTTGAAAAATTTATGTTTTTTTTTAAATTTTTTCGAATTTTATATAACTGATAGGTTATATTTATAGATTTCCGACCGCTGATTACGGAGAACTAAAAAATTTTGAGCTACGACCAGTAGTTTAGAAGCTACACCCGTTTTTATGGCCACCAAAAAATGATAGAGAAAGGGTCCCCCCTTTGCTTTAAAACTGAAAAATTTTGAAATTTTTTTTCCCGATTTTTTGACTTTATCTTATAGATTTTAGTTCGCTGATAATGAATCAATCATTGGTAACGCGATCCGACGTAAACTTTTTAAACTACAGCGTTTTGAAAAATGCAAAAATATGGAAAATTTGAAAAATTTATGTTTTTTTTTTAATTTTTTCGAATTTTATATAACTGATAGGTTATATTTATAGATTTCCGACCGCTGATTACGGAGAACTAAAAAATTTTGAGCTACGACCAGTAGTTTAGAAGCTACACCCGTTTTTATGGCCACCAAAAAATGATAGAGAAAGGGTCCCCCCTTTGCTTTAAAACTGAAAAATTTTGAAAATTTTTTTCCCGATTTTTTGACTTTATCTTATAGATTTTAGTTCGCTGATAATGAATCAATCATTGGTAACGCGATCCGACGTGAACTTTTTAAACTACAGCGTTTTGAAAAATGCAAAAATATGGAAAATTTGAAAAATTTATGTTTTTTTTTTAATTTTTTCGAATTTTATATAACTGATAGGTTATATTTATAGATTTCCGACCGCTGATTACGGAGAACTAAAAAATTTTGAGCTGCGATCAGTAGTTTAGAAGCTACAGCCGTTTTTATGGCCACCAAAAAATGATAGAGAAGGGTCCCCCCTTTGCTTTAAAACTGAAAAATTTTGAAATTTTTTTTCCCGATTTTTTGACTTTATCTTATAGATTTTAGTTCGCTGATAACGGATCAACCTTTGTTAACGCGATCCGACGCGAACTTTTTAAACTACAGCGTTTTGAAAAATGCAAAAATATGGAAAATTTGAAAAATTTATGTTTTTTTTTTAATTTTTTCGAATTTTATATAACTGATAGGTTATATTTATAGATTTCCGACCGCTGATTACGGAGAACTAAAAAATTTTGAGCTACGACCAGTAGTTTAGAAGCTACACCCGTTTTTATGGCCACCAAAAAATGATAGAGAAAGGGTCCCCCCTTTGCTTTAAAACTGAAAAATTTTGAAATTTTTTTTCCCGATTTTTTGACTTTATCTTATAGATTTTAGTTCGCTGATAATGAATCAATCATTGGTAACGCGATCCGACGTGAACTTTTTAAACTACAGCGTTTTGAAAAATGCAAAAATATGGAAAATTTGAAAAATTTATGTTTTTTTTTTAATTTTTTCGAATTTTATATAACTGATAGGTTATATTTATAGATTTCCGACCGCTGATTACGGAGAACTAAAAAATTTTGAGCTACGACCAGTAGTTTAGAAGCTACACCCGTTTTTATGGCCACCAAAAAATGATAGAGAAAGGGTCCCCCCTTTGCTTTAAAACTGAAAAATTTTGAAAATTTTTTTCGCGATTTTTTGACTTTATCTTATAGATTTGCGTGCGCTGATAACGAATCAACCATTGTTAACGCGATCGGACGCGTACTTTTTAAACTACAGCGTTTTGAAAATTGCAAAAATTTAGAAAAGTTGAAAAATTCATTTTTTTTTCTAATTTTTTTCGAATTTCATATAACTGATAGGTTATATTTATAGATTTTGCGCTGCTGATTACGGAGAACTAAAAAATTTTGAGCTACGACCAGTAGTTTAGAAGCTACACCCGTTTATATGGCCACCAAAAAATGATAGAGAAGGGTCCCCCCTTTGCTTTAAAACTGAAAAATTTTGAAATTTTTTTTCGCGATTTTTTGACTTTATCTTATAGATTTTAGTTCGCTGATAACGGATCAACCTTTGTTAACGCGATCCGACGCGAACTTTTTAAACTACAGCGTTTTGAAAAATGCAAAAATATGGAAAATTTGAAAAATTTATGTTTTTTTTTTAATTTTTTCGAATTTTATATAACTGATGGGTTATATTTATAGATTTCCGACCGCTGATTACGGAGAACTAAAAAATTTTGAGCTACGACCAGTAGTTTAGAAGCTACACCCGTTTTTATGGCCACCAAAAAATGATAGAGAAGGGTCCCCCCTTTGCTTTAAAACTGAAAAATTTTGAAATTTTTTTTCCCGATTTTTTGACTTTATCTTATAGATTTCAGTTCGCTGATAATGAATCAATCATTGTTAACGCGATCCGACGTGAACTTTTTAAACTACAGCGTTTTGAAAAATGCAAAAATATGGAAAATTTGAAAAATTTATGTTTTTTTTTAAATTTTTTCGAATTTTATATAACTGATAAGTTATATTTATAGATTTCCGACCGCTGATTACGGAGAACTAAAAAATTTTGAGCTGCGATCAGTAGTTTAGAAGCTACAGCCGTTTTTATGGCCACCAAAAAATGATAGAGAAGGGTCCCCCCTTTGCTTTAAAACTGAAAAATTTTGAAATTTTTTTTCCCGATTTTTTGACTTTATCTTATAGATTTTAGTTCGCTGATAATGAATCAATCATTGGTAACGCGATCCGACGTGAACTTTTTAAACTACAGCGTTTTGAAAAATGCAAAAATATGGAAAATTTGAAAATTTTATGTTTTTTTTTAAATTTTTTCGAATTTTATATAACTGATAAGTTATATTTATAGATTTCCGACCGCTGATTACGGAGAACAAAAAAATTTTGAGCTACGATCAGTAGTTTAGAAGCTACAGCCGTTTTTATGGCCACCAAAAAATGATAGAGAAGGGTCCCCCCTTTGCTTTAAAACTGAAAAATTTTGAAAATTTTTTTCGCGATTTTTTGACTTTATCTTATAGATTTGCGTGCGGTGATAACGAATCAACCATTGTTTACGCGATCGGACGCGTACTTTTTAAACTACAGCGTTTTGAAAATTGCAAAAATTTAGAAAAGTTGAAAAATTCATTTTTTTTTCTAATTTTTTTCGAATTTCATATAACTGATAGGTTATATTTATAGATTTTGCGCTGCTGATTACGGAGAACTAAAAAATTTTGAGCTACGACCAGTAGTTTAGAAGCTACACCCGTTTATATGGCCACCAAAAAATGATAGATAAGGGTCCCCATTTTGCTTTAAAACTGAAAAATTTTGAAATTTTTTTTCGCGATTTTTTGACTTCATCTTATAGATTTTAGTTCGCTGATAACGGATCAAACTTTGTTAACGCGATCCGACGTGAACTTTTTAAACTACAGCGTTTTGAAAAATGCAAAAATATGGAAAATTTGAAAAATTTATGTTTTTTTTTAAATTTTTTCGAATTTTATATAACTGATAGGTTATATTTATAGATTTCCGACCGCTGATTACGGAGAACTAAAAAATTTTGAGCTACGATCAGTAGTTTAGAAGCTACAGCCGTTTTTATGGCCACCAAAAAATGATAGAGAAGGGTCCCCCCTTTGCTTTAAAACTGAAAAATTTTGAAAATTTTTTTCGCGATTTTTTGACTTTATCTTATAGATTTGCGTGCGCTGATAACGAATCAACCATTGTTAACGCGATCGGACGCGTACTTTTTAAACTACAGCGTTTTGAAAATTGCAAAAATTTAGAAAAGTTGAAAAATTCATTTTTTTTTCTAATTTTTTTCGAATTTCATATAACTGATAGGTTATATTTATAGATTTTGCGCTGCTGATTACGGAGAACTAAAAAATTTTGAGCTACGACCAGTAGTTTAGAAGCTACACCCGTTTATATGGCCACCAAAAAATGATAGAAAAGGGTCCCCCCTTTGCTTTAAAACTGAAAAATTTTGAAATTTTTTTTCGCGATTTTTTGACTTTATCTTATAGATTTGCGTGCGCTGATAACGAATCAACCATTGTAAACGCGATCGGACGCGTACTTTTTAAACTACAGCGTTTTGAAAATTGCAAAAATTTAGAAAACTTGAAAAATTCATTTTTTTTTCTAATTTTTTTCGAATTTCATATAACTGATAGGTTATATTTATAGATTTTGCGCTGCTGATTACGGAGAACTAAAAAATTTTGAGCTACGACCAGTAGTTTAGAAGCTACACCCGTTTATATGGCCACCAAAAAATGATAGAGAAGGGTCCCCCCTTTGCTTTAAAACTGAAAAATTTTGAAAATTTTTTTCGCGATTTTTTGACTTTATCTTATAGATTTGCGTGCGCTGATAACGAATCAACCATTGTTAACGCGATCGGACGCGTACTTTTTAAACTACAGCGTTTTGAAAATTGCAAAAATTTAGAAAAGTTGAAAAATTCATTTTTTTTTCTAATTTTTTTCGAATTTCATATAACTGATAAGTTATATTTATAGATTTTGCGCTGCTGATTACGGAGAACTAAAAAATTTTGAGCTACGACCAGTAGTTTAGAAGCTACACCCGTTTATATGGCCACCAAAAAATGATAGAGAAGGGTCCCCCCTTTGCTTTAAAACTGAAAAATTTTGAAATTTTTTTTCGCGATTTTTTGACTTTATCTTATAGATTTTAGTTCGCTGATAACGGATCAACCTTTGTTAACGCGATCCGACGCGAACTTTTTAAACTACAGCGTTTTGAAAAATGCAAAAATATGGAAAATTTGAAAAATTTATGTTTTTTTTTTAATTTTTTCGAATTTTATATAACTGATGGGTTATATTTATAGATTTCCGACCGCTGATTACGGAGAACTAAAAAATTTTGAGCTACGACCAGTAGTTTAGAAGCTACACCCGTTTTTATGGCCACCAAAAAATGATAGAGAAGGGTCCCCCCTTTGCTTTAAAACTGAAAAATTTTGAAATTTTTTTTCCCGATTTTTTGACTTTATCTTATAGATTTTAGTTCGCTGATAACGGATCAACCTTTGTTAACGCGATCCGACGCGAACTTTTTAAACTACAGCGTTTTGAAAAATGCAAAAATATGGAAAATTTGAAAAATTTATGTTTTTTTTTTAATTTTTTCGAATTTTATATAACTGATAGGTTATATTTATAGATTTCCGACCGCTGATTACGGAGAACTAAAAAATTTTGAGCTACGACCAGTAGTTTAGAAGCTACACCCGTTGTTATGGCCACCAAAAAATGATAGAGAAAGGATCCCCCCTTTGCTTTAAAACTGAAAAATTTTGAAATTTTTTTTCCCGATTTTTTGACTTTATCTTATAGATTTTAGTTCGCTGATAATGAATCAATCATTGTTAACGCGATCCGACGTGAACTTTTTAAACTACAGCGTTTTGAAAAATGCAAAAATATGGAAAATTTGAAAAATTTATGTTTTTTTTTTAATTTTTTCAAATTTTATATAACTGATAAGTTATATTTATAGATTTCCGACCGCTGATTACGGAGAACTAAAAAATTTTGAGCTACGATCAGTAGTTTAGAAGCTACAGCCGTTTTTATGCCCACCAAAAAATGATAGAGAAGGGTCCCCCCTTTGCTTTAAAACTGAAAAATTTTGAAAATTTTTTTCGCGATTTTTTGACTTAATCTTATAGATTTGCGTGCGCTGATAACGAATCAACCATTGTTAACGCGATCGGACGCGTACTTTTTAAACTACAGCGTTTTGAAAATTGCAAAAATTTAGAAAAGTTGAAAAATTCATTTTTTTTTCTAATTTTTTTCGAATTTCATATAACTGATAGGTTATATTTATAGATTTTGCGCTGCTGATTACGGAGAACTAAAAAATTTTGAGCTACGACCAGTAGTTTAGAAGCTACACCCGTTTATATGGCCACCAAAAAATGATAGAGAAGGGTCCCCCCTTTGCTTTAAAACTGAAAAATTTTGAAATTTTTTTTCGCGATTTTTTGACTTTATCTTATAGATTTTAGTTCGCTGATAACGGATCAACCTTTGTTAACGCGATCCGACGCGAACTTTTTAAACTACAGCGTTTTGAAAAATGCAAAAATATGGAAAATTTGAAAAATTTATGTTTTTTTTTTAATTTTTTCGAATTTTATATAACTGATGGGTTATATTTATAGATTTCCGACCGCTGATTACGGAGAACTAAAAAATTTTGAGCTACGACCAGTAGTTTAGAAGCTACACCCGTTTATATGGCCACCAAAAAATGATAGAAAAGGGTCCCCCCTTTGCTTTAAAACTGAAAAATTTTGAAATTTTTTTTCGCGATTTTTTGACTTTATCTTATAGATTTGCGTGCGCTGATAACGAATCAACCATTGTAAACGCGATCGGACGCGTACTTTTTAAACTACAGCGTTTTGAAAATTGCAAAAATTTAGAAAACTTGAAAAATTCATTTTTTTTTCTAATTTTTTTCGAATTTCATATAACTGATAGGTTATATTTATAGATTTTGCGCTGCTGATTACGGAGAACTAAAAAATTTTGAGCTACGACCAGTAGTTTAGAAGCTACACCCGTTTATATGGCCACCAAAAAATGATAGAGAAGGGTCCCCCCTTTGCTTTAAAACTGAAAAATTTTGAAAATTTTTTTCGCGATTTTTTGACTTTATCTTATAGATTTGCGTGCGCTGATAACGAATCAACCATTGTAAACGCGATCGGACGCGTACTTTTTAAACTACAGCGTTTTGAAAATTGCAAAAATTTAGAAAACTTGAAAAATTCATTTTTTTTTCTAATTTTTTTCGAATTTCATATAACTGATAGGTTATATTTATAGATTTTGCGCTGCTGATTACGGAGAACTAAAAAATTTTGAGCTACGACCAGTAGTTTAGAAGCTACACCCGTTTATATGGCCACCAAAAAATGATAGAGAAGGGTCCCCCCTTTGCTTTAAAACTGAAAAATTTTGAAAATTTTTTTCGCGATTTTTTGACTTTATCTTATAGATTTGCGTGCGCTGATAACGAATCAACCATTGTTAACGCGATCGGACGCGTACTTTTTAAACTACAGCGTTTTGAAAATTGCAAAAATTTAGAAAAGTTGAAAAATTCATTTTTTTTTCTAATTTTTTTCGAATTTCATATAACTGATAGGTTATATTTATAGATTTTGCGCTGCTGATTACGGAGAACTAAAAAATTTTGAGCTACGACCAGTAGTTTAGAAGCTACACCCGTTTATATGGCCACCAAAAAATGATAGAGAAGGGTCCCCCCTTTGCTTTAAAACTGAAAAATTTTGAAATTTTTTTCGCGATTTTTTGACTTTATCTTATAGATTTTAGTTCGCTGATAACGGATCAACCTTTGTTAACGCGATCCGACGCGAACTTTTTAAACTACAGCGTTTTGAAAAATGCAAAAATATGGAAAATTTGAAAAATTTATGTTTTTTTTTTAATTTTTTCGAATTTTATATAACTGATAGGTTATATTTATAGATTTCCGACCGCTGATTACGGAGAACTAAAAAATTTTGAGCTACGACCAGTAGTTTAGAAGCTACACCCGTTTTTATGGCCACCAAAAAATGATAGAGAAGGGTCCCCCCTTTGCTTCAAAACTGAAAAATTTTGAAATTTTTTTTCCCGATTTTTTGACTTTATCTTATAGATTTCAGTTCGCTGATAATGAATCAATCATTGTTAACGCGATCCGACGTGAACTTTTTAAACTACAGCGTTTTGAAAAATGCAAAAATATGGAAAATTTGAAAAATTTATGTTTTTTTTAAAATTTTTTCGAATTTTATATAACTGATAGGTTATATTTATAGATTTCCGACCGCTGATTACGGAGAACTAAAAAATTTTGAGCTGCGATCAGTAGTTTAGAAGCTACAGCCGTTTTTATGGCCACCAAAAAATGATAGAGAAGGGTCCCCCCTTTGCTTTAAAACTGAAAAATTTTGAAATTTTTTTTCCCGATTTTTTGACTTTATCTTATAGATTTTAGTTCGCTGATAACGGATCAACCTTTGTTAACGCGATCCGACGCGAACTTTTTAAACTACAGCGTTTTGAAAAATGCAAAAATATGGAAAATTTGAAAAATTTATGTTTTTTTTTTAATTTTTTCGAATTTTATATAACTGATAGGTTATATTTATAGATTTCCGACCGCTGATTACGGAGAACTAAAAAATTTTGAGCTACGACCAGTAGTTTAGAAGCTACACCAGTTTTTATGGCCACGAAAAAATGATAGAGAAAGGGTCCCCCCTTTGCTTTAAAACTGAAAAATTTTGAAATTTTTTTTCCCGATTTTTTGACTTTATCTTATAGATTTTAGTTCGCTGATAATGAATCAATCATTGTTAACGCGATCCGACGTGAACTTTTTAAACTACAGCGTTTTGAAAAATGCAAAAATATGGAAAATTTGAAAAATTTATGTTTTTTTTTAAATTTTTTCGAATTTTATATAACTGATAAGTTATATTTATAGATTTCCGACCGCTGATTACGGAGAACAAAAAAATTTTGAGCTACGATCAGTAGTTTAGAAGCTACAGCCGTTTTTATGGCCACCAAAAAATGATAGAGAAGGGTCCCCCCTTTGCTTTAAAACTGAAAAATTTTGAAAATTTTTTTCGCGATTTTTTGACTTTATCTTATAGATTTTAGTTCGCTGATAACGGATCAACCTTTGTTAACGCGATCCGACGCGAACTTTTTAAACTACAGCGTTTTGAAAAATGCAAAAATATGGAAAATTTGAAAAATTTATGTTTTTTTTTAAATTTTTTCGAATTTCATATAACTGATAGGTTATATTTATAGAGTTTGCGCTGCTGATTACGGAGAACTAAAAAATTTTGAGCTACGACCAGTAGTTTAGAAGCTACACCCGTTTATATGGCCACCAAAAAATGATAGAGAAGGGTCCCCCCTTTGCTTTAAAACTGAAAAATTTTGAAATTTTTTTTCGCGATTTTTTGACTTAATCTTATAGATTTTAGTTCGCTGATAACGGATCAACCTTTGTTAACGCGATCCGACGCGAACTTTTTAAACTACAGCGTTTTGAAAATTGCAAAAATTTAGAAAAGTTGAAAAATTCATTTTTTTTTCTAATTTTTTTCGAATTTCATATAACTGATAGGTTATGTTTATAGAGTTTGCGCTGCTGATTACGGAGAACTAAAAAATTTTGAGCTACGACCAGTAGTTTAGAAGCTACACCCGTTTATATGGCCACCAAAAAATGATAGAGAAGGGTCCCCCCTTTGCTTTAAAACTGAAAAATTTTGAAATTTTTTTTCGCGATTTTTTGACTTTATCTTATAGATTTTAGTTCGCTGATAACGGATCAACCTTTGTTAACGCGATCCGACGCGAACTTTTTAAACTACAGCGTTTTGAAAAATGCAAAAATATGGAAAATTTGAAAAATTTATGTTTTTTTTTTAATTTTTTCGAATTTTATATAACTGATAGGTTATATTTATAGATTTCCGACCGCTGATTACGGAGAACTAAAAAATTTTGAGCTACGACCAGTAGTTTAGAAGCTACACCCGTTTTTATGGCCACCAAAAAATGATAGAGAAGGGTCCCCCCTTTGCTTTAAAACTGAAAAATTTTGAAATTTTTTTTCCCGATTTTTTGACTTTATCTTATGGATTTCAGTTCGCTGATAATGAATCAATCATTGTTAACGCGATCCGACGTGAACTTTTTAAACTACAGCGTTTTGAAAAATGCAAAAATATGGAAAATTTGAAAAATTTATGTTTTTTTTTAAATTTTTTCGAATTTTATATAACTGATACGTTATATTTATAGATTTCCGACCGCTGATTACGAAGAACTAAAAAATTTTGAGCTACGATCAGTAGTTTAGAAGCTACAGCCGTTTTTATGGCCATCAAAAAATGATAGAGAAGGGTCCCCCCTTTGCTTTAAAACTGAAAAATTTTGAAATTTTTTTTCGCGATTTTTTGACTTAATCTTATAGATTTGCGTGCGCTGATAACGAATCAACCATTGTTATCGCGATCTGACGCGAACTTTTTAAACTACAGCGTTTTGAAAAATGCAAAATTATGGAAAATTTGAAAAACTTATGTTTTTTTTAAATTTTTTCGAATTTTATATAACTGATAGGTTATATTTATAGATTTCCGACCGCTGATTACGGAGAACTAAAAAATTTTGAGCTACGACCAGTAGTTTGGAAGCTACACCCGTTTTTATGGCCACCAAAAAATGATAGAGAAGGGTCCCCCCTTTGCTTTAAAACTGAAAAATTTTGAAATTTTTTTTCTTGATTTTTTGACTTTATCTTATAGATTTGCGTGCGCTGATAACGAATCAACCATTGTTAACGCGATCCGACGCGAACTTTTTAAACTACAGCGTTTTGAAAAATGCAAAAATATGGAAAATTTGAAAAATTCATATTTTTTTCTAATTTTTTTCGAATTTTATATAACTGATAGGTTATATTTATTTATGCTTTAAAACTGAAAAATTTTGAAATTTTTTTTCTTGATTTTTTGACTTTATTTTGTATATTTGGGTGCGCTGATAACGAATCAACCATTGTTATCGCGATCCGACGCGAACTTTTTAAACTACAGCGTTTTGAAAAATGCAAAAATATGGAAAATTTGAAAAATTTATGTTTTTTTTTTAATTTTTTCGAATTTTTTATAACTGATAGGTTATATTTATAGATTTCCGACCGCTGATTACGGAGAACTAAAAAATTTTGAGCTACGACCAGTAGTTTAGAAGCTACACCCGTTTTTATGGCCACCAAAAAATGATAGAGAAGGGTCCCCCCTTTGCTTTAAAACTGAAAAATTTTGAAATTTTTTTTCCCGATTTTTTGACTTAATCTTATAGATTTCAGTTCGCTGATAACGAATCAACCATTGTTAACGCGATCCGACGCGAACTTTTTAAACTACAGCGTTTTGAAAAATGCAAAAATATGGAAAATTTGAAAAATTTATGTTTTTTTTTTAATTTTTTCGAATTTTTTATAACTGATAGGTTATATTTATAGATTTCCGACCGCTGATTACAGAGAACTAAAAAATTTTGAGCTACGACCAGTAGTTTAGAAGCTACACCCGTTTTTATGGCCACCAAAAAATGATAGAGAAGGGTCCCCCCTTTGCTTTAAAACTGAAAAATTTTGAAATTTCTTTTCCCGATTTTTTGACTTTATCTTATAGATTTCAGTTCGCTGATAATGAATCAATCATTGTTAACGCGATCCGACGTGAACTTTTTAAACTACAGCGTTTTGAAAAATGCAAAAATATGGAAAATTTGAAAAATTTATGTTTTTTTTTAAATTTTTTCGAATTTTATATAACTGATAAGTTATATTTATAGATTTCCGACCGCTGATTACGGAGAACTAAAAAATTTTGAGCTACGACCAGTAGTTTAGAAGCTACACCCGTTTTTATGGCCACCAAAAAATGATAGAGAAGGGTCCCCCCTTTGCTTTAAAACTGAAAAATTTTGAAATTTTTTTTCGCGATTTTTTGACTTTATCTTATAGATTTCAGTTCGCTGATAACGAATCAACCATTGTTAAAGCGACCCGACGCGTACTTATTAAACTACAGCGTTTTAAAAATTGCAGAAATTTAGAAAGTTTGAAAAATTCATATTTTTTTCTAATATTTTTCGAATTTTATATAACTGATAGGTTATATTTATAGATTTCCGACCGCTGATTACGGAGAACTAAAAAATTTTGTGCTACGACCAGTAGTTTAGAAGCTACAGCCGTTTTTATGGCCACCAAAAAATGATAGAGAAGGGTCCCCCCTTTGCTTTAAAACTGAAAAATTTTAAAAATTTTTTTCCCGATTTTTTGACTTAATCTTATAGATTTCAGTTCGCTGATAACGAATCAACCATTGTTAACGCGATCCGACGCGAACTTTTTAAACTACAGCGTTTTGAAAAATGCAAAAATATGGAAAATTTGAAAAATTCATATTTTTTTCTAATTTTTTTCGAATTTTATATAACTGATAGGTTATTTATTTATGCTTTAAAACTGAAAAATTTTGAAATTTTTTTTCTTGATTTTTTGACTTTATTTTGTATATTTGGGTGCGCTGATAACGAATCAACCATTGTTATCGCGATCCGACGCGAACTTTTTAAACTACAGCGTTTTGAACAATGCAAAAATATGGAAAATTTGAAAAATTTATGTTTTTTTTTAAATTTTTTCGAATTTTATATAACTGATAAGTTATATTTATAGATTTCCGACCGCTGATTACGGAGAACTAAAAAATTTTGAGCTATGACCAGTAGTTTAGAAGCTACACCCGTTTATATGGCCACCAAAAAATGATAGAGAAGGGTCCCCCCTTTGCTTTAAAACTGAAAAATTTTGAAATTTTTTTTCGCGATTTTTTGACTTAATCTTATAGATTTGCGTGCGCTGATAACGAATCAACCATTGTTAACGCGATCGGACGCGTACTTTTTAAACTACAGCGTTTTGAAAATTGCAAAAATTTAGAAAAGTTGAAAAATTCATTTTTTTTTCTAATTTTTCTCGAATTTCATATAACTGATATGTTATATTTATAGATTTTGCGCTGCTGATTACGGAGAACTAAAAAATTTTGAGCTACGACCAGTAGTTTAGAAGCTACACCCGTTTTTATGGCCACCAAAAAATGATAGAGAAGGGTCCCCCCTTTGCTTTAAAACTGAAAAATTTTGAAATTTTTTTTCGCGATTTTTTGACTTAATCTTATAGATTTGCGTGCGCTGATAACGAATCAACCATTGTTAACGCGATCGGACGCGTACTTTTTAAACTACAGCGTTTTGAAAATTGCAAAAATTTAGAAAAGTTGAAAAATTCATTTTTTTTTCTAATTTTTCTCGAATTTCATATAACTGATATGTTATATTTATAGATTTTGCGCTGCTGATTACGGAGAACTAAAAAATTTTGAGCTACGACCAGTAGTTTAGAAGCTACACCCGTTTTTATGGCCACCAAAAAATGATAGAGAAGGGTCCCCCCTTTGCTTTAAAACTGAAAAATTTTGAAATTTTTTTTCGCGATTTTTTGACTTAATCTTATAGATTTGCGTGCGCTGATAACGAATCAACCATTGTTAACGCGATCGGACGCGTACTTTTTAAACTACAGCGTTTTGAAAATTGCAAAAATTTAGAAAAGTTGAAAAATTCATTTTTTTTTCTAATTTTTCTCGAATTTCATATAACTGATAGGTTATATTTATAGATTTTGCGCTGCTGATTACGGAGAACTAAAAAATTTTGAGCTACGACCAGTAGTTTAGAAGCTACACCCGTTTATATGGCCACCAAAAAATGATAGAGAAGGGTCCCCCCTTTGCTTTAAAACTGAAAAATTTTGAAAATTTTTTTCGCGATTTTTTGACTTTATCTTATAGATTTGCGTGCGCTGATAACGAATCAACCATTGTTAACGCGATCGGACGCGTACTTTTTAAACTACAGCGTTTTGAAAAATGCAAAAATATGGAAAATTTGAAAAATTTATGTTTTTTTTTAATTTTTTCGAATTTTATATAACTGATAGGTTATATTTATAGATTTCCGACCGCTGATTACGGAGAACTAAAAAATTTTGAGCTACGATCAGTAGTTTAGAAGCTACAGCCGTTTTTATGGCCACCAAAAAATGATAGAGAAGGGTCCCCCCTTTGCTTTAAAACTGAAAAATTTTGAAAATTTTTTTCGCGATTTTTTGACTTTATCTTATAGATTTGCGTGCGCTGATAACGAATCAACCATTGTTAACGCGATCGCACGCGTACTTTTTAAACTACAGCGTTTTGAAAATTGCAAAAATTTAGAAAACTTGAAAAATTCATTTTTTTTCTAATTTTTTTCGAATTTCATATAACTGATAGGTTATATTTATAGATTTTGCGCTGCTGGTTACGGAGAACTAAAAAATTTTGAGCTACGACCAGTAGTTTAGAAGCTACACCCGTTTATATGGCCACCAAAAAATGATAGAGAAGGGTCCCCCCTTTGCTTTAAAACTGAAAAATTTTGAAATTTTTTTTCCCGATTTTTTGACTTTATCTTATAGATTTCAGTTCGCTGATAATGAATCAATCATTGTTAACGCGATCCGACGTGAACTTTTTAAACTACAGCGTTTTGAAAAATGCAAAAATATGGAAAATTTGAAAAATTTATGTTTTTTTTTAAATTTTTTCGAATTTTATATAACTGATAAGTTATATTTATAGATTTCCGACCGCTGATTACGGAGAACTAAAAAATTTTGAGCTACGATCAGTAGTTTAGAAGCTACAGCCGTTTTTATGGCCACCAAAAAATGATAGAGAAGGGTCCCCCCTTTGCTTTAAAACTGAAAAATTTTGAAAATTTTTTTCGCGATTTTTTGACTTTATCTTATAGATTTGCGTGCGCTGATAACGAATCAACCATTGTTAACGCGATCGGACGCGTACTTTTTAAACTACAGCGTTTTGAAAATTGCAAAAATTTAGAAAAGTTGAAAAATTCATTTTTTTTTCTAATTTTTTTCGAATTTCATATAACTGATAGGTTATATTTATAGATTTTGCGCTGCTGATTACGGAGAACTAAAAAATTTTGAGCTACGACCAGTAGTTTAGAAGCTACACCCGTTTATATGGCCACCAAAAAATGATAGAGAAGGGTCCCCCCTTTGCTTTAAAACTGAAAAATTTTGAAATTTTTTTTCGCGATTTTTTGACTTAATCTTATAGATTTGCGTGCGCTGATAACGAATCAACCATTGTTAACGCGATCGGACTCGTACTTTTTAAACTACAGCGTTTTGAAAATTGCAAAAATTTAGAAAAGTTGAAAAATTCATTTTTTTTTCTAATTTTTTTCGAATTTCATATAACTGATAGGTTATATTTATAGATTTTGCGCTGCTGATTACGGAGAACTAAAAAATTTTGAGCTACGACCAGTAGTTTAGAAGCTACACCCGTTTATATGGCCACCAAAAAATGATAGAGAAGGGTCCCCCCTTTGCTTTAAAACTGAAAAATTTTGAAAATTTTTTTCGCGATTTTTTGACTTTATCTTATAGATTTGCGTGCGCTGATAACGAATCAACCATTGTTAACGCGATCGGACGCGTACTTTTTAAACTACAGCGTTTTGAAAATTGCAAAAATTTAGAAAAGTTGAAAAATTCATTTTTTTTCTAATTTTTTTCGAATTTCATATAACTGATAGGTTATATTTATAGATTTTGCGCTGCTGATTACGGAGAACTAAAAAATTTTGAGCTACGACCAGTAGTTTAGAAGCTACACCCGTTTATATGGCCACCAAAAAATGATAGAGAAGGGTCCCCCCTTTGCTTTAAAACTGAAAAATTTTGAAATTTTTTTTCCCGATTTTTTGACTTTATCTTATAGATTTCAGTTCGCTGATAATGAATCAATCATTGTTTACGCGATCCGACGTGAACTTTTTAAACTACAGCGTTTTGAAAAATGCAAAAATATGGAAAATTTGAAAAATTTATGTTTTTTTTTAAATTTTTTCGAATTTTATATAACTAATAGGTTATATTTATAGATTTCCGACCGCTGATTACGGAGAACTAAAAAATTTTGAGCTACGATCAGTAGTTTAGAAGCTACAGCCGTTTTTATGGCCACCAAAAAATGATAGAGAAGGGTCCCCCCTTTGCTTTAAAACTGAAAAATTTTGAAAATTTTTTTCGCGATTTTTTGACTTTATCTTATAGATTTGCGTGCGCTGATAACGAATCAACCATTGTTAACGCGATCGGACGCGTACTTTTTAAACTACAGCGTTTTGAAAATTGCAAAAATTTAGAAAAGTTGAAAAATTCATTTTTTTTTCTAATTTTTTTCGAATTTCATATAACTGATAGGTTATATTTATAGATTTTGCGCTGCTGATTACGGAGAACTAAAAAATTTTGAGCTACGACCAGTAGTTTAGAAGCTACACCCGTTTATATGGCCACCAAAAAATGATAGAGAAGGGTCCCCCCTTTGCTTTAAAACTGAAAAATTTTGAAATTTTTTTTCGCGATTTTTTGACTTAATCTTATAGATTTGCGTGCGCTGATAACGAATCAACCATTGTTAACGCGATCGGACTCGTACTTTTTAAACTACAGCGTTTTGAAAATTGCAAAAATTTAGAAAAGTTGAAAAATTCATTTTTTTTTCTAATTTTTTTCGAATTTCATATAACTGATAGGTTATATTTATAGATTTTGCGCTGCTGATTACGGAGAACTAAAAAATTTTGAGCTACGACCAGTAGTTTAGAAGCTACACCCGTTTATATGGCCACCAAAAAATGATAGAGAAGGGTCCCCCCTTTGCTTTAAAACTGAAAAATTTTGAAATTTTTTTTCGCGATTTTTTGACTTTATCTTATAGATTTTAGTTCGCTGATAACGGATCAACCTTTGTTAACGCGATCCGACGCGAACTTTTTAAACTACAGCGTTTTGAAAAATGCAAAAATATGGAAAATTTGAAAAATTTATGTTTTTTTTTTAATTTTTTCGAATTTTATATAACTGATAGGTTATATTTATAGATTTCCGACCGCTGATTACGGAGAACTAAAAAATTTTGAGCTACGACCAGTAGTTTAGAAGCTACACCCGTTTTTATGGCCACCAAAAAATGATAGAGAAGGGTCCCCCCTTTGCTTTAAAACTGAAAAATTTTGAAATTTTTTTTCCCGATTTTTTGACTTTATCTTATAGATTTCAGTTCGCTGATAATGAATCAATCATTGTTTACGCGATCCGACGTGAACTTTTTAAACTACAGCGTTTTGAAAAATGCAAAAATATGGAAAATTTGAAAAATTTATGTTTTTTTTTAAATTTTTTCGAATTTTATATAACTAATAGGTTATATTTATAGATTTCCGACCGCTGATTACGGAGAACTAAAAAATTTTGAGCTACGACCAGTAGTTTAGAAGCTACACCCGTTTATATGGCCACCAAAAAATGATAGAGAAGGGTCCCCCCTTTGCTTTAAAACTGAAAAATTTTGAAATTTTTTTTCTTGATTTTTTGACTTTATCTTATAGATTTGCGTGCGCTGATAACGAATCAACCATTGTTATCGCGATCCGACGCGAACTTTTTAAACTACAGCGTTTTGAAAAATGCAAAAATATGGAAAATTTGAAAAATTTATGTTTTTTTTAAATTTTTTCGAACTTTATATAACTGATGGGTTATATTTATAGATTTCCGACCGCTGATTACGGAGAACTAAAAAATTTTGTGCTACGACCAGTAGTTTAGAAGCTACAGCCGTTTTTATGGCCACCAAAAAATGATAGAGAAGGGTCCCCCCTTTGCTTTAAAACTGAAAAATTTTGAAATTTTTTTTCCCGAT
Organism: Stenus bimaculatus; assembly: GCA_963971135.1. Taxonomy (NCBI): domain Eukaryota; kingdom Metazoa; phylum Arthropoda; class Insecta; order Coleoptera; family Staphylinidae; genus Stenus; species Stenus bimaculatus. The sequence continues at coordinate 24,176,099 of OZ020180.1, forward strand.
TTTTTGACTTAATCTTATAGATTTCAGTTCGCTGATAACGAATCAACCATTGTTAACGCGATCCGACGCGAACTTTTTAAACTACAGCGTTTTGAAAAATGCAAAAATATGGAAAATTTGAAAAATTCATATTTTTTTCTAATTTTTTCGAATTTTATATAACTGATAGGTTACATTTACAGATTTGGGACTGCTGATTACGGAGAACTAAAAAATTTTGAGCTACGACCAGTAGTTTAGAAGCTACACCCGTTTATATGGCCACCAAAAAATGATAGAGAAGGGTCCCCCCTTGGCTTTAAAACTGAAAAATTTTGAAATTTTTTTTCTTGATTTTTTGACTTTATTTTGTATATTTGGGTGCGCTGATAACGAATCAACCATTGTTAACGCGATCGGACGCGTACTTTTTAAACTACAGCGTTTTGAAAATTGCAGAAATTTAGAAAAGTTGAAAAATTCATATTTTTTTCTAAATTTTTTCGAATTTTATATAACTGATAGATTATATTTATAGATTTCCGAACACTGATTACGGAGAACTAAAAAATTTTGAGCTACGACCAGTAGTTTAGAAGCTACACCCGTTTATATGGCCACCAAAAAATGATAGAGAAGGGTCCCCCCTTTGCTTTAAAACTGAAAAATTTTGAAATTTTTTTTCCCGATTTTTTGACTTAATCTTATAGATTTCAGTTCGCTGATAACGAATCAACCATTGTTAACGCGATCCGACACGAACTTTTTAAACTACAGCGTTTTGAAAAATGCAAAAATATGGAAAATTTGAAAAATTTATGTTTTTTTTTAAATTTTTTCGAATTTTATATAACTGATAGGTTATATTTATAGATTTCCGACCGCTGATTACGGAGAACTAAAAAATTTTGAGCTACGACCAGTAGTTTAGAAGCTACACCCGTTTATATGGCCACCAAAAAATGATAGAGAAGGGTCCCCCCTTTGCTTTAAAACTGAAAAATTTTGAAATTTTTTTTCACGATTTTTTGACTTTATCTTATAGATTTCAGTTCGCTGATAATGAATCAATCATTGTTAACGCGATCCGACGTGAACTTTTTAAACTACAGCGTTTTGAAAAATGCAAAAATATGGAAAATTTGAAAAATTTATGTTTTTTTTAAATTTTTTCGAATTTTATATAACTAATAGGTTATATTTATAGATTTCCGACCGCTGATTACGGAGAACTAAAAAATTTTGAGCTACGACTAGTAGTTTAGAAGCTACACCCGTTTTTATGGCCACCAAAAAATGATAGAGAAGGGTCCCCCCTTTGCTTTAAAACTGAAAAATTTTGAAATTTTTTTTCGCGATTTTTTGACTTTATCTTATAGATTTCAGTTCGCTGATAATGAATCAATCATTGTTAACGCGATCCGACGTGAACTTTTTAAACTACAGCGTTTTGAAAAATGCAGAAATATGGAAAATTTGAAAAATTTATGTTTTTTTTTTAATTTTTTCGAATTTTATATAACTGATAGGTTATATTTATAGATTGCCGACCGCTGATTACGGAGAACTAAAAAATTTTGAGCTACGACCAGTAGTTTAGAAGCTACACCCGTTTTTATGGCCACCAAAAAATGATAGAGAAGGGTCCCCCCTTTGCTTTAAAACTGAAAAATTTTGAAATTTTTTTTCCCGATTTTTTGACTTTATCTTATAGATTTCAGTTCGCTGATAATGAATCAATCATTGTTAACGCGATCCGACGTGAACTTTTTAAACTACAGCGTTTTGAAAAATGCAAAAATATGGAAAATTTGAAAAATTTATGTTTTTTTTTAAATTTTTTCGAATTTTATATAACTGATAAGTTATATTTATAGATTTCCGACCGCTGATTACGGAGAACAAAAAAATTTTGAGCTACGATCAGTAGTTTAGAAGCTACAGCCGTTTTTATGGCCACCAAAAAATGATAGAGAAGGGTCCCCCCTTTGCTTTAAAACTGAAAAATTTTGAAAATTTTTTTCGCGATTTTTTGACTTTATCTTATAGATTTGCGTGCGCTGATAACGAATAAACCATTGTTAACGCGATCGGACGCGTACTTTTTAAACTACAGCGTTTTGAAAATTGCAAAAATTTAGAAAAGTTGAAAAATTCATTTTTTTTTCTCATTTTTTTCGAATTTTATATAACTGATAAGTTATGTTTATAGATTTCCGACCGCTGATTACGGAGAACTAAAAAATTTTGAGCTACGACCAGTAGTTTAGAAGCTACAGCCGTTTTTATGGCCACCAAAAAATGATAGAGAAAGGGGGCCTTTGCTTTAAAACTGAAAAATTTTGAAATTTTTTTTCGCGATTTTTTGTCTTTATCTTATAGATTTCAGTTCGCTGATAACGAATCAACCATTGTTAACGCGATCCGACGCGAACTTTTTAAACTACAGCGTTTTGAAAAATGCAAAAATATGGAAAATTTGAAAAATTCATATTTTTTTCTAATTTTTTTCGAATTTTATATAACTGATAGGTTACATTTACAGATTTGGGACTGCTGATTACGGAGAACTAAAAAATTTTGAGCTACGACCAGTAGTTTAGAAGCTACACCCGTTTTTATGGCCACCAAAAAATGATAGAGAAGGGTCCCCCCTTTGCTTTAAAACTGAAAAATTTTGAAATTTTTTTTCGCGATTTTTTGACTTTATCTTATAGATTTTAGTTCGCTGATAACGGATCAACCTTTGTTAACGCGATCCGACGCGAACTTTTTAAACTACAGCGTTTTGAAAAATGCAAAAATATGGAAAATTTGAAAAATTTATGTTTTTTTTTTAATTTTTTCGAATTTTATATAACTGATAGGTTATATTTATAGATTTCCGACCGCTGATTACGGAGAACTAAAAAATTTTGAGCTACGACCAGTAGTTAAGAAGCTACACCCGTTTATATGGCCACCAAAAAATTACAGAGAAGGGTCCCCCCTTTGCTTTAAAACTGAAAAATTTTGAAATTTTTTTTCTTGATTTTTTGACTTTATTTTGTATATTTGGGTGCGCTGATAACGAATCAACCATTGTTATCGCGATCCGACGTGAACTTTTTAAACTACAGCGTTTTGAAAAATGCAAAAATATGGAAAATTTGAAAAATTTATGTTTTTTTTTAAATTTTTTCGAATTTTATATAACTGATAAGTTATATTTATAGATTTCCGACCGCTGATTACGGAGAACTAAAAAATTTTGAGCTACGATCAGTAGTTTAGAAGCTACAGCCGTTTTTATGGCCACCAAAAAATGATAGAGAAGGGTCCCCCCTTTGCTTTAAAACTGAAAAATTTTGAAATTTTTTTTCGCGATTTTTTGACTTTATCTTATAGATTTGCGTGCGCTGATAACGAATCAACCATTGTTAACGCGATCGGACGCGTACTTTTTAAACTACAGCGTTTTGAAAAATGCAAAAATATGGAAAATTTGAAAAATTTATGTTTTTTTTTAAATTTTTTCGAATTTTATATAACTGATAGGTTATATTTATAGATTTTGCGCTGCTGATTACGGAGAACTAAAAAATTTTGAGCTACGACCAGTAGTTTAGAAGCTACACCCGTTTATATGGCCACCAAAAAATGATAGAGAAGGGTCCCCCCTTTGCTTTAAAACTGAAAAATTTTGAAATTTTTTTTCGCGATTTTTTGACTTAATCTTATAGATTTGCGTGCGCTGATAACGAATCAACCATTGTTAACGCGATCGGACTCGTACTTTTTAAACTACAGCGTTTTGAAAATTGCAAAAATTTAGAAAAGTTGAAAAATTCATTTTTTTTTCTAATTTTTTTCGAATTTCATATAACTGATAGGTTATATTAATAGATTTTGCGCTGCTGATTACGGAGAACTAAAAAATTTTGAGCTACGACCAGTAGTTTAGAAGCTACACCCGTTTATATGGCCACCAAAAAATGATAGAGAAGGGTCCCCCCTTTGCTTTAAAACTGAAAAATTTTGAAAATTTTTTTCGCGATTTTTTGACTTTATCTTATAGATTTCAGTTCGCTGATAACGAATCAACCATTGTTAACGCGATCGGACGCGTACTTTTTAAACTACAGCGTTTTGAAAATTGCAAAAATTTAGAAAAGTTGAAAAATTCATTTTTTTTTCTAATTTTTTTCGAATTTCATATAACTGATAGGTTATATTTATAGATTTTGCGCTGCTGATTACGGAGAACTAAAAAATTTTGAGCTACGACCAGTAGTTTAGAAGCTACACCCGTTTATATGGCCACCAAAAAATGATAGAGAAGGGTCCCCCCTTTGCTTTAAAACTGAAAAATTTTGAAATTTTTTTTCGCGATTTTTTGACTTAATCTTATAGATTTGCGTGCGCTGATAACGAATCAACCATTGTTAACGCGATCGGACTCGTACTTTTTAAACTACAGCGTTTTGAAAATTGCAAAAATTTAGAAAAGTTGAAAAATTCATTTTTTTTTCTAATTTTTTTCGAATTTCATATAACTGATAGGTTATATTTATAGATTTTGCGCTGCTGATTACGGAGAACTAAAAAATTTTGAGCTACGACCAGTAGTTTAGAAGCTACACCCGTTTATATGGCCACCAAAAAATGATAGAGAAGGGTCCCCCCTTTGCTTTAAAACTGAAAAATTTTGAAAATTTTTTTCGCGATTTTTTGACTTTATCTTATAGATTTGCGTGCGCTGATAACGAATCAACCATTGTTAACGCGATCGGACGCGTACTTTTTAAACTACAGCGTTTTGAAAATTGCAAAAATTTAGAAAAGTTGAAAAATTCATTTTTTTTTCTAATTTTTTTCGAATTTCATATAACTGATAGGTTATATTTATAGATTTCCGAACACTGATTACGGAGAACTAAAAAATTTTGAGCTACGACCAGTAGTTTAGAAGCTACACCCGTTTATATGGCCACCAAAAAATGATAGAGAAGGGTCCCCCCTTTGCTTTAAAACTGAAAAATTTTGAAATTTTTTTTCCCGATTTTTTGACTTAATCTTATAGATTTCAGTTCGCTGATAACGAATCAACCATTGTTAACGCGATCCGACACGAACTTTTTAAACTACAGCGTTTTGAAAAATGCAAAAATATGGAAAATTTGAAAAATTTATGTTTTTTTTTAAATTTTTTCGAATTTTATATAACTGATAGGTTATATTTATAGATTTCCGACCGCTGATTACGGAGAACTAAAAAATTTTGAGCTACGACCAGTAGTTTAGAAGCTACACCCGTTTATATGGCCACCAAAAAATGATAGAGAAGGGTCCCCCCTTTGCTTTAAAACTGAAAAATTTTGAAATTTTTTTTCACGATTTTTTGACTTTATCTTATAGATTTCAGTTCGCTGATAATGAATCAATCATTGTTAACGCGATCCGACGTGAACTTTTTAAACTACAGCGTTTTGAAAAATGCAAAAATATGGAAAATTTGAAAAATTTATGTTTTTTTTAAATTTTTTCGAATTTTATATAACTAATAGGTTATATTTATAGATTTCCGACCGCTGATTACGGAGAACTAAAAAAATTTGAGCTACGACCAGTAGTTTAGAAGCTACAGCCGTTTATATGGCCACCAAAAAATGATAGAGAAGGGTCCCCCCTTTGCTTTAAAACTGAAAAATTTTGAAATTTTTTTTCGCGATTTTTTGACTTTATCTTATAGATTTCAGTTCGCTGATAATGAATCAATCATTGTTAACGCGATCCGACGTGAACTTTTTAAACTACAGCGTTTTGAAAAATGCAAAAATATGGAAAATTTGAAAAATTTATGTTTTTTTTTTAATTTTTTCGAATTTTATATAACTGATAAGTTATATTTATAGATTTCCGACCGCTGATTACGGAGAACTAAAAAATTTTGAGCTACGATCAGTAGTTTAGAAGCTACAGCCGTTTTTATGGCCACCAAAAAATGATAGAGAAGGGTCCCCCCTTTGCTTTAAAACTGAAAAATTTTGAAAATTTTTTTCGCGATTTCTTGACTTTATCTTATAGATTTCAGTTCGCTGATAATGAATCAATCATTGTTAACGCGATCCGACGTGAACTTTTTAAACTACAGCGTTTTGAAAAATGCAAAAATATGGAAAATTTGAAAAATTTATGTTTTTTTTTAAATTTTTTCGAATTTCATATAACTGATAAGTTATATTTATAGATTTCCGACCGCTGATTACGGAGAACTAAAAAATTTTGAGCTACGATCAGTAGTTTAGAAGCTACAGCCGTTTTTATGGCCACCAAAAAATGATAGAGAAGGGTCCCCCCTTTGCTTTAAAACTGAAAAATTTTGAAAATTTTTTTCGCGATTTTTTGACTTTATCTTATAGATTTGCGTGCGCTGATAACGAATCAACCATTGTTAACGCGATCGGACGCGTACTTTTTAAACTACAGCGTTTTGAAAAATGCAAAAATATGGAAAATTTGAAAAATTTATGTTTTTTTTTAAATTTTTTCGAATTTTATATAACTGATAGGTTATATTTATAGATTTTGCGCTGCTGATTACGGAGAACTAAAAAATTTTGAGCTACGACCAGTAGTTTAGAAGCTACAGCCGTTTTTATGGCCACCAAAAAATGATAGAGAAGGGTCCCCCCTTTGCTTTAAAACTGAAAAATTTTGAAATTTTTTTTCGCGATTTTTTGACTTTATCTTATAGATTTGCGTGCGCTGATAACGAATCAACCATTGTTAACGCGATCGGACGCGTACTTTTTAAACTACAGCGTTTTGAAAATTGCAAAAATTTAGAAAAGTTGAAAAATTCATTTTTTTTTCTAATTTTTTTCGAATTTCATATAACTGATAGGTTATATTTATAGATTTTGCGCTGCTGATTACGGAGAACTAAAAAATTTTGAGCTACGACCAGTAGTTTAGAAGCTACACCCGTTTATATGGCCACCAAAAAATGATAGAGAAGGGTCCCCCCTTTGCTTTAAAACTGAAAAATTTTGAAATTTTTTTTCGCGATTTTTTGACTTAATCTTATAGATTTGCGTGCGCTGATAACGAATCAACCATTGTTAACGCGATCGGACTCGTACTTTTTAAACTACAGCGTTTTGAAAATTGCAAAAATTTAGAAAAGTTGAAAAATTCATTTTTTTTTCTAATTTTTTTCGAATTTCATATAACTGATAGGTTATATTTATAGATTTTGCGCTGCTGATTACGGAGAACTAAAAAATTTTGAGCTACGACCAGTAGTTTAGAAGCTACACCCGTTTATATGGCCACCAAAAAATGATAGAGAAGGGTCCCCCCTTTGCTTTAAAACTGAAAAATTTTGAAAATTTTTTTCGCGATTTTTTGACTTTATCTTATAGATTTGCGTGCGCTGATAATGAATCAACCATTGTTAACGCGATCGGACGCGTACTTTTTAAACTACAGCGTTTTGAAAATTGCAAAAATTTAGAAAAGTTGAAAAATTCATTTTTTTTTCTAATTTTTTTCGAATTTCATATAACTGATAGGTTATATTTATAGATTTTGCGCTGCTGATTACGGAGAACTAAAAAATTTTGAGCTACGACCAGTAGTTTAGAAGCTACACCCGTTTATATGGCCACCAAAAAATGATAGAGAAGGGTCCCCCCTTTGCTTTAAAACTGAAAAATTTTGAAATTTTTTTTCGCGATTTTTTGACTTTATCTTATAGATTTTAGTTCGCTGATAACGGATCAACCTTTGTTAACGCGATCCGACGCGAACTTTTTAAACTACAGCGTTTTGAAAAATGCAAAAATATGGAAAATTTGAAAAATTTATGTTTTTTTTTTAATTTTTTCGAATTTTATATAACTGATAGGTTATATTTATAGATTTCCGACCGCTGATTACGGAGAACTAAAAAATTTTGAGCTACGACCAGTAGTTTAGAAGCTACACCCGTTTTTATGGCCACCAAAAAATGATAGAGAAGGGTCCCCCCTTTGCTTTAAAACTGAAAAATTTTGAAATTTTTTTTCCCGATTTTTTGACTTTATCTTATAGATTTCAGTTCGCTGATAATGAATCAATCATTGTTAACGCGATCCGACGTGAACTTTTTAAACTACAGCGTTTTGAAAAATGCAAAAATATGGAAAATTTGAAAAATTTATGTTTTTTTTTTAATTTTTTCGAATTTTATATAACTGATAAGTTATATTTATAGATTTCCGACCGCTGATTACGGAGAACTAAAAAATTTTGAGCTACGACCAGTAGTTTAGAAGCTACACCCGTTTATATGGCCACCAAAAAATGATAGAGAAGGGTCCCCCCTTTGCTTTAAAACTGAAAAATTTTGAAATTTTTTTTCTTGATTTTTTGACTTTATCTTATAGATTTGCGTGCGCTGATAACGAATCAACCATTGTTATCGCGATCCGACGCGAACTTTTTAAACTACAGCGTTTTGAAAAATGCAAAAATATGGAAAATTTGAAAAATTTATGTTTTTTTTAAATTTTTTCGAACTTTATATAACTGATGGGTTATATTTATAGATTTCCGACCGCTGATTACGGAGAACTAAAAAATTTTGTGCTACGACCAGTAGTTTAGAAGCTACAGCCGTTTTTATGGCCACCAAAAAATGATAGAGAAGGGTCCCCCCTTTGCTTTAAAACTGAAAAATTTTGAAATTTTTTTTCCCGATTTTTTGACTTAATCTTATAGATTTCAGTTCGCTGATAACGAATCAACCATTGTTAACGCGATCCGACGCGAACTTTTTAAACTACAGCGTTTTGAAAAATGCAAAAATATGGAAAATTTGAAAAATTCATATTTTTTTCTAATTTTTTCGAATTTTATATAACTGATAGGTTACATTTACAGATTTGGGACTGCTGATTACGGAGAACTAAAAAATTTTGAGCTACGACCAGTAGTTTAGAAGCTACACCCGTTTATATGGCCACCAAAAAATGATAGAGAAGGGTCCCCCCTTGGCTTTAAAACTGAAAAATTTTGAAATTTTTTTTCTTGATTTTTTGACTTTATTTTGTATATTTGGGTGCGCTGATAACGAATCAACCATTGTTAACGCGATCGGACGCGTACTTTTTAAACTACAGCGTTTTGAAAATTGCAGAAATTTAGAAAAGTTGAAAAATTCATATTTTTTTCTAAATTTTTTCGAATTTTATATAACTGATAGATTATATTTATAGATTTCCGAACACTGATTACGGAGAACTAAAAAATTTTGAGCTACGACCAGTAGTTTAGAAGCTACACCCGTTTATATGGCCACCAAAAAATGATAGAGAAGGGTCCCCCCTTTGCTTTAAAACTGAAAAATTTTGAAATTTTTTTTCCCGATTTTTTGACTTAATCTTATAGATTTCAGTTCGCTGATAACGAATCAACCATTGTTAACGCGATCCGACACGAACTTTTTAAACTACAGCGTTTTGAAAAATGCAAAAATATGGAAAATTTGAAAAATTTATGTTTTTTTTTAAATTTTTTCGAATTTTATATAACTGATAGGTTATATTTATAGATTTCCGACCGCTGATTACGGAGAACTAAAAAATTTTGAGCTACGACCAGTAGTTTAGAAGCTACACCCGTTTATATGGCCACCAAAAAATGATAGAGAAGGGTCCCCCCTTTGCTTTAAAACTGAAAAATTTTGAAATTTTTTTTCACGATTTTTTGACTTTATCTTATAGATTTCAGTTCGCTGATAATGAATCAATCATTGTTAACGCGATCCGACGTGAACTTTTTAAACTACAGCGTTTTGAAAAATGCAAAAATATGGAAAATTTGAAAAATTTATGTTTTTTTTAAATTTTTTCGAATTTTATATAACTAATAGGTTATATTTATAGATTTCCGACCGCTGATTACGGAGAACTAAAAAATTTTGAGCTACGACTAGTAGTTTAGAAGCTACACCCGTTTTTATGGCCACCAAAAAATGATAGAGAAGGGTCCCCCCTTTGCTTTAAAACTGAAAAATTTTGAAATTTTTTTTCGCGATTTTTTGACTTTATCTTATAGATTTCAGTTCGCTGATAATGAATCAATCATTGTTAACGCGATCCGACGTGAACTTTTTAAACTACAGCGTTTTGAAAAATGCAGAAATATGGAAAATTTGAAAAATTTATGTTTTTTTTTTAATTTTTTCGAATTTTATATAACTGATAGGTTATATTTATAGATTGCCGACCGCTGATTACGGAGAACTAAAAAATTTTGAGCTACGACCAGTAGTTTAGAAGCTACACCCGTTTTTATGGCCACCAAAAAATGATAGAGAAGGGTCCCCCCTTTGCTTTAAAACTGAAAAATTTTGAAATTTTTTTTCCCGATTTTTTGACTTTATCTTATAGATTTCAGTTCGCTGATAATGAATCAATCATTGTTAACGCGATCCGACGTGAACTTTTTAAACTACAGCGTTTTGAAAAATGCAAAAATATGGAAAATTTGAAAAATTTATGTTTTTTTTTAAATTTTTTCGAATTTTATATAACTGATAAGTTATATTTATAGATTTCCGACCGCTGATTACGGAGAACAAAAAAATTTTGAGCTACGATCAGTAGTTTAGAAGCTACAGCCGTTTTTATGGCCACCAAAAAATGATAGAGAAGGGTCCCCCCTTTGCTTTAAAACTGAAAAATTTTGAAAATTTTTTTCGCGATTTTTTGACTTTATCTTATAGATTTGCGTGCGCTGATAACGAATAAACCATTGTTAACGCGATCGGACGCGTACTTTTTAAACTACAGCGTTTTGAAAATTGCAAAAATTTAGAAAAGTTGAAAAATTCATTTTTTTTTCTCATTTTTTTCGAATTTTATATAACTGATAAGTTATGTTTATAGATTTCCGACCGCTGATTACGGAGAACTAAAAAATTTTGAGCTACGACCAGTAGTTTAGAAGCTACAGCCGTTTTTATGGCCACCAAAAAATGATAGAGAAAGGGGGCCTTTGCTTTAAAACTGAAAAATTTTGAAATTTTTTTTCGCGATTTTTTGTCTTTATCTTATAGATTTCAGTTCGCTGATAACGAATCAACCATTGTTAACGCGATCCGACGCGAACTTTTTAAACTACAGCGTTTTGAAAAATGCAAAAATATGGAAAATTTGAAAAATTCATATTTTTTTCTAATTTTTTTCGAATTTTATATAACTGATAGGTTACATTTACAGATTTGGGACTGCTGATTACGGAGAACTAAAAAATTTTGAGCTACGACCAGTAGTTTAGAAGCTACACCCGTTTTTATGGCCACCAAAAAATGATAGAGAAGGGTCCCCCCTTTGCTTTAAAACTGAAAAATTTTGAAATTTTTTTTCGCGATTTTTTGACTTTATCTTATAGATTTTAGTTCGCTGATAACGGATCAACCTTTGTTAACGCGATCCGACGCGAACTTTTTAAACTACAGCGTTTTGAAAAATGCAAAAATATGGAAAATTTGAAAAATTTATGTTTTTTTTTTAATTTTTTCGAATTTTATATAACTGATAGGTTATATTTATAGATTTCCGACCGCTGATTACGGAGAACTAAAAAATTTTGAGCTACGACCAGTAGTTAAGAAGCTACACCCGTTTATATGGCCACCAAAAAATTACAGAGAAGGGTCCCCCCTTTGCTTTAAAACTGAAAAATTTTGAAATTTTTTTTCTTGATTTTTTGACTTTATTTTGTATATTTGGGTGCGCTGATAACGAATCAACCATTGTTATCGCGATCCGACGTGAACTTTTTAAACTACAGCGTTTTGAAAAATGCAAAAATATGGAAAATTTGAAAAATTTATGTTTTTTTTTAAATTTTTTCGAATTTTATATAACTGATAAGTTATATTTATAGATTTCCGACCGCTGATTACGGAGAACTAAAAAATTTTGAGCTACGATCAGTAGTTTAGAAGCTACAGCCGTTTTTATGGCCACCAAAAAATGATAGAGAAGGGTCCCCCCTTTGCTTTAAAACTGAAAAATTTTGAAATTTTTTTTCGCGATTTTTTGACTTTATCTTATAGATTTGCGTGCGCTGATAACGAATCAACCATTGTTAACGCGATCGGACGCGTACTTTTTAAACTACAGCGTTTTGAAAAATGCAAAAATATGGAAAATTTGAAAAATTTATGTTTTTTTTTAAATTTTTTCGAATTTTATATAACTGATAGGTTATATTTATAGATTTTGCGCTGCTGATTACGGAGAACTAAAAAATTTTGAGCTACGACCAGTAGTTTAGAAGCTACACCCGTTTATATGGCCACCAAAAAATGATAGAGAAGGGTCCCCCCTTTGCTTTAAAACTGAAAAATTTTGAAATTTTTTTTCGCGATTTTTTGACTTAATCTTATAGATTTGCGTGCGCTGATAACGAATCAACCATTGTTAACGCGATCGGACTCGTACTTTTTAAACTACAGCGTTTTGAAAATTGCAAAAATTTAGAAAAGTTGAAAAATTCATTTTTTTTTCTAATTTTTTTCGAATTTCATATAACTGATAGGTTATATTAATAGATTTTGCGCTGCTGATTACGGAGAACTAAAAAATTTTGAGCTACGACCAGTAGTTTAGAAGCTACACCCGTTTATATGGCCACCAAAAAATGATAGAGAAGGGTCCCCCCTTTGCTTTAAAACTGAAAAATTTTGAAAATTTTTTTCGCGATTTTTTGACTTTATCTTATAGATTTCAGTTCGCTGATAACGAATCAACCATTGTTAACGCGATCGGACGCGTACTTTTTAAACTACAGCGTTTTGAAAATTGCAAAAATTTAGAAAAGTTGAAAAATTCATTTTTTTTTCTAATTTTTTTCGAATTTCATATAACTGATAGGTTATATTTATAGATTTTGCGCTGCTGATTACGGAGAACTAAAAAATTTTGAGCTACGACCAGTAGTTTAGAAGCTACACCCGTTTATATGGCCACCAAAAAATGATAGAGAAGGGTCCCCCCTTTGCTTTAAAACTGAAAAATTTTGAAATTTTTTTTCGCGATTTTTTGACTTAATCTTATAGATTTGCGTGCGCTGATAACGAATCAACCATTGTTAACGCGATCGGACTCGTACTTTTTAAACTACAGCGTTTTGAAAATTGCAAAAATTTAGAAAAGTTGAAAAATTCATTTTTTTTTCTAATTTTTTTCGAATTTCATATAACTGATAGGTTATATTTATAGATTTTGCGCTGCTGATTACGGAGAACTAAAAAATTTTGAGCTACGACCAGTAGTTTAGAAGCTACACCCGTTTATATGGCCACCAAAAAATGATAGAGAAGGGTCCCCCCTTTGCTTTAAAACTGAAAAATTTTGAAAATTTTTTTCGCGATTTTTTGACTTTATCTTATAGATTTGCGTGCGCTGATAACGAATCAACCATTGTTAACGCGATCGGACGCGTACTTTTTAAACTACAGCGTTTTGAAAATTGCAAAAATTTAGAAAAGTTGAAAAATTCATTTTTTTTTCTAATTTTTTTCGAATTTCATATAACTGATAGGTTATATTTATAGATTTCCGAACACTGATTACGGAGAACTAAAAAATTTTGAGCTACGACCAGTAGTTTAGAAGCTACACCCGTTTATATGGCCACCAAAAAATGATAGAGAAGGGTCCCCCCTTTGCTTTAAAACTGAAAAATTTTGAAATTTTTTTTCCCGATTTTTTGACTTAATCTTATAGATTTCAGTTCGCTGATAACGAATCAACCATTGTTAACGCGATCCGACACGAACTTTTTAAACTACAGCGTTTTGAAAAATGCAAAAATATGGAAAATTTGAAAAATTTATGTTTTTTTTTAAATTTTTTCGAATTTTATATAACTGATAGGTTATATTTATAGATTTCCGACCGCTGATTACGGAGAACTAAAAAATTTTGAGCTACGACCAGTAGTTTAGAAGCTACACCCGTTTATATGGCCACCAAAAAATGATAGAGAAGGGTCCCCCCTTTGCTTTAAAACTGAAAAATTTTGAAATTTTTTTTCACGATTTTTTGACTTTATCTTATAGATTTCAGTTCGCTGATAATGAATCAATCATTGTTAACGCGATCCGACGTGAACTTTTTAAACTACAGCGTTTTGAAAAATGCAAAAATATGGAAAATTTGAAAAATTTATGTTTTTTTTAAATTTTTTCGAATTTTATATAACTAATAGGTTATATTTATAGATTTCCGACCGCTGATTACGGAGAACTAAAAAAATTTGAGCTACGACCAGTAGTTTAGAAGCTACAGCCGTTTATATGGCCACCAAAAAATGATAGAGAAGGGTCCCCCCTTTGCTTTAAAACTGAAAAATTTTGAAATTTTTTTTCGCGATTTTTTGACTTTATCTTATAGATTTCAGTTCGCTGATAATGAATCAATCATTGTTAACGCGATCCGACGTGAACTTTTTAAACTACAGCGTTTTGAAAAATGCAAAAATATGGAAAATTTGAAAAATTTATGTTTTTTTTTTAATTTTTTCGAATTTTATATAACTGATAAGTTATATTTATAGATTTCCGACCGCTGATTACGGAGAACTAAAAAATTTTGAGCTACGATCAGTAGTTTAGAAGCTACAGCCGTTTTTATGGCCACCAAAAAATGATAGAGAAGGGTCCCCCCTTTGCTTTAAAACTGAAAAATTTTGAAAATTTTTTTCGCGATTTCTTGACTTTATCTTATAGATTTCAGTTCGCTGATAATGAATCAATCATTGTTAACGCGATCCGACGTGAACTTTTTAAACTACAGCGTTTTGAAAAATGCAAAAATATGGAAAATTTGAAAAATTTATGTTTTTTTTTAAATTTTTTCGAATTTCATATAACTGATAAGTTATATTTATAGATTTCCGACCGCTGATTACGGAGAACTAAAAAATTTTGAGCTACGATCAGTAGTTTAGAAGCTACAGCCGTTTTTATGGCCACCAAAAAATGATAGAGAAGGGTCCCCCCTTTGCTTTAAAACTGAAAAATTTTGAAAATTTTTTTCGCGATTTTTTGACTTTATCTTATAGATTTGCGTGCGCTGATAACGAATCAACCATTGTTAACGCGATCGGACGCGTACTTTTTAAACTACAGCGTTTTGAAAATTGCAAAAATTTAGAAAAGTTGAAAAATTCATTTTTTTTCTAATTTTTTTCGAATTTCATATAACTGATAGGTTATATTTATAGATTTTGCGCTGCTGATTACGGAGAACTAAAAAATTTTGAGCTACGACCAGTAGTTTAGAAGCTACACCCGTTTTTATGGCCACCAAAAAATGATAGAGAAGGGTCCCCCCTTTGCTTTAAAACTGAAAAATTTTGAAATTTTTTTTCTTGATTTTTTGACTTTATTTTGTATATTTGGGTGCGCTGATAACGAATCCACCATTGTTAACGCGATCCGACGCGAACTTTTTAAACTACAGCGTTTTGAAAAATGCAAAAATATGGAAAATTTGAAAAATTTATGTTTTTTTTTTAATTTTTTCGAATTTTATATAACTAATAGGTTATATTTATAGATTTCCGACCGCTGATTACGGAGAACTAAAAAATTTTGAGCTACGACTAGTAGTTTAGAAGCTACACCCGTTTTTATGGCCACCAAAAAATGATAGAGAAGGGTCCCCCCTTTGCTTTAAAACTGAAAAATTTTGAAATTTTTTTTCGCGATTTTTTGACTTTATCTTATAGATTTCAGTTCGCTGATAATGAATCAATCATTGTTAACGCGATCCGACGTGAACTTTTTAAACTACAGCGTTTTGAAAAATGCAAAAATATGGAAAATTTGAAAAATTTATGTTTTTTTTTTAATTTTTTCGAATTTTATATAACTGATAGGTTATATTTATAGATTGCCGACCGCTGATTACGGAGAACTAAAAAATTTTGAGCTACGACCAGTAGTTTAGAAGCTACACCCGTTTTTATGGCCACCAAAAAATGATAGAGAAGGGTCCCCCCTTTGCTTTAAAACTGAAAAATTTTGAAATTTTTTTTCGCGATTTTTTAACTTTATCTTATAGATTTCAGTTCGCTGATAATGAATCAATCATTGTTAACGCGATCCGACGTGAACTTTTTAAACTACAGCGTTTTGAAAAATGCAAAAATATGGAAAATTTGAAAAATTTATGTTTTTTTTTTAATTTTTTCGAATTTTATATAACTGATAGGTTATATTTATAGATTGCCGACCGCTGATTACGGAGAACTAAAAAATTTTGAGCTACGACCAGTAGTTTAGAAGCTACACCCGTTTTTATGGCCACCAAAAAATGATAGAGAAGGGTCCCCCCTTTGCTTTAAAACTGAAAAATTTTGAAATTTTTTTTCCCGATTTTTTGACTTTATCTTATAGATTTCAGTTCGCTGATAATGAATCAATCATTGTTAACGCGATCCGACGTGAACTTTTTAAACTACAGCGTTTTGAAAAATGCAAAAATATGGAAAATTTGAAAAATTTATGTTTTTTTTTAAATTTTTTCGAATTTTATATAACTGATAAGTTATATTTATAGATTTCCGACCGCTGATTACGGAGAACAAAAAAATTTTGAGCTACGATCAGTAGTTTAGAAGCTACAGCCGTTTTTATGGCCACCAAAAAATGATAGAGAAGGGTCCCCCCTTTGCTTTAAAACTGAAAAATTTTGAAAATTTTTTTCGCGATTTTTTGACTTTATCTTATAGATTTGCGTGCGCTGATAACGAATAAACCATTGTTAACGCGATCGGACGCGTACTTTTTAAACTACAGCGTTTTGAAAATTGCAAAAATTTAGAAAAGTTGAAAAATTCATTTTTTTTTCTAATTTTTTTCGAATTTTATATAACTGATAAGTTATGTTTATAGATTTCCGACCGCTGATTACGGAGAACTAAAAAATTTTGAGCTACGACCAGTAGTTTAGAAGCTACAGCCGTTTTTATGGCCACCAAAAAATGATAGAGAAGGGGGGCCTTTGCTTTAAAACTGAAAAATTTTGAAATTTTTTTTCGCGATTTTTTGTCTTTATCTTATAGATTTCAGTTCGCTGATAACGAATCAACCATTGTTAACGCGATCCGACGCGAACTTTTTAAACTACAGCGTTTTGAAAAATGCAAAAATATGGAAAATTTGAAAAATTCATATTTTTTTCTAATTTTTTTCGAATTTTATATAACTGATAGGTTACATTTACAGATTTGGGACTGCTGATTACGGAGAACTAAAAAATTTTGAGCTACGACCAGTAGTTTAGAAGCTACAGCCGTTTTTATGGCCACCAAAAAATGATAGAGAAGGGGGGCCTTTGCTTTAAAACTGAAAAATTTTGAAATTTTTTTTCGCGATTTTTTGTCTTTATCTTATAGATTTCAGTTCGCTGATAACGAATCAACCATTGTTAACGCGATCCGACGCGAACTTTTTAAACTACAGCGTTTTGAAAAATGCAAAAATATGGAAAATTTGAAAAATTCATATTTTTTTCTAATTTTTTTCGAATTTTATATAACTGATAGGTTACATTTACAGATTTGGGACTGCTGATTACGGAGAACTAAAAAATTTTGAGCTACGACCAGTAGTTTAGAAGCTACACCCGTTTATATGGCCACCAAAAAATTACAGAGAAGGGTCCCCCCTTTGCTTTAAAACTGAAAAATTTTGAAATTTTTTTTCTTGATTTTTTGACTTTATTTTGTATATTTGGGTGCGCTGATAACGAATCAACCATTGTTATCGCGATCCGACGTGAACTTTTTAAACTACAGCGTTTTGAAAAATGCAAAAATATGGAAAATTTGAAAAATTTATGTTTTTTTTTAAATTTTTTCGAATTTTATATAACTGATAAGTTATATTTATAGATTTCCGACCGCTGATTACGGAGAACTAAAAAATTTTGAGCTACGACCAGTAGTTTAGAAGCTACACCCGTTTATATGGCCACCAAAAAATGATAGAGAAGGGTCCCCCCCCTTTGCTTTAAAACTGAAAAATTTTGAAATTTTTTTTCGCGATTTTTTGACTTAATCTTATAGATTTGCGTGCGCTGATAACGAATCAACCATTGTTAACGCGATCGGACGCGTACTTTTTAAACTACAGAGTTTTGAAAATTGCAAAAATTTAGAAAAGTTGAAAAATTCATTTTTTTTTCTAATTTTTTTCGAATTTCATATAACTGATAGGTTATATTTATAGATTTTGCGCTGCTGATTACGGAGAACTAAAAAATTTTGAGCTACGACCAGTAGTTTAGAAGCTACACCCGTTTATATGGCCACCAAAAAATGATAGAGAAGGGTCCCCTCATTGCTTTAAAACTGAAAAATTTTGAAATTTTTTTTCGCGATTTTTTGACTTTATCTTATAGATTTTAGTTCGCTGATAACGGATCAACCTTTGTTAACGCGATCCGACGCAAACTTTTTAAACTACAGCGTTTTGAAAAATGCAAAAATATGGAAAATTTGAAAAATTTATGTTTTTTTTTAAATTTTTTCGAATTTTATATTACTGATAAGTTATATTTATAGATTTCCGACCGCTGATTACGGAGAACTAAAAAATTTTGAGCTACGACCAGTAGTTTAGAAGCTACACCCGTTTATATGGCCACCAAAAAATGATAGAGAAGGGGCCCCCCTTTGCTTCAAAACTGAAAAATTTTGAAATTTTTTTTCGCGATTTTTTGACTTTATCTTATAGATTTGCGTGCGCTGATAACGAATCAACCATTGTTAACGCGATCGAACGCGTACTTTTTAAACTACAGCGTTTTGAAAATTGCAGAAATTTAGAAAAGTTAAAAAATTCATATTTTTTTCTAAATTTTTTCGAATTTTATATAACTGATAGATTATATTTATAGATTTCCGAACGCTGATTACGGAGAACTAAAAAATTTTGAGCTAGGACCAGTGGTTTAGAAGCTACAGCCGTTTTTATGGTCACCAAAAAATGAAAGAGAAGGGTCCCCCCTTTGCATTAAAACTGAAAAATTTTGAAAATTTTTTTCTTGATTTTTTGCCTTTATTTTGTATATTTGGGTGCGCTGATAACGAATCAACCATTGTTAACGCGATCCGACGCGAACTTTTTAAACTACAGCGTTTTGAAAATTGCAGAAATTTAGAAAAGTTGAAAAATTCATATTTTTTTCTAAATTTTTTCGAATTTTATATAACTGATAGATTATATTTATAGATTTTCGACCGCTGATTACGGAGAACTAAAAAATTTTGAGCTACGACCAGTAGTTTAGAAGCTACACCCGTTTTTATGGTCACCAAAAAATGATAGAGAAGGGTCCCCCCTTTGCATTAAAACTGAAAAATTTTGAAAACTTTTTTCTTGATTTTTTGACTTTATTTTGTATATTTGGGTGCGCTGATAACGAATCAACCATTGTTAACGCGATCCGACGCGAACTTTTTAAACTACAGCGTTTTGAAAATTGCAGAAATTTAGAAAAGTTGAAAAATTTATATTTTTTTCTAAATTTTTTCGAATTTTATATAACTGATAGATTATGTTTATAGATTTCCGACCGCTGATTACGGAGAACTAAAAAATTTTGAGCTACGACCAGTAGTTTAGAAGCTACACCCGTTTTTATGGTCACCAAAAAATGATAGAGAAGGGTCCCCCCTTTGCTTTAAAACTGAAAAATTTTCAAATTTTTTTTCTTGATTTTTTGACTTTATTTTGTATAGTTGGGTGCGCTGATAACGAATCAACCATTGTTAATCCGACGCGAACTTTTTAAACTACAGCGTTTTAAAAATTGCAGAAATTTAGAAAAGTTGAAAAATTCATATTTTTTTCTAATTTTTTTCGAATTTGATATAACTGATAGGTTACATTTACAGATTTCGGACTGCTGATTACGGAGAACTAAAAAATTTTGAGCTACGACCAGTAGTTTAGAAGCTACAGCCGTTTTTATGGCCACCAAAAAATGATAGAGAAGGGTCCCCGCTTTGCTTTAAAACTGAAAAATTTTGAAATTTTTTTTTCCGATTTTTTGACTTTATCTTATAGATTTCAGTTCGCTGATAATGAATCAATCATTGTTAACGCGATCCGACGCGAACTTTTTAAACTACAGCGTTTTGAAAAATGCAAAAATATGGAAAATTTGAAAAATCTATGTTTTTTTTTAAATTTTTTCGAATTTTATATAACTAATAGGTTATATTTATAGATTTCCGACCGCTGATTACGGAGAACTAAAAAATTTTGAGCTACGACCAGTAGTTTAGAAGCTACACCCGTTTATATGGCCACCAAAAAATGATAGAGAAGGGTCCCCCCTTTGCTTTAAAACTGAAAAATTTTGAAATTTTTTTTCTTGATTTTTTGACTTTATCTTATAGATTTGCGTGCGCTGATAACGAATCAACCATTGTTATCGCGATCCGACGCGAACTTTTTAAACTACAGCGTTTTGAAAAATGCAAAAATATGGAAAATTTGAAAAATTTATGTTTTTTTTAAATTTTTTCGAATTTTATATAACTGATAGGTTATATTTATAGATTTCCGACCGCTGATTACGGAGAACTAAAAAATTTTGTGCTACGACCAGTAGTTTAGAAGCTACAGCCGTTTTTATGGCCACCAAAAAATGATAGAGAAGGGTCCCCCCTTTGCTTTAAAACTGAAAAATTTTGAAATTTTTTTTCCCGATTTTTTGACTTAATCTTATAGATTTCAGTTCGCTGATAACGAATCAACCATTGTTAACGCGATCCGACGCGAACTTTTTAAACAACAGCGTTTTGAAAAATGCAAAAATATGGAAAATTTGAAAAATTCATATTTTTTTCTAATTTTTTTCGAATTTTATATAACTTATAGGTTGTATTTATTTATGCTTTAAAACTGAAAAATTTTGAAATTTTTTTTCCCGATTTTTTGACTTTATCTTATAGATTTCAGTTCGCTGATAATGAATCAATCATTGTTAACGCGATCCGACGTGAACTTTTTAAACTACAGCGTTTTGAAAAATGCAAAAATATAGAAAATTTGAAAAATTTATGTTTTTTTTTAAATTTTTTCGAATTTTATATAACAAATATGTTATATTTATAGATTTCCGACCGCTGATTACGGAGAACTAAAAAAATTTGAGCTACGACCAGTAGTTTAGAAGCTACACCCGTTTTTATGGCCACCAAAAAATGATAGAGAAGGGTCCCCCCCTTGCTTTAAAACTGAAAAATTTTGAAATTTTTTTTCGCGATTTTTTGACTTTATTTGTTATATTTGGGTGCGCTGATAACGAATCAACCATTGTTAACGCGATCCGACGCGAACTTTTTAAACTACAGCGTTTTGAAAAATGCAAAAATATGGAAAATTTGAAAAATTTATGTTTTTTTTTAAATTTTTTCGAATTTTATATAACTGATAGGTTATATTTATAGATTTCCGACCGCTGATTACGGAGAACTAAAAAATTTTGAGCTACGACCAGTAGTTTAGAAGCTACAGCCGTTTTTATGGCCACCAAATAATGATAGAGAAGGGTCCCCCCTTTGCTTTAAAACTGAAAAATTTTGAAATTTTTTTTCCCGATTTTTTGACTTTATCTTATAGATTTCAGTTCGCTGATAACGAATCAACCATTGTTAAAGCGACCCGACGCGTACTTATTAAACTACAGCGTTTTAAAAATTGCAGAAATTTAGAAAGTTTGAAAAATTCATATTTTTTTCTAATTTTTTTCGAATTTTATATAACTGATAGGTTACGTTTACAGATTTCGGACTGCTGATTACGGAGAACTAAAAAATTTTGAGCTACGATTTTTTGACTTTATCTTATAGATTTTAGTTCGCTGATAACGGATCAACCTTTGTTAACGCGATCCGACGCGAACTTTTTAAACTACAGCGTTTTGAAAAATGCAAAAATATGGAAAATTTGAAAAATTTATGTTTTTTTTTAAATTTTTTCGAATTTTATATAACTGATAAGTTATATTTATAGATTTCCGACCGCTGATTACGGAGAACTAAAAAATTTTGAGCTACGATCAGTAGTTTAGAAGCTACAGCCGTTTTTATGGCCACCAAAAAATGATAGAGAAGGGTCCCCCCTTTGCTTTAAAACTGAAAAATTTTGAAAATTTTTTTCGCGATTTTTTGACTTACTCTTATAGATTTGCGTGCGCTGATAACGAATCAACCATTGTTAACGCGATCGGACGCGTACTTTTTAAACTACAGCGTTTTGAAAATTGCAAAAATTTAGAAAAGTTGAAAAATTCATTTTTTTTTTCTAATTTTTTTCGAATTTCATATAACTGATAGGTTATATTTATAGATTTTGCGCTGCTGATTACGGAGAACTAAAAAATTTTGAGCTACGACCAGTAAGTAGTTTAGAAGCTACACCCGTTTTTATGGTCACCAAAAAATGATAGAGAATGGTCCCCCCTTTGCTTTAAAACTGAAAAATTTTGAAAATTTTTTTCGCGATTTTTTGACTTAATCTTATAGATTTGCGTGCGCTGATAACGAATCAACCATTGTTAACGCGATCGGACGCGTACTTTTTAAACTACAGCGTTTTGAATATTGCAGAAATTTAGAAAAGTTGAAAAATTCATATTTTTTTCTAATTTTTTTCGAATTTTATATAACTGATAGGTTACATTTACAGATTTGGGACTGCTAATTACGGAGAACTAAAAAATTTTGAGCTACGACCAGTAGTTTAGAAGCTACACCCGTTTTTATGGTCACCAAAAAATGATAGAGAAGGGTCCCCCCTTTGCTTTAAAACTGAAAAATTTTGAAATTTTTTTTCGCGATTTTTTGACTTTATTTTGTATATTTGGGTGCGCTGATAACGAATCAACCATTGTTAACGCGATCCGACGCGAACTTTTTAAACTACAGCGTTTTAAAAAATGCAAAAATATGGAAAATTTGAAAAATTTATGTTTTTTTTTTAATTTTTTCGAATTTTATATAACTAATAGGTTATATTTATAGATTTCCGACCGCTGATTACGGAGAACTAAAAAATTTTGAGCTACGATCAGTAGTTTAGAAGCTACAGCCGTTTTTATGGCCACCAAAAAATGATAGAGAAGGGTCCCCCCTTTGCTTTAAAACTGAAAAATTTTGAAAATTTTTTTCGCGATTTTTTGACTTACTCTTATAGATTTGCGTGCGCTGATAACGAATCAACCATTGTTAACGCGATCGGACGCGTACTTTTTAAACTACAGCGTTTTGAAAATTGCAAAAATTTAGAAAAGTTGAAAAATTCATTTTTTTTTTCTAATTTTTTTCGAATTTCATATAACTGATAGGTTATATTTATAGATTTTGCGCTGCTGATTACGGAGAACTAAAAAATTTTGAGCTACGACCAGTAAGTAGTTTAGAAGCTACACCCGTTTTTATGGTCACCAAAAAATGATAGAGAATGGTCCCCCCTTTGCTTTAAAACTGAAAAATTTTGAAAATTTTTTTCGCGATTTTTTGACTTAATCTTATAGATTTGCGTGCGCTGATAACGAATCAACCATTGTTAACGCGATCGGACGCGTACTTTTTAAACTACAGCGTTTTGAATATTGCAGAAATTTAGAAAAGTTGAAAAATTCATATTTTTTTCTAATTTTTTTCGAATTTTATATAACTGATAGGTTACATTTACAGATTTGGGACTGCTAATTACGGAGAACTAAAAAATTTTGAGCTACGACCAGTAGTTTAGAAGCTACACCCGTTTTTATGGTCACCAAAAAATGATAGAGAAGGGTCCCCCCTTTGCTTTAAAACTGAAAAATTTTGAAATTTTTTTTCGCGATTTTTTGACTTTATTTTGTATATTTGGGTGCGCTGATAACGAATCAACCATTGTTAACGCGATCCGACGCGAACTTTTTAAACTACAGCGTTTTAAAAAATGCAAAAATATGGAAAATTTGAAAAATTTATGTTTTTTTTTTAATTTTTTCGAATTTTATATAACTAATAGGTTATATTTATAGATTTCCGACCGCTGATTACGGAGAACTAAAAAATTTTGAGCTACGACCAGTAGTTTAGAAGCTACACCCGTTTTTATAGCCACCAAAAAATGATAGAGAAGGGTCTCCCCCGTTTGCTTTAAAACTGAAAAATTTTGAAATTTTTTTTCGCGATTTTTTGACTTAATCTTATAGATTTGCGTGCGCTGATAACGAATCAACCATTGTTAACGCGATCCGACGCGAACTTTTTAAACTACAGCGTTTTGAAAAATGCAAAAATATGGAAAATTTGAAAAATTTATGTTTTTTTTTAAATTTTTTCGAATTTTATATAACTGATAAGTTATATTTATGGATTTCCGACCGCTGATTACGGAGAACTAAAAAATTTTGAGCTACGACCAGTAGTTTAGAAGCTACACCCGTTTTTATAGCCACCAAAAAATGATAGAGAAGGGTCTCCCCCGTTTGCTTTAAAACTGAAAAATTTTGAAATTTTTTTTCGCGATTTTTTGACTTAATCTTATAGATTTGCGTGCGCTGATAACGAATCAACCATTGTTAACGCGATCCGACGCGAACTTTTTAAACTACAGCGTTTTGAAAAATGCAAAAATATGGAAAATTTGAAAAATTTATGTTTTTTTTTAAATTTTTTCGAATTTTATATAACTGATAAGTTATATTTATGGATTTCCGACCGCTGATTACGGAGAACTAAAAAATTTTGAGCTACGACCAGTAGTTTAGAAGCTACACCCGTTTTTATGGTCACCAAAAAATGATAGAGAAGGGTTCCCCCTTTTCTTTAAAACTGAAAAATTTTGAAATTTTTTTTCTTGATTTTTTGACTTTATTTTGTATATTTGGGTACGCTGATAACGAATCAACCATTGTTAACGCGATCCGACGCGAACTTTTTAAACTACAGCGTTTTGAAAATTGCAGAAATTTAGAAAAGTTGAAAAATTCATATTTTTTTCTAAATTTTTTCGAATTTTATATAACTGATAGATTATATTTATAGATTTCCGACCGCTGATTACGGAGAACTAAAAAATTTTGAGCTACGACCAGTGGTTTAGAAGCTACACCCGTTTTTATGGTCACCAAAAAATGATAGAGAAGGGTCCCCCCTTTGCTTTAAAACTGAAAAATTTTGAAATTTTTTTTCGCGATTTTTTGACTTTATCTTATAGATTTCAGTTCGCTGATAAAGAATCAACCATTGTTAACGCGATCCGACGCGAACTTTTTAAACTACAGCGTTTTGAAAAATGCAAAAATATGGAAAATTTGAAAAATTCATATTTTTTTCTAATTTTTTTCGAATTTTATATAACTGATAGGTTACATTTAGAGATTTGGGACTGCTGATTACGGAGAACTAAAAAATTTTGAGCTACGACCAGTAGTTTAGAAGCTACACCCGTTTATATGGCCACCAAAAAATGATAGAGAAGGGTCCCCCCTCTGCTTTAAAACTGAAAAATTTTGAAATTTTTTTTCGCGATTTTTTGACTTTATCTTATAGATTTCAGTTCGCTGATAACGAATCAACCATTGTTAACGCGATCCGACGCGAACTTTTTAAACTACAGCGTTTTGAAAAATGCAAAAATATGGAAAATTTGAAAAATTTATGTTTTTTTTAAATTTTTTCGAATTTTATATAACTGATAGGTTATATTTATAGATTTCCGACCGCTGATTACGGAGAACTAAAAAATTTTGAGCTACGACCAGTAGTTTAGAAGCTACACCCGTTTTTATGGCCACCAAAAAATGATAGAGAAGGGTCCCCCCTTTGCTTTAAAACTGAAAAATTTTGAAAATTTTTTTCGCAATTTTTTGACTTTATTTTGTATATTTGGGTGCGTTGATAACGAATCAACCATTGTTAAAGCGACCCGACGCGTACTTATTAAACTACAGCGTTTTAAAAATTGCAGAAATTTAGAAAGTTTGAAAAATTCATATTTTTTTCTAATTTTTTTCGAATTTTATATAACTGATAGGTTACGTTTACAGATTTCGGACTGCTGATTACGGAGAACTAAAAAATTTTGAGCTACGACCAGTAGTTTAGAAGCTACAGCCGTTTTTATGGCCACCAAAAAATGATAGAGAAGGGTCCCCCCTTTGCTTTAAAACTGAAAAATTTTGAAATTTTTTTTCGCGATTTTTTGACTTTATCTTATAGATTTGCGTGCGCTGATAACGAATCAACCATTGTTATCGCGATCCGACGCGAACTTTTTAAACTACAGCGTTTTGAAAAATGCAAAAATATGGAAAATTTGAAAAATTTATGTTTTTTTTTAAATTTTTTCGAATTTTATATAACTAATAGGTTATATTTATAGATTTCCGACCGCTGATTACGGAGAACTATAAAATTTTGAGCTACGACCAGTAGTTTAGAAGCTACACCCGTTTATATGGCCACCAAAAAATGATAGAGAAGGGTCCCCCCTTTGCTTTAAAACTGAAAAATTTTGAAATTTTTTTTCTTGATTTTTTGACTTTATCTTATAGATTTGCGTGCGCTGATAACGAATCAACCATTGTTATCGCGATCCGACGCGAACTTTTTAAACTACAGCGTTTTGAAAAATGCAAAAATATGGAAAATTTGAAAAATTTATGTTTTTTTTAAATTTTTTCGAATTTTATATAACTGATGGGTTATATTTATAGATTTCCGACCGCTGATTACGGAGAACTAAAAAATTTTGTGCTACGACCAGTAGTTTAGAAGCTACAGCCGTTTTTATGGCCACCAAAAAATGATAGAGAAGGGTCCCCCCTTTGCTTTAAAACTGAAAAATTTTGAAATTTTTTTTCCCGATTTTTTGACTTAATCTTATAGATTTCAGTTCGCTGATAACGAATCAACCATTGTTAACGCGATCCGACGCGAACTTTTTAAACTACAGCGTTTTGAAAAATGCAAAAATATGGAAAATTTGAAAAATTCATATTTTTTTCTAATTTTTTTCGAATTTTATATAACTGATAGGTTACATTTACAGATTTGGGACTGCTGATTACGGAGAACTAAAAAATTTTGAGCTACGACCAGTAGTTTAGAAGCTACACCCGTTTATATGGCCACCAAAAAATGATAGAGAAGGGTCCCCCTTGGCTTTAAAACTGAAAAATTTTGAAATTTTTTTTCTTGATTTTTTGACTTTATTTTGTATATTTGGGTGCGCTGATAACGAATCAACCATTGTTAACGCGATCGGACGCGTACTTTTTAAACTACAGCGTTTTGAAAATTGCAGAAATTTAGAAAAGTTGAAAAATTCATATTTTTTTCTAAATTTTTTCGAATTTTATATAACTGATAGATTATATTTATAGATTTCCGAACGCTGATTACGGAGAACTAAAAAATTTTGAGCTACGACCAGTAGTTTAGAAGCTACACCCGTTTATATGGCCACCAAAAAATGATAGAGAAGGGTCCCCCCTTTGCTTTAAAACTGAAAAATTTTGAAATTTTTTTTCCCGATTTTTTGACTTTATCTTATAGATTTCAGTTCGCTGATAATGAATCAATCATTGTTAACGCGATCCGACGTGAACTTTTTAAACTACAGCGTTTTGAAAAATGCAAAAATATGGAAAATTTGAAAAATTTATGTTTTTTTTTAAATTTTTTCGAATTTTATATAACTGATAAGTTATATTTATAGATTTCCGACCGCTGATTACGGAGAACTAAAAAATTTTGAGCTACGATCAGTAGTTTAGAAGCTACAGCCGTTTTTATGGCCACCAAAAAATGATAGAGAAGGGTCCCCCCTTTGCTTTAAAACTGAAAAATTTTGAAAAATTTTTTCGCGATTTTTTGACTTTATCTTATAGATTTGCGTGCGCTGATAACGAATCAACCATTGTTAACGCGATCGGACGCGTACTTTTTAAACTACAGCGTTTTGAAAAATGCAAAAATATGGAAAATTTGAAAAATTTATGTTTTTTTTTAAATTTTTTCGAATTTTATATAACTGATAGGTTATATTTATAGATTTTGCGCTGCTGATTACGGAGAACTAAAAAATTTTGAGCTACGACCAGTAGTTTAGAGGCTACACCCGTTTTTATGGCCACCAAAAAATGATAGAGAAGGGTCCCCCCTTTGCTTTAAAACTGAAAAATTTTGAAATTTTTTTTCCCGATTTTTTGACTTTATCTTATAGATTTCAGTTCGCTGATAATGAATCAATCATTGTTAACGCGATCCGACGTGAACTTTTTAAACTACAGCGTTTTGAAAAATGCAAAAATATGGAAAATTTGAAAAATTTATGTTTTTTTTTAAATTTTTTCGAATTTTATAAAACTGATAAGTTATATTTATAGATTTCCGACCGCTGATTACGGAGAACTAAAAAATTTTGAGCTACGACCAGTAGTTTAGAAGCTACACCCGTTTATATGGCCACCAAAAAATGATAGAGAAGGGTCCCCCCTTTGTTTTAAAACTGAAAAATTTTGAAAAATGTTTTCGCGATTTTTTGACTTAATCTTATAGATTTGCGTGCGCTGATAACGAATCAACCATTGTTAACGCGATCGGACTCGTACTTTTTAAACTACAGCGTTTTGAAAATTGCAAAAATTTAGAAAAGTTGAAAAATTCATTTTTTTTTCTAATTTTTTTCGAATTTCATATAACTGATAGGTTATATTTATAGATTTTGCGCTGCTGATTACGGAGAACTAAAAAATTTTGAGCTACGACCAGTAGTTTAGAAGCTACACCCGTTTATATGGCCACCAAAAAATGATAGAGAAGGGTCCCCCCTTTTATTTTATATAACTGATGGGTTATATTTATAGATTTCCGACCGCTGATTACGGAGAACTAAAAAAATTTGTGCTACGAGTAGTTTAGAAGCTACAGCCGTTTTTATGGCCACCAAAAAATGATAGAGAAGGGTCCCCCCTTTGCTTTAAAACTGAAAAATTTTGAAATTTTTTTTCCCGATTTTTTGACTTAATCTTATAGATTTCAGTTCGCTGATAACGAATCAACCATTGTTAACGCGATCCGACACGAACTTTTTAAACTACAGCGTTTTGAAAAATGCAAAAATATGGAAAATTTGAAAAATTCATATTTTTTTCTAATTTTTTTCGAATTTTATATAACTGATAGGTTACATTTACAGATTTGGGACTGCTGATTACGGAGAACTAAACAATTTTGAGCTACGACCAGTAGTTTAGAAGCTACACCCGTTTATATGGCCACCAAAAAATGATAGAGAAGGGTCCCCCTTGGCTTTAAAACTGAAAAATTTTGAAATTTTTTTTCTTGATTTTTTGACTTTATTTTGTATATTTGGGTGCGCTGATAACGAATCAACCATTGTTAACGCGATCGGACGCGTACTTTTTAAACTACAGCGTTTTGAAAATTGCAGAAATTTAGAAAAGTTGAAAAATTCATATTTTTTTCTAAATTTTTTCGAATTTTATATAACTGATAGGTTACATTTACAGATTTGGGACTGCTGATTACGGAGAACTAAAAAATTTTGAGCTACGACCAGTAGTTTAGAAGCTACACCCGTTTATATGGCCACCAAAAAATGATAGAGAAGGGTCCCCCCTTTGCTTTAAAACTGAAAAATTATGAAATTTTTTTTCCCGATTTTTTGACTTAATCTTATAGATTTCAGTTCGCTGATAACGAATCAACCATTGTTAACGCGATCCGACACGAACTTTTTAAACTACAGCGTTTTGAAAAATGCAAAAATATGGAAAATTTGAAAAATTTATGTTTTTTTTTAAATTTTTTCGAATTTTATATAACTGATAGGTTGTATTTATTTATGCTTTAAAACTGAAAAATTTTGAAATTTTTTTTCTTGATTTTTTGACTTTATTTTGTATATTTGGGTGCGCTGATAACGAATCAACCATTGTTATCGCGATCCGACGCGAACTTTTTAAACTACAGCGTTTTGAAAAATGCAAAAATATGGAAAATTTGAAAAATTTATGTTTTTTTTTTAATTTTTTCGAATTTTATATAACTGATAGGTTATATTTATAGATTTCCGACCGCTGATTACGGAGAACTAAAAAATTTTAAGCTACGACCAGTAGTTTAGAAGCTACACCCGTTTATATGGCCACCAAAAAATGATAGAGAAGGGTCCCCCCTTTGCTTTAAAACTGAAAAATTTTGAAATTTTTTTTCACGATTTTTTGACTTTATCTTATAGATTTCAGTTCGCTGATAATGAATCAATCATTGTTAACGCGATCCGACGTGAACTTTTTAAACTACAGCGTTTTGAAAAATGCAAAAATATGGAAAATTTGAAAAATTTATGTTTTTTTTTAAATTTTTTCGAATTTTATATAACAAATATGTTATATTTATAGATTTCCGACCGCTGATTACGGAGAACTAAAAAAATTTGAGCTACGACCAGTAGTTTAGAAGCTACACCCGTTTTTATGGCCACCAAAAAATGATAGAGAAGGGTCCCCCCTTTGCTTTAAAACTGAAAAATTTTGAAATTTTTTTTCGCGATTTTTTGACTTTATTTTGTATATTTGGGTGCGCTGATAACGAATCAACCATTGTTAACGCGATCCGACGCGAACTTTTTAAACTACAGCGTTTTGAAAAATGCAAAAATATGGAAAATTTGAAAAATTTATGTTTTTTTTTAAATTTTTTCGAATTTTATATAACTGATAAGTTATATTTATAGATTTCCGACCGCTGATTACGGAGAACTAAAAAATTTTGAGCTACGACCAGTAGTTTAGAAGCTACAGCCGTTTTTATGGCCACCAAAAAATGATAGAGAAGGGTCCCCCCTTTGCTTTAAAACTGAAAAATTTTGAAATTTTTTTTCCCGATTTTTTGACTTTATCTTATAGATTTCAGTTCGCTGATAACGAATCAACCATTGTTAAAGCGACCCGACGCGTACTTATTAAACTACAGCGTTTTAAAAATTGCAGAAATTTAGAAAGTTTGAAAAATTCATATTTTTTTCTAATTTTTTTCGAATTTTATATAACTGATAGGTTACGTTTACAGATTTCGGACTGCTGATTACGGAGAACTAAAAAATTTTGAGCTACGACCAGTAGTTTAGAAGCTACACCCGTTTTTATGGCCACCAAAAAATGATAGAGAAGGGTCCCCCCTTTGCTTTAAAACTGAAAAATTTTGAAATTTTTTTTCGCGATTTTTTGACTTAATCTTATAGATTTGCGTGCGCTGATAACGAATCAACCATTGTTAACGCGATCGGACGCGTACTTTTTAAACTACAGCGTTTTGAAAATTGCAAAAATTTAGAAAAGTTGAAAAATTCATTTTTTTTTCTAATTTTTTTCGAATTTCATATAACTGATAGGTTATATTTATAGATTTTGCGCTGCTGATTACGGAGAACTAAAAAATTTTGAGCTACGACCAGTATTTTAGAAGCTACACCCGCTTTTATGGCCACCAAAAAATGATAGAGAAGGGTCCCCCCTTTGCTTTAAAACTGAAAAATTTTGAAATTTTTTTTCCCGCTTTTTTGACTTTATCTTATAGATTTCAGTTCGCTGATAATGAATCAATCATTGTTAACGCGATCCGACGTGAACTTTTTAAACTACAGAGTTTTGAAAAATGCAAAAATATGGAAAATTTGAAAAATTTATGTTTTTTTTTAAATTTTTTCGAATTTTATATAACTGATAAGTTATATTTATAGATTTCCGACCGCTGATTACGGAGAACTAAAAAATGTTGAGCTACGATCAGTAGTTTAGAAGCTACAGCCGTTTTTATGGCCACCAAAAAATGATAGAGAAGGGTCCCCCCTTTGCTTTAAAACTGAAAAATTTTGAAAATTTTTTTCGCGATTTTTTACCTTTATCTTATAGATTTGCGTGCGCTGATAACGAATCAACCATTGTTAACGCGATCGGACGCGTACTTTTTAAACTACAGCGTTTTGAAAATTGCAAAAATTTAGAAAAGTTGAAAAATTCATTTTTTTTTCTAATTTTTTTCGAATTTCGTATAACTGATAGGTTATATTTATAGATTTTGCGCTGCTGATTACGGAGAACTAAAAAATTTTGAGCTACGACCAGTAGTTTAGAAGCTACACCCGTTTATATGGCCACCAAAAAATGATAGAGAAGGGTCCCCCCTTTGCTTTAAAACTGAAAAATTTTGAAATTTTTTTTCGCGATTTTTTGACTTAATCTTATAGATTTGCGTGCGCTGATAACGAATCAACCATTGTTAACGCGATCGGACGCGTACTTTTTAAACTACAGCGTTTTGAAAATTGCAAAAATTTAGAAAAGTTGAAAAATTCATTTTTTTTTCTAATTTTTTTCGAATTTCATATAACTGATAGTTATGTTTATAGATTTTGCGCTGCTGATTACGGAGAACTAAAAAATTTTGAGCTACGACCAGTAGTTTAGAAGCTACACCCGTTTTTATGGCCACCAAAAAATGATAGAGAAGGGTCCCCCCTTTGCTTTAAAACTGAAAAATTTTGAAAATTTTTTTCGCGATTTTTTGACTTTATCTTATAGATTTGCGTGCGCTGATAACGAATCAACCATTGTTAACGCGATCGGACGCGTACTTTTTAAACTACAGCGTTTTGAAAATTGCAAAAATTTAGAAAAGTTGAAAAATTCATTTTTTTTTCTAATTTTTTTCGAATTTCATATAACTGATAGGTTATAATTATAGATTTTGCGCTGCTGATTACGGAGAACTAAAAAATTTTGAGCTACGACCAGTAGTTTAGAAGCTACACCCGTTTTTATGGCCACCAAAAAATGATAGAGAAGGGTCCCCCCTTTGCTTTAAAACTGAAAAATTTTGAAAATTTTTTTCGCGATTTTTTGACTTTATCTTATAGATTTGCGTGCGCTGATAACGAATCAACCATTGTTAACGCGATCGGACGCGTACTTTTTAAACTACAGCGTTTTGAAAATTGCAAAAATTTAGAAAAGTTGAAAAATTCATTTTTTTTTCTAATTTTTTTCGAATTTCATATAACTGATAGGTTATAATTATAGATTTTGCGCTGCTGATTACGGAGAACTAAAAAATTTTGAGCTGCGACCTGTAGTTTAGAAGCTACACCCGTTTATATGGCCACCAAAAAATGATAGAGAAGGGTCCCCCCTTTGCTTTAAAACTGAAAAATTTTGAAATTTTTTTTCGCGATTTTTTGACTTTATCTTATAGATTTTAGTTCGCTGATAACGGATCAACCTTTGTTAACGCCATCCGACGCGAACTTTTTAAACTACAGCGTTTTGAAAAATGCAAAAATATGGAAAATTTGAAAAATTTATGTTTTTTTTTTAATTTTTTCGAATTTTATATAACTGATAGGTTATATTTATAGATTTCCGACCGCTGATTACGGATAACTAAAAAATTTTGAGCTACGACCAGTAGTTTAGAAGCTACACCCGTTTTTATGGCCACCAAAAAATGATAGAGAAAGGGTCCCCCCTTTGCTTTAAAACTGAAAAATTTTGAAATTTTTTTTCCCGATTTTTTGACTTTATCTTATAGATTTTAGTTCGCTGATAATGAATCAATCATTGTTAACGCGATCCGACGTGAACTTTTTAAACTACAGCGTTTTGAAAAATGCAAAAATATGGAAAATTTGAAAAATTTATGTTTTTTTTTTAATTTTTTCAAATTTTATATAACTGATAAGTTATATTTATAGATTTCCGACCGCTGATTACGGAGAACTAAAAAATTTTGAGCTACGACCAGTAGTTTAGAAGCTACACCCGTTTTTATGGCCACCAAAAAATGATAGAGAAAGGGTCCCCCCTTTGCTTTAAAACTGAAAAATTTTGAAATTTTTTTTCCCGATTTTTTGACTTTATCTTATAGATTTGCGTGCGCTGATAACGAATCAACCATTGTTAACGCGATCGGACGCGTACTTTTTAAACTACAGCGTTTTGAAAATTGCAAAAATTTAGAAAAGTTGAAAAATTCATTTTTTTTTCTAATTTTTTTCGAATTTCATATAACTGATAGGTTATATTTATAGATTTTGCGCTGCTGATTACGGAGAACTAAAAAATTTTGAGCTACGACCAGTAGTTTAGAAGCTACAGCCGTTTTTATGGCCACCAAAAAATGATAGAGAAGGGTCCCCCCTTTGCTTTAAAACTGAAAAATTTTGAAATTTTTTTTCCCGATTTTTTGACTTTATCTTATAGATTTTAGTTCGCTGATAACGGATCAACCTTTGTTAACGCGATCCGACGCGAACTTTTTAAACTACAGCGTTTTGAAAAATGCAAAAATATGGAAAATTTGAAAAATTTATGTTTTTTTTTTAATTTTTTCGAATTTTATATAACTGATAAGTTATATTTATAGATTTCCGACCGCTGATTACGGAGAACAAAAAAATTTTGAGCTACGATCAGTAGTTTAGAAGCTACAGCCGTTTTTATGGCCACCAAAAAATGATAGAGAAGGGTCCCCCCTTTGCTTTAAAACTGAAAAATTTTGAAAATTTTTTTCGCGATTTTTTGACTTTATCTTATAGATTTGCGTGCGCTGATAACGAATCAACCATTGTTAACGCGATCGGACGCGTACTTTTTAAACTACAGCGTTTTGAAAATTGCAAAAATTTAGAAAAGTTGAAAAATTCATTTTTTTTTCTAATTTTTTTCGAATTTCATATAACTGATAGGTTATATTTATAGATTTTGCGCTGCTGATTACGGAGAACTAAAAAATTTTGAGCTACGATCAGTAGTTTAGAAGCTACAGCCGTTTTTATGGCCACCAAAAAATGATAGAGAAGGGTCCCCCCTTTGCTTTAAAACTGAAAAATTTTGAAATTTTTTTTCGCGATTTTTTGACTTTATCTTATAGATTTTAGTTCGCTGATAACGGATCAAACTTTGTTAACGCGATCCGACGTGAACTTTTTAAACTACAGCGTTTTGAAAAATGCAAAAATATGGAAAATTTGAAAAATTTATGTTTTTTTTTAAATTTTTTCGAATTTTATATAACTGATAGGTTATATTTATAGATTTCCGACCGCTGATTACGGAGAACTAAAAAATTTTGAGCTACGATCAGTAGTTTAGAAGCTACAGCCGTTTTTATGGCCACCAAAAAATGATAGAGAAGGGTCCCCCCTTTGCTTTAAAACTGAAAAATTTTGAAAATTTTTTTCGCGATTTTTTGACTTTATCTTATAGATTTTAGTTCGCTGATAACGGATCAACCTTTGTTAACGCGATCCGACGCGAACTTTTTAAACTACAGCGTTTTGAAAAATGCAAAAATATGGAAAATTTGAAAAATTTATGTTTTTTTTTTAATTTTTTCGAATTTTATATAACTGATAGGTTATATTTATAGATTTCCGACCGCTGATTACGGAGAACTAAAAAATTTTGAGCTACGACCAGTAGTTTAGAAGCTACACCCGTTTTTATGGCCACCAAAAAATGATAGAGAAGGGTCCCCCCTTTGCTTTAAAACTGAAAAATTTTGAAATTTTTTTTCCCGATTTTTTGACTTTATCTTATAGATTTTAGTTCGCTGATAATGAATCAATCATTGTTAACGCGATCCGACGTGAACTTTTTAAACTACAGCGTTTTGAAAAATGCAAAAATATGGAAAATTTGAAAAATTTATGTTTTTTTTTAAATTTTTTCGAATTTTATATAACTGATAAGTTATATTTATAGATTTCCGACCGCTGATTACGGAGAACAAAAAAATTTTGAGCTACGATCAGTAGTTTAGAAGCTACAGCCGTTTTTATGGCCACCAAAAAATGATAGAGAAGGGTCCCCCCTTTGCTTTAAAACTGAAAAATTTTGAAAATTTTTTTCGCGATTTTTTGACTTTATCTTATAGATTTGCGTGCGCTGATAACGAATCAACCATTGTTAACGCGATCGGACGCGTACTTTTTAAACTACAGCGTTTTGAAAATTGCAAAAATTTAGAAAAGTTGAAAAATTCATTTTTTTTTCTAATTTTTTTCGAATTTCATATAACTGATAGGTTATATTTATAGATTTTGCGCTGCTGATTACGGAGAACTAAAAAATTTTGAGCTACGACCAGTAGTTTAGAAGCTACACCCGTTTATATGGCCACCAAAAAATGATAGAGAAGGGTCCCCCCTTTGCTTTAAAACTGAAAAATTTTGAAATTTTTTTTCGCGATTTTTTGACTTTATCTTATAGATTTTAGTTCGCTGATAACGGATCAAACTTTGTTAACGCGATCCGACGTGAACTTTTTAAACTACAGCGTTTTGAAAAATGCAAAAATATGGAAAATTTGAAAAATTTATGTTTTTTTTTAAATTTTTTCGAATTTTATATAACTGATAGGTTATATTTATAGATTTCCGACCGCTGATTACGGAGAACTAAAAAATTTTGAGCTACGATCAGTAGTTTAGAAGCTACAGCCGTTTTTATGGCCACCAAAAAATGATAGAGAAGGGTCCCCCCTTTGCTTTAAAACTGAAAAATTTTGAAAATTTTTTTCGCGATTTTTTGACTTTATCTTATAGATTTGCGTGCGCTGATAACGAATCAACCATTGTAAACGCGATCGGACGCGTACTTTTTAAACTACAGCGTTTTGAAAATTGCAAAAATTTAGAAAACTTGAAAAATTCATTTTTTTTTCTAATTTTTTTCGAATTTCATATAACTGATAGGTTATATTTATAGATTTTGCGCTGCTGATTACGGAGAACTAAAAAATTTTGAGCTACGACCAGTAGTTTAGAAGCTACACCCGTTTATATGGCCACCAAAAAATGATAGAGAAGGGTCCCCCCTTTGCTTTAAAACTGAAAAATTTTGAAATTTTTTTTCGCGATTTTTTGACTTAATCTTATAGATTTGCGTGCGCTGATAACGAATCAACCATTGTTAACGCGATCGGACGCGTACTTTTTAAACTACAGCGTTTTGAAAATTGCAAAAGTTTAGAAAAGTTGAAAAATTCATTTTTTTTTCTAATTTTTTTCGAATTTCATATAACTGATAGGTTATATTTATAGATTTTGCGCTGCTGATTACGGAGAACTAAAAAATTTTGAGCTACGACCAGTAGTTTAGAAGCTACACCCGTTTATATGGCCACCAAAAAATGATAGAGAAGGGTCCCCCCTTTGCTTTAAAACTGAAAAATTTTGAAATTTTTTTTCGCGATTTTTTGACTTTATCTTATAGATTTTAGTTCGCTGATAACGGATCAACCTTTGTTAACGCGATCCGACGCGAACTTTTTAAACTACAGCGTTTTGAAAAATGCAAAAATATGGAAAATTTGAAAAATTTATGTTTTTTTTTTAATTTTTTCGAATTTTATATAACTGATAGGTTATATTTATAGATTTCCGACCGCTGATTACGGAGAACTAAAAAATTTTGAGCTACGACCAGTAGTTTAGAAGCTACACCCGTTTTTATGGCCACCAAAAAATGATAGAGAAGGGTCCCCCCTTTGCTTTAAAACTGAAAAATTTTGAAATTTTTTTTCCCGATTTTTTGACTTTATCTTATAGATTTCAGTTCGCTGATAATGAATCAATCATTGTTAACGCGATCCGACGTGAACTTTTTAAACTACAGCGTTTTGAAAAATGCAAAAATATGGAAAATTTGAAAAATTTATGTTTTTTTTTAAATTTTTTCGAATTTTATATAACTGATAAGTTATATTTATAGATTTCCGACCGCTGATTACGGAGAACTAAAAAATTTTGAGCTGCGATCAGTAGTTTAGAAGCTACAGCCGTTTTTATGGCCACCAAAAAATGATAGAGAAGGGTCCCCCCTTTGCTTTAAAACTGAAAAATTTTGAAATTTTTTTTCCCGATTTTTTGACTTTATCTTATAGATTTTAGTTCGCTGATAACGGATCAACCTTTGTTAACGCGATCCGCCGCGAACTTTTTAAACTACAGCGTTTTGAAAAATGCAAAAATATGGAAAATTTGAAAAATTTATGTTTTTTTTTTAATTTTTTCGAATTTTATATAACTGATAGGTTATATTTATAGATTTCCGACCGCTGATTACGGAGAACTAAAAAATTTTGAGCTACGACCAGTAGTTTAGAAGCTACACCCGTTTTTATGGCCACCAAAAAATGATAGAGAAAGGGTCCCCCCTTTGCTTTAAAACTGAAAAATTTTGAAATTTTTTTTCCCGATTTTTTGACTTTATCTTATAGATTTTAGTTCGCTGATAATGAATCAATCATTGGTAACGCGATCCGACGTGAACTTTTTAAACTACAGCGTTTTGAAAAATGCAAAAATATGGAAAATTTGAAAAATTTATGTTTTTTTTTAATTTTTTCGAATTTTATATAACTGATAGGTTATATTTATAGATTTCCGACCGCTGATTACGGAGAACTAAAAAATTTTGAGCTACGACCAGTAGTTTAGAAGCTACACCCGTTTTTATGGCCACCAAAAAATGATAGAGAAGGGTCCCCCCTTTGCTTTAAAACTGAAAAATTTTGAAATTTTTTTTCCCGATTTTTTGACTTTATCTTATAGATTTCAGTTCGCTGATAATGAATCAATCATTGTTAACGCGATCCGACGTGAACTTTTTAAACTACAGCGTTTTGAAAAATGCAAAAATATGGAAAATTTGAAAAATTTATGTTTTTTTTTTAATTTTTTCGAATTTTATATAACTGATAGGTTATATTTATAGATTTCCGACCGCTGATTACGGAGAACTAAAAAATTTTGAGCTACGACCAGTAGTTTAGAAGCTACACCAGTTTTTATGGCCACGAAAAAATGATAGAGAAGGGTCCCCCCTTTGCTTTAAAACTGAAAAATTTTGAAATTTTTTTTCCCGATTTTTTGACTTTATCTTATAGATTTTAGTTCGCTGATAATGAATCAATCATTGTTAACGCGATCCGACGTGAACTTTTTAAACTACAGCGTTTTGAAAAATGCAAAAATATGGAAAATTTGAAAAATTTATGTTTTTTTTTAAATTTTTTCGAATTTTATATAACTGATAAGTTATATTTATAGATTTCCGACCGCTGATTACGGAGAACAAAAAAATTTTGAGCTACGATCAGTAGTTTAGAAGCTACAGCCGTTTTTAAAAAAAATGATAGAGAAGGGTCCCCCCTTTGCTTTAAAACTGAAAAATTTTGAAAATTTTTTTCGCGATTTTTTGACTTTATCTTATAGATTTTAGTTCGCTGATAACGGATCAACCTTTGTTAACGCGATCCGACGCGAACTTTTTAAACTACAGCGTTTTGAAAAATGCAAAAATATGGAAAATTTGAAAAATTTATGTTTTTTTTTAAATTTTTTCGAATTTCATATAACTGATAGGTTATATTTATAGAGTTTGCGCTGCTGATTACGGAGAACTAAAAAATTTTGAGCTACGACCAGTAGTTTAGAAGCTACACCCGTTTATATGGCCACCAAAAAATGATAGAGAAGGGTCCCCCCTTTGCTTTAAAACTGAAAAATTTTGAAATTTTTTTTCGCGATTTTTTGACTTAATCTTATAGATTTTAGTTCGCTGATAACGGATCAACCTTTGTTAACGCGATCCGACGCGAACTTTTTAAACTACAGCGTTTTGAAAATTGCAAAAATTTAGAAAAGTTGAAAAATTCATTTTTTTTTCTAATTTTTTTCGAATTTCATATAACTGATAGGTTATATTTATAGAGTTTGCGCTGCTGATTACGGAGAACTAAAAAATTTTGAGCTACGACCAGTAGTTTAGAAGCTACACCCGTTTATATGGCCACCAAAAAATGATAGAGAAGGGTCCCCCCTTTGCTTTAAAACTGAAAAATTTTGAAATTTTTTTTCGCGATTTTTTGACTTTATCTTATAGATTTTAGTTCGCTGATAACGGATCAACCTTTGTTAACGCGATCCGACGCGAACTTTTTAAACTACAGCGTTTTGAAAAATGCAAAAATATGGAAAATTTGAAAAATTTATGTTTTTTTTTTAATTTTTTCGAATTTTATATAACTGATAGGTTATATTTATAGATTTCCGACCGCTGATTACGGAGAACTAAAAAATTTTGAGCTACGACCAGTAGTTTAGAAGCTACACCCGTTTTTATGGCCACCAAAAAATGATAGAGAAGGGTCCCCCCTTTGCTTTAAAACTGAAAAATTTTGAAATTTTTTTTCCCGATTTTTTGACTTTATCTTATGGATTTCAGTTCGCTGATAATGAATCAATCATTGTTAACGCGATCCGACGTGAACTTTTTAAACTACAGCGTTTTGAAAAATGCAAAAATATGGAAAATTTGAAAAATTTATGTTTTTTTTTAAATTTTTTCGAATTTTATATAACTGATAAGTTATATTTATAGATTTCCGACCGCTGATTACGAAGAACTAAAAAATTTTGAGCTACGATCAGTAGTTTAGAAGCTACAGCCGTTTTTATGGCCACCAAAAAATGATAGAGAAGGGTCCCCCCTTTGCTTTAAAACTGAAAAATTTTGAAATTTTTTTTCGCGATTTTTTGACTTAATCTTATAGATTTGCGTGCGCTGATAACGAATCAACCATTGTTATCGCGATCTGACGCGAACTTTTTAAACTACAGCGTTTTGAAAAATGCAAAATTATGGAAAATTTGAAAAACTTATGTTTTTTTTAAATTTTTTCGAATTTTATATAACTGATAGGTTATATTTATAGATTTCCGACCGCTGATTACGGAGAACTAAAAAATTTTGAGCTACGACCAGTAGTTTGGAAGCTACACCCGTTTTTATGGCCACCAAAAAATGATAGAGAAGGGTCCCCCCTTTGCTTTAAAACTGAAAAATTTTGAAATTTTTTTTCTTGATTTTTTGACTTTATCTTATAGATTTGCGTGCGCTGATAACGAATCAACCATTGTTAACGCGATCCGACGCGAACTTTTTAAACTACAGCGTTTTGAAAAATGCAAAAATATGGAAAATTTGAAAAATTCATATTTTTTTCTAATTTTTTTCGAATTTTATATAACTGATAGGTTATATTTATTTATGCTTTAAAACTGAAAAATTTTGAAATTTTTTTTCTTGATTTTTTGACTTTATTTTGTATATTTGGGTGCGCTGATAACGAATCAACCATTGTTATCGCGATCCGACGCGAACTTTTTAAACTACAGCGTTTTGAAAAATGCAAAAATATGGAAAATTTGAAAAATTTATGTTTTTTTTTTAATTTTTTCGAATTTTTTATAACTGATAGGTTATATTTATAGATTTCCGACCGCTGATTACGGAGAACTAAAAAATTTTGAGCTACGACCAGTAGTTTAGAAGCTACACCCGTTTTTATGGCCACCAAAAAATGATAGAGAAGGGTCCCCCCTTTGCTTTAAAACTGAAAAATTTTGAAATTTTTTTTCCCGATTTTTTGACTTAATCTTATAGATTTCAGTTCGCTGATAACGAATCAACCATTGTTAACGCGATCCGACGCGAACTTTTTAAACTACAGCGTTTTGAAAAATGCAAAAATATGGAAAATTTGAAAAATTTATGTTTTTTTTTTAATTTTTTCGAATTTTTTATAACTGATAGGTTATATTTATAGATTTCCGACCGCTGATTACGGAGAACTAAAAAATTTTGAGCTACGACCAGTAGTTTAGAAGCTACACCCGTTTTTATGGCCACCAAAAAATGATAGAGAAGGGTCCCCCCTTTGCTTTAAAACTGAAAAATTTTGAAATTTTTTTTCCCGATTTTTTGACTTTATCTTATAGATTTCAGTTCGCTGATAATGAATCAATCATTGTTAACGCGATCCGACGTGAACTTTTTAAACTACAGCGTTTTGAAAAATGCAAAAATATGGAAAATTTGAAAAATTTATGTTTTTTTTTAAATTTTTTCGAATTTTATATAACTGATAAGTTATATTTATAGATTTCCGACCGCTGATTACGGAGAACTAAAAAATTTTGAGCTACGACCAGTAGTTTAGAAGCTACACCCGTTTTTATGGCCACCAAAAAATGATAGAGAAGGGTCCCCCCTTTGCTTTAAAACTGAAAAATTTTGAAATTTTTTTTCGCGATTTTTTGACTTTATCTTATAGATTTCAGTTCGCTGATAACGAATCAACCATTGTTAAAGCGACCCGACGCGTACTTATTAAACTACAGCGTTTTAAAAATTGCAGAAATTTAGAAAGTTTGAAAAATTCATATTTTTTTCTAATTTTTTTCGAATTTTATATAACTGATAGGTTACGTTTACAGATTTCGGACTGCTGATTACGGAGAACTAAAAAATTTTGAGCTACGACCAGTAGTTTAGAAGCTACAGCCGTTTTTATGGCCACCAAAAAATGATAGAGAAGGGTCCCCCCTTTGCTTTAAAACTGAAAAATTTTGAAATTTTTTTTCCCGATTTTTTGACTTAATCTTATAGATTTCAGTTCGCTGATAACGAATCAACCATTGTTAACGCGATCCGACGCGAACTTTTTAAACTACAGCGTTTTGAAAAATGCAAAAATATGGAAAATTTGAAAAATTTATGTTTTTTTTTTAATTTTTTCGAATTTTTTATAACTGATAGGTTATATTTATAGATTTCCGACCGCTGATTACGGAGAACTAAAAAATTTTGAGCTACGACCAGTAGTTTAGAAGCTACACCCGTTTTTATGGCCACCAAAAAATGATAGAGAAGGGTCCCCCCCTTTGCTTTAAAACTGAAAAATTTTGAAATTTCTTTTCCCGATTTTTTGACTTTATCTTATAGATTTCAGTTCGCTGATAATGAATCAATCATTGTTAACGCGATCCGAC
Source organism: Stenus bimaculatus (assembly GCA_963971135.1). Classification (NCBI taxonomy): domain Eukaryota; kingdom Metazoa; phylum Arthropoda; class Insecta; order Coleoptera; family Staphylinidae; genus Stenus; species Stenus bimaculatus. The sequence continues at coordinate 24,219,069 of OZ020180.1, forward strand.
GTGAACTTTTTAAACTACAGCGTTTTGAAAAATGCAAAAATATGGAAAATTTGAAAAATTTATGTTTTTTTTTAAATTTTTTCGAATTTTATATAACTGATAAGTTATATTTATAGATTTCCGACCGCTGATTACGGAGAACTAAAAAATTTTGAGCTACGACCAGTAGTTTAGAAGCTACACCCGTTTTTATGGCCACCAAAAAATGATAGAGAAGGGTCCCCCCTTTGCTTTAAAACTGAAAAATTTTGAAATTTTTTTTCGCGATTTTTTGACTTTATCTTATAGATTTCAGTTCGCTGATAACGAATCAACCATTGTTAAAGCGACCCGACGCGTACTTATTAAACTACAGCGTTTTAAAAATTGCAGAAATTTAGAAAGTTTGAAAAATTCATATTTTTTTCTAATATTTTTCGAATTTTATATAACTGATAGGTTATATTTATAGATTTCCGACCGCTGATTACGGAGAACTAAAAAATTTTGTGCTACGACCAGTAGTTTAGAAGCTACAGCCGTTTTTATGGCCACCAAAAAATGATAGAGAAGGGTCCCCCCTTTGCTTTAAAACTGAAAAATTTTGAAATTTTTTTTCCCGATTTTTTGACTTAATCTTATAGATTTCAGTTCGCTGATAACGAATCAACCATTGTTAACGCGATCCGACGCGAACTTTTTAAACTACAGCGTTTTGAAAAATGCAAAAATATGGAAAATTTGAAAAATTCATATTTTTTTCTAATTTTTTTCGAATTTTATATAACTGATAGGTTATATTTATTTATGCTTTAAAACTGAAAAATTTTGAAATTTTTTTTCTTGATTTTTTGACTTTATTTTGTATATTTGGGTGCGCTGATAACGAATCAACCATTGTTATCGCGATCCGACGCGAACTTTTTAAACTACAGCGTTTTGAACAATGCAAAAATATGGAAAATTTGAAAAATTTATGTTTTTTTTTAAATTTTTTCGAATTTTATATAACTGATAGGTTATATTTATAGATTTTGCGCTGCTGATTACGGAGAACTAAAAAATTTTGAGCTACGACCAGTAGTTTAGAAGCTACACCCGTTTATATGGCCACCAAAAAATGATAGAGAAGGGTCCCCCCTTTGCTTTAAAACTGAAAAATTTTGAAATTTTTTTTCCCGATTTTTTGACTTTATCTTATAGATTTCAGTTCGCTGATAATGAATCAATCATTGTTAACGCGATCCGACGTGAACTTTTTAAACTACAGCGTTTTGAAAAATGCAAAAATATGGAAAATTTGAAAAATTTATGTTTTTTTTTTAAATTTTTTCGAATTTTATATAACTGATAAGTTATATTTATAGATTTCCGACCGCTGATTACGGAGAACTAAAAAATTTTGAGCTATGACCAGTAGTTTAGAAGCTACAGCCGTTTATATGGCCACCAAAAAATGATAGAGAAGGGTCCCCCCTTTGCTTTAAAACTGAAAAATTTTGAAATTTTTTTTCGCGATTTTTTGACTCAATCTTATAGATTTGCGTGCGCTGATAACGAATCAACCATTGTTAACGCGATCGGACGCGTACTTTTTAAACTACAGCGTTTTGAAAATTGCAAAAATTTAGAAAAGTTGAAAAATTCATTTTTTTTTCTAATTTTTCTCGAATTTCATATAACTGATAGGTTATATTTATAGATTTTGCGCTGCTGATTACGGAGAACTAAAAAATTTTGAGCTACGACCAGTAGTTTAGAAGCTACACCCGTTTATATGGCCACCAAAAAATGATAGAGAAGGGTCCCCCCTTTGCTTTAAAACTGAAAAATTTTGAAATTTTTTTTCGCGATTTTTTGACTTAATCTTATAGATTTGCGTGCGCTGATAACGAATCAACCATTGTTAACGCGATCGGACGCGTACTTTTTAAACTACAGCGTTTTGAAAATTGCAAAAATTTAGAAAAGTTGAAAAATTCATTTTTTTTTCTAATTTTTCTCGAATTTCATATAACTGATATGTTATATTTATAGATTTTGCGCTGCTGATTACGGAGAACTAAAAAATTTTGAGCTACGACCAGTAGTTTAGAAGCTACACCCGTTTTTATGGCCACCAAAAAATGATAGAGAAGGGTCCCCCCTTTGCTTTAAAACTGAAAAATTTTGAAATTTTTTTTCGCGATTTTTTGACTTAATCTTATAGATTTGCGTGCGCTGATAACGAATCAACCATTGTTAACGCGATCGGACGCGTACTTTTTAAACTACAGCGTTTTGAAAATTGCAAAAATTTAGAAAAGTTGAAAAATTCATTTTTTTTTCTAATTTTTCTCGAATTTCATATAACTGATAGGTTATATTTATAGATTTTGCGCTGCTGATTACGGAGAACTAAAAAATTTTGAGCTACGACCAGTAGTTTAGAAGCTACACCCGTTTATATGGCCACCAAAAAATGATAGAGAAGGGTCCCCCCTTTGCTTTAAAACTGAAAAATTTTGAAAATTTTTTTCGCGATTTTTTGACTTTATCTTATAGATTTGCGTGCGCTGATAACGAATCAACCATTGTTAACGCGATCGGACGCGTACTTTTTAAACTACAGCGTTTTGAAAAATGCAAAAATATGGAAAATTTGAAAAATTTATGTTTTTTTTTAATTTTTTCGAATTTTATATAACTGATAGGTTATATTTATAGATTTCCGACCGCTGATTACGGAGAACTAAAAAATTTTGAGCTACGATCAGTAGTTTAGAAGCTACAGCCGTTTTTATGGCCACCAAAAAATGATAGAGAAGGGTCCCCCCTTTGCTTTAAAACTGAAAAATTTTGAAAATTTTTTTCGCGATTTTTTGACTTTATCTTATAGATTTGCGTGCGCTGATAACGAATCAACCATTGTTAACGCGATCGCACGCGTACTTTTTAAACTAAAGCGTTTTGAAAATTGCAAAAATTTAGAAAACTTGAAAAATTCATTTTTTTTCTAATTTTTTTCGAATTTCATATAACTGATAGGTTATATTTATAGATTTTGCGCTGCTGGTTACGGAGAACTAAAAAATTTTGAGCTACGACCAGTAGTTTAGAAGCTACACCCGTTTATATGGCCACCAAAAAATGATAGAGAAGGGTCCCCCCTTTGCTTTAAAACTGAAAAATTTTGAAATTTTTTTTCCCGATTTTTTGACTTTATCTTATAGATTTCAGTTCGCTGATAATGAATCAATCATTGTTAACGCGATCCGACGTGAACTTTTTAAACTACAGCGTTTTGAAAAATGCAAAAATATGGAAAATTTGAAAAATTTATGTTTTTTTTTAAATTTTTTCGAATTTTATATAACTGATAAGTTATATTTATAGATTTCCGACCGCTGATTACGGAGAACTAAAAAATTTTGAGCTATGACCAGTAGTTTAGAAGCTACAGCCGTTTATATGGCCACCAAAAAATGATAGAGAAGGGTCCCCCCTTTGCTTTAAAACTGAAAAATTTTGAAATTTTTTTTCGCGATTTTTTGACTCAATCTTATAGATTTGCGTGCGCTGATAACGAATCAACCATTGTTAACGCGATCGGACGCGTACTTTTTAAACTACAGCGTTTTGAAAATTGCAAAAATTTAGAAAAGTTGAAAAATTCATTTTTTTTTCTAATTTTTCTCGAATTTCATATAACTGATAGGTTATATTTATAGATTTTGCGCTGCTGATTACGGAGAACTAAAAAATTTTGAGCTACGACCAGTAGTTTAGAAGCTACACCCGTTTATATGGCCACCAAAAAATGATAGAGAAGGGTCCCCCCTTTGCTTTAAAACTGAAAAATTTTGAAATTTTTTTTCGCGATTTTTTGACTTAATCTTATAGATTTGCGTGCGCTGATAACGAATCAACCATTGTTAACGCGATCGGACGCGTACTTTTTAAACTACAGCGTTTTGAAAATTGCAAAAATTTAGAAAAGTTGAAAAATTCATTTTTTTTTCTAATTTTTCTCGAATTTCATATAACTGATATGTTATATTTATAGATTTTGCGCTGCTGATTACGGAGAACTAAAAAATTTTGAGCTACGATCAGTAGTTTAGAAGCTACAGCCGTTTTTATGGCCACCAAAAAATGATAGAGAAGGGTCCCCCCTTTGCTTTAAAACTGAAAAATTTTGAAAAATTTTTTCGCGATTTTTTGACTTTATCTTATAGATTTGCGTGCGCTGATAACGAATCAACCATTGTTAACGCGATCGGACGCGTACTTTTTAAACTACAGCGTTTTGAAAATTGCAAAAATTTAGAAAAGTTGAAAAATTCATTTTTTTTTCTAATTTTTTTCGAATTTCATATAACTGATAGGTTATATTTATAGATTTTGCGCTGCTGATTACGGAGAACTAAAAAATTTTGAGCTACGACCAGTAGTTTAGAAGCTACACCCGTTTATATGGCCACCAAAAAATGATAGAGAAGGGTCCCCCCTTTGCTTTAAAACTGAAAAATTTTGAAATTTTTTTTCGCGATTTTTTGACTTAATCTTATAGATTTGCGTGCGCTGATAACGAATCAACCATTGTTAACGCGATCGGACTCGTACTTTTTAAACTACAGCGTTTTGAAAATTGCAAAAATTTAGAAAAGTTGAAAAATTCATTTTTTTTTCTAATTTTTTTCGAATTTCATATAACTGATAGGTTATATTTATAGATTTTGCGCTGCTGATTACGGAGAACTAAAAAATTTTGAGCTACGACCAGTAGTTTAGAAGCTACACCCGTTTATATGGCCACCAAAAAATGATAGAGAAGGGTCCCCCCTTTGCTTTAAAACTGAAAAATTTTGAAATTTTTTTTCGCGATTTTTTGACTTTATCTTATAGATTTTAGTTCGCTGATAACGGATCAACCTTTGTTAACGCGATCCGACGCGAACTTTTTAAACTACAGCGTTTTGAAAAATGCAAAAATATCTAAAATTTGAAAAATTTATGTTTTTTTTTTAATTTTTTCGAATTTTATATAACTGATAGGTTATATTTATAGATTTCCGACCGCTGATTACGGAGAACTAAAAAATTTTGAGCTACGACCAGTAGTTTAGAAGCTACACCCGTTTTTATGGCCACCAAAAAATGATAGAGAAGGGTCCCCCCTTTGCTTTAAAACTGAAAAATTTTGAAATTTTTTTTCCCGATTTTTTGACTTTATCTTATAGATTTCAGTTCGCTGATAATGAATCAATCATTGTTTACGCGATCCGACGTGAACTTTTTAAACTACAGCGTTTTGAAAAATGCAAAAATATGGAAAATTTGAAAAATTTATGTTTTTTTTTAAATTTTTTCGAATTTTATATAACTAATAGGTTATATTTATAGATTTCCGACCGCTGATTACGGAGAACTAAAAAATTTTGAGCTACGACCAGTAGTTTAGAAGCTACACCCGTTTATATGGCCACCAAAAAATGATAGAGAAGGGTCCCCCCTTTGCTTTAAAACTGAAAAATTTTGAAATTTTTTTTCTTGATTTTTTGACTTTATCTTATAGATTTGCGTGCGCTGATAACGAATCAACCATTGTTATCGCGATCCGACGCGAACTTTTTAAACTACAGCGTTTTGAAAAATGCAAAAATATGGAAAATTTGAAAAATTTATGTTTTTTTTAAATTTTTTCGAACTTTATATAACTGATGGGTTATATTTATAGATTTCCGACCGCTGATTACGGAGAACTAAAAAATTTTGTGCTACGACCAGTAGTTTAGAAGCTACAGCCGTTTTTATGGCCACCAAAAAATGATAGAGAAGGGTCCCCCCTTTGCTTTAAAACTGAAAAATTTTGAAATTTTTTTTCCCGATTTTTTGACTTAATCTTATAGATTTCAGTTCGCTGATAACGAATCAACCATTGTTAACGCGATCCGACGCGAACTTTTTAAACTACAGCGTTTTGAAAAATGCAAAAATATGGAAAATTTGAAAAATTCATATTTTTTTCTAATTTTTTCGAATTTTATATAACTGATAGGTTACATTTACAGATTTGGGACTGCTGATTACGGAGAACTAAAAAATTTTGAGCTACGACCAGTAGTTTAGAAGCTACACCCGTTTATATGGCCACCAAAAAATGATAGAGAAGGGTCCCCCCTTGGCTTTAAAACTGAAAAATTTTGAAATTTTTTTTCTTGATTTTTTGACTTTATTTTGTATATTTGGGTGCGCTGATAACGAATCAACCATTGTTAACGCGATCGGACGCGTACTTTTTAAACTACAGCGTTTTGAAAATTGCAGAAATTTAGAAAAGTTGAAAAATTCATATTTTTTTCTAAATTTTTTCGAATTTTATATAACTGATAGATTATATTTATAGATTTCCGAACACTGATTACGGAGAACTAAAAAATTTTGAGCTACGACCAGTAGTTTAGAAGCTACACCCGTTTATATGGCCACCAAAAAATGATAGAGAAGGGTCCCCCCTTTGCTTTAAAACTGAAAAATTTTGAAATTTTTTTTCCCGATTTTTTGACTTAATCTTATAGATTTCAGTTCGCTGATAACGAATCAACCATTGTTAACGCGATCCGACACGAACTTTTTAAACTACAGCGTTTTGAAAAATGCAAAAATATGGAAAATTTGAAAAATTTATGTTTTTTTTTAAATTTTTTCGAATTTTATATAACTGATAGGTTATATTTATAGATTTCCGACCGCTGATTACGGAGAACTAAAAAATTTTGAGCTACGACCAGTAGTTTAGAAGCTACACCCGTTTATATGGCCACCAAAAAATGATAGAGAAGGGTCCCCCCTTTGCTTTAAAACTGAAAAATTTTGAAATTTTTTTTCACGATTTTTTGACTTTATCTTATAGATTTCAGTTCGCTGATAATGAATCAATCATTGTTAACGCGATCCGACGTGAACTTTTTAAACTACAGCGTTTTGAAAAATGCAAAAATATGGAAAATTTGAAAAATTTATGTTTTTTTTAAATTTTTTCGAATTTTATATAACTAATAGGTTATATTTATAGATTTCCGACCGCTGATTACGGAGAACTAAAAAATTTTGAGCTACGACTAGTAGTTTAGAAGCTACACCCGTTTTTATGGCCACCAAAAAATGATAGAGAAGGGTCCCCCCTTTGCTTTAAAACTGAAAAATTTTGAAATTTTTTTTCGCGATTTTTTGACTTTATCTTATAGATTTCAGTTCGCTGATAATGAATCAATCATTGTTAACGCGATCCGACGTGAACTTTTTAAACTACAGCGTTTTGAAAAATGCAGAAATATGGAAAATTTGAAAAATTTATGTTTTTTTTTTAATTTTTTCGAATTTTATATAACTGATAGGTTATATTTATAGATTGCCGACCGCTGATTACGGAGAACTAAAAAATTTTGAGCTACGACCAGTAGTTTAGAAGCTACACCCGTTTTTATGGCCACCAAAAAATGATAGAGAAGGGTCCCCCCTTTGCTTTAAAACTGAAAAATTTTGAAATTTTTTTTCCCGATTTTTTGACTTTATCTTATAGATTTCAGTTCGCTGATAATGAATCAATCATTGTTAACGCGATCCGACGTGAACTTTTTAAACTACAGCGTTTTGAAAAATGCAAAAATATGGAAAATTTGAAAAATTTATGTTTTTTTTTAAATTTTTTCGAATTTTATATAACTGATAAGTTATATTTATAGATTTCCGACCGCTGATTACGGAGAACAAAAAAATTTTGAGCTACGATCAGTAGTTTAGAAGCTACAGCCGTTTTTATGGCCACCAAAAAATGATAGAGAAGGGTCCCCCCTTTGCTTTAAAACTGAAAAATTTTGAAAATTTTTTTCGCGATTTTTTGACTTTATCTTATAGATTTGCGTGCGCTGATAACGAATAAACCATTGTTAACGCGATCGGACGCGTACTTTTTAAACTACAGCGTTTTGAAAATTGCAAAAATTTAGAAAAGTTGAAAAATTCATTTTTTTTTCTAATTTTTTTCGAATTTTATATAACTGATAAGTTATGTTTATAGATTTCCGACCGCTGATTACGGAGAACTAAAAAATTTTGAGCTACGACCAGTAGTTTAGAAGCTACAGCCGTTTTTATGGCCACCAAAAAATGATAGAGAAGGGGGGCCTTTGCTTTAAAACTGAAAAATTTTGAAATTTTTTTTCGCGATTTTTTGTCTTTATCTTATAGATTTCAGTTCGCTGATAACGAATCAACCATTGTTAACGCGATCCGACGCGAACTTTTTAAACTACAGCGTTTTGAAAAATGCAAAAATATGGAAAATTTGAAAAATTCATATTTTTTTCTAATTTTTTTCGAATTTTATATAACTGATAGGTTACATTTACAGATTTGGGACTGCTGATTACGGAGAACTAAAAAATTTTGAGCTACGACCAGTAGTTTAGAAGCTACACCCGTTTTTATGGCCACCAAAAAATGATAGAGAAGGGTCCCCCCTTTGCTTTAAAACTGAAAAATTTTGAAATTTTTTTTCGCGATTTTTTGACTTTATCTTATAGATTTTAGTTCGCTGATAACGGATCAACCTTTGTTAACGCGATCCGACGCGAACTTTTTAAACTACAGCGTTTTGAAAAATGCAAAAATATGGAAAATTTGAAAAATTTATGTTTTTTTTTTAATTTTTTCGAATTTTATATAACTGATAGGTTATATTTATAGATTTCCGACCGCTGATTACGGAGAACTAAAAAATTTTGAGCTACGACCAGTAGTTTAGAAGCTACAGCCGTTTTTATGGCCACCAAAAAATGATAGAGAAGGGTCCCCCCTTTGCTTTAAAACTGAAAAATTTTGAAATTTTTTTTCCCGATTTTTTGACTTAATCTTATAGATTTCAGTTCGCTGATAACGAATCAACCATTGTTAACGCGATCCGACGCGAACTTTTTAAACTACAGCGTTTTGAAAAATGCAAAAATATGGAAAATTTGAAAAATTCATATTTTTTTCTAATTTTTTCGAATTTTATATAACTGATAGGTTACATTTACAGATTTGGGACTGCTGATTACGGAGAACTAAAAAATTTTGAGCTACGACCAGTAGTTTAGAAGCTACACCCGTTTATATGGCCACCAAAAAATGATAGAGAAGGGTCCCCCCTTGGCTTTAAAACTGAAAAATTTTGAAATTTTTTTTCTTGATTTTTTGACTTTATTTTGTATATTTGGGTGCGCTGATAACGAATCAACCATTGTTAACGCGATCGGACGCGTACTTTTTAAACTACAGCGTTTTGAAAATTGCAGAAATTTAGAAAAGTTGAAAAATTCATATTTTTTTCTAAATTTTTTCGAATTTTATATAACTGATAGATTATATTTATAGATTTCCGAACACTGATTACGGAGAACTAAAAAATTTTGAGCTACGACCAGTAGTTTAGAAGCTACACCCGTTTATATGGCCACCAAAAAATGATAGAGAAGGGTCCCCCCTTTGCTTTAAAACTGAAAAATTTTGAAATTTTTTTTCCCGATTTTTTGACTTAATCTTATAGATTTCAGTTCGCTGATAACGAATCAACCATTGTTAACGCGATCCGACACGAACTTTTTAAACTACAGCGTTTTGAAAAATGCAAAAATATGGAAAATTTGAAAAATTTATGTTTTTTTTTAAATTTTTTCGAATTTTATATAACTGATAGGTTATATTTATAGATTTCCGACCGCTGATTACGGAGAACTAAAAAATTTTGAGCTACGACCAGTAGTTTAGAAGCTACACCCGTTTATATGGCCACCAAAAAATGATAGAGAAGGGTCCCCCCTTTGCTTTAAAACTGAAAAATTTTGAAATTTTTTTTCACGATTTTTTGACTTTATCTTATAGATTTCAGTTCGCTGATAATGAATCAATCATTGTTAACGCGATCCGACGTGAACTTTTTAAACTACAGCGTTTTGAAAAATGCAAAAATATGGAAAATTTGAAAAATTTATGTTTTTTTTAAATTTTTTCGAATTTTATATAACTAATAGGTTATATTTATAGATTTCCGACCGCTGATTACGGAGAACTAAAAAATTTTGAGCTACGACTAGTAGTTTAGAAGCTACACCCGTTTTTATGGCCACCAAAAAATGATAGAGAAGGGTCCCCCCTTTGCTTTAAAACTGAAAAATTTTGAAATTTTTTTTCGCGATTTTTTGACTTTATCTTATAGATTTCAGTTCGCTGATAATGAATCAATCATTGTTAACGCGATCCGACGTGAACTTTTTAAACTACAGCGTTTTGAAAAATGCAGAAATATGGAAAATTTGAAAAATTTATGTTTTTTTTTTAATTTTTTCGAATTTTATATAACTGATAGGTTATATTTATAGATTGCCGACCGCTGATTACGGAGAACTAAAAAATTTTGAGCTACGACCAGTAGTTTAGAAGCTACACCCGTTTTTATGGCCACCAAAAAATGATAGAGAAGGGTCCCCCCTTTGCTTTAAAACTGAAAAATTTTGAAATTTTTTTTCCCGATTTTTTGACTTTATCTTATAGATTTCAGTTCGCTGATAATGAATCAATCATTGTTAACGCGATCCGACGTGAACTTTTTAAACTACAGCGTTTTGAAAAATGCAAAAATATGGAAAATTTGAAAAATTTATGTTTTTTTTTAAATTTTTTCGAATTTTATATAACTGATAAGTTATATTTATAGATTTCCGACCGCTGATTACGGAGAACAAAAAAATTTTGAGCTACGATCAGTAGTTTAGAAGCTACAGCCGTTTTTATGGCCACCAAAAAATGATAGAGAAGGGTCCCCCCTTTGCTTTAAAACTGAAAAATTTTGAAAATTTTTTTCGCGATTTTTTGACTTTATCTTATAGATTTGCGTGCGCTGATAACGAATAAACCATTGTTAACGCGATCGGACGCGTACTTTTTAAACTACAGCGTTTTGAAAATTGCAAAAATTTAGAAAAGTTGAAAAATTCATTTTTTTTTCTAATTTTTTTCGAATTTTATATAACTGATAAGTTATGTTTATAGATTTCCGACCGCTGATTACGGAGAACTAAAAAATTTTGAGCTACGACCAGTAGTTTAGAAGCTACAGCCGTTTTTATGGCCACCAAAAAATGATAGAGAAGGGGGGCCTTTGCTTTAAAACTGAAAAATTTTGAAATTTTTTTTCGCGATTTTTTGTCTTTATCTTATAGATTTCAGTTCGCTGATAACGAATCAACCATTGTTAACGCGATCCGACGCGAACTTTTTAAACTACAGCGTTTTGAAAAATGCAAAAATATGGAAAATTTGAAAAATTCATATTTTTTTCTAATTTTTTTCGAATTTTATATAACTGATAGGTTACATTTACAGATTTGGGACTGCTGATTACGGAGAACTAAAAAATTTTGAGCTACGACCAGTAGTTTAGAAGCTACACCCGTTTTTATGGCCACCAAAAAATGATAGAGAAGGGTCCCCCCTTTGCTTTAAAACTGAAAAATTTTGAAATTTTTTTTCGCGATTTTTTGACTTTATCTTATAGATTTTAGTTCGCTGATAACGGATCAACCTTTGTTAACGCGATCCGACGCGAACTTTTTAAACTACAGCGTTTTGAAAAATGCAAAAATATGGAAAATTTGAAAAATTTATGTTTTTTTTTTAATTTTTTCGAATTTTATATAACTGATAGGTTATATTTATAGATTTCCGACCGCTGATTACGGAGAACTAAAAAATTTTGAGCTACGACCAGTAGTTAAGAAGCTACACCCGTTTATATGGCCACCAAAAAATTACAGAGAAGGGTCCCCCCTTTGCTTTAAAACTGAAAAATTTTGAAATTTTTTTTCTTGATTTTTTGACTTTATTTTGTATATTTGGGTGCGCTGATAACGAATCAACCATTGTTATCGCGATCCGACGTGAACTTTTTAAACTACAGCGTTTTGAAAAATGCAAAAATATGGAAAATTTGAAAAATTTATGTTTTTTTTTAAATTTTTTCGAATTTTATATAACTGATAAGTTATATTTATAGATTTCCGACCGCTGATTACGGAGAACTAAAAAATTTTGAGCTACGATCAGTAGTTTAGAAGCTACAGCCGTTTTTATGGCCACCAAAAAATGATAGAGAAGGGTCCCCCCTTTGCTTTAAAACTGAAAAATTTTGAAATTTTTTTTCGCGATTTTTTGACTTTATCTTATAGATTTTAGTTCGCTGATAACGGATCAACCTTTGTTAACGCGATCCGACGCGAACTTTTTAAACTACAGCGTTTTGAAAAATGCAAAAATATGGAAAATTTGAAAAATTTATTTTTTTTTTAATTTTTTCAAATTTTATATAACTGATAGGTTATATTTATAGATTTCCGACCGCTGATTACGGAGAACTAAAAAATTTTGAGCTACGACCAGTAGTTTAGAAGCTACACCCGTTTTTATGGCCACCAAAAAATGATAGAGAAGGGTCCCCCCTTTGCTTTAAAACTGAAAAATTTTGAAATTTTTTTTCCCGATTTTTTGACTTTATCTTATAGATTTCAGTTCGCTGATAATTAATCAATCATTGTTAACGCGATCCGACGTGAACTTTTTAAACTACAGCGTTTTGAAAAATGCAAAAATATGGAAAATTTGAAAAATTTATGTTTTTTTTTAAATTTTTTCGAATTTTATATAACTGATAAGTTATATTTATAGATTTCCGACCGCTGATTACGGAGAACTAAAAAATTTTGAGCTACGATCAGTAGTTTAGAAGCTACAGCCGTTTTTATGGCCACCAAAAAATGATAGAGAAGGGTCCCCCCTTTGCTTTAAAACTGAAAAATTTTGAAAATTTTTTTCGCGATTTCTTGACTTTATCTTATAGATTTCAGTTCGCTGATAATGAATCAATCATTGTTAACGCGATCCGACGTGAACTTTTTAAACTACAGCGTTTTGAAAAATGCAAAAATATGGAAAATTTGAAAAATTTATGTTTTTTTTTAAATTTTTTCGAATTTCATATAACTGATAAGTTATATTTATAGATTTCCGACCGCTGATTACGGAGAACTAAAAAATTTTGAGCTACGATCAGTAGTTTAGAAGCTACAGCCGTTTTTATGGCCACCAAAAAATGATAGAGAAGGGTCCCCCCTTTGCTTTAAAACTGAAAAATTTTGAAAATTTTTTTCGCGATTTTTTGACTTTATCTTATAGATTTGCGTGCGCTGATAACGAATAAACCATTGTTAACGCGATCGGACGCGTACTTTTTAAACTACAGCGTTTTGAAAATTGCAAAAATTTAGAAAAGTTGAAAAATTCATTTTTTTTTCTAATTTTTTTCGAATTTTATATAACTGATAAGTTATGTTTATAGATTTCCGACCGCTGATTACGGAGAACTAAAAAATTTTGAGCTACGACCAGTAGTTTAGAAGCTACAGCCGTTTTTATGGCCACCAAAAAATGATAGAGAAGGGGGGCCTTTGCTTTAAAACTGAAAAATTTTGAAATTTTTTTTCGCGATTTTTTGTCTTTATCTTATAGATTTCAGTTCGCTGATAACGAATCAACCATTGTTAACGCGATCCGACGCGAACTTTTTAAACTACAGCGTTTTGAAAAATGCAAAAATATGGAAAATTTGAAAAATTCATATTTTTTTCTAATTTTTTTCGAATTTTATATAACTGATAGGTTACATTTACAGATTTGGGACTGCTGATTACGGAGAACTAAAAAATTTTGAGCTACGACCAGTAGTTTAGAAGCTACACCCGTTTTTATGGCCACCAAAAAATGATAGAGAAGGGTCCCCCCTTTGCTTTAAAACTGAAAAATTTTGAAATTTTTTTTCGCGATTTTTTGACTTTATCTTATAGATTTTAGTTCGCTGATAACGGATCAACCTTTGTTAACGCGATCCGACGCGAACTTTTTAAACTACAGCGTTTTGAAAAATGCAAAAATATGGAAAATTTGAAAAATTTATGTTTTTTTTTTAATTTTTTCGAATTTTATATAACTGATAGGTTATATTTATAGATTTCCGACCGCTGATTACGGAGAACTAAAAAATTTTGAGCTACGACCAGTAGTTAAGAAGCTACACCCGTTTATATGGCCACCAAAAAATTACAGAGAAGGGTCCCCCCTTTGCTTTAAAACTGAAAAATTTTGAAATTTTTTTTCTTGATTTTTTGACTTTATTTTGTATATTTGGGTGCGCTGATAACGAATCAACCATTGTTATCGCGATCCGACGTGAACTTTTTAAACTACAGCGTTTTGAAAAATGCAAAAATATGGAAAATTTGAAAAATTTATGTTTTTTTTTAAATTTTTTCGAATTTTATATAACTGATAAGTTATATTTATAGATTTCCGACCGCTGATTACGGAGAACTAAAAAATTTTGAGCTACGATCAGTAGTTTAGAAGCTACAGCCGTTTTTATGGCCACCAAAAAATGATAGAGAAGGGTCCCCCCTTTGCTTTAAAACTGAAAAATTTTGAAAATTTTTTTCGCGATTTTTTGACTTTATCTTATAGATTTGCGTGCGCTGATAACGAATCAACCATTGTTAACGCGATCGGACGCGTACTTTTTAAACTACAGCGTTTTGAAAAATGCAAAAATATGGAAAATTTGAAAAATTTATGTTTTTTTTTAAATTTTTTCGAATTTTATATAACTGATAGGTTATATTTATAGATTTTGCGCTGCTGATTACGGAGAACTAAAAAATTTTGAGCTACGACCAGTAGTTTAGAAGCTACAGCCGTTTTTATGGCCACCAAAAAATGATAGAGAAGGGTCCCCCCTTTGCTTTAAAACTGAAAAATTTTGAAAATTTTTTTCGCGATTTTTTGACTTTATCTTATAGATTTGCGTGCGCTGATAACGTATCAACCATTGTTAACGCGATCGGACGCGTACTTTTTAAACTACAGCGTTTTGAAAATTGCAAAAATTTAGAAAAGTTGAAAAATTCATTTTTTTTTCTAATTTTTTTCGAATTTCATATAACTGATAGGTTATATTTATAGATTTTGCGCTGCTGATTACGGAGAACTAAAAAATTTTGAGCTACGACCAGTAGTTTAGAAGCTACACCCGTTTATATGGCCACCAAAAAATGATAGAGAAGGGTCCCCCCTTTGCTTTAAAACTGAAAAATTTTGAAATTTTTTTTCGCGATTTTTTGACTTAATCTTATAGATTTGCGTGCGCTGATAGCGAATCAACCATTGTTAACGCGATCGGACTCGTACTTTTTAAACTACAGCGTTTTGAAAATTGCAAAAATTTAGAAAAGTTGAAAAATTCATTTTTTTTTCTAATTTTTTTCGAATTTCATATAACTGATAGGTTATATTTATAGATTTTGCGCTGCTGATTACGGAGAACTAAAAAATTTTGAGCTACGACCAGTAGTTTAGAAGCTACACCCGTTTATATGGCCACCAAAAAATGATAGAGAAGGGTCCCCCCTTTGCTTTAAAACTGAAAAATTTTGAAAATTTTTTTCGCGATTTTTTGACTTTATCTTATAGATTTGCGTGCGCTGATAACGAATCAACCATTGTTAACGCGATCGGACGCGTACTTTTTAAACTACAGCGTTTTGAAAATTGCAAAAATTTAGAAAAGTTGAAAAATTCATTTTTTTTTCTAATTTTTTTCGAATTTCATATAACTGATAGGTTATATTTATAGATTTTGCGCTGCTGATTACGGAGAACTAAAAAATTTTGAGCTACGACCAGTAGTTTAGAAGCTACACCCGTTTATATGGCCACCAAAAAATGATAGAGAAGGGTCCCCCCTTTGCTTTAAAACTGAAAAATTTTGAAATTTTTTTTCGCGATTTTTTGACTTTATCTTATAGATTTTAGTTCGCTGATAACGGATCAACCTTTGTTAACGCGATCCGACGCGAACTTTTTAAACTACAGCGTTTTGAAAAATGCAAAAATATGGAAAATTTGAAAAATTTATGTTTTTTTTTTAATTTTTTCGAATTTTATATAACTGATAGGTTATATTTATAGATTTCCGACCGCTGATTACGGAGAACTAAAAAATTTTGAGCTACGACCAGTAGTTTAGAAGCTACACCCGTTTTTATGGCCACCAAAAAATGATAGAGAAGGGTCCCCCCTTTGCTTTAAAACTGAAAAATTTTGAAATTTTTTTTCCCGATTTTTTGACTTTATCTTATAGATTTCAGTTCGCTGATAATGAATCAATCATTGTTTACGCGATCCGACGTGAACTTTTTAAACTACAGCGTTTTGAAAAATGCAAAAATATGGAAAATTTGAAAAATTTATGTTTTTTTTTAAATTTTTTCGAATTTTATATAACTAATAGGTTATATTTATAGATTTCCGACCGCTGATTACGGAGAACTAAAAAATTTTGAGCTACGACCAGTAGTTTAGAAGCTACACCCGTTTATATGGCCACCAAAAAATGATAGAGAAGGGTCCCCCCTTTGCTTTAAAACTGAAAAATTTTGAAATTTTTTTTCTTGATTTTTTGACTTTATCTTATAGATTTGCGTGCGCTGATAACGAATCAACCATTGTTATCGCGATCCGACGCGAACTTTTTAAACTACAGCGTTTTGAAAAATGCAAAAATATGGAAAATTTGAAAAATTTATGTTTTTTTTAAATTTTTTCGAATTTTATATAACTGATGGGTTATATTTATAGATTTCCGACCGCTGATTACGGAGAACTAAAAAATTTTGTGCTACGACCAGTAGTTTAGAAGCTACAGCCGTTTTTATGGCCACCAAAAAATGATAGAGAAGGGTCCCCCCTTTGCTTTAAAACTGAAAAATTTTGAAATTTTTTTTCCCGATTTTTTGACTTAATCTTATAGATTTCAGTTCGCTGATAACGAATCAACCATTGTTAACGCGATCCGACGCGAACTTTTTAAACTACAGCGTTTTGAAAAATGCAAAAATATGGAAAATTTGAAAAATTCATATTTTTTTCTAATTTTTTCGAATTTTATATAACTGATAGGTTACATTTACAGATTTGGGACTGCTGATTACGGAGAACTAAAAAATTTTGAGCTACGACCAGTAGTTTAGAAGCTACACCCGTTTATATGGCCACCAAAAAATGATAGAGAAGGGTCCCCCCTTGGCTTTAAAACTGAAAAATTTTGAAATTTTTTTTCTTGATTTTTTGACTTTATTTTGTATATTTGGGTGCGCTGATAACGAATCAACCATTGTTAACGCGATCGGACGCGTACTTTTTAAACTACAGCGTTTTGAAAATTGCAGAAATTTAGAAAAGTTGAAAAATTCATATTTTTTTCTAAATTTTTTCGAATTTTATATAACTGATAGATTATATTTATAGATTTCCGAACACTGATTACGGAGAACTAAAAAATTTTGAGCTACGACCAGTAGTTTAGAAGCTACACCCGTTTATATGGCCACCAAAAAATGATAGAGAAGGGTCCCCCCTTTGCTTTAAAACTGAAAAATTTTGAAATTTTTTTTCCCGATTTTTTGACTTAATCTTATAGATTTCAGTTCGCTGATAACGAATCAACCATTGTTAACGCGATCCGACACGAACTTTTTAAACTACAGCGTTTTGAAAAATGCAAAAATATGGAAAATTTGAAAAATTTATGTTTTTTTTTAAATTTTTTCGAATTTTATATAACTGATAGGTTATATTTATAGATTTCCGACCGCTGATTACGGAGAACTAAAAAATTTTGAGCTACGACCAGTAGTTTAGAAGCTACACCCGTTTATATGGCCACCAAAAAATGATAGAGAAGGGTCCCCCCTTTGCTTTAAAACTGAAAAATTTTGAAATTTTTTTTCACGATTTTTTGACTTTATCTTATAGATTTCAGTTCGCTGATAATGAATCAATCATTGTTAACGCGATCCGACGTGAACTTTTTAAACTACAGCGTTTTGAAAAATGCAAAAATATGGAAAATTTGAAAAATTTATGTTTTTTTTAAATTTTTTCGAATTTTATATAACTAATAGGTTATATTTATAGATTTCCGACCGCTGATTACGGAGAACTAAAAAAATTTGAGCTACGACCAGTAGTTTAGAAGCTACAGCCGTTTATATGGCCACCAAAAAATGATAGAGAAGGGTCCCCCCTTTGCTTTAAAACTGAAAAATTTTGAAATTTTTTTTCGCGATTTTTTGACTTTATCTTATAGATTTCAGTTCGCTGATAATGAATCAATCATTGTTAACGCGATCCGACGTGAACTTTTTAAACTACAGCGTTTTGAAAAATGCAGAAATATGGAAAATTTGAAAAATTTATGTTTTTTTTTTAATTTTTTCGAATTTTATATAACTGATAGGTTATATTTATAGATTGCCGACCGCTGATTACGGAGAACTAAAAAATTTTGAGCTACGACCAGTAGTTTAGAAGCTACAGCCGTTTTTATGGCCACCAAAAAATGATAGAGAAGGGGGGCCTTTGCTTTAAAACTGAAAAATTTTGAAATTTTTTTTCGCGATTTTTTGTCTTTATCTTATAGATTTCAGTTCGCTGATAATGAATCAATCATTGTTAACGCGATCCGACGTGAACTTTTTAAACTACAGCGTTTTGAAAAATGCAGAAATATGGAAAATTTGAAAAATTTATGTTTTTTTTTTAATTTTTTCGAATTTTATATAACTGATAGGTTATATTTATAGATTGCCGACCGCTGATTACGGAGAACTAAAAAATTTTGAGCTACGACCAGTAGTTTAGAAGCTACACCCGTTTATATGGCCACCAAAAAATGATAGAGAAGGGTCCCCCCTTTGCTTTAAAACTGAAAAATTTTGAAAATTTTTTTCGCGATTTTTTGACTTTATCTTATAGATTTGCGTGCGCTGATAACGAATCAACCATTGTTAACGCGATCGGACGCGTACTTTTTAAACTACAGCGTTTTGAAAATTGCAAAAATTTAGAAAAGTTGAAAAATTCATTTTTTTTTCTAATTTTTTTCGAATTTCATATAACTGATAGGTTATATTTATAGATTTTGCGCTGCTGATTACGGAGAACTAAAAAATTTTGAGCTACGACCAGTAGTTTAGAAGCTACACCCGTTTATATGGCCACCAAAAAATGATAGAGAAGGGTCCCCCCTTTGCTTTAAAACTGAAAAATTTTGAAATTTTTTTTCGCGATTTTTTGACTTTATCTTATAGATTTTAGTTCGCTGATAACGGATCAACCTTTGTTAACGCGATCCGACGCGAACTTTTTAAACTACAGCGTTTTGAAAAATGCAAAAATATGGAAAATTTGAAAAATTTATGTTTTTTTTTTAATTTTTTCGAATTTTATATAACTGATAGGTTATATTTATAGATTTCCGACCGCTGATTACGGAGAACTAAAAAATTTTGAGCTACGACCAGTAGTTTAGAAGCTACACCCGTTTTTATGGCCACCAAAAAATGATAGAGAAGGGTCCCCCCTTTGCTTTAAAACTGAAAAATTTTGAAATTTTTTTTCCCGATTTTTTGACTTTATCTTATAGATTTCAGTTCGCTGATAATGAATCAATCATTGTTTACGCGATCCGACGTGAACTTTTTAAACTACAGCGTTTTGAAAAATGCAAAAATATGGAAAATTTGAAAAATTTATGTTTTTTTTTAAATTTTTTCGAATTTTATATAACTAATAGGTTATATTTATAGATTTCCGACCGCTGATTACGGAGAACTAAAAAATTTTGAGCTACGACCAGTAGTTTAGAAGCTACACCCGTTTATATGGCCACCAAAAAATGATAGAGAAGGGTCCCCCCTTTGCTTTAAAACTGAAAAATTTTGAAATTTTTTTTCACGATTTTTTGACTTTATCTTATAGATTTCAGTTCGCTGATAATGAATCAATCATTGTTAACGCGATCCGACGTGAACTTTTTAAACTACAGCGTTTTGAAAAATGCAGAAATATGGAAAATTTGAAAAATTTATGTTTTTTTTTTAATTTTTTCGAATTTTATATAACTGATAGGTTATATTTATAGATTGCCGACCGCTGATTACGGAGAACTAAAAAATTTTGAGCTACGACCAGTAGTTTAGAAGCTACACCCGTTTTTATGGCCACCAAAAAATGATAGAGAAGGGTCCCCCCTTTGCTTTAAAACTGAAAAATTTTGAAATTTTTTTTCCCGATTTTTTGACTTTATCTTATAGATTTCAGTTCGCTGATAATGAATCAATCATTGTTAACGCGATCCGACGTGAACTTTTTAAACTACAGCGTTTTGAAAAATGCAAAAATATGGAAAATTTGAAAAATTTATGTTTTTTTTTAAATTTTTTCGAATTTTATATAACTGATAAGTTATATTTATAGATTTCCGACCGCTGATTACGGAGAACAAAAAAATTTTGAGCTACGATCAGTAGTTTAGAAGCTACAGCCGTTTTTATGGCCACCAAAAAATGATAGAGAAGGGTCCCCCCTTTGCTTTAAAACTGAAAAATTTTGAAAATTTTTTTCGCGATTTTTTGACTTTATCTTATAGATTTGCGTGCGCTGATAACGAATAAACCATTGTTAACGCGATCGGACGCGTACTTTTTAAACTACAGCGTTTTGAAAATTGCAAAAATTTAGAAAAGTTGAAAAATTCATTTTTTTTTCTAATTTTTTTCGAATTTTATATAACTGATAAGTTATGTTTATAGATTTCCGACCGCTGATTACGGAGAACTAAAAAATTTTGAGCTACGACCAGTAGTTTAGAAGCTACAGCCGTTTTTATGGCCACCAAAAAATGATAGAGAAGGGGGGCCTTTGCTTTAAAACTGAAAAATTTTGAAATTTTTTTTCGCGATTTTTTGTCTTTATCTTATAGATTTCAGTTCGCTGATAACGAATCAACCATTGTTAACGCGATCCGACGCGAACTTTTTAAACTACAGCGTTTTGAAAAATGCAAAAATATGGAAAATTTGAAAAATTCATATTTTTTTCTAATTTTTTTCGAATTTTATATAACTGATAGGTTACATTTACAGATTTGGGACTGCTGATTACGGAGAACTAAAAAATTTTGAGCTACGACCAGTAGTTTAGAAGCTACACCCGTTTTTATGGCCACCAAAAAATGATAGAGAAGGGTCCCCCCTTTGCTTTAAAACTGAAAAATTTTGAAATTTTTTTTCGCGATTTTTTGACTTTATCTTATAGATTTTAGTTCGCTGATAACGGATCAACCTTTGTTAACGCGATCCGACGCGAACTTTTTAAACTACAGCGTTTTGAAAAATGCAAAAATATGGAAAATTTGAAAAATTTATGTTTTTTTTTTAATTTTTTCGAATTTTATATAACTGATAGGTTATATTTATAGATTTCCGACCGCTGATTACGGAGAACTAAAAAATTTTGAGCTACGACCAGTAGTTAAGAAGCTACACCCGTTTATATGGCCACCAAAAAATTACAGAGAAGGGTCCCCCCTTTGCTTTAAAACTGAAAAATTTTGAAATTTTTTTTCTTGATTTTTTGACTTTATTTTGTATATTTGGGTGCGCTGATAACGAATCAACCATTGTTATCGCGATCCGACGTGAACTTTTTAAACTACAGCGTTTTGAAAAATGCAAAAATATGGAAAATTTGAAAAATTTATGTTTTTTTTTAAATTTTTTCGAATTTTATATAACTGATAAGTTATATTTATAGATTTCCGACCGCTGATTACGGAGAACTAAAAAATTTTGAGCTACGATCAGTAGTTTAGAAGCTACAGCCGTTTTTATGGCCACCAAAAAATGATAGAGAAGGGTCCCCCCTTTGCTTTAAAACTGAAAAATTTTGAAATTTTTTTTCGCGATTTTTTGACTTTATCTTATAGATTTTAGTTCGCTGATAACGGATCAACCTTTGTTAACGCGATCCGACGCGAACTTTTTAAACTACAGCGTTTTGAAAAATGCAAAAATATGGAAAATTTGAAAAATTTATTTTTTTTTTAATTTTTTCAAATTTTATATAACTGATAGGTTATATTTATAGATTTCCGACCGCTGATTACGGAGAACTAAAAAATTTTGAGCTACGACCAGTAGTTTAGAAGCTACACCCGTTTTTATGGCCACCAAAAAATGATAGAGAAGGGTCCCCCCTTTGCTTTAAAACTGAAAAATTTTGAAATTTTTTTTCCCGATTTTTTGACTTTATCTTATAGATTTCAGTTCGCTGATAATTAATCAATCATTGTTAACGCGATCCGACGTGAACTTTTTAAACTACAGCGTTTTGAAAAATGCAAAAATATGGAAAATTTGAAAAATTTATGTTTTTTTTTAAATTTTTTCGAATTTTATATAACTGATAAGTTATATTTATAGATTTCCGACCGCTGATTACGGAGAACTAAAAAATTTTGAGCTACGATCAGTAGTTTAGAAGCTACAGCCGTTTTTATGGCCACCAAAAAATGATAGAGAAGGGTCCCCCCTTTGCTTTAAAACTGAAAAATTTTGAAAATTTTTTTCGCGATTTCTTGACTTTATCTTATAGATTTCAGTTCGCTGATAATGAATCAATCATTGTTAACGCGATCCGACGTGAACTTTTTAAACTACAGCGTTTTGAAAAATGCAAAAATATGGAAAATTTGAAAAATTTATGTTTTTTTTTAAATTTTTTCGAATTTCATATAACTGATAAGTTATATTTATAGATTTCCGACCGCTGATTACGGAGAACTAAAAAATTTTGAGCTACGATCAGTAGTTTAGAAGCTACAGCCGTTTTTATGGCCACCAAAAAATGATAGAGAAGGGTCCCCCCTTTGCTTTAAAACTGAAAAATTTTGAAAATTTTTTTCGCGATTTTTTGACTTTATCTTATAGATTTGCGTGCGCTGATAACGAATCAACCATTGTTAACGCGATCGGACGCGTACTTTTTAAACTACAGCGTTTTGAAAAATGCAAAAATATGGAAAATTTGAAAAATTTATGTTTTTTTTTAAATTTTTTCGAATTTTATATAACTGATAGGTTATATTTATAGATTTTGCGCTGCTGATTACGGAGAACTAAAAAATTTTGAGCTACGACCAGTAGTTTAGAAGCTACAGCCGTTTTTATGGCCACCAAAAAATGATAGAGAAGGGTCCCCCCTTTGCTTAAAAACTGAAAAATTTTGAAAATTTTTTTCGCGATTTTTTGACTTTATCTTATAGATTTGCGTGCGCTGATAACGAATCAACCATTGTTAACGCGATCGGACGCGTACTTTTTAAACTACAGCGTTTTGAAAATTGCAAAAATTTAGAAAAGTTGAAAAATTCATTTTTTTTTCTAATTTTTTTCGAATTTCATATAACTGATAGGTTATATTTATAGATTTTGCGCTGCTGATTACGGAGAACTAAAAAATTTTGAGCTACGACCAGTAGTTTAGAAGCTACACCCGTTTATATGGCCACCAAAAAATGATAGAGAAGGGTCCCCCCTTTGCTTTAAAACTGAAAAATTTTGAAATTTTTTTTCGCGATTTTTTGACTTAATCTTATAGATTTGCGTGCGCTGATAACGAATCAACCATTGTTAACGCGATCGGACTCGTACTTTTTAAACTACAGCGTTTTGAAAATTGCAAAAATTTAGAAAAGTTGAAAAATTCATTTTTTTTTCTAATTTTTTTCGAATTTCATATAACTGATAGGTTATATTTATAGATTTTGCGCTGCTGATTACGGAGAACTAAAAAATTTTGAGCTACGACCAGTAGTTTAGAAGCTACACCCGTTTATATGGCCACCAAAAAATGATAGAGAAGGGTCCCCCCTTTGCTTTAAAACTGAAAAATTTTGAAATTTTTTTTCGCGATTTTTTGACTTTATCTTATAGATTTTAGTTCGCTGATAACGGATCAACCTTTGTTAACGCGATCCGACGCGAACTTTTTAAACTACAGCGTTTTGAAAAATGCAAAAATATGGAAAATTTGAAAAATTTATGTTTTTTTTTTAATTTTTTCGAATTTTATATAACTGATAGGTTATATTTATAGATTTCCGACCGCTGATTACGGAGAACTAAAAAATTTTGAGCTACGACCAGTAGTTTAGAAGCTACACCCGTTTTTATGGCCACCAAAAAATGATAGAGAAGGGTCCCCCCTTTGCTTTAAAACTGAAAAATTTTGAAATTTTTTTTCCCGATTTTTTGACTTTATCTTATAGATTTCAGTTCGCTGATAATGAATCAATCATTGTTTACGCGATCCGACGTGAACTTTTTAAACTACAGCGTTTTGAAAAATGCAAAAATATGGAAAATTTGAAAAATTTATGTTTTTTTTTAAATTTTTTCGAATTTTATATAACTAATAGGTTATATTTATAGATTTCCGACCGCTGATTACGGAGAACTAAAAAATTTTGAGCTACGACCAGTAGTTTAGAAGCTACACCCGTTTATATGGCCACCAAAAAATGATAGAGAAGGGTCCCCCCTTTGCTTTAAAACTGAAAAATTTTGAAATTTTTTTTCTTGATTTTTTGACTTTATCTTATAGATTTGCGTGCGCTGATAACGAATCAACCATTGTTATCGCGATCCGACGCGAACTTTTTAAACTACAGCGTTTTGAAAAATGCAAAAATATGGAAAATTTGAAAAATTTATGTTTTTTTTAAATTTTTTCGAATTTTATATAACTGATGGGTTATATTTATAGATTTCCGACCGCTGATTACGGAGAACTAAAAAAATTTGTGCTACGACCAGTAGTTTAGAAGCTACAGCCGTTTTTATGGCCACCAAAAAATGATAGAGAAGGGTCCCCCCTTTGCTTTAAAACTGAAAAATTTTGAAATTTTTTTTCCCGATTTTTTGACTTAATCTTATAGATTTCAGTTCGCTGATAACGAATCAACCATTGTTAACGCGATCCGACGCGAACTTTTTAAACTACAGCGTTTTGAAAAATGCAAAAATATGGAAAATTTGAAAAATTCATATTTTTTTCTAATTTTTTCGAATTTTATATAACTGATAGGTTACATTTACAGATTTGGGACTGCTGATTACGGAGAACTAAAAAATTTTGAGCTACGACCAGTAGTTTAGAAGCTACACCCGTTTATATGGCCACCAAAAAATGATAGAGAAGGGTCCCCCCTTGGCTTTAAAACTGAAAAATTTTGAAATTTTTTTTCTTGATTTTTTGACTTTATTTTGTATATTTGGGTGCGCTGATAACGAATCAACCATTGTTAACGCGATCGGACGCGTACTTTTTAAACTACAGCGTTTTGAAAATTGCAGAAATTTAGAAAAGTTGAAAAATTCATATTTTTTTCTAAATTTTTTCGAATTTTATATAACTGATAGATTATATTTATAGATTTCCGAACACTGATTACGGAGAACTAAAAAATTTTGAGCTACGACCAGTAGTTTAGAAGCTACACCCGTTTATATGGCCACCAAAAAATGATAGAGAAGGGTCCCCCCTTTGCTTTAAAACTGAAAAATTTTGAAATTTTTTTTCCCGATTTTTTGACTTAATCTTATAGATTTCAGTTCGCTGATAACGAATCAACCATTGTTAACGCGATCCGACACGAACTTTTTAAACTACAGCGTTTTGAAAAATGCAAAAATATGGAAAATTTGAAAAATTTATGTTTTTTTTTAAATTTTTTCGAATTTTATATAACTGATAGGTTATATTTATAGATTTCCGACCGCTGATTACGGAGAACTAAAAAATTTTGAGCTACGACCAGTAGTTTAGAAGCTACACCCGTTTATATGGCCACCAAAAAATGATAGAGAAGGGTCCCCCCTTTGCTTTAAAACTGAAAAATTTTGAAATTTTTTTTCACGATTTTTGACTTTATCTTATAGATTTCAGTTCGCTGATAATGAATCAATCATTGTTAACGCGATCCGACGTGAACTTTTTAAACTACAGCGTTTTGAAAAATGCAAAAATATGGAAAATTTGAAAAATTTATGTTTTTTTTAAATTTTTTCGAATTTTATATAACTAATAGGTTATATTTATAGATTTCCGACCGCTGATTACGGAGAACTAAAAAAATTTGAGCTACGACCAGTAGTTTAGAAGCTACAGCCGTTTTTATGGCCACCAAAAAATGATAGAGAAGGGTCCCCCCTTTGCTTTAAAACTGAAAAATTTTGAAATTTTTTTTCACGATTTTTGACTTTATCTTATAGATTTCAGTTCGCTGATAATGAATCAATCATTGTTAACGCGATCCGACGTGAACTTTTTAAACTACAGCGTTTTGAAAAATGCAAAAATATGGAAAATTTGAAAAATTTATGTTTTTTTTAAATTTTTTCGAATTTTATATAACTAATAGGTTATATTTATAGATTTCCGACCGCTGATTACGGAGAACTAAAAAAATTTGAGCTACGACCAGTAGTTTAGAAGCTACAGCCGTTTTTATGGCCACCAAAAAATGATAGAGAAGGGTCCCCCCTTTGCTTTAAAACTGAAAAATTTTGAAAATTTTTTTCGCAATTTTTTGACTTTATCTTATAGATTTGCGTGCGCTGATAACGAATCAACCATTGTTAACGCGATCGGACGCGTACTTTTTAAACTACAGCGTTTTGAAAATTGCAAAAATTTAGAAAAGTTGAAAAATTCATTTTTTTTCTAATTTTTTTCGAATTTCATATAACTGATAGGTTATATTTATAGATTTTGCGCTGCTGATTACGGAGAACTAAAAAATTTTGAGCTACGACCAGTAGTTTAGAAGCTACACCCGTTTTTATGGCCACCAAAAAATGATAGAGAAGGGTCCCCCCTTTGCTTTAAAACTGAAAAATTTTGAAATTTTTTTTCTTGATTTTTTGACTTTATTTTGTATATTTGGGTGCGCTGATAACGAATCCACCATTGTTAACGCGATCCGACGCGAACTTTTTAAACTACAGCGTTTTGAAAAATGCAAAAATATGGAAAATTTGAAAAATTTATGTTTTTTTTTTAATTTTTTCGAATTTTATATAACTGATAGGTTATATTTATAGATTGCCGACCGCTGATTACGGAGAACTAAAAAATTTTGAGCTACGACCAGTAGTTTAGAAGCTACACCCGTTTTTATGGCCACCAAAAAATGATAGAGAAGGGTCCCCCCTTTGCTTTAAAACTGAAAAATTTTGAAATTTTTTTTCGCGATTTTTTGACTTTATCTTATAGATTTCAGTTCGCTGATAATGAATCAATCATTGTTAACGCGATCCGACGTGAACTTTTTAAACTACAGCTTTTGAAAAATGCAAAAATATGGAAAATTTGAAAAATTTATGTTTTTTTTTTAATTTTTTCGAATTTTATATAACTGATAGGTTATATTTATAGATTGCCGACCGCTGATTACGGAGAACTAAAAAATTTTGAGCTACGACCAGTAGTTTAGAAGCTACACCCGTTTTTATGGCCACCAAAAAATGATAGAGAAGGGTCCCCCCTTTGCTTTAAAACTGAAAAATTTTGAAATTTTTTTTCGCGATTTTTTGACTTTATCTTATAGATTTCAGTTCGCTGATAATGAATCAATCATTGTTAACGCGATCCGACGTGAACTTTTTAAACTACAGCGTTTTGAAAAATGCAAAAATATGGAAAATTTGAAAAATTTATGTTTTTTTTTTAATTTTTTCGAATTTTATATAACTGATAGGTTATATTTATAGATTGCCGACCGCTGATTACGGAGAACTAAAAAATTTTGAGCTACGACCAGTAGTTTAGAAGCTACACCCGTTTTTATGCCCACCAAAAAATGATAGAGAAGGGTCCCCCCTTTGCTTTAAAACTGAAAAATTTTGAAATTTTTTTTCCCGATTTTTTGACTTTATCTTATAGATTTAAGTTCGCTGATAATGAATCAATCATTGTTAACGCGATCCGACGTGAACTTTTTAAACTACAGCGTTTTGAAAAATGCAAAAATATGGAAAATTTGAAAAATTTATGTTTTTTTTTAAATTTTTTCGAATTTTATATAACTGATAAGTTATATTTATAGATTTCCGACCGCTGATTACGGAGAACAAAAAAATTTTGAGCTACGATCAGTAGTTTAGAAGCTACAGCCGTTTTTATGGCCACCAAAAAATGATAGAGAAGGGTCCCCCCTTTGCTTTAAAACTGAAAAATTTTGAAAATTTTTTTCGCGATTTTTTGACTTTATCTTATAGATTTGCGTGCGCTGATAACGAATAAACCATTGTTAACGCGATCGGACGCGTACTTTTTAAACTACAGCGTTTTGAAAATTGCAAAAATTTAGAAAAGTTGAAAAATTCATTTTTTTTTCTAATTTTTTTCGAATTTTATATAACTGATAAGTTATGTTTATAGATTTCCGACCGCTGATTACGGAGAACTAAAAAATTTTGAGCTACGACCAGTAGTTTAGAAGCTACAGCCGTTTTTATGGCCACCAAAAAATGATAGAGAAGAGGGGCCTTTGCTTTAAAACTGAAAAATTTTGAAATTTTTTTTCGCGATTTTTTGTCTTTATCTTATAGATTTCAGTTCGCTGATAACGAATCAACCATTGTTAACGCGATCCGACGCGAACTTTTTAAACTACAGCGTTTTGAAAAATGCAAAAATATGGAAAATTTGAAAAATTCATATTTTTTTCTAATTTTTTTCGAATTTTATATAACTGATAGGTTACATTTACAGATTTGGGACTGCTGATTACGGAGAACTAAAAAATTTTGAGCTACGACCAGTAGTTTAGAAGCTACACCCGTTTTTATGGCCACCAAAAAATGATAGAAAAGGGTCCCCCCTTTGCTTTAAAACTGAACAATTTTGAAATTTTTTTCGCGATTTTTTGACTTTATCTTATAGATTTCGGTGCGCTGATAACGAATAAACCATTGTTAACGCGATCGGACGCGTACTTTTTAAACTACAGCGTTTTGAAAATTGCAAAAATTTAGAAAAGTTGAAAAATTCATTTTTTTTTCTAATTTTTTTCGAATTTTATATAACTGATAAGTTATGTTTATAGATTTCCGACCGCTGATTACGGAGAACTAAAAAATTTTGAGCTACGACCAGTAGTTTAGAAGCTACAGCCGTTTTTATGGCCACCAAAAAATGATAGAGAAGGGGGGCCTTTGCTTTAAAACTGAAAAATTTTGAAATTTTTTTTCGCGATTTTTTGACTTTATCTTATAGATTTTAGTTCGCTGATAACGGATCAACCTTTGTTAACGCGATCCGACGCGAACTTTTTAAACTACAGCGTTTTGAAAAATGCAAAAATATGGAAAATTTGAAAAATTTATGTTTTTTTTTTAATTTTTTCGAATTTTATATAACTGATAGGTTATATTTATAGATTTCCGACCGCTGATTACGGAGAACTAAAAAATTTTGAGCTACGACCAGTAGTTTAGAAGCTACACCCGTTTATATGGCCACCAAAAAATTACAGAGAAGGGTCCCCCCTTTGCTTTAAAACTGAAAAATTTTGAAATTTTTTTTCTTGATTTTTTGACTTTATTTTGTATATTTGGGTGCGCTGATAACGAATCAACCATTGTTATCGCGATCCGACGTGAACTTTTTAAACTACAGCGTTTTGAAAAATGCAAAAATATGGAAAATTTGAAAAATTTATGTTTTTTTTTAAATTTTTTCGAATTTTATATAACTGATAAGTTATATTTATAGATTTCCGACCGCTGATTACGGAGAACTAAAAAATTTTGAGCTACGACCAGTAGTTTAGAAGCTACACCCGTTTATATGGCCACCAAAAAATGATAGAGAAGGGTCCCCCCCCTTTGCTTTAAAACTGAAAAATTTTGAAATTTTTTTTCGCGATTTTTTGACTTAATCTTATAGATTTGCGTGCGCTGATAACGAATCAACCATTGTTAACGCGATCGGACGCGTACTTTTTAAACTACAGAGTTTTGAAAATTGCAAAAATTTAGAAAAGTTGAAAAATTCATTTTTTTTTCTAATTTTTTTCGAATTTCATATAACTGATAGGTTATATTTATAGATTTTGCGCTGCTGATTACGGAGAACTAAAAAATTTTGAGCTACGACCAGTAGTTTAGAAGCTACACCCGTTTATATGGCCACCAAAAAATGATAGAGAAGGGTCCCCTCATTGCTTTAAAACTGAAAAATTTTGAAATTTTTTTTCGCGATTTTTTGACTTTATCTTATAGATTTTAGTTCGCTGATAACGGATCAACCTTTGTTAACGCGATCCGACGCAAACTTTTTAAACTACAGCGTTTTGAAAAATGCAAAAATATGGAAAATTTGAAAAATTTAGGTTTTTTTTTAAATTTTTTCGAATTTTATATTACTGATAAGTTATATTTATAGATTTCCGACCGCTGATTACGGAGAACTAAAAAATTTTGAGCTACGACCAGTAGTTTAGAAGCTACACCCGTTTATATGGCCACCAAAAAATGATAGAGAAGGGTCCCCCCTTTGCTTTAAAACTGAAAAATTTTGAAATTTTTTTTCGCGATTTTTTGACTTTATCTTATAGATTTTAGTTCGCTGATAACGGATCAACCTTTGTTAACGCGATCCGACGCGAACTTTTTAAACTACAGCGTTTTAAAAATTGCAGAAATTTAGAAAGTTTGAAAAATTCATATTTTTTTCTAATTTTTTTCGAATTTTATATAACTGATAGGTTACGTTTACAGATTTCGGACTGCTGATTACGGAGAACTAAAAAATTTTGAGCTACGACCAGTAGTTTAGAAGCTACAGCCGTTTTTATGGCCACCAAAAAATGATAGAGAAGGGGCCCCCCTTTGCTTCAAAACTGAAAAATTTTGAAATTTTTTTTCGCGATTTTTTGACTTTATCTTATAGATTTGCGTGCGCTGATAACGAATCAACCATTGTTAACGCGATCGAACGCGTACTTTTTAAACTACAGCGTTTTGAAAATTGCAGAAATTTAGAAAAGTTAAAAAATTCATATTTTTTTCTAAATTTTTTCGAATTTTATATAACTGATAGATTATATTTATAGATTTTCGACCGCTGATTACGGAGAACTAAAAAATTTTGAGCTACGACCAGTAGTTTAGAAGCTACACCCGTTTTTATGGTCACCAAAAAATGATAGAGAAGGGTCCCCCCTTTGCTTTAAAACTGAAAAATTTTCAAATTTTTTTTCTTGATTTTTTGACTTTATTTTGTATAGTTGGGTGCGCTGATAACGAATCAACCATTGTTAATCCGACGCGAACTTTTTAAACTACAGCGTTTTAAAAATTGCAGAAATTTAGAAAAGTTGAAAAATTCATATTTTTTTCTAATTTTTTTCGAATTTTATATAACTGATAGGTTACATTTACAGATTTCGGACTGCTGATTACGGAGAACTAAAAAATTTTGAGCTACGACCAGTAGTTTAGAAGCTACAGCCGTTTTTATGGCCACCAAAAAATGATAGAGAAGGGTCCCCGCTTTGCTTTAAAACTGAAAAATTTTGAAATTTTTTTTTCCGATTTTTTGACTTTATCTTATAGATTTCAGTTCGCTGATAATGAATCAATCATTGTTAACGCGATCCGACGCGAACTTTTTAAACTACAGCGTTTTGAAAAATGCAAAAATATGGAAAATTTGAAAAATCTATGTTTTTTTTTTAATTTTTTCGAATTTTATATAACTAATAGGTTATATTTATAGATTTCCGACCGCTGATTACGGAGAACTAAAAAATTTTGAGCTACGACCAGTAGTTTAGAAGCTACACCCGTTTATATGGCCACTAAAAAATGATAGAGAAGGGTCCCCCCTTTGCTTTAAAACTGAAAAATTTTGAAATTTTTTTTCTTGATTTTTTGACTTTATCTTATAGATTTGCGTGCGCTGATAACGAATCAACCATTGTTATCGCGATCCGACGCGAACTTTTTAAACTACAGCGTTTTGAAAAATGCAAAAATATGGAAAATTTGAAAAATTTATGTTTTTTTTAAATTTTTTCGAATTTTATATAACTGATAGGTTATATTTATAGATTTCCGACCGCTGATTACGGAGAACTAAAAAATTTTGTGCTACGACCAGTAGTTTAGAAGCTACAGCCGTTTTTATGGCCACCAAAAAATGATAGAGAAGGGTCCCCCCTTTGCTTTAAAACTGAAAAATTTTGAAATTTTTTTTCCCGATTTTTTGACTTAATCTTATAGATTTCAGTTCGCTGATAACGAATCAACCATTGTTAACGCGATCCGACGCGAACTTTTTAAACTACAGCGTTTTGAAAAATGCAAAAATATGGAAAATTTGAAAAATTCATATTTTTTTCTAATTTTTTTCGAATTTTATATAACTGATAGGTTACGTTTACAGATTTCGGACTGCTGATTACGGAGAACTAAAAAATTTTGAGCTACGATTTTTTGACTTTATCTTATAGATTTTAGTTCGCTGATAACGGATCAACCTTTGTTAACGCGATCCGACGCGAACTTTTTAAACTACAGCGTTTTGAAAAATGCAAAAATATGGAAAATTTGAAAAATTTATGTTTTTTTTTAAATTTTTTCGAATTTTATATAACTGATAAGTTATATTTATAGATTTCCGACCGCTGATTACGGAGAACTAAAAAATTTTGAGCTACGATCAGTAGTTTAGAAGCTACAGCCGTTTTTATGGCCACCAAAAAATGATAGAGAAGGGTCCCCCCTTTGCTTTAAAACTGAAAAATTTTGAAAATTTTTTTCGCGATTTTTTGACTTACTCTTATAGATTTGCGTGCGCTGATAACGAATCAACCATTGTTAACGCGATCGGACGCGTACTTTTTAAACTACAGCGTTTTGAAAATTGCAAAAATTTAGAAAAGTTGAAAAATTCATTTTTTTTTTCTAATTTTTTTCGAATTTCATATAACTGATAGGTTATATTTATAGATTTTGCGCTGCTGATTACGGAGAACTAAAAAATTTTGAGCTACGACCAGTAGTTTAGAAGCTACACCCGTTTATATGGCCACCAAAAAATGATAGAGAAGGGTCCCCCCTTTGCTTTAAAACTGAAAAATTTTGAAATTTTTTTTCGCGATTTTTTGACTTTATCTTATAGATTTCAGTTCGCTGATAATGAATCAATCATTGTTAACGCGATCGGACGCGTACTTTTTAAACTACAGCGTTTTGAAAATTGCAAAAATTTAGAAAGTTGAAAAATTCATTTTTTTTTCTATTTTTTTTCGAATTTCATATAACTGATAAGTTATATTTATAGATTTCCGACCGCTGATTACGGAGAACTAAAAAATTTTGAGCTACGACCAGTAAGTAGTTTAGAAGCTACACCCGTTTTTATGGTCACCAAAAAATGATAGAGAATGGTCCCCCCTTTGCTTTAAAACTGAAAAATTTTGAAAATTTTTTTCGCGATTTTTTGACTTAATCTTATAGATTTGCGTGCGCTGATAACGAATCAACCATTGTTAACGCGATCGGACGCGTACTTTTTAAACTACAGCGTTTTGAAAATTGCAAAAATTTAGAAAAGTTGAAAAAATCATTTTTTTTTCTATTTTTTTTCGAATTTCATATAACTGATAAGTTATATTTATAGATTTCCGACCGCTGATTACGGAGAACTAAAAAATTTTGAGCTACGACCAGTAAGTAGTTTAGAAGCTACACCCGTTTTTATGGTCACCAAAAAATGATAGAGAATGGTCCCCCCTTTGCTTTAAAACTGAAAAATTTTGAAAATTTTTTTCGCGATTTTTTGACTTAATCTTATAGATTTGCGTGCGCTGATAACGAATCAACCATTGTTAACGCGATCGGACGCGTACTTTTTAAACTACAGCGTTTTGAAAATTGCAAAAATTTAGAAAAGTTGAAAAATTCATTTTTTTTTCTATTTTTTTTCGAATTTCATATAACTGATAAGTTATATTTATAGATTTCCGACCGCTGATTACGGAGAACTAAAAAATTTTGAGCTACGACCAGTAAGTAGTTTAGAAGCTACACCCGTTTTTATGGTCACCAAAAAATGATAGAGAATGGTCCCCCCTTTGCTTTAAAACTGAAAAATTTTGAAAATTTTTTTCGCGATTTTTTGACTTAATCTTATAGATTTGCGTGCGCTGATAACGAATCAACCATTGTTAACGCGATCGGACGCGTACTTTTTAAACTACAGCGTTTTGAATATTGCAGAAATTTAGAAAAGTTGAAAAATTCATATTTTTTTCTAATTTTTTTCGAATTTTATATAACTGATAGGTTACATTTACAGATTTGGGACTGCTAATTACGGAGAACTAAAAAATTTTGAGCTACGACCAGTAGTTTAGAAGCTACACCCGTTTTTATGGTCACCAAAAAATGATAGAGAAGGGTCCCCCCTTTGCTTTAAAACTGAAAAATTTTGAAATTTTTTTTCGCGATTTTTTGACTTTATCTTATAGATTTCAGTTCGTTGATAATGAATCAATCATTGTTAACGCGATCCGAAGCGAACTTTTTAAACTACAGCGTTTTGAAAAATGCAAAAATATGGAAAATTTGAAAAATTTATGTTTTTTTTTAAATTTTTTCGAATTTTATATAACTAATAGGTTATATTTAAAGATTTCCGACCGCTGATTACGGAGAACTAAAAAATTTTGAGCTACGACCAGTGGTTTAGAAGCTACATCCGTTTTTATGGTCACCAAAAAATGATAGAGAAGGGTCCCCCCTTTGCTTTAAAACTGAAAAATTTTGAAAGTTTTTTTCTTGATTTTTTGACTTTATTTTGTATATTTGGGTGCGCTGATAACGAATCAACCATTGTTAACGCGATCCGACGCGAACTTTTTAAACTACAGCGTTTTGAAAAATGCAAAAATATGGAAAATTTGAAAAATTTATGTTTTTTTTTAAATTTTTTCGAATTTTATATAACTGATAAGTTATATTTATGGATTTCCGACCGCTGATTACGGAGAACTAAAAAATTTTGAGCTACGACCAGTAGTTTAGAAGCTACACCCGTTTTTATGGTCACCAAAAAATGATAGAGAAGGGTCCCCCCTTTGCTTTAAAACTGAAAAATTTTGAAATTTTTTTTCGCAATTTTTTGACTTTATTTTGTATATTTGGGTGCGCTGATAACGAATCAACCATTGTTAACGCGATCCGACGCGAACTTTTTAAACTACAGCGTTTTGAAAAATGCAAAAATATGGAAAATTTGAAAAATTTATGTTTTTTTTTAAATTTTTTCGAATTTTATATAACTGATAAGTTATATTTATGGATTTCCGACCGCTGATTACGGAGAACTAAAAAATTTTGAGCTACGACCAGTAGTTTAGAAGCTACACCCGTTTTTATGGTCACCAAAAAATGATAGAGAAGGGTCCCCCCTTTGCTTTAAAACTGAAAAATTTTGAAATTTTTTTTCGCGATTTTTTGACTTTATTTTGTATATTTGGGTGCGCTGATAACGAATCAACCATTGTTAACGCGATCCGACGCGAACTTTTTAAACTACAGCGTTTTAAAAAATGCAAAAATATGGAAAATTTGAAAAATTTATGTTTTTTTTTTAATTTTTTTGAATTTTATATAACTAATAGGTTATATTTATAGATTTCCGACCGCTGATTACGGAGAACTAAAAAATTTTGAGCTACGACCAGTAGTTTAGAAGCTACACCCGTTTTTATAGCCACCAAAAAATGATAGAGAAGGGTCTCCCCCGTTTGCTTTAAAACTGAAAAATTTTGAAATTTTTTTTCGCGATTTTTTGACTTAATCTTATAGATTTGCGTGCGCTGATAACGAATCAACCATTGTTAACGCGATCCGACGCGAACTTTTTAAACTACAGCGTTTTGAAAAATGCAAAAATATGGAAAATTTGAAAAATTTATGTTTTTTTTTAAATTTTTTCGAATTTTATATAACTGATAAGTTATATTTATGGATTTCCGACCGCTGATTACGGAGAACTAAAAAATTTTGAGCTACGACCAGTAGTTTAGAAGCTACACCCGTTTTTATGGTCACCAAAAAATGATAGAGAAGGGTTCCCCCTTTTCTTTAAAACTGAAAAATTTTGAAATTTTTTTTCTTGATTTTTTGACTTTATTTTGTATATTTGGGTACGCTGATAACGAATCAACCATTGTTAACGCGATCCGACGCGAACTTTTTAAACTACAGCGTTTTGAAAATTGCAGAAATTTAGAAAAGTTGAAAAATTCATATTTTTTTCTAAATTTTTTCGAATTTTATATAACTGATAGATTATATTTATAGATTTCCGACCGCTGATTACGGAGAACTAAAAAATTTTGAGCTACGACCAGTGGTTTAGAAGCTACACCCGTTTTTATGGTCACCAAAAAATGATAGAGAAGGGTCCCCCCTTTGCTTTAAAACTGAAAAATTTTGAAATTTTTTTTCGCGATTTTTTGACTTTATCTTATAGATTTCAGTTCGCTGATAAAGAATCAACCATTGTTAACGCGATCCGACGCGAACTTTTTAAACTACAGCGTTTTGAAAAATGCAAAAATATGGAAAATTTGAAAAATTCATATTTTTTTCTAATTTTTTTCGAATTTTATATAACTGATAGGTTACATTTAGAGATTTGGGACTGCTGATTACGGAGAACTAAAAAATTTTGAGCTACGACCAGTAGTTTAGAAGCTACACCCGTTTTTATGGCCACCAAAAAATGATAGAGAAGGGTCCCCCCTTTGCTTTAAAACTGAAAAATTTTGAAATTTTTTTTCGCGATTTTTTGACTTTATCTTATAGATTTCAGTTCGTTGATAATGAATCAATCATTGTTAACGCGATCCGAAGCGAACTTTTTAAACTACAGCGTTTTGAAAAATGCAAAAATATGGAAAATTTGAAAAATTTATGTTTTTTTTTAAATTTTTTCGAATTTTATATAACTAATAGGTTATATTTAAAGATTTCCGACCGCTGATTACGGAGAACTAAAAAATTTTGAGCTACGACCAGTGGTTTAGAAGCTACACCCGTTTTTATGGTCACCAAAAAATGATAGAGAAGGGTCGCCCCTTTGCATTAAAACTGAAAAATTTTGAAAATTTTTTTCGCGATTTTTTGACCTTATTTTGTATATTTGGGTGCGTTGATAACGAATCAACCATTGTTAAAGCGACCCGACGCGTACTTATTAAACTACAGCGTTTTAAAAATTGCAGAAATTTAGAAAGTTTGAAAAATTCATATTTTTTTCTAATTTTTTTCGAATTTTATATAACTGATAGGTTACATTTACAGATTTCGGACTGCTGATTACGGAGAACTAAAAAATTTTGAGCTACGACCAGTAGTTTAGAAGCTACACCCGTTTTTATGGCCACCAAAAAATGATAGAGAAGGGTCCCCCCTTTGCTTTAAAACTGAAAAATTTTGAAAGTTTTTTTCTTGATTTTTTGACTTTATTTTGTATATTTGGGTGCGCTGATAACGAATCAACCATTGTTAACGCGATCCGACGCGAACTTTTTAAACTACAGCGTTTTGAAAAATGCAAAAATATGGAAAATTTGAAAAATTTATGTTTTTTTTTAAATTTTTTCGAATTTTATATAACTGATAGGTTAGGTTTATAGATTTCCGACCGCTGATTACGGAGAACTAAAAAAATTTGAGCTACGACCAGTAGTTTAGAAGCTACACCCGTTTTTATGGCCACCAAAAAATGATAGAGAAGGGTCCCCCCTTTGCTTTAAAACTGAAAAATTTTGAAATTTTTTTTCGCGATTTTTTGACTTTATCTTATAGATTTCAGTTCGCTGATAACGAATCAATCATTGTTAACAAGATCCGACGCGAACTTTTTAAACTACAGCGTTTTGAAAAATGCAAAAATATGGAAAATTTGAAAAATTTATGTTTTTTTTTAAATTTTTTCGAATTTTATATAACTGATAAGTTATATTTATAGATTTCCGACCGCTGATTACGGAGAACTAAAAAATTTGAGCTACGACCAGTAGTTTAGAAGCTACACCCGTTTTTATGGTCACCAAAAAATGATAGAGAAGGGTCCCCCCTTTGCTTTAAAACTGAAAAATTTTGAAATTTTTTTTCGCGATTTTTTGACTTTATTTTGTATATTTGGGTGCGCTGATAACGAATCAACCATTGTTAACGCGATCCGACGCGAACTTTTTAAACTACAGCGTTTTGAAAAATGCAAAAATATGGAAAATTTGAAAAATTTATGTTTTTTTTTAAATTTTTTCGAATTTTATATAACTGATAAGTTATATTTATGGATTTCCGACCGCTGATTACGGAGAACTAAAAAATTTTGAGCTACGACCAGTAGTTTAGAAGCTACACCCGTTTTTATGGTCACCAAAAAATGATAGAGAAGGGTCCCCCCTTTGCTTTAAAACTGAAAAATTTTGAAATTTTTTTTCGCGATTTTTTGACTTTATTTTGTATATTTGGGTGCGCTGATAACGAATCAACCATTGTTAACGCGATCCGACGCGAACTTTTTAAACTACAGCGTTTTGAAAAATGCAAAAATATGGAAAATTTGAAAAATTTATGTTTTTTTTTAAATTTTTTCGAATTTTATATAACTGATAAGTTATATTTATGGATTTCCGACCGCTGATTACGGAGAACTAAAAAATTTTGAGCTACGACCAGTAGTTTAGAAGCTACACCCGTTTTTATGGTCACCAAAAAATGATAGAGAAGGGTTCCCCCTTTGCTTTAAAACTGAAAAATTTTGAAATTTTTTTTCTTGATTTTTTGACTTTATTTTGTATATTTGGGTACGCTGATAACGAATCAACCATTGTTAACGCGATCCGACGCGAACTTTTTAAACTACAGCGTTTTGAAAATTGCAGAAATTTAGAAAAGTTGAAAAATTCATATTTTTTTCTAAATTTTTTCGAATTTTATATAACTGATAGATTATATTTATAGATTTCCGACCGCTGATTACGGAGAACTAAAAAATTTTGAGCTACGACCAGTAGTTTAGAAGCTACACCCGTTTTTATGGTCACCAAAAAATGATAGAGAAGGGTCCCCCCTTTGCTTTAAAACTGAAAAATTTTGAAATTTTTTTTCGCGATTTTTTGACTTTATCTTATAGATTTCAGTTCGTTGATAATGAATCAATCATTGTTAACGCGATCCGAAGCGAACTTTTTAAACTACAGCGTTTTGAAAAATGCAAAAATATGGAAAATTTGAAAAATTTATGTTTTTTTTTAAATTTTTTCGAATTTTATATAACTGATAAGTTATATTTATAGATTTCCGACCGCTGATTACGGAGAACTAAAAAATTTTGAGCTACGACCAGTAGTTTAGAAGCTACACCCGTTTTTATGGTCACCAAAAAATGATAGAGAAGGGTCCCCCCTTTGCTTTAAAACTGAAAAATTTTGAAATTTTTTTTCGCGATTTTTTCACTTTATTTTGTATATTTGGGTGCGCTGATAACGAATCAACCATTGTTAACGCGATCCGACGCGAACTTTTTAAACTACAGCGTTTTGAAAAATGCAAAAATATGGAAAATTTGAAAAATTTATGTTTTTTTTTAAATTTTTTCGAATTTTATATAACTGATAAGTTATATTTATGGATTTCCGACCGCTGATTACGGAGAACTAAAAAATTTTGAGCTACGACCAGTAGTTTAGAAGCTACACCCGTTTTTATGGTCACCAAAAAATGATAGAGAAGGGTCCCCCCTTTGCTTTAAAACTGAAAAATTTTGAAATTTTTTTTCGCGATTTTTTGACTTTATTTTGTATATTTGGGTGCGCTGATAACGAATCAACCATTGTTAACGCGATCCGACGCGAACTTTTTAAACTACAGCGTTTTGAAAAATGCAAAAATATGGAAAATTTGAAAAATTTATGTTTTTTTTTAAATTTTTTCGAATTTTATATAACTGATAAGTTATATTTATAGATTTCCGACCGCTGATTACGGAGAACTAAAAAATTTTGAGCTACGACCAGTAGTTTAGAAGCTACACCCGTTTTTATGGTCACCAAAAAATGATAGAGAAGGGTCCCCCCTTTGCTTTAAAACTGAAAAATTTTGAAATTTTTTTTCGCGATTTTTTGACTTTATTTTGTATATTTGGGTGCGCTGATAACGAATCAACCATTGTTAACGCGATCCGACGCGAACTTTTTAAACTACAGCGTTTTGAAAAATGCAAAAATATGGAAAATTTGAAAAATTTATGTTTTTTTTTAAATTTTTTCGAATTTTATATAACTGATAAGTTATATTTATGGATTTCCGACCGCTGATTACGGAGAACTAAAAAATTTTGAGCTACGACCAGTAGTTTAGAAGCTACACCCGTTTTTATGGTCACCAAAAAATGATAGAGAAGGGTCCCCCCTTTGCTTTAAAACTGAAAAATTTTGAAATTTTTTTTCGCGATTTTTTGACTTTATTTTGTATATTTGGGTGCGCTGATAACGAATCAACCATTGTTAACGCGATCCGACGCGAACTTTTTAAACTACAGCGTTTTGAAAAATGCAAAAATATGGAAAATTTGAAAAATTTATGTTTTTTTTTAAATTTTTTCGAATTTTATATAACTGATAAGTTATATTTATGGATTTCCGACCGCTGATTACGGAGAACTAAAAAATTTTGAGCTACGACCAGTAGTTTAGAAGCTACACCCGTTTTTATGGTCACCAAAAAATGATAGAGAAGGGTTCCCCCTTTGCTTTAAAACTGAAAAATTTTGAAATTTTTTTTCTTGATTTTTTGACTTTATTTTGTATATTTGGGTACGCTGATAACGAATCAACCATTGTTAACGCGATCCGACGCGAACTTTTTAAACTACAGCGTTTTGAAAAATGCAAAAATATGGAAAATTTGAAAAATTTATGTTTTTTTTTAAATTTTTTCGAATTTTATATAACTGATAAGTTATATTTATGGATTTCCGACCGCTGATTACGGAGAACTAAAAAATTTTGAGCTACGACCAGTAGTTTAGAAGCTACACCCGTTTTTATGGTCACCAAAAAATGATAGAGAAGGGTCCCCCCTTTGCTTTAAAACTGAAAAATTTTGAAATTTTTTTTCGCGATTTTTTGACTTTATTTTGTATATTTGGGTGCGCTGATAACGAATCAACCATTGTTAACGCGATCCGACGCGAACTTTTTAAACTACAGCGTTTTGAAAAATGCAAAAATATGGAAAATTTGAAAAATTTATGTTTTTTTTTAAATTTTTTCGAATTTTATATAACTGATAGGTTATATTTAAAGATTTCCGACAGCTGATTACGGAGAACTAAAAAATTTTGAGCTACGACCAGTGGTTTAGAAGCTACACCCGTTTTTATGGTCACCAAAAAATGATAGAGAAGGGTCCCCCCTTTGCTTTAAAACTGAAAAATTTTGAAATTTTTTTTCGCAATTTTTTGACTTTATCTTATAGATTTGCGTGCGCTGATAAC
Organism: Stenus bimaculatus; assembly: GCA_963971135.1. NCBI lineage: Eukaryota > Metazoa > Arthropoda > Insecta > Coleoptera > Staphylinidae > Stenus > Stenus bimaculatus. Next base: position 24,260,673 of record OZ020180.1, read on the forward strand.
GAATCAACCATTGTTAACGCGATCGGACGCGAACTTTTTAAACTACAGCGTTTTGAAAAATACAAAAATATGGAAAATTTGAAAAATTTATGTTTTTTTTTTAATTTTTTCGAATTTTATATAACTGATAGGTTATATTTATAGATTTCCGACCGCTGATTACGGAGAACTAAAAAATTTTGAGCTACGACCAGTAGTTTAGAAGCTACACCCGTTTTTATGGCCACCAAAAAATGATAGAGAAGGGTCCCCCCTTTGCTTTAAAACTGAAAAATTTTGAAATTTTTTTTCGCGATTTTTTCACTTTATCTTATAGATTTGCGTGCGCTGATAACGAATCAACCATTGTTAACGCGATCGGACGCGTACTTTTTAAACTACAGCGTTTTGAAAATTGCAAAAATTTAGAAAAGTTGAAAAATTCATTTTTTTTTCTAATTTTTTTCGAATTTCATATAAGTGATAGGTTATATTTATAGATTTTGCGCTGCTGATTACGGAGAACTAAAAAATTTTGAGCTACGACCAGTAGTTTAGAAGCTACACCCGTTTATATGGCCACCAAAAAATGATAGAGAAGGGTCCCCCCTTTGCTTTAAAACTGAAAAATTTTGAAATTTTTTTTCTTGATTTTTTGACTTTATCTTATAGATTTGCGTGCGCTGATATCGAATCAACCATTGTTAACGCGATCGGACGCGTACTTTTTAAACTACAGCGTTTTGAAAATTGCAAAAATTTAGAAAAGTTGAAAAATTCATTTTTTTTTCTAATTTTTTTCGAATTTTATATAACTGATAAGTTATATTTATAGATTTCCGACCGCTGATTATGGAGAACTAAAAAATTTTGAGCTACGACCAGTAGTTTAGAAGCTACACCCGTTTATATGGCCACCAAAAAATGATAGAGAAGGGTCCCCCCTTTGCTTTAAAACTGAAAAATTTTGAAATTTATTTTCGCGATTTTTTGACTTTATTTTGTATATTTGGGTGCGCTGATAACGAATCAACCATTGTTAACGCGATCCGACGCGAACTTTTTAAACTACAGCGTTTTGAAAAATGCAAAAATATGGAAAATTTGAAAAATTTATGTTTTATTTTAAATTTTTTCGAATTTTATATAACTGATAGGTTATATTTATAGATTTCCGACCGCTGATTACGGAGAACTAAAAAATTTTGAGCTACGACCAGTAGTTTAGAAGCTACACCCGTTTTTATGGTCACCAAAAAATGATAGAGAAGGGTCCCCCCTTTGCTTTAACTGAAAAATTTTGAAATTTTTTTTCGCGATTTTTTGACTTTATCTTATAGATTTTCGTGCGCTGATAACGAATCAACCATTGTTAACGCGATCGGACGCGTACTTTTTAAACTACAGCGTTTTGAAAATTGCAGAAATTTAGAAAAGTTGAAAAATTCATATTTTTTTCTAAATTTTTTCGAATTTTATATAACTGATAGATTATGTTTATAGATTTCCGACCGCTGATTACGGAGAACTAAAAAATTTTGAGCTACGACCAGTAGTTTAGAAGCTACAGCCGTTTTTATGGCCACCAAAAAATGATAGAGAAGGGTCCCCCCTTTGCTTTAAAACTGAAAAATTTTGAAATTTTATTTCGCGATTTTTTGACTTTATCTTATAGATTTGCGTGCGCTGATAACGAATCAACCATTGTTAACGCGATCGGACGCGAACTTTTTAAACTACAGCGTTTTGAAAAATGCAAAAATATGGAAAATTTGAAAAATTTATATTTTTTTTTAAATTTTTTCGAATTTTATATAACTGATAGGTTATATTTAAAGATTTCCGACCGCTTATTACGGAGAACTAAAAAATTTTGAGCTACGACCAGTAGTTTAGAAGCTACACCTGTTTTTATGGCCACCAAAAAATGATAGAGAAGGGTCCCCCCTTTGCTTTAAAACTGAAAAATTTTGAAATTTTTTTTCGCGATTTTTTGACTTTATCTTATAGATTTGCGTGCGCTGATAACGAATCAACCATTGTTAACGCGATCGGACGCGAACTTTTTAAACTACAGCGTTTTGAAAAATACAAAAATATGGAAAATTTGAAAAATTTATGTTTTTTTTTAAATTTTTTCGAATTTTATATAACTGATAGGTTATATTTATAGATTTTGCTCTGCTGATTACGGAGAACTAAAAAATTTTGAGCTACGACCAGTAAGTAGTTTAGAAGCTACACCCGTTTTTATGGTCACCAAAAAATGATAGAGAAGTGTCCCCCCTTTGCTTTAAAACTGAAAAATTTTGAAATTTTTTTTCTTGATTTTTTGACTTTATTTTGTATATTTGGGTACGCTGATAACGAATCAACCATTGTTAACGCGATCCGACGCGAACTTTTTAAACTACAGCGTTTTGAAAAATGCAAAAATATGGAAAATTTGAAAAATTTATGTTTTTTTTTAAATTTTTTCGAATTTTATATAACTATTAGGTTATATTTATAGATTTCCGACCGCTGATTATGGAGAACTAAAAAATTTTGAGCTACGACCAGTAGTTTAGAAGCTACAGCCGTTTTTATGGCCACCAAAAAATGATAGAGAAGGGTCCCCCCTTTGCTTTAAAACTGAAAAATTTAGAAATTTTATTTCGCGATTTTTTGACTTTATCTTATAGATTTCAGTTCGCTGATAATGAATCAATCATTGTTAACGCGATCCGACGCGAACTTTTTAAACTACAGCGTTTTGAAAAATGCAAAAATATGGAAAATTTGAAAAATTTATATTTTTTTTTAAATTTTTTCGAATTTTATATAACTAATAGGTTATATTTAAAGATTTCCGACCGCTGATTACGGAGAACTAAAAAATTTTGAGCTACGACCAGTAGTTTAGAAGCTACACCCGTTTTTATGGCCACCAAAAAATGATAGAGAAGGGTCCCCCCTTTGCTTTAAAACTGAAAAATTTTGAAATTTTTTTTCGCGATCTTTTGACTTTATCTTATAGATTTCAGTTCGCTGATAAAGAATCAACCATTGTTAACGCGATCCGACGCGAACTTTTTAAACTACAGCGTTTTGAAAAATGCAAAAATATGGAAAATTTGAAAAATTCATATTTTTTTCTAATTTTTTTCGAATTTTATATAACTGATAGGTTACATTTAGAGATTTGGGACTGCTGATTACGGAGAACTAAAAAATTTTGAGCTACGACCAGTAGTTTAGAAGCTACACCCGTTTTTATGGCCACCAAAAAATGATAGAGAAGGGTCCCCCCTTTGCTTTAAAACTGAAAAATTTTGAAATTTTTTTTCGCGATTTTTTGACTTAATCTTATAGATTTGCGTGCGCTGATAACGAATCAACCATTGTTAACGCGATCGGACGCGTACTTTTTAAACTACAGCGTTTTGAAAATTGCAAAAATTTAGAAAAGTTGAAAAATTCATTTTTTTTTCTAATTTTTTTCGAATTTTATATAACTGATAAGTTATATTTATAGATTTCCGACCGCTGATTACGGAGAACTAAAAAATTTTGAGCTACGACCAGTAGTTTAGAAGCTACACCCGTTTTTATGGCCACCAAAAAATGATAGAGAAGGGTCCCCCCTTTGCTTTAAAACTGAAAAATTTTGAAATTTTTTTTCGCGATTTTTTGACTTAATCTTATAGATTTGCGTGCGCTGATAACGAATCAACCATTGTTAACGCGATCGGACGCGTACTTTTTAAACTACAGCGTTTTGAAAATTGCAAAAATTTAGAAAAGTTGAAAAATTCATTTTTTTTTCTAATTTTTTTCGAATTTCATATAACTGATAGGTTATATTTATAGATTTTGCGCTGCTGATTACGGAGAACTAAAAAATTTTGAGCTACGACCAGTAGTTTAGAAGCTACACCCGTTTTTATGGCCACCAAAAAATGATAGAGAAGGGTCCCCCCTTTGCTTTAAAACTGAAAAATTTTGAAATTTTTTTTCTTGATTTTTTGACTTTATTTTGTATATTTGGGTGCGCTGATAACGAATCAACCATTGTTATCGCGATCCGACGCGAACTTTTTAAACTACAGCGTTTTGAAAAATGCAAAAATATGGAAAATTTGAAAAATTCATTTTTTTTTCTAATTTTTTTCGAATTTCATATAACTGATAGGCTATATTTATAGATTTTGCGCTGCTGATTACGGAGAACTAAAAAATTTTGAGCTACGACCAGTAGTTTAGAAGCTACACCCGTTTTTATGGCCACCAAAAAATGATAGAGAAGGGTCCCCCCTTTGCTTTAAAACTGAAAAATTTTGAAATTTTTTTTCGCGATTTTTTGACTTTATCTTATAGATTTCAGTTCGCTGATAACGAATCAATCATTGTTAACGCGATCCGACGCGAACTTTTTAAACTACAGCGTTTTGAAAAATGCAAAAATATGGAAAATTTGAAAAATTTATGTTTTTTTTTAAATGTTTTCGAATTTTATATAACTGATAAGTTATATTTATAGATTTCCGACCGCTGATTACGGAGAACTAAAAAATTTTGAGCTACGACCAGTAGTTTAGAAGCTACACCTGTTTTTATGGCCACCAAAAAATGATAGAGAAGGGTCCCCCCTTTGCTTTAAAACTGAAAAATTTTGAAATTTTTTTTCGCGATTTTTTGACTTTATCTTATAGATTTTCGTGCGCTGATAACGAATCAACCATTGTTAACGCGATCGGACGCGTACTTTTTAAACTACAGCGTTTTGAAAATTGCAAAAATTTAGAAAAGTTGAAAAATTCATTTTTTTTTCTAATTTTTTTCGAATTTTATATAACTGATAAGTTATATTTATATATTTCCGACCGCTGATTACGGAGAACTAAAAAATTTTGAGCTACGACCAGTAGTTTAGAAGCTACAGCCGTTTTTATGGCCACCAAAAAATGATAGAGAAGGGTCCCCCCTTTGCTTTAAAACTGAAAAATTTTGAAATTTTTTTTCGCGATTTTTTGACTTTATCTTATAGATTTCAGTTCGCTGATAATGAATCAATCATTGTTAACGCGATCCGACGCGAACTTTCTAAACTACAGCGTTTTGAAAAATGCAAAAATATGGAAAATTTGAAAAATTTATGTTTTTTTTTAAATTTTTTCGAATTTTATATAACTGATAGGTTATATTTAAAGATTTCCGACCGCTGATTACGGAGAACTAAAAAATTTTGAGCTACGACCAGTAGTTTAGAAGCTACACCTGTTTTTATGGCCACCAAAAAATGATAGAGAAGGGTCCCCCCTTTGCTTTAAAACTGAAAAATTTTGAAATTTTTTTCTTGATTTTTTGACTTTATTTTGTATATTTGGGTGCGCTGATAACGAATCAATCATTGTTAACGCGATCCGACGCGATCTTTTTAAACTACAGCGTTTTGAAAATTGCAGAAATTTAGAAAAGTTGAAAAATTCATATTTTTTTCTAAATTTTTTCGAATTTTATATAATTGATAGATTATATTTATAGATTTCCGACCGCTGATTACGGAGAACTAAAAAATTTTGAGCTACGACCTGTAGTTTAGAAGCTACAGCCGTTTTTATGGCCACCAAAAAATGATAGAGAAGGGTCCCCCCTTTGCTTTAAAACTGAAAAATTTTGAAATTTTTTTTCGCGATTTTTTGACTTTATCTTATAGATTTCAGTTCGCTGATAATGAATCAATCATTGTTAACGCGATCCGAAGCGAACTTTTTAAACTACAGCGTTTTGAAAAATGCAAAAATATGGAAAATTTGAAAAATTTATGTTTTTTTTTAAATTTTTTCGAATTTTATATAACTGATAGGTTATATTTATAGATTTCCGACCGCTGATTACGGAGAACTAAAAAATTTTGAGCTACGACCTGTAGTTTAGAAGCTACAGCCGTTTTTATGGCCACCAAAAAATGATAGAGAAGGGTCCCCCCTTTGCTTTAAAACTGAAAAATTTTGAAATTTTTTTTCGCGATTTTTTGACTTTATCTTATAGATTTCAGTTCGCTGATAATGAATCAATCATTGTTAACGCGATCCGACGCGAACTTTCTAAACTACAGCGTTTTGAAAAATGCAAAAATATGGAAAATTTGAAAAATTTATGTTTTTTTTTAAATTTTTTCGAATTTTATATAACTGATAGGTTATATTTAAAGATTTCCGACCGCTGATTACGGAGAACTAAAAAATTTTGAGCTACGACCAGTAGTTTAGAAGCTACACCTGTTTTTATGGCCACCAAAAAATGATAGAGAAGGGTCCCCCCTTTGCTTTAAAACTGAAAAATTTTGAAACTTTTTTTCTTGATTTTTTGACTTTATCTTATAGATTTGCGTGCGCTGTTAACGAATCAACCATTGTTAACGCGATCGGACGCGTACTTTTTAAACTACAGCGTTTTGAAAATTGCAAAAATTTAGAAAAGTTGAAAAATTCATTTTTTTTTCTAATTTTTTTCGAATTTTATATAACTGATAAGTTATATTTATAGATTTCCGACCGCTGATTACGGAGAACTAAAAAATTTTGAGCTACGACCAGTAGTTTAGAAGCTACACCCGTTTATATGGCCACCAAAAAATGATAGAGAAGGGTCCCCCCTTTGCTTTAAAACTGAAAAATTTTGAAATTTTTTTTCGCGATTTTTTGACTTTATCTTATAGATTTCAGTTCGCTGATAATGAATCAATCATTGTTAACGCGATCCGAAGCGAACTTTTTAAACTACAGCGTTTTGAAAAATGCAAAAATATGGAAAATTTGAAAAATTTATGTTTTTTTTTAAATTTTTTCGAATTTTATATAACTATTAGGTTATATTTATAGATTTCCGACCGCTGATTACGGAGAACTAAAAAATTTTGAGCTACGACCAGTAGTTTAGAAGCTACACCCGTTTTTATGGTCACCAAAAAATGATAGAGAAGGGTCCCCCCTTTGCTTTAAAACTGAAAAATTTTGAAATTTTTTTTCTTGATTTTTTGACTTTATTTTGTATATTTGGGTAAGCTGATAACGAATCAACCATTGTTAACGCGATCCGACGCGAACTTTTTAAACTACAGCGTTTTGAAAAATGCAAAAATATGGAAAATTTGAAAAATTTATATTTTTTTTTAAATTTTTTCGAATTTTATATAACTGATAGGTTGTATTTAAAGATTTCCGACCGCTGATTACGGAGAACTAAAAAATTTTGAGCTACGACCAGTGGTTTAGAAGCTACAGCCGTTTTTATGGCCACCAAAAAATGATAGAGAAGGGTCTCCCCCCTTTCCTTTAAAACTGAAAAATGTTGAAATTTTTTTTCGCGATTTTTTGACTTAATCTTATAGATTTGCGTGCGCTGATAACGAATCAACCATTGTTAACGCGATCGGACGCGTACTTTTTAAACTACAGCGTTTTGAAAATTGCAAAAATTTAGAAAAGTTGAAAAATTCATTTTTTTTTCTAATTTTTTTCGAATTTTATATAACTGATAAGTTATATTTATAGATTTCCGACCGCTGATTACGGAGAACTAAAAAATTTCGAGCTACGACCAGTAGTTTAGAAGCTACACCTGTTTTTATGGCCACCACAAAATGATAGAGAAGGGTCCCCCCTTTGCTTTAAAACTAAAAAATTTTGAAATTTTTTTTCGCGATTTTTTGACTTTATCTTATAGATTTCAGTTCGCTGATAACGAATCAATCATTGTTAACGCGATCCGACGCGAACTTTTTAAACTACAGCGTTTTGAAAAATGCAAAAATATGGAAAATTTGAAAAATTCATATTTTTTTCTAATTTTTTTCGAATTTTATATAACTGATAGGTTACATTTACAGATTTGTGACTGCTGATTACGGAGAACTAAAAAATTTTGAGCTACGACCAGTAGTTTAGAAGCTACACCCGTTTTTATGGCCACCAAAAAATGATAGAGAAGGGTCCCCCCTTTGCTTTAAAACTGAAAAATTTTGAAATTTTTTTTCGCGATTTTTTGACTTTATCTTATAGATTTCAGTTCGCTGATAACGAATCAATCATTGTTAACGCGATCCGACGCGAACTTTTTAAACTACAGCGTTTTGAAAAATGCAAAAATATGGAAAATTTGAAAAATTTATGTTTTTTTTTAAATGTTTTCGAATTTTATATAACTGATAAGTTATATTTATAGATTTCCGACCGCTGATTACGGAGAACTAAAAAATTTTGAGCTACGACCAGTAAGTAGTTTAGAAGCTACACCCGTTTTTATGGCCACCAAAAAATGATAGAGAAGGGTCCCCCCTTTGCTTTAAAACTGAAAAATTTTGAAATTTTTTTTCGCGATTTTTTGACTTTATCTTATAGATTTGCGTGCGCTGATAACGAATCAACCATTGTTAACGCGATCCGACGCGAACTTTTTAAACTACAGCGTTTTGAAAAATGCAAAAATATGGAAAATTTGAAAAATTTATGTTTTTTTTTAAATTTTTCGAATTTTATATAACTGATAAGTTATATTTATGGATTTCCGACCGCTGATTACGGAGAACTAAAAAATTTTGAGCTACGACCAGTAGTTTAGAAGCTACACCCGTTTTTATGGCCACCAAAAAATGATAGAGAAGGGTCCCCCCCTTTGCTTTAAAACTGAAAAATTTTGAAAATTTTTTTCGCGATTTTTTGACTTCATTTAATAGATTTGGGCTCGCTCATAACGAATCAACCATTGTTAACGCGATCTGACGCGTACTTTTTAAACTACAGCGTTTTGAAAATTGCAGAAATTTAGAAAAGTTGAAAAATTCATATTTTTTTCAACATTTTTTCGAATTTTATATAACCGATAGGTTATGTTTATAGATTTCGCGCTGCTGATTACGGAGAACTAAAAAAATTTGAGCTACGACCAGTGGTTTAGAAGCTACACCCGTTTTTATGGCCACCAAAAAATGATAGAGAAGGGTCCCCCCTTTGCTTTAAAACTGAAAAATTTTGAAATTTTATTTCGCGATTTTTTGACTTTATCTTATAGATTTCAGTTCGCTGATAATGAATCAATCATTGTTAACGCGATCCGACGCGAACTTTTTAAACTACAGCGTTTTGAAAAATGCAAAAATATGGAAAATTTGAAAAATTTATATATTTTTTTAAATTTTTTCGAATTTTATATAACTGATAGGTTATATTTAAAGATTTCCGACCGCTGATTACGGAGAACTAAAAAATTTTGAGCTACGACCAGTAGTTTAGAAGCTACACCTGTTTTTATGGCCACCAAAAAATGATAGAGAAGGGTCCCCCCTTTGCTTTAAAACTGAAAAATTTTGAAATTTTTTTTCGCGATTTTTTCACTTTATCTTATAGATTTGCGTGCGCTGATAACGAATCAACCATTGTTAACGCGATCGGACGCGTACTTTTTAAACTACAGCGTTTTGAAAATTGCAGAAATTTAGAAAAGTTGAAAAATTCATATTTTTTTCTAAATTTTTTCGAATTTTATATAACTGATAGATTATATTTATAGATTTCCGAACGCTGATTACGGAGAACTAAAAAATTTTGAGCTACGACCAGTGGTTTAGAAGCTACACCCGTTTTTAAGGTCACCAAAAAATGATAGAGAAGGGTCCCCGCTTTGCATTAAAACTGAAAAATTTTGAAAATTTTTTTCTTGATTTTTTGACTTTATTTTGTATATTTGGGTGCGCTGATAACGAATAAATCATTGTTAACGCGATCCGACGCGATCTTTTTAATCTACAGCGTTTTGAAAATTGCAGAAATTTAGAAAAGTTGAAAAATTCATATTTTTTTCTAAATTTTTTCGAATTTTATATAACTGATAGATTATATTTATAGATTTTTGACCGCTGATTACGGAGAACTAAAAAATTTTGAGCTACGACCAGTAGTTTAGAAGCTACACCTGTTTTTATGGCCACCACAAAATGATAGAGAAGGGTCCCCCCTTTGCTTTAAAACTAAAAAATTTTGAAATTTTTTTTCGCGATTTTTTGACTTTATCTTATAGATTTCAGTTCGCTGATAACGAATCAACCATTGTTAACGCGATCCGACGCGAACTTTTTAAACTACAGCGTTTTGAAAAATGCAAAAATATGGAAAATTTGAAAAATTTATATTTTTTTTTAAATTTTTTCGAATTTTATATAACTGATAGGTTGTATTTAAAGATTTCCGACCGCTGATTACGGAGAACTAAAAAATTTTGAGCTACGACCAGTGGTTTAGAAGCTACAGCCGTTTTTATGGCCACCAAAAAATGATAGAGAAGGGTCTCCCCCCTTTCCTTTAAAACTGAAAAATGTTGAAATTTTTTTTCGCGATTTTTTGACTTAATCTTATAGATTTGCGTGCGCTGATAACGAATCAACCATTGTTAACGCGATCGGACGCGTACTTTTTAAACTACAGCGTTTTGAAAATTGCAAAAATTTAGAAAAGTTGAAAAATTCATTTTTTTTTCTAATTTTTTTCGAATTTTATATAACTGATAAGTTATATTTATAGATTTCCGACCGCTGATTACGGAGAACTAAAAAATTTCGAGCTACGACCAGTAGTTTAGAAGCTACACCTGTTTTTATGGCCACCACAAAATGATAGAGAAGGGTCCCCCCTTTGCTTTAAAACTAAAAAATTTTGAAATTTTTTTTCGCGATTTTTTGACTTTATCTTATAGATTTCAGTTCGCTGATAACGAATCAATCATTGTTAACGCGATCCGACGCGAACTTTTTAAACTACAGCGTTTTGAAAAATGCAAAAATATGGAAAATTTGAAAAATTCATATTTTTTTCTAATTTTTTTCGAATTTTATATAACTGATAGGTTACATTTACAGATTTGTGACTGCTGATTACGGAGAACTAAAAAATTTTGAGCTACGACCAGTAGTTTAGAAGCTACACCCGTTTTTATGGCCACCAAAAAATGATAGAGAAGGGTCCCCCCTTTGCTTTAAAACTGAAAAATTTTGAAATTTTTTTTCGCGATTTTTTGACTTTATCTTATAGATTTCAGTTCGCTGATAACGAATCAATCATTGTTAACGCGATCCGACGCGAACTTTTTAAACTACAGCGTTTTGAAAAATGCAAAAATATGGAAAATTTGAAAAATTTATGTTTTTTTTTAAATGTTTTCGAATTTTATATAACTGATAAGTTATATTTATAGATTTCCGACCGCTGATTACGGAGAACTAAAAAATTTTGAGCTACGACCAGTAAGTAGTTTAGAAGCTACACCCGTTTTTATGGCCACCAAAAAATGATAGAGAAGGGTCCCCCCTTTGCTTTAAAACTGAAAAATTTTGAAATTTTTTTTCGCGATTTTTTGACTTTATCTTATAGATTTGCGTGCGCTGATAACGAATCAACCATTGTTAACGCGATCCGACGCGAACTTTTTAAACTACAGCGTTTTGAAAAATGCAAAAATATGGAAAATTTGAAAAATTTATGTTTTTTTTTAAATTTTTCGAATTTTATATAACTGATAAGTTATATTTATGGATTTCCGACCGCTGATTACGGAGAACTAAAAAATTTTGAGCTACGACCAGTAGTTTAGAAGCTACACCCGTTTTTATGGCCACCAAAAAATGATAGAGAAGGGTCCCCCCCTTTGCTTTAAAACTGAAAAATTTTGAAAATTTTTTTCGCGATTTTTTGACTTCATTTAATAGATTTGGGCTCGCTCATAACGAATCAACCATTGTTAACGCGATCTGACGCGTACTTTTTAAACTACAGCGTTTTGAAAATTGCAGAAATTTAGAAAAGTTGAAAAATTCATATTTTTTTCAACATTTTTTCGAATTTTATATAACCGATAGGTTATGTTTATAGATTTCGCGCTGCTGATTACGGAGAACTAAAAAAATTTGAGCTACGACCAGTGGTTTAGAAGCTACACCCGTTTTTATGGCCACCAAAAAATGATAGAGAAGGGTCCCCCCTTTGCTTTAAAACTGAAAAATTTTGAAATTTTTTTTCTTGATTATTTGACTTTATTTTGGATATTTGCGTGCGCTGATAACGAATCAACCATTGTTAACGCGATCGGACGCGAACTTTTTAAACTACAGCGTTTTGAAAATTGCAAAAATTTAGAAAAGTTGAAAAATTCATTTTTTTTTCTAATTTTTTTCGAATTTTATATAACTGTCAAGTTACATTTATAGATTTCCGACCGCTGATTACGGAGAACTAAAAAATTTTGAGCTACGACCAGTAGTTTAGAAGCTACACCCGTTTTTATGGCCACCAAAAAATGATAGAGAGGGGTCCCCCCCTTTGCTTTAAAACTGAAAAATTTTGAAATTTTTTTTCTTGATTTTTTGACTTTATCTTATAGATTTGCGTGCGCTGATAACGAATCAACCATTGTTAACGCGATCGGACGCGTACTTTTTAAACTACAGCGTTTTGAAAATTGCAAATATATGGAAAATTTGAAAAATTTATGTTTTTTTTTAAATTTTTTCGAATTTTATATAACTGATAGGTTATATTTAAAGATTTCCGACCGCTGATTACGGAGAACTAAAAAATTTTGAGCTACGACCAGTAGTTTAGAAGCTACACCCGTTTTTATGGTCACCAAAAAATGATAGAGAAGGGTCCCCCCTTTGCTTTAAAACTGAAAAATTTTGAAATTTTTTTTCGCGATTTTTTGACTTTATCTTATAGATTTCAGTTCGCTGATAACGAATCAATCATTGTTAACGCGATCCGACGCGAACTTTTTAAACTACAGCGTTTTGAAAAATGCAAAAATATGGAAAATTTGAAAAATTTATGTTTTATTTTAAATTTTTTCGAATTTTATATAACTGATAGGTTATATTTATAGATTTCAGACCGCTGATTACGGAGAACTAAAAAATTTTGAGCTACGACTAGTAGTTTAGAAGCTACACCCGGTTTTATGGTCACCAAAAAATGATAGAGAAGGGTGCCCCCTTTGCTTTAAAACTGAAAAATTTTGAAATTTTTTTTCGCGATTTTTTGACTTTATCTTATAGATTTTCGTGCGCTGATAACGAATCAACCATTGTTAACGCGATCGGACGCGTACTTTTTAAACTACAGCGTTTTGAAAATTGCAGAAATTTAGAAAAGTTGAAAAATTCATATTTTTTTCTAAATTTTTTCGAATTTTATATAACTGATAGATTATGTTTATAGATTTCCGACCGCTGATTACGGAGAATCAAAAAATTTTGAGCTACGACCAGTAGTTTAGAAGCTACAGCCGTTTTTATGGCCACCAAAAAATGTTAGAGAAGGGTCTCCCACCTTTGCTTTAAAACTGAAAAATGTTGAAATTTTTTTTCGCGATTTTTTGACTTAATCTTATAGATTTGCGTGCGCTGATAACGAATCAACCATTGTTAACGCGATCGGACGCGTACTTTTTAAACTACAGCGATTTGAAAATTGCAAAAATTTAGAAAAGTTGAAAAATTCATTTTTTTTTCTAATTTTTTTCGAATTTTATATAACTGATAAGTTATATTTATAGATTTCCGACCGCTGATTACGGAGAACTAAAAAATTTTGAGCTACGACCAGTAGTTTAGAAGCTACACCCGTTTTTATGGTCACCAAAAAATGATAGAGAAGGGTCCCCCCTTTGCTTTAAAACTGAAAAATTTTGAAATTTTTTTTCTTGATTTTTTGACTTTATTTTGTATATTTGGGTACGCTGATAACGAATCAACCATTGTTAACGCGATCCGACGCGAACTTTTTAAACTACAGCGTTTTGAAAAATGCAAAAATATGGAAAATTTGAAAAATTTATGTTTTTTTTTAAATTTTTTCGAATTTTATATAACTATTAGGTTATATTTATAGATTTCCGACCGCTGATTACGGAGAACTAAAAAATTTTAAGCTACGACCAGTAGTTTAGAAGCTACAGCCGTTTTTATGGCCACCAAAAAATGATAGAGAAGGGTCCCCCCTTTGCTTTAAAACTGAAAAATTTTGAAATTTCATTTCGCGATTTTTTGACTTTATCTTATAGATTTCAGTTTGCTGATAATGAATCAATCATTGTTAACGCGATCCGACGCGAACTTTTTAAACTACAGCGTTTTGAAAAATGCAAAAATATGGAAAATTTGAAAAATTTATATTTTTTTTTAAATTTTTTCGAATTTTATATAACTGATAGGTTATATTTAAAGATTTCCGACCGCTGATTACGGAGAACTAAAAAATTTTGAGCTACGACCAGTAGTTTAGAAGCTACACCTGTTTTTATGGCCACCAAAAAATGATAGAGAAGGGTCCCCCCTTTGCTTTAAAACTGAAAAATTTTGAAATTTTTTTTCGCGATTTTTTCACTTTATCTTATAGATTTGCGTGCGCTGATAACGAATCAACCATTGTTAACGCGATCGGACGCGTACTTTTTAAACTACAGCGTTTTGAAAATTGCAGAAATTTAGAAAAGTTGAAAAATTCATATTTTTTTCTAAATTTTTTCGAATTTTATATAACTGATAGATTATATTTATAGATTTCCGAACGCTGATTATGGAGAACTAAAAAATTTTGAGCTACGACCAGTGGTTTAGAAGCTACACCCGTTTTTATGGTCACCAAAAAATGATAGAGAAGGGTCCCCGCTTTGCATTAAAACTGAAAAATTTTGAAAATTTTTTTCTTGATTTTTTGACTTTATTTTGTATATTTGGGTGCGCTGATAACGAATAAATCATTGTTAACGCGATCCGACGCGATCTTTTTAAACTACAGCGTTTTGAAAATTGCAGAAATTTAGAAAAGTTGAAAAATTCATATTTTTTTCTAAATTTTTTCGAATTTTATATAACTGATAGATTATATTTATAGATTTCCGACCGCTGATTACGGAGAACTAAAAAATTTTGAGCTACGACCAGTGGTTTAGAAGCTACACCGTTTTTATGGCCACCAAAAAATGATAGAGAAGGGTCCCCCCTTTGCTTTAAAACTAAAAAATTTTGAAATTTTTTTTCGCGATTTTTTGACTTTATCTTATAGATTTCAGTTCGCTGATAATGAATCAATCATTGTTAACGCGATCCGAAGCGAACTTTTTAAACTACAGCGTTTTGAAAAATGCAAAAATATGGAAAATTTGAAAAATTCATATTTTTTTCTAATTTTTTTCGAATTTTATATAACTAATAGGTTACATTTACAGATTTGGGACTGCTGATTACGGAGAACTAAAAAATTTTGAGCTACGACCAGTAGTTTAGAAGCTACACCCGTTTTTATGGCCACCAAAAAATGATAGAGAAGGGTGGTCCCCCCTTTGCTTTAAAACTGAAAAATTTTGAAATTTTTTTTCGCGATTTTTTGACTTTATCTTATAGATTTGAGTGCGCTGATAACGAATCAACCATTGTTAACGCGATCGGACGCGAAATTTTTAAACTACAGCGTTTTGAAAAATACAAAAATATGGAAAATTTGAAAAATTTATGTTTTTTTTTTAATTTTTTCGAATTTTATATAACTGATAGGTTATATTTATAGATTTCCGACCGCTGATTACGGAGAACTAAAAAATATTGAGCTACGACCAGTAGTTTAGAAGCTACACCCGTTTTTATGGCCACCAAAAAATGATAGAGAAGGGTCCCCCCTTTGCTTTAAAACTGAAAAATTTTGAAATTTTTTTTCGCGATTTTTTGACTTTATCTTATAGATTTGCGTGCGCTGATAACGAATCAACCATTGTTAACGCGATCGGTCGCGTACTTTTTAAACTACAGCGTTTTGAAAATTGCAAAAATTTAGAAAAGTTGAAAAATTCATTTTTTTTTCTAATTTTTTTCGAATTTTATATAACTGATAAGTTATATTTATAGATTTCCGACCGCTGATTACGGAGAACTAAAAAATTTTGAGCTACGACCAGTAGTTTAGAAGCTACACCCGTTTATATGGCCACCAAAAAATGATAGAGAAGGGTCCCCCCTTTGTTTAAAACTGAAAAATTTTGAAATTTTTTTTCTTGATTTTTTGACTTTATTTTGTATATTTGGGTGCGCTGATAACGAATCAACCATTGTTATCGCGATCCGACGCGAACTTTTTAAACTACAGCGTTTTGAAAATTGCAGAAATTTAGAAAAGTTGAAAAATTCATATTTTTTTCTAAATTTTTTCGAATTTTATATAACTGATAGATTATATTTATAGATTTCCGACCGCTGATTACGGAGAACTAAAAAATTTTGAGCTACGACCAGTAGTTTAGAAGCTACAGCCGTTTTTATGGCCACCAAAAAATGATAGAGAAGGGTCCCCCCTTTGCTTTAAAACTGAAAAATTTTGAAATTTTTTTTCGCGATTTTTTGACTTTATCTTATAGATTTGCGTGCGCTGATAACGAATCAACCATTGTTAACGCGATCGGACGCGTACTTTTTAAACTACAGCGTTTTGAAAATTGCAAAAATTTAGAAAAGTTGAAAAATTCATTTTTTTTTCTAATTTTTTTCGAATTTCATATAACTGATAGGTTATATTTATGGATTTTGCGCTGCTGATTACGGAGAACTAAAAAATTTTGAGCTACGACCAGTAGTTTAGAAGCTACACCCGTTTATATGGCCACCAAAAAATGATAGAGAAGGGTCCCCCCTTTGCTTTAAAACTGAAAAATTTTGAAATTTTTTTTCTTAATTTTTTGACTTTATTTTGTATATTTGGGTGCGCTGATAACGAATCAACCATTGTTAACGCGATCCGACGCGAACTTTTTAAACTACAGCGTTTGGAAAAATTCAAAAATATGGAAAATTTGAAAAATTCATGTTTTTTTCTAAATTTTTTCGAATTTTATATAACTGATAGGTTACATTTATAGATTTCCGACCGCTGATAACGGAGAACTAAAAAATTTTGAGCTACGACCAGCGGTTTAGAAGCTACACCCGTTTTTATGGCCACCAAAATATGATAGAGAAGGGTCCCCCCCTTTGCATTAAAACTGAAAAATTTTGAAATTTTTTGTCTTGATTTTTTAACTTTATTTTGTATATTTGGGTACGCTGATAACGAATCAACCATTGTTAACGCGATCAGCCGCGTAGTTTTTAAACTACCGCGTTTTAAAAATTGCATAAATTTAGAAAAGTTGAAAAATTCATATTTTTTTCTCAATTTTTTCGAATTTTATATAACTGATAGGTTATAGTTATAGATTTCGGACTGCTGATTACGGAGAACTAAAAAATTTTGAGCTACGACCAGTAGTTTAGAAGCTACACCCGTTTATATGGCCACCAAAAAATGATAGAGAAGGGTCCCCCCTTTGCTTTAAAACTGAAAAATTTTGAAATTTTTTTTCGCGATTTTTTGACTTTATCTTATATATTTCAGTTCGCTGATAACGGATCAACCTTTGTTAACGCGATCCGACGCGAACTTTTTAAACTACAGCGTTTTGAAAAATGCAATAATTTAGAGAAGTTGAAAAATTCATATTTTTTTCTAAATTTTTTCGAATTTGACTTTATTTTGTATATTTGGGTGCGCTGATAACGAATCAACCATTGTTAACGCGACCCGACGCGTACTTATTAAACTACACCGTTTTGAAAATTGCAAAAATTTAAGAAAGTTTGAAAAATTCATATTTTTTTCTAATTTTTTTCGAATTTTATATAACTGATAGGTTATATTTATAGATTTCCGACCGCTGATTACGGAGAACTAAAAAATTTTGAGCTACGACCAGTAGTTTAGAAGCTACACCCGTTTTTATGGCCACCAAAAAATGATAGAGAAGGGTCCCCCCTTTGCTTTAAAACTGAAAATTTTTTAAATTTTTTTTCTTGATTTTTTGACTTTATTTTGTATATTTGGGTGCGCTGATAACGAATCAACCATTGTTAACGCGATCGGACGCGTACTTTTTAAACTAAAGAGTTTTGAAAAATGCAAAAATTTGGAAAATTTGAAAAATTCATGTTTTTTTCTAAATTTTTTCGAATTTTATATAACTGATAGGTTATGTTTATAGATTTCCGACCGCTGATTACGGAGAACTAAAAAATTTTGAGCTACGACCAGTAGTTTAGAAGCTACACCCGTTTTTATGGCCACCAAAAAATGATAGAGAAGGGTCCCTCCTTTGCTTTAAAACTGAAAAATTTTGAAAATTTTTTTCGCGATTTTTTGACTTCATTTAATAAATTTGGGCTCGCTGATAACGAATCAACCATTGTTAACGCGATCTGACGCGTACTTTTTAAACTACAGCGTTTTGAAAATTGCAGAAATTTAGAAAAGTTGAAAAATTCATATTTTTTTCAACATTTTTTCGAATTTTATATAACTGATAGGTTATATTTATAGATTTCCGACAGCTGATTACTGAGAACTAAAAAATTTTGAGCTACGACCAGTAGTTTAGAAGCTACACCCGTTTTTATGGCCACCAAAAAAGAATAGAGAAGGTTCCCCCCTTTGCTTTAAAACTGTAAAATTTTGAAATTTTTTTTCGCAATTTTTTTACTTTATTTTATAGATTTACGTGCGCTGATAACGAATCAACCATTGTTAACGCGATCAGACGCGTACTTTTTAATCTACAGGGTTTTGAAAATTGCAGAAATTTAGAAAAGTTGAAAAATTCATATTTTTTTCCAAATTTTTTCGAATTTTATATAACTGATAAGTTGTATTTATAGATTTTCGACCGCTGATTACGGAGAACTAAAAAATTTTGAGCTACGACCAGTAGTTTAGAAGCTACACCCGTTTATATGGCCACCAAAAAATGATAGAGAAGGGTCCCCCCTTTGTTTAAAACTGAAAAATTTTGAAATTTTTTTTCTTGATTTTTTGACTTTATTTTGTATATTTGGGTGCGCTGATAACGAATCAACCATTGTTATCGCGATCCGACGCGAACTTTTTAAACTACAGCGTTTTGAAAATTGCAGAAATTTAGAAAAGTTGAAAAATTCATATTTTTTTCTAAATTTTTTCGAATTTTATATAACTGATAAATTATATGTATAGATTTCCGACCGCTGATTACGGAGAACTAAAAAATTTTGAGCTACGACCAGTAGTTTAGAAGCTACAGCCGTTTTTATGGCCACCAAAAAATGATAGAGAAGGGTCCCCCCTTTGCTTTAAAACTGAAAAATTTTGAAATTTTTTTTCTTAATTTTTTGACTTTATTTTGTATATTTGGGTGCGCTGATAACGAATCAACCATTGTTAACGCGATCCGACGCGAACTTTTTAAACTACAGCGTTTGGAAAAATTCAAAAATATGGAAAATTTGAAAAATTCATGTTTTTTTCTAAATTTTTTCGAATTTTATATAACTGATAGGTTATATTTATAGATTTCCGACCGCTGATTACGGAGAACTAAAAAATTTTGAGCTACGACCAGTAGTTTAGAAGCAACACCCGTTTTTATGGCCACCAAAAAATGATAGAGAAGGATCCCCCCTTTGCTTTAAAACTGAAAAATTTTGAAATTTTTTTTCGCAATTTTTTTACTTTATTTTATAGATTTACGTGCGCTGATAACGAATCAACCATTGTTAACGCGATCAGACGCGTACTTTTTAAACTACAGGGTTTTGAAAATTGCAAAAATTTAAGAAAGTTTGAAAAATTCATATTTTTTTCTAAATTTTTTCGAATTTTATATAACTGATAAGTTGTATTTATAGATTTTCGACCGCTGATTACGGAGAACTAAAAAATGTTGAGCTACGACCAGTAGTTTAGAAGCAACACCCGTTTTTATGGCCACCAAAAAATGATAGAGAAGGATCCCCCCTTTGCACAGTGTGTCGTTTTCACGATCTAGCTGGACAAAATTATTTAACTCAATTAAGGCAAGTAAAACACCGTAGTAAATAATAAAAAATATATTTTATGAAATTTCAATCAATATAAAACATAAAATAAATTAAATTAAAAAATTAAAAAAATTATTAATTTTTGAAATTTGAAAATCAAATAAGTCGATAAAAATACAAAAAAAAAATTAAAATAAATCCCTAGTCAGAATCTGCATCATATTCATAATCTGACTGTCCCAATTCCTCTGGTTCAGATGAAGATTCCATTTCCATCTCAAGAAGTTCGCGTACTTCCGGAATAATTTGGCCACGTACAGTTTTTGGAGGAGCTCGTAAACTGGCAATTACTGGATCAGATGAAATGAGCAATCTATTTATTAAATCCCTGTTCGTATCAACTCTTGATGTTTTTCTGGTAAATAATTCTCTGAATTTCCTGTTATCTTTGTTTCTAGCTTCTAGAGCTTCTTCCGAAAGTTGGCCGATTGGAAGAATACTTGCAGCAAGAATATCTTTTCCGTGAAAAAGTATTTTATGTACGCTTACAGGCATTGAATACCATGAATATTCCATAATATACAATTCTCTTGTTGGCTTAGTGTATTCATGGAATTTATTAATATCGATAGGTAATCCACTATTGATGCACTCTAATATGACACGGAAGCGCTTGATTAGCTCAATATTTACACCTGTTATTTCAGCTGAAATTTCAGCATTTCTAAAAAACTTACGGGCCGTGTTCCCATCATTTGTATTACCTGTTTTTTGTTTAGGCATATCCACTAATAAGCCTAACTCACGTCTAAACTTTTCTTGAACACTTTTCTTTTTTTCTGCCACTTTATTTTTATGCTCCTGTCCCCTAGCCTGCCATGTTTTTATATCAAGGCGATAAGATATATGTAAAATACACTCGAAGAATCTTATCCAAGCGTGCAGAGGAGAAAGGGAAAGAGAAAGAAATTCGCTATTTACTGTCTTTTCTAACACAACCCTTTCATTATTCACTTCCCTAGGCTTTGCACCACATAAGTAACAAGTTTGTGTTGATGCACACGAAGCTACAGCATTACAAATTTTGCCATCAATCATACAAAATATTAATGTTGCTTTTACCAAGACTTCCGCGTCATTTACTATAATTTTAGTAGGTGTCAATGAAGTTACCTCCTCCTTAACTTTGCCAACTTCTGCAACAATCAAATCCACAGTTTCCTTGGCAAATACAAACTTTATGGGTCTGCAATATCTCGTAGAAGATGTGGAAGGATTTTGCCATACAATAGTTTTGATGCTTTCGTCATTCGTTGCATACATTTGGATTGGCACCATCGAAATGCTGAATAAACTGGCATCACTGCAATGTTCTTCGGAAAATTTCTGTTTATATGTAGTTTGTTCCGCGCCATCACAACCCCATTTTATAATTATATCAAGACTTTTCAAATTAGTTATAGTCTTCAGGTCCTCTTCTTGTACCTTGCACAGTCGTGTAATCGTGTGATCCATCAAAGATTGTAATTTGATTTCAGCTTGAGTCTCTGTAATTTCAATATCACTAGGATAGCACTCCCGTTTTGCCTCTTTAATTTTGTAGTAAGATGGATAAATTGTGCTATTTACTGCTTTTGCTTGATCGCGTATAATATTACACTGATGTGTTGAAAGATTCGCATCGATCATCATCGCGAGAGCTTGATTTTCTGACAGTCCATCATCTTTTGGGCATGCTACAAACTGTCGCGCTTTTTTTATATTACCTCTATGAGGTGAACTAAAACAAAGCTCCTTTACAATGGATGCCGAATCTCTTTTTCCTGCCTGGCGAAGCTGAACTTCAGTTGCCATCAATAATTCTTCCTCGTTCGAAGAATCAAGCAGATGTTGAATTCGTCGCCTTTTTGTTTTTTCGCTTGCAGCTTCAAAGTCCTTTTGTGGTCTTCCGGGTTGGTTACTAGTTCTAGGAGTTGCTACATATTGGGTAGGTTCAATGACAATAACCGCAAACGAAATATTTTCATCTAGCCACGAAGAATTTGCTTTTAAAAAGCGACCTCGATGTCTTCCAGATTTCGCCCATTTTTCATCAATTTTGGAGCAATTATTGCGAATAGTAGCTTTAATACTCCTTAAATCGTCATCAGAGAGGGTTGGGTCACCAAGTTCTTCAATAATAAAACTCAATAAGGCATCCAGTTTGAAATCTTTTGCGTTAGCAAACCAAACGTCAAAAAAAGATCGTCGCGGAATTAAAGAAGTCATTCTGAAAAAGGGAAAAAATCTATGAATTTCGCAAATTTTCGCAGGAAAAAAAACATGTTTCGTATAGCTTATAAGTGGATCTTTCATTAGAGTCTAATATGTAATCGGAATAATGCGGAAAAATAAACTAAAACTCAAGAAAACCCTGTCATTTTTACTAAAAAATTTCCTTGATATCTTCTCATTGAGTTTGCAATAAAACACAAACATTAATAAAAAATTTTTTTAGCAAACTTACCTTATCAGTATTCACTTAAAATTAAAATTACCACAAAATCACAATTAAACAATAAAAACACAGTGTATTCATAGAGCAAAGTCAGACGAATGATGCGTGCGCGTGGTGCATTTAGTCGAGAAAATTCAGGTAGACGGCCCTTATAATCCTTGTATCTTTTGTTAGGGGCAATTTCTCGGTAATTAAACCTCATCACAATCAAATATAAGTTATCTACTACTACTTAACGTATTAATTAAACATGTTTGGAAAAGTACGAAGTTTGAGTTTTGTCCAGCTAGATCGTGAAAACGACACACTGTGCTTTGCTTTAAAACTGAAAAATTTTGAAATTTTTTTTCTTGATTTTTTGACGTTATTTTGTATATTTGGGTGCGCTGATAACGAATCAACCATTGTTAACGCGATCGGACGCGTACTTTTTAAACTAAAGCGTTTTGAAAAATGCAAGAATTTGGAAAATTTGAAAAATTCATGTTTTTTTCTAAATTTTTTCGAATTTTATATAACTGATAGGTTATGTTTATAGATTTTCGACCGCTGATTACGGAGAACTAAAAAATTTTGAGCTACGAACAGTAGTTTAGAAGCTACACCCGTTTTTATGGCCACTAAAAAATGATAGAGAAGGGTCCCCCCTTTGCATTAAAACTGAAAAATTTTGATATTTTTTTTCTTGATTTTTTGACTTTATTTTGTATATTTGGGTACGCTGATAACGAATCAACCATTCATTGTTAACGCGATCAGAAGCGTACTTTTTAAACTACAGCGTTTTGAAAATTGCAGAAATTTAGAAAGTTTGAAAAATTCATATTTTTTTCTAATTTTTTTCGAATTTTATATAACTGATAGTTTATATTTATAGATTTCGCGCTGCTGATTACGGAGAACTAAAAAATTTTGAGCTACGACCAGTAGTTTAGAAGCTACACCCGCTTTTATGGCCACCAAAAAATGATAGAGAAGGCTCCCCCCTTTGCATTAAAACTGAAAAATTTTGAAATTTTTTTTCTTGATTTTTTGACGTTATTTTGTATATTTGGGTACGCTAATAACAAATCAACCATTGTTAACGCGATCGGACGCGTACTTTTTAAACTAAAGCGTTTTGAAAAATGCAAAAATTTGGAAAATTTGAAAAATTCATGTTTTTTTTTTAATTTTTTCGAATTTTATATAACTGATAGGTTATGTTTATAGATTTCCGACCGCTGATTACGGAGAACTAAAAAATTTTGAGCTACGAATAGTAGTTTAGAAGCTACACCCGTTTTTATGGCCACCAAAATATGATAGAGAAGGCTCCCCCTTTTTCATTAAAACTGAAAAATTTTGAAATTTTTTTTCTTGATTTTTTGACTTTATTTTGTATATTTGGGTACGCTGATAACGAATCAACCATTCATTGTTAACGCGATCAGAAGCGTACTTTTTAAACTACAGCGTTTTGAAAATTGCAGAAATTTAGAAAGTTTGAAAAATTCATATTTTTTTCTAATTTTTTTCGAATTTTATATAACTGATAGTTTATATTTATAGATTTCGCGCTGCTGATTACGGAGAACTAAAAAATTTTGAGCTACGACCAGTAGTTTAGAAGCTACACCCGCTTTTATGGCCACCAAAAAATGATAGAGAAGGCTCCCCCCTTTGCATTAAAACTGAAAAATTTTGAAATTTTTTTTCTTGATTTTTTGACGTTATTTTGTATATTTGGGTACGCTAATAACAAATCAACCATTGTTAACGCGATCGGACGCGTACTTTTTAAACTAAAGCGTTTTGAAAAATGCAAAAATATGGAAAATTTGAAAAATTTGAAAAATTCATGTTTTTTTCTAAATTTTTTCGAATTTTATAAAACTAATAGGTTATATTTATAGATTTCCGACCGCTGATTGCGGAGAACTAAAAAATTTTGAGCTACGAATAGTAGTTTAGAAGCTACACCCGTTTTTATGGCCACCAAAAAATGATAGAGAAGGGTCCCCCCTTTGCCTTAAAACTGAAAAATTTTGAAATTTTTTTTCTTGATTTTTTGACTTTATTTTGTATATTTGGGTACGCTAATAACGAATCAACCATTGTTAACGCGATCGGACGCGTACTTATTAAACTACAGCGTTCTGAAAATTGCAGAAATTTAGAAAGTTTGAAAAATTCATATTTTTGTCTAATTTTTTTCGAATTTTATATAACTGATAGGTCATATTTCTAGATTTCCGACCGCTGATTACGGAGAACTAAAAAATTTTGAGCTACGACCAGTAGATTAGAAGCTACACCAGTTTTTATGGCCACCAAAAAATGATAGAGAAGGGTCCCTTTGCCTTAAAACTGAAAAATTTTGAAATTTTTTTTCTTGATTTTTTGACTTTATTTTGTATATTTGGGTACGCTAATAACGAATCAACCATTGTTAACGCGATCGGACACGTACTTATTAAACTACAGCGTTCTGAAAATTGCAGAAATTTAGAAAGTTTGAAAAATTCATATTTTTTTCTAATTTTTTTCGAATTTTATATAACTGATAGGTCATATTTCTAGATTTCCGACCGCTGATTACGGAGAACTAAAAAAATTTGAGCTACGACCAGTAGATTAGAAGCTACACCCGTTTCTATGGCCACCAAAAAATGATAGAGAAGGGTCCCTTTGCTTTAAAACTGAAAAATTTTGAAATTTTTTTTTTGATTTTTTGACTTTATTTTGTATATTTGGGTACGCTAATAACGAATCAACCATTGTTAACGCGATCGGACGCGTACTTTTTAAACTAAAGCGTTTTGAAAAATGCAAAAATTTGAAAAATTCATGTTTTTTTCTAAATTTCTTCAAATTTTATAAAACTAATAGGTTATATTTATAGATTTCCGACCGCTGATTACGGAGAACTAAAATATTTTGAGCTACGACAAGTAGTTTAGAAGCTACACCCGTTTTTATGGCCAGCAAAAAATGATAGAGAAGGGTCCCCCCTTTGCTTAAAACTGAAAAATTTTGAAAATTTTTTTCGCGATTTTTTTACTTTGTCTTATAGATTTGCGTGCGCTGATAACGAATCAACCATTGTTAACGCGATCGGACGCGTACTTTTTAAACTACAGCGTTTTGAAAATTGCAATAATTTAGAAAAGTTGAAAAATTCATATTTTTTTCTAAATTTTTTCGAATTTTATATAACTGATAGGTTATATTTATAGATTTCGCGCTGTTGATTACGGAGAACTAAAAAATTTTGAGCTACGACCAGTAGTTTAGAAGCTACACCCGTTTTTATGGCCACCAAAAAATGATAGAGAAGGGTCCCTTTGCTTTAAAACTGAAAAATTTTGAAAACTTTTTTCGCGATTTTTTGACATTATTTTGTATATTTGGGTGCGCTGATAACGAATCAACCATTGTTAACGCGACCCAACGCGTACTTATTAAACTACAGCGTTTTGAAAATTGCAGAAATTTGGAAAGTTTGAAAAATTCATATTTTTTTCTAATTTTTTTCGAATTTTATATAACTGATAGTTTATATTTATAGATTTCGCGCTGCTGATTACGGAGAACTAAAAAATTTTGAGCTACGACCAGTAGTTTAGAAGCTACACCCGGTTTTATGGCCACCAAAAAATGATAGAGAAGGGTGCCCCCTTTGCTTTAAAACTAAAAAATTTTGAAATTTTTTTTCGCGATTTTTTACTTTATTTTATAGATTTGCGTGCGCTGAAAACGAATCAACCATTGTTAACGCGATCGGACGCGCACTTTTTAAACTACAGCGTTTTGAAAATTGCAGAAATTTAGAAAAGTTGAAAAATTCATATTTTTTTCTAAATTTTTTCGAATTTTATATAACTGATAGGTTATAATTATAGATTTCCGACCGCTGATTACGGAGAACTAAAAAATCTTGAGCTACGACCAGTAGTTTAGAAGCTACACCCGTTTTTATGGCCACCAAAAAATGATAGAGAAGGGTCCCCCCTTTGCTTTAAAACTGAAAAATTTTGAAAATTTTTTTCGCGATTTTTTGACATTATTTTGTATATTTGGGTGCTCTGATAACGAATCAACCATTGTTAACGCGACCCAACGCGTACTTATTAAACTACAGCGTTTTGAAAATTGCAGAAATTTAGAAAGTTTGAAAAATTCATATTTTTTTCTAATTTTTTTCGAGTTTTATATAACTGATAATTTATATTTATAGATTTCGCGCTGCTGATTACGGAGAACTAAAAAATTTTGAGCTACGACCAGTAGTTTAGAAGCTACACCCGTTTTTATGGCCACCAAAAAATGATAGAGAAGGGTCCCCCCTTTGCTTTAAAACTGAAAAATTTTGAAATTTTTTTTCTTGATTTTTTGACTTTATTTTGTATATTTGGGTACGCTAATAACGAATCAACCATTGTTAACGCGATCGGACACGTACTTATTAAACTACAGCGTTCTGAAAATTGCAGAAATTTAGAAAGTTTGAAAAATTCATATTTTTTTCTAATTTTTTTCGAATTTTATATAACTGATAGGTCATATTTCTAGATTTCCGACCGCTGATTACGGAGAACTAAAAAATTTTGAGCTACGACCAGTAGATTAGAAGCTACACCCGTTTCTATGGCCACCAAAAAATGATAGAGAAGGGTCCCTTTGCTTTAAAACTGAAAAATTTTGAAATTTTTTTTTTGATTTTTTGACTTTATTTTGTATATTTGGGTACGCTAATAACGAATCAACCATTGTTAACGCGATCGGACGCGTACTTTTTAAACTAAAGCGTTTTGAAAAATGCAAAAATTTGAAAAATTCATGTTTTTTTCTAAATTTCTTCAAATTTTATAAAACTAATAGGTTATATTTATAGATTTCCGACCGCTGATTACGGAGAACTAAAATATTTTGAGCTACGACAAGTAGTTTAGAAGCTACACCCGTTTTTATGGCCAGCAAAAAATGATAGAGAAGGGTCCCCCCTTTGCTTAAAACTGAAAAATTTTGAAAATTTTTTTCGCGATTTTTTTACTTTGTCTTATAGATTTGCGTGCGCTGATAACGAATCAACCATTGTTAACGCGATCGGACGCGTACTTTTTAAACTACAGCGTTTTGAAAATTGCAATAATTTAGAAAAGTTGAAAAATTCATATTTTTTTCTAAATTTTTTCGAATTTTATATAACTGATAGGTTATATTTATAGATTTCGCGCTGTTGATTACGGAGAACTAAAAAATTTTGAGCTACGACCAGTAGTTTAGAAGCTACACCCGTTTTTATGGCCACCAAAAAATGATAGAGAAGGGTCCCTTTGCTTTAAAACTGAAAAATTTTGAAAACTTTTTTCGCGATTTTTTGACATTATTTTGTATATTTGGGTGCGCTGATAACGAATCAACCATTGTTAACGCGACCCAACGCGTACTTATTAAACTACAGCGTTTTGAAAATTGCAGAAATTTGGAAAGTTTGAAAAATTCATATTTTTTTCTAATTTTTTTCGAATTTTATATAACTGATAGTTTATATTTATAGATTTCGCGCTGCTGATTACGGAGAACTAAAAAATTTTGAGCTACGACCAGTAGTTTAGAAGCTACACCCGGTTTTATGGCCACCAAAAAATGATAGAGAAGGGTGCCCCCTTTGCTTTAAAACTAAAAAATTTTGAAATTTTTTTTCGCGATTTTTTACTTTATTTTATAGATTTGCGTGCGCTGAAAACGAATCAACCATTGTTAACGCGATCGGACGCGCACTTTTTAAACTACAGCGTTTTGAAAATTGCAGAAATTTAGAAAAGTTGAAAAATTCATATTTTTTTCTAAATTTTTTCGAATTTTATATAACTGATAGGTTATAATTATAGATTTCCGACCGCTGATTACGGAGAACTAAAAAATCTTGAGCTACGACCAGTAGTTTAGAAGCTACACCCGTTTTTATGGCCACCAAAAAATGATAGAGAAGGGTCCCCCCTTTGCTTTAAAACTGAAAAATTTTGAAAATTTTTTTCGCGATTTTTTGACATTATTTTGTATATTTGGGTGCTCTGATAACGAATCAACCATTGTTAACGCGACCCAACGCGTACTTATTAAACTACAGCGTTTTGAAAATTGCAGAAATTTAGAAAGTTTGAAAAATTCATATTTTTTTCTAATTTTTTTCGAGTTTTATATAACTGATAATTTATATTTATAGATTTCGCGCTGCTGATTACGGAGAACTAAAAAATTTTGAGCTACGACCAGTAGTTTAGAAGCTACACCCGTTTTTATGGCCACCAAAAAATGATAGAGAAGGGTCCCCCCTTTGCTTTAAAACTGAAAAATTTTGAAATTTTTTTTCTTGATTTTTTGACTTTATTTTATAGATTTGGGTGCGCTAATAACGAATCAACCATTGTTAACGCGATCTGGCGCGTACTTCTTAAACTACGGCGTTTCGAAAATTGCAGAAATTTAGAAAAGTTGAAAAATTCATATTTTTTTCTAAATTTTTTCGAATTTTATATAACTGATAGGTTATATTTATAGATTTCGGACTGATGATTACGGAGAACTAAAAAATTTTGAGCTACGACCAGTAGTTTAGAAGCTACACCCGTTTTTATGGCCACCAAAAAATGATAGAGAAGGGTCCCCCCTTTGCATTAAAAGTGAAAAATTTTGAAATTTTTTGTTTGGATTTTTTAACTTTATTTTGTATATTTGGGTACGCTGATAACGAATCAACAATTGTTAACGCGATCAGACGCGTACTTTTTAAACTACCGTGTATTAAAAATTGCATAAATTTAGAAAAGTTGAAAAATTCATATTTTTTTCTAAATTTTTTCGAATTTTATATAACTGATAGGTTATATTTGTAGATTTCCGACCGCTGATCACGGAGAACTAAAAAGTTTTGAGCTACGACCAGTGGTTTAGAAGCTACACCTGTTTTTATGGCCACCAAAATATGATAGAAAAGGGTCCCCCTTTGCTTTAAAACTGAAAAATTTTGAAATTTTTTTTCTTGATTTTTTGACTTTATTTTATAGATTTGCGTGCGCTGATAACGAATCAACCATTGTTAACGCGATCGGACGCGCACTTTTTAAACTACAGCGTTTTGAAAATTGCAGAAATTTAGAAAAGTTGAAAAATTCATATTTTTTTCTAAATTTTTTCGAATTTTATATAACTGATAGGTTATAATTATAGATTTCCGACCGCTGATTATGGAGAACTAAAAAATTTTGAGCTACGACCAGTAGTTTAGAAGCTACACCCGTTTTTAAGGCCACCAAAAAATGATAGAGAAGGGTCCCCCCTTTGCTTTAAAACTGAAAAATTTTGAAAATTTTTTTCGCGATTTTTTGACATTATTTTGTATATTTGGGTGCTCTGATAACGAATCAACCATTGTTAACGCGACCCAACGCGTACTTATTAAACTACAGCGTTTTGAAAATTGCAGAAATTTAGTAAGTTTGAAAAATTCATATTTTTTTCTAATTTTTTTCGAATTTTATATAACTGATAATTTATATTTATAGATTTCGCGCTGCTGATTACGGAGAACTAAAAAATTTTGAGCTACGACCAGTAGTTTAGAAGCTACACCCGTTTTTATGGCCACCAAAAAATGACAGAGAAGGGTCCCCCCTTTGCTTTAAAACTGAAAAATTTTGAAATTTTTTTTCTTGATTTTTTGACTTTATTTTATAGATTTGGGTGCGCTAATAACGAATCAACCATTGTTAACGCGATCTGGCGCGTACTTCTTAAACTACGGCGTTTCGAAAATTGCAGAAATTTAGAAAAGTTGAAAAATTCATATTTTTTTCTAAATTTTTTCGAATTTTATATAACTGATAGGTTATATTTATAGATTTCGGACTGATGATTACGGAGAACTAAAAAATTTTGAGCTACGACCAGTAGTTTAGAAGCTACACCCGTTTTTATGGCCACCAAAAAATGATAGAGAAGGGTCCCCCCTTTGCATTAAAAGTGAAAAATTTTGAAATTTTTTGTTTGGATTTTTTAACTTTATTTTGTATATTTGGGTACGCTGATAACGAATCAACAATTGTTAACGCGATCAGACGCGTACTTTTTAAACTACCGTGTATTAAAAATTGCATAAATTTAGAAAAGTTGAAAAATTCATATTTTTTTCTAAATTTTTTCGAATTTTATATAACTGATAGGTTATATTTGTAGATTTCCGACCGCTGATCACGGAGAACTAAAAAGTTTTGAGCTACGACCAGTGGTTTAGAAGCTACACCTGTTTTTATGGCCACCAAAATATGATAGAAAAGGGTCCCCCTTTGCTTTAAAACTGAAAAATTTTGAAATTTTTTTTCTTGATTTTTTGACTTTATTTTATAGATTTGCGTGCGCTGATAACGAATCAACCATTGTTAACGCGATCGGACGCGCACTTTTTAAACTACAGCGTTTTGAAAATTGCAGAAATTTAGAAAAGTTGAAAAATTCATATTTTTTTCTAAATTTTTTCGAATTTTATATAACTGATAGGTTATAATTATAGATTTCCGACCGCTGATTATGGAGAACTAAAAAATTTTGAGCTACGACCAGTAGTTTAGAAGCTACACCCGTTTTTAAGGCCACCAAAAAATGATAGAGAAGGGTCCCCCCTTTGCTTTAAAACTGAAAAATTTTGAAAATTTTTTTCGCGATTTTTTGACATTATTTTGTATATTTGGGTGCTCTGATAACGAATCAACCATTGTTAACGCGACCCAACGCGTACTTATTAAACTACAGCGTTTTGAAAATTGCAGAAATTTAGTAAGTTTGAAAAATTCATATTTTTTTCTAATTTTTTTCGAATTTTATATAACTGATAATTTATATTTATAGATTTCGCGCTGCTGATTACGGAGAACTAAAAAATTTTGAGCTACGACCAGTAGTTTAGAAGCTACACCCGTTTTTATGGCCACCAAAAAATGACAGAGAAGGGTCCCCCCTTTGCTTTAAAACTGAAAAATTTTGAAATTTTTTTTCTTGATTTTTTGACTTTATTTTATAGATTTGGGTGCGCTAATAACGAATCAACCATTGTTAACGCGATCTGGCGCGTACTTTTTAAACTACAGCGTTTTGAAAAATGCAAAAATATGGAAAATTTGAAAAATTCATATTTTTTTCTAATTTTTTTCAAATTTTATACAACTGATAGGTTATATTTATAGATTTCGGTCTTCTGATTACGGAGAACTAAAAAATTTTGAGCTACGACCACTACTTTAGAAGCTACACCCGTTTTTATGGCCACCAAAAAATGATAGAGAAGGGTCCCCCCTTTGCTTTAAAACTGAAAAATTTTGAAAAATTTTTTCGCGATTTTTTTACTTTATTTTGTATGTTAGGGTGCGCTGATAACGAATCAACCATTGTTAACGCGATCTGGCGCGTACTTCTTAAACTACGGCGTTTCGAAAATTGCAGAAATTTAGAAAAGTTGAAAAATTCATATTTTTTTCTAAATTTTTTAAAATTTAAAATAACTGATAGGTTATATTTATAGATTTCCGACCGCTGATTACGGAGAACTAAAAAATTTTGAGCTACGACCAGTGGTTTAGAAGCTACACCCATTTTTATGGCCACCAAAAAATGATAGAGAAGGATCCCCCCTTTGCTTTAAAACTGAAAAATTTTGAAATTTTTTTTCTTGATTTTTTGACTTTATTTTGTATATTTGGGTACGCTGATAACGAATAAACCATTGTTAACGCAATCAGACCCGTACTTTTTAAACTACAGCGTTTTGAAAATTGCAGAAATTTAGAAAAGTTGAAAAATTCATATTTTTTTCTAAATTTTTTCGAATTTTATATAACTGATAGGTTATATTTATAGATTTCCGACCGCTGATAACGGAGAACTAAAAAATTTTGAGCTACGACCAGTAGTTTAGAAGCTACACCCGTTTTTATGGCCACCAAAATATGATAGAGAAGGGTCCCCCCTTTGCATTAAAACTGAAAAATTTTGAAAAATTTTTTCGCGATTTTTTTGACTTTATTTAATAGATTTGGGCTCGCTGATAACGAATCAACCATTGTTAACGCGATCTGACGCGTACTTTTTAAACTACAGCGTTTTGAAAATTGCAGAAATTTAGAAAAGTTGAAAAATTCATATTTTTTTCAACATTTTTTCGAATTTTATATAACTGATAAGTTACGTTTATAGATTTCGCGCTGCTGATTACGGAGAACTAAAAAAATTTGAGCTACGACCAGTGGTTTAGAAGCTACACCCGTTTTTATAACCACCAAAAAATGATAGAGAAGGGTCCCCCCTTTGCTTTAAAACTGAAAAATTTTGAATATTTTTTTCGCGATTTTTTGACTTCATTTAATAGATTTGGGCTCGCTGATAACGAATCAACCATTGTTAACGCGATCTGACGCGTACTTTTTAAACTACAGCGTTTTGAAAATTGCAGAAATTTAGAATAGTTGAAAAATTCATATTTTTTTCTAAATTTTTTCGAATTTTATATAACTAATAGGTTATATTTATAGGTTTCGCGCTGCTGATTACGGAGAACTAAAATAATTAGAGCTACGACCAGTGGTTTAGAAGCTACATCCGTTTTTATGGCCACCAAAAAATGATAGAGAAGGGTCCCCCCTTTGCATTAAAACTGAAAAATTTTGAAAAATTTTTTCGCGATTTTTTGACTTTATTTAATAGATTTGGGCTCGCTGATGACGAATCAACCATTGTTAACGCGATCTGACGCGTACATTTTAAACTACAGCGTTTTGAAAATTGCAGAAATTTAGAAAAGTTGAAAAATTCATATTTTTTTCTAAATTTTTTCGAATTTTATATAACTGATAGGTTGTATTTATAGGTTTCCGACCGCTGATTACGGAGAACTAAAAAATTTTGAGCTACGACCAGTAAGTAGTTTAGAAGCTACACCCGTTTTTATGGCCACTAAAAAATGATAGAGAAGGGTCCCCCCTTTGCATTAAAACTGAAAAATTTTGAAAAATTTTTTCGCGATTTTTTGACTTTATTTAATAGATTTGGGCTCGCTGATGACGAATCAACCATTGTTAACGCGATCTGACGCGTACATTTTAAACTACAGCGTTTTGAAAATTGCAGAAATTTAGAATAGTTGAAAAATTCATATTTTTTTCTAAATTTTTTCGAATTTTATATAACTAATAGGTTATATTTATAGGTTTCGCGCTGCTGATTACGGAGAACTAAAATAATTTGAGCTACGACCAGTGGTTTAGAAGCTACACCCGTTTTTATAACCACCAAAAAATGATAGAGAAGGGTCCCCCCTTTGCTTTAAAACTGAAAATTTTTGAAATTTATTTTCGCGATTTTTTGACATTATTTTATAGATTTGCGTGCGCTGATAACGAATCAACCATTGCTAACGCGATCGGACGCGCACTTTTTAAACTACAGCGTTTTGAAAATTGCAGAAATTTAGAAAAGTTGAAAAATTTATATTTTTTTCTAATTTTTTTCGAATTTTATATAACTGATAGGTTATATTTATAGATTTTCGACCGCTGATTACGGAGAACTAAAAAATTTTGAGCTACGACCAGTGGTTTAGAAGCTACACCCATTTTTATGGCCACCAAAAAATGATAGAGAAGGGTCCCCCCTTTGCTTTAAAACTGAAAAATTTTGAAATTTTTTTTCTTGAATTTTTGACTTTATTTTATAGATTTGCGTGCGCTGATAACGAATCATCCATTGTTAACGCGATCGGACGCGTACTTTTTAAACTAAAGCGTTTTGAAAAATGCAAAAATATGGAAAATTTGAAAAATTCATGTTTATTTCTAAATTTTTTCGAATTTTATATAACTGATAGGTTATATTTATAGATTTCCGACCGCTGATTACGGAGAACTAAAAAATTTTGAGCTACGACCAGTGGTTTAGAAGCTACACCCATTTTTATGGCCACCAAAAAATGATAGAGAAGGGTCCCCCCTTTGCTTTAAAACTGAAAAATTTTGAAAATTTTTTTCGCGATTTTTTGACTTTATCTTATAGATTTGGGATCGCTGATAACGAATCAACCATTGTTAATGCGATCGAACTCGTACTTTTTAAACTACAGCGTTTTGAAAATTGCAGAAATTTAGAAAAGTTGAAAAATTCATATTTTTTTCAACATTTTTTCGAATTTTATATAACTGATAGGTTATATTTATAGATTTCCGACCGCTGATTACGGAGAACTAAAAAATTTTCAGCTACGACCAGTGGTTTGGAAGCTACACCCCTTTTTATGGAGGCCAAAAAATGATAGAGAAGGGTCCCCCCTTTGCTTTAAAACTGAAAAATGTTGAAAATTTTTTTGGCGATTTTATGACTTTATTTTGTATATTTGGGTGCGCTGATAACGAATCAACCATTGTTAACGCGACCCGACGCGTTTTTATTAAACTACAGCGTTTTGAAAATTGCAGAAATTTAGAAAGTTTGAAAAATTCATATTTTTTTCGAATTTTTTTCGAATTTTATATAACTGATAGGATACGTTTATAGACTTCGTACTGCTGATTACGGAGAACTAAAAAATTTTGAGCTACGACCAGTAGTTTAGAAGCTACACCCGTTTTTATGGCCACCAAAAAATAATAGAGATGGGTCCCATTTGCTTTAAAACTGAAAAATTTTGAAAATTTTTTTTCGCGATTTTTTCACTTTATTTTATAGATTTGGGTGCGCTAATAACGAATCAACCATTGTTAACGCGATCGGACGCGCAATTTTTAAACTACAGCGTTTTGAAAATTGCAGAAATTTAGAAAATTTGAAAAATTCATTTTTTTTTCTAAATTTTTTCGAATTTTATATAACTGATTGGTTAAATTTATAGATTTCCGACCGCAGATTACGGAGAACTAAAAAATTTTGAGCTACGACCAGTAGTTTAGAAGCTACATCCGTTTTTATGGCCACCAAAAACTGATAGAGAAGGGTCCCCCATTTGCTTTAAAACTGAAAAATTTTGAAAATTTTTTTCGCGATTTTTTGACTTCATTTAATAGATTTGGGCTCGCTGATAACGAATCAACCATTGTTAACGCGATCTGACGCGTACTTTTTAAACTACAGCGATTTGAAAATGGTAGAAATTTAGAAAAGTTGAAAAATTCATATTTTTTTCAACATTTTTTCGAATTTTATATAAATGATAGGTTATATTTATAGATTTCCGACCGCAGATTACGGAGAACTAAAAAATTTTGAGCTACGACCAGTAGTTTAGAAGCTACACCCGTTTTTATGGCCACCAAAAAATGATAGAGAAGGTTCCTCCCTTTGCTTTAAAACTGAAAAATTTTGAAATTTTTTTTCGCGATTTTTTGACTTTATTTTATAGATTTGCGTGCGCTGATAACGAATTTGCTCTGGAACAACTTGCACTTGGCGTTAAAAAGAACAGCCCGTAATAGCGCAACATCGTACAACTTCACAGTTACCTCTACAAAATTGTTTACTCTGGTTATGAAGCCTCGTTCGCAATCTTCATCCCCTGAAGTATCTGATGAATCAGATTCAATTTTTGATTTATATGTATTAGCTATAAGTGACTGAAGAAATTGAATTTATTAAATAATTACTAAATAAATAAAATAAAAAATACCGATAATTATCTTGTCTAAACCTTGCATGTTTATTTTAGCTATTTATATAAAGAAATAACCGTTAAATGTAAATAAACACAATGTATTTTTTGAAATCACGTTGTATTGTTTATTTCCCCCACTCCTTTGGAACAACTTGCACCAAATTTTAGGTAGGTGCATCAAGGGTAAGGGGGGTATCAAATTGAGTAGCTCAAGAACACAAGTGCTTGTCAGAAAGAACAAGAGTGTTCTGGAGTTACTCGGAACAGCTCCAGAGCGTAAAAAGAAAGCGCCTAAGTTCATAGTAACACAAAATCATGTCAAAATCGAAACAAAGTAACTAGGCTTCACAAAAGCAGAGGCGTAGGTGTAATTTTTACAGTTGTCTCAAAACTTCAGATTTTTGAATTTAGTTATTGTGCCTTCTATTTCATAAACGTTAGTTTTTATCAAAATTAATTTGCGTAAATCTTTGTTTTGTATTAGTAGTAGAAGCGGCGGCGACTCTAAGTCTAGTGTGATAAAACTTTTCAAGGTGTTGCATATAATTCGTTACGTCATTGATGGGGGAACACAAAATGGCAGTTCTGCCACGTGTAGACCGAACGCCACTATAAAAATTTTTTTTTCAAAATTTTAATTTTTTTTAATATCTAGTATCATTAAACTTCAGGATTCGGATTATTCCTCTCGACAGGGGAGGGTTAGGGCTATAAAAAATGCCCCCAAACCTGACAGGAATCGAGGCAGCAACCCCTAAAGTGGGTATAATTTTCAAAAATAAGCAACCACTCTTACGAGACGTCAGTAAAAGTGGTTGCCAATTTGTGAAAATCGAATTTGTGGGATCTCTTATTTTCCTGCTGCCACTGACTTATAGCACCGCATTTTTTTATACCCCTAACCCTCCCCTATCGCGAGAAGAAATCAGAATCCTGAAGTTTTATGATACTAGATATAAAAAAAATAATAAAAATTTTGAAAAAATTTTGTTTATAGTAGCGTTCGGTCTACACGTGGCAGCAGTGCCATTTTGTGTTCCCCCCTCAATGACGTAACGAATTATATGTGCGACCTTGAAAAGTTTTATCACACTAGACTTAGTGTCGCCGCCGCTTAGACTATAGCATCTGCGTCGAAAGTGAAGAAAAACATTTTCAATATTTGACATTTGCTGTGAAATTAGAGATTTTGGAAAAATTTTTTGCTACGCCATTGGATTACTAGGAGATTTTCTTTTTAAGATTTCAGTTGTACCAACCTGCGTATTTGGTTGCCTACATTTCAAACCACAATCATTTTAGCTCACCCTGTATATCGCTACAATAAAAGAAATATTTTTTTAATAATGTAAAATCCAATAAATCTATTAATAAGGCATATTTATTAAAGAAATTAAGTATTTAATTGATAATGGGAATATTTCAGGTAATTTTGATAAGTTTACTGTTTTTTTCATTTCCACCCAAAACCCCATAGGAAAACGATAAGGTCCTTTGTATTCAGTGCAAAGAAATGGGGAACTTAATTATATTTCTGTAAATATTTTGTCATTAAAAACTCAAAATAACCTTAAGTTCCTTTCAAAATCTGTTTGGTTATTTTTCTAGTAACTTTTATAGTTTAAGTTGTACTTTTCTGTCACTCCCATAGATAAAAGTCACTCCTCCTAGTTAAAAAATAAAGTATAGTAACTCCAAATTATAAATTCGAAATTTGGCCCATTAGTGGCTAATTGTTTTAATGCTTAATGGTTAGTTGTTGGTGGCAGTATAAACAGTCAAATGCAATTGAATGCATTTATCTTTTTATTTGTTAGTGGCTAATTGTTAGTGGTTAGTTGTTAGTTGAGCATAAACTCACCTTAAGGCCGCTGCCCAATTGACGGTACGAGTCTGTTACGAGTACGGGTTGAAAATTGGAGCATACGAGTTCCAGGTGATCATGCACAACACGATTTCGTACTACGGAGAGACGCGACGAGTACGGGTAGAGTTGGTGAAGTTTTGGGTGCCTTCCGAGTGGAACATATTCTGGCATATGTCGCATATGCATATGTTGCGTTCCGAGTGAAATACGCGCGTATGCAGCAAATTCACTCCGAACGCTTTTTTGAAATTTTAAACTGTCAATCATCAGCTGTTTATTCCTTGTAATTTGTATTTGTATCAGTTAACAAAAAAAAAACAATTCTAAAATAGCGAACAGTTAAAAATTATTAAAAATAGAACCTAAAAACTCAAGTAACAACCACCTAGATCCCACATTTCACAACTAAATGTGAAGAGTGAAGAAATAGAATAAAGAAATAGTATAAGTGCACAGTGCGCATGCTTGCATACAGAGCATCACCACAAGAAGTAGTGCTCGCTATGTACGAAATGCAGGACCTTGAAACCCACCGTATGCTACAAATGCGCCACATGGAACGCATACCAGGCCACATATGCAGCATATGCTCCACACGGAAGGCACCCTTTATCTTTTCCGTACTCGTAGCGTATAGCACATGCGCATTCCATAGGAATTTTCAGTAGAGCGAGCAGCTGCTAGCAGCCACGAACTACCAACCAATCACATTACGGTTCTATTTCGGTTTCGTTTCGTCTGTTGTGCATCTGACATATTTTATTTCGTAACGTACTCGCAACGTAATGAACTCGTAACGGACTCGTACCGTGAATTGTGCAACCGCCTTTACTCTAACCGAGTTACCTGTTTCCGAACGCGCTCCCGAGCTACTAGTAATTCCGAACACCCAGTAGACAATTTTCAATACTTGAATGTTTTGATTATGCAATCTCATAGGGTCTGCGGGTTGCTAATAATAAATAAGTGTAAACAGTTTAAACAATAAACATTCAATCATTTATCAACTTGTTAAATATTAAAAGTGTAAAGAGTAAAGAAATGGAAAATGTGGCATTTTAAATTTCCCGC
This sequence comes from Stenus bimaculatus, assembly GCA_963971135.1. Classification (NCBI taxonomy): domain Eukaryota; kingdom Metazoa; phylum Arthropoda; class Insecta; order Coleoptera; family Staphylinidae; genus Stenus; species Stenus bimaculatus. Next base: position 24,299,653 of record OZ020180.1, read on the forward strand.
TTGTTAAAGTACGCACTCTATGGCGAGTTCATTCAACCATAATCATATAAAAATATGCGTCAAACCGTAAAACATGTCCTGTCCTTGTGATTGAAATTTTATTAATGCGAATTTTGCGTAGTTAAAAATGTTTTTGTGCTTAAGAGACGTTCACACTTGAATATTGGCTTGTGAATGATTAATTTGTTATAAAAAGTGAGCTTTATATTACTAGAAAAATCGAGGGTGAGTACTTTAATTAATGTCAAAACATAATAATTACTTAAATTGCTTATGTTTTACAAATAATGCATGATGTAGGTGTCTTAAGAGACCATATTGAGCGGGTTTATTGTGTTTATAAATTACGTTTTCAAATAAATCTATAACATAACCCCATTTCTCATTTCAAAATATGTATTATGTCATTATTTTTGGCATTGATGCTAGTAAAAAATTAACGTTGCCCATACATTTGCTTTTCTATTATGATAATAGATAATGGATTTGAATTTCATTTTAATTTTAATTTCTCAGTATTTTTTTATCTATTAATATTATACAATGTTTGATTTGTTATTCAATACATGTTAAGTTTGTTTTTCATATTATTGTGAAATGTGAAAACATTTCTGTAAAAAGTGTACATATAAATAATATTTTTCTTATACATAGTAATAAATTATCAAACAACCACATTTGAGTTAAATTCAGAGGTGGAAGTTTGTAACGCCTAACAAACCGAGAACGGTGGATTGTTGACTACATTTCCATGGTTATGCTTTTTGTCTCACTTCTACTCATATGGATTGTTTTATGAGTAAGAATGAGATAGAAAATATCTAAAGAGTGAAACTGACATCAACTCGATATGATTATAAACTTCCACCTCTGTAATACGATACATACATGCTTGATAATGTCCTCAGTGGGTGAATGGTAAGATCACTGCATCATCCCATTTTAGGCCAGTCAAATAAGCTCAAAAACATGATCTACTTCAAAAAAATTAGAAGAAAGCTGAAAATCGTTTTAATCACTTTATTTTTCATAAAAAAAGAATATATTGACTTTGCCCCAATTTTTGTGTAATGCTCTATGTGCTGTGTAGAAAAAACCAAGAAATTTTCGGTCATTTTGCAGTTTTTTTTAAATACAGCCAAAATTATGCGTCTGGAGGAAAATACTATTCTTTGCAATTTTAAATAGCGTTAAATTCTGCGTCAATTGAGTACCCAACTTTTAAATTTAAGCCTCAAGAAGTTTTAGAAAACTAGAGTCAGAAATTGCCCCCTTAGAGAAACAAAAATTTTCTTTCGGATATACCAATATTTAGCACCGAATAACTTTCTAATGAATGTAACTACTTAAAAATGGCTTTAATATAAGTTTAATAGTGTTAAATTCTGCATTGATTGAGTACCTAACTTTTAAACTTAAGACGATAGTCGGCGAAATTTTGTGAGCGTAAAATGTGACTCTACGGAATACCATTTTTTAGACAAACCAGTAAATGAAATTCTGTTTTTTTTGTAGTAGTAGTTCATTAATACTTGGCATAACATGTCTATTATTTTGTTTTGGTATTTTTTATTGAATTTTCAGATTTATAGACAATCAAATCTGACCTAAAAATGAGCAAGTTTTGCTTGCTGTTTTAAACCTTATACTCGATATAATCGGAAAAACAGAATAACACTTTTGTGAAGTTGTGTATTTAGATAAGAGAAAATTTTACAAATCTCAATTTGAAGGTCCCTTGTTAAAGAAAAATGGTATTTTCTAGGACCAGGTTTTTTTAAAAGTGCCAATTTTACTGCTGCCGTATGAGTATTTGGTGTGACTTACAAAAACAATATCAGAAGAAATTAGTACCCACAAGACTCTTCTGTGTACCAAAAAAAGAAATTTTAAAAAAGCTTCAATAGAAAAAAAATTATGAGCAAAACCCCAAATATCAAGCGAATTTCAAAATCAAGCGCTCGCATTTGCCGACTATCGCCTTAAACCTCAAGATGTTGGAGTAAAAAATTGCGTATGTAAATTTTTTATTCTGTATATACTGAATAATTTTTGAATAGCTTTTCTAAAGGAAGCAGTCTGAGGTTTTGGAGTAATGCACTGGATGCAATCGTGTCTATGTTCACATCGGCATTATCAAACACAGAAACACAAACTGGTGAAAACTGTTTTTTGGCACATCTGACGTAGGTTGTTGCATGCAAGATAATTTTTTACATTCATATATGAGCTGCAAAATCCTAGCGCTGATAGAACATCGAGCAAATCTCGCGAATCATATTTTCTATGCAGAAATGCTCCAAGTCTGATCTGCAGAGGAGTCATGAATGATCTTGGCCTTGTAGCAGCGATAATTTCATGAGCGATTGCTTTAACATGTACAACAGTTTTGGCTTCTACTCCTTTATCCACGTTTTTATTCCTTCAGGATCTTCGGACAGTTATTATTTGCAGAAGTAGCAAAAGAGATTCAGGAATATCGTCATCAATGTTATCCAAGAAACCAATGGGTTTAGAATAATTTTTGAGATTGTATGCTTTCGATCGAATTTTAGGTCTTACATAGTCTGCACAAGCTTGAGTCACGCGAAGACCTTCTTCTTGTTTGTTGTTTCCTTGAGGCGTACCAGTTGTCTGACAGTATTGAGTACCCAGTATTTTTAAAACATACTATTGTACTTTTATGTTTATTTCCTGCTGAAATCCTGGGTATAATTATATTATCGTCATATTTCTCAAAAAGTCTCCTTTTGATTGTTGCTATCGGCGGAACGTACTGTGAATAGCCCTGAAGGATTTCAGTCAGGTTAAACTGAAATTCATCTTCCTCCATGTAGCCGATTATATAATCGATTGCAGCTGTAACATCATCATCCAGGGGATGCCCTCTGCTACTGCTAAATGCAAGAGGTTTGAAGAATCGTTTTCCACATGCCCCATGATACTTGGCTTCAGAAGCAACAAGATCTGATACAATTCCAATGCTACTACTAACTTTTTGACCCCATGCATCACTTCTGTTTGTAGCAACTTCCAGAAAATTGTTTTTGAATCTCAGAGTCATCACGCGATGTACGCTATCGCGCAATTCTTTATTCATTGTCAGCTGTTTTTTGTTTACAAAATCAGATGCTGCATCTTCTGCACAATAAGTACACAATTCTTCTTAAAATCGAACTCGGTTGAAGATCGTCTAGCTCTCTTACTGGGAACTTCTACGGAAATTACAGCATTAATGTTTGATTCCTTGTTGTATGCTTTTCTACACTTTTCGTGAATAACAACTGTTTAGAGTCATTTACAATGTGTGTTTGTCATTAGAAAGTTATCCGGTGCTAAATATCGGTATATACGAAAGAAAATTTTTGTTTCTCCAAGGGGGTAATTTTTGACTCTAGTTTTCTCCAACATCTTGACACTTAAATTTAAAAGTTGGGTACTCAATCGACGCAGAATTTAACGCTATTTAAAATTGCAAAGAATAGTATGTTCCTGCAGACGCATAATTTTGGCTATAGAAATTGAATTAACTGCATGCAAAATGGCCGAAAATTTCTTGGTTTTTTCTACACAGCTCATAGAGCATTGCACGAAAATTGAAGAAAACTCAACATGTTCTTTTTTTATGAAAAATAAAGTGATTAAAACGATTTCCAGCTTTCCTCTAATTTTTTCGAAGTAGAATGCTAATTTGACTGGCCTATTTGTTAAAAGCAGCATATTGTATGAGAGCCGACTGCATAATGTATACTTCGAAGGGGAACCGTTTTAAAATAATAGAATCTAATTTGAAGTGACCCATAAGGCATAGAATCGAAACCGGCCGAAATCCAGTTGCGATTTCCCGAAATTAATCAAAATTCGTGCTTATTTGTTACAATATCTATCAATTCAAGGCGGCCACAAAAAAACTGTTCCAGCTGATTTATAGTAATGAACACTGTCGGAAATAATCACTGTGCCCCCCGCAAATCAGTTGCTAACCCTGGCACAGTTAATTCGAAGTGGTGCAAAAAAAGATCATTTTCAAAAATAGGCAACCTTTTTTGCAGGAAAAATTAATTTGAATCGCTAATAAAAGCGATGGCAGCATTACATTTTAATAAAATAATTTAATATTATAATTTACTATTGAAAAAATATTTAAAATTTTATATTATTCTTATTTGAAATTTATCAATTATTGGGTATTTCAAAGGTATCAGTTCAGTTTGAAAAACGGTTTGTTCGTCTTAAATTAAATAATCCCTCTTCTCTTCGTCTGCATCAAACACGTCCAAAGCCTAACCATTACACTCAAAAGAAACTAATAAAGAAAAACAATACCAAAATATCAACAAACAAAATGCCACCTCAAGTTTGTTTAATTCGACTTCGGTTATGATCAGTATAACTCGGATTCATATTTTTTAATGGTGACATTTTGACATAAGTCGTGCAAAAATTATATTTTTTCTTGTTAATAAAGTGCACAATCAACAAAAAAATATTGTAACCAACTTGATGGCTAAATAGCGATTAATAATATCAAAAATTAACGTACCCGCTTCTGCTAGAGCGTTAAATTTTTTTTATTAATAATCGCCCTTTTTAGCTAATTCGTTTTTTGCACTTTTATTTTTATAAGTCTTATTGCATTTATTACATTCGAGTAAAGTAAATCATAAATTTTCTATTAAATCAAAATATTATCGTGAATCCACCATGCGGTTAGCAGTTAAATTTGACCCAGCCGGCTATTTGGCCCAAAATATAAAGTCCCGATCCCAATCTATGGATATAATGTAAAATTGGGCCGCTTATTTGGTTCAAAAAACCGCTTAATTGGACCCATTTTTCATGAAAATTTGATCAAGAATAAGCATTTTTAGGCAAATTTTAGTGAACATTTTTAATTTTGAGGTAAATTTGAATTCAAATTATTATTTTGTCATCATTTTAATACTCAAAATAGCGAGCAAAATAGTTCTTTCCAACTTTTCGGAAGGTAAATAAGGTTTTTAGTATATATTTTTCATAAATTATGAAATAAAATTAACTTCGGTTTTTCAGACTATCCACTTTATCGGACCAAAAGCTCCTGCTCCCGATGAGGTCCGATTAAGCAGGATCCACTGTATTTTGTTTATTGTGCATATGTACAAATTTATTTTATGTTCCATTCAGAATATATTATACAGGGTGGCCCAACTAAAAGTTCCCACCCATGTTATTTTGAAAACAATTTTTGTAAAAAATTCTTAAACCGGTCAATTTTATTTGGTGGGGAACCAATTTTTATAGTTACACAAGGGGCAAACCTTTACCCCGTTATTAGCATATTACAGTAAATTCTCTCTAAATGCAACATCCTTAGAATGAATTAAGATTCTGTTCTGAGGCTGGATTTGTTTCTCAGTTGTAGAGCTTCAACTTGCCACAACATCATGTTTCCATTATTCTCTTTGTCAAAAGGTATGACGATTTGGTCTGCCTCAGGTGCCTAAATAAATATTTAAGCAGATCTTATAAAGTTACCTCGGGGGATACGCATAAGGAAGTCCGGGGAAGTCCCAAGCAGATTTGGAAAGCCGATGATTTCCGAACATTTGTGAAACATGCACTTAAATTTTATCAATTTTCTGATATTAAAAATACAGTGTAAAATAGGACCACAATTAAAGATTTGTCGATTAAAATTAAATTTTCGTGCGTAAATATATGGTTGTTTGTATACTCTGATGACATCACAGACGTACAAAATAAATGAAAATCTAAACTTTAAAAAAAAAATAAACGAGTTTAATAATACTAAGTAAATTAGGTAAAACGTTATTTATTAAAGTAGAGCATGTGTTAACAGCTAAATTCGTCTGCACAACTATCACGTCATGACGTCATTACATGGTTTCGCGGCCGACCGCAAGAGGGTGATCGCTTAGCTTGAATCGCGAATTATAAATTGTTTTATTACGAGTACTTTTTGTATCGAGTGTGTAGGTTTGCGGGTCGAGCTTTGCGATTTTGCCAAGTATTGAAGTTTTCCTCTTGTCATTTTCCATCGCTAGCTCGCTAGCAAAATGTCACTAGACTCAACGAACAGAAAAATGACTTGTTAAGCTCTGTCAAGCATCACAGAATGCTGTTCTTTATTGCAGAACAAAATAGTTTTTTACTACCGTGCAAAAACTAGGCCTTTTATGATCAAAACCATTACTTAGTGCAAAAAAGCATGACTAAAGTAATCCACTTTTTACACTTGTTGCATAAATAACAATTTTCTACAATATCTATGAGAAGTGAAGTTTGTCGCTTTCATTTGAATTTTGAATACACAAAGTTAACGTTTTCCTATGAGATGCCGTGAGCGTGATACTCATTGCTATTGGCAAAGGTCATTAAGATATATTATTGATTTCGATGAATTTTTTTGAATCGGTAGAAAAAATGTGTGTATTTCGAACGCAATTGGTGTTTGCCGATTTCAAGAGATTTCCGCAGGTTATTAAACCCCTAATATAGGGTAAAATAGGACTTGGGCTAATGTTGGCCAAAACGGGCATGAGGCGCGTACACATCTGAGAACAAGGCAAAGCTTTTTCTCCTTTCTGTTTCTGCGTCGCACCAAACAGATAGAATACTAGGTTTTAACCCTCGTTTTAACCCCTCTATCTCCTCAAAGATCTTGGCACAGCTATTCAGTGGCATCCTGTATTTATTAAAAATATTTTAAGATCTGTATTCCAGAGTTCTGAAATAAAAAACCTAAAAAAGAATTGAATAAACCTTACTTATTTGTTATGTTCTATTTTTCAGATGTTTTCTGTTCTGAAATGCAAAATTGCATTTTTTCATGAATTATTATTACTTACTCATCAATTTTTGTTTATAATATAATAAAAGACTAGCAATTCTATTAAAAATGCATATTTCAGTTACTAATCAACCATGAACGAGGTTACTACAAGCATTCAGACTACTTCTGGTCTGCCTTTTGCAAATTCAAGAGCAAATGTGGTTAAGGAAGGTTGGCTATTTAAAAGAGGAGAACACATTAAAAATTGGAGAGCCAGGTAACAATTTTGAACTTTATTAACATATTTTTTATATAAATATAGTTCTATAATGCCATGGTAAAAAATTAGTATTATAAAAAAATAATATCACATTAAAAGATATGTTTTAACTAGCATAAATTCGTTTTGTTTCTAAGTTTTAGAAGTTATGATTTTAAACTACTTTTAAATAATAACAATTGAAGTTTTCTGTTACTCTCAGCTTTTACTATCTTATTGAAACAAATCTAAAAAAAATGTTCTTGTATTTTCTAGATTTTTTTATTTATTGGATGATGGAAGTCTTATTGGATATAAAAATAAACCCGATCCGTCAAATCCAGCAGAACCTTTAAACAATTTTACTGTAAAAGGATGTCAGATTATGTCTGTGGATCGCCCTAAACCATACACATTCATTATAAGAGGGCTACAATGGACAACTGTTATAGAAAGGATGTTTCATGTTGAAACAGAAAAAGATCGGTGAGCACATTTTTTATAACAAAAATATTTTGGATGAGTTTAGTAAATTTAAATTAAAAATATTTTTTCTCAATTAACATTTTCATGAAAATTTAAAATTATTTATTAATTAACTTAACTGAAGATTAATTTTTATTATGAGTTAAAACCTTTATTTATTAAAATTAAGTTATTAAATTTTGTAATTTACAGGCAAGAATGGGTGGCAGCTATAAAAATGGTTTCTGAAGGCATTTCAAATGATTGTGAAGATGTTGATATGAGTGTCGATGTGGCCAACAGTGAAGATTTGTCAGAAAAATTTTCCGTGCAAGGTACCTCCATTTCAAAATCAACAGGTCGAAGAAAAGTTACCTTGGAAAGTTTTGAGTTCATAAAAGTTCTTGGAAAAGGTACATTTGGGAAAGTTATTTTATGCAGGGAAAAAGCTACAGGCCGGTTATATGCCATTAAAATTTTGAAAAAGGAAGTAATCATACAAAAAGATGAAGTAGCCCACACTCAAACGGAAAATAGAGTGCTTAGGACAACGAATCATCCTTTCTTAACGGTATGAAATAAATTAATATAAAGGGTGTCCCACAATTCAGTTTATCTCTTCAACTAACGGAGGTATGAGGTATGACCTGTAAACTGAATTGTGGGACACCCTGTATACGACAATGCATTACCACAGAATTTTTAAAAACGAGTTATCTTAAAGTAGAAGTTACTATACTATTGTGTTTGCACCACTTTTCAGTCTTTGTCTTGTATAAAATTTATTGTTCAGTTTCTAATATACCACACTGTATTAACTACTTTAATTATTATGTAAATTTAAATCTATGCTGGGTTATTTGTATGTACTATTTGGTCTATTTTGACTGTAATGTACTGTTTGCAATAAATAAATAATCAAGGTTTTTGGTTAAATCTATGCAATTAATTCTTTACATTTTTTTGTTTTGGAAAGTGCAAAATAAAAAATAGAAATAATAAAAATTAAGAAGTACATTTTTTTTTCAGAATCTTACTTGTTATTTTGTTTTAGTCATTAAAATATTCATTTCAAACAAATGATAGACTATGTTTTGTTATGGAGTATGTGAATGGAGGTGAATTATTTTTCCATTTATCAAGAATGAGAGTGTTCTCAGAAGAAAGAACTAAATTTTATGGTGCTGAAATAATTTCAGCGTTGGGGTACCTACACTCTCAAGGAATAATTTATAGAGACTTAAAATTAGAAAACCTTTTATTAGATAAGGACGGTCATATTAAAATTACTGACTTTGGACTTTGCAAAGAAGATATCACTTATGGTAGAACAACAAGGACATTTTGTGGTACCCCGGAGTATTTAGCACCTGAAGTTCTCGAAGATAGCGATTATGGTAGGGCAGTAGATTGGTGGGGAATTGGAGTAGTTATGTATGAGATGGTAAGTCAGATTACAACGTGGATTAACTTTGAAATGATTTTTATAACCAATAATAATGACTGATAAAAAATAGATAATTTTTATGATTAATTTATTTGTTGTAGATGTGTGGTAGGTTACCATTTTATAATAGAGATCATGAAGTTTTATTTACACTAATAATAATGGGTGAAGTGAAATTTCCAAAAACTTTGAGTCCTGAAGCCAAAGATCTTCTATCAGGTTTGCTGATTAAAAATCCTGCACATAGACTAGGAGGGGGAGCAGATGATGCGAAACAAATTATGATGCACCCATTCTTTAGTAGTATTAACTGGCGAGACTTGGAACAGAAAAAAGTAAAGTGTAAATTGATGATATTAAGGTTGTTATTATAATTTGTTTTTAACTTTAGATACCTCCACCATTTAAACCTCAAGTTACCAGTGATACAGATACGAGATATTTTGATTCAGAATTCACAGGTGAAAGTGTAGAGCTAACACCACCAGATAATACGACTCCTTTACGTTCAATTCAAGAGGAACCATATTTCCCGCAGTTTAGTTTTCAGGATACATTGTCTTCCACATTGGGTAGCTCAGCACATATTAGTGGTAGTATGAACAGTGTTGCTACCATGCACCAGTAACAAACTATTATTTATTAGGTATATTTCATTCTTCAACCATGTAATATAAAATATTTATAGAACATTTTTTAGGATAGGAAGTACTTACCAGAAATATAATATTGTATGAATGGTGTTTTCTTAATTTATGTTGGTGGTTTGAGAGTTTGTGATATTTTGAATGCCTTTGTATATAGAAAAGTACGAGTTTTTATTGCTACCGTAAATATTTAAACTGTTTGTAAATACTTATAACTTAGTTTTTTAAGTTAATGTGTGATTTATAAACGAGCATTTTAAAATGGTTTGTAAATACAAGTTTACAATTGCTTATATTTAATTATTATTTTTCATAAAGTCATAGGATTGTAGATTAATTCAATCATTTAATAACCTGTAGGTTATTTGATTTATCGTTAGTAAACATAATTTTATGGCAATAATTTGAAATATTTCCTATTTACAATTCTTTGTTGGATTTTTTAAAGTTTAGGCAATTTAACATGTTCTTGTGGAAAATTGAAAAAAATGTATACGAAAAGGCTGCTTATTGAATTTAAACATTACGAAAATATTAATTAGACATGTCCAGGACATGGATTTTTGTGGTGGCCCTAAAAATCTTACTAGGATATTTTATTTATTGTATTTAATTATTTTGCTTGTTACATAAACTTTAATATGTACTAGATTTTATCACTCATTTTTGTTGCTAAATAAATATTTAATCTAAAAAAATATTTTCGAATTTTTTGGTACCCTATTTCATGAAATCTGGTTATTATTTCTATTTTCTGGCCTATTTAAAGTATAAGATTAAAGAGATTCGGGTAAAATAGTTTGTGAATCCTGTTAATTTTTCAACATTCATAAAACATTAAATGTGTGAAACTCATTCTTGAATTACCAAATTCGTCGATGTGCAAAATAGTTTTTTGGGGATGTTTACATTGGAAACAATTGATAAAATCATTAACGTTAAAGTTAGATCTTTAGCGTGCACATTAACGAGTTAATCTGTAGATTATATCTAGATCTGATATGCTTAATTAAGGTTTAAGTGTATAATTTTGTTCATAATTATATTTTGTAGGTATTCTCATTTTCCAACAGGTGACTTATTTTGGAACCAGTTGCTTATCATTTACATAAAAAATAAAAGTTTGTTGAGTTTTTTTTTTGAGCCGTATTCGGCATAGTGCATAATACAAACATTTTAAAACGAAAACAATCTAAACAAGGTGTGTATTAGATTTGCAAAATAGACATTTCAAGACGAAAATTTCCAAATGTTTGCCCACTATAAACCATGAGATGATAAGTACTTAAATTACGAAACTAATCTTAAATTCTTAATTACTTATGCATTTCGGTGATCTTTAGAATAACGAAATTAATAAATATAATTGATGTCTACATATCTTGCCGATTATTTGGAAATGTCACCCGCCAAGACCACTTTTGTCCTAATTGCGTTAGCACACGAGAACATCTTGCTCACCATTTTCTGCTCTGTAAAATGGTCCTATATCAGTCATGGGGAAAACTTGTTACATCTCTTTACGTACCCTTGCAGAGCTAAAACGTGCTTACATTAAACTAAAAACGGCAATAACTCGAAAATTATTATTTGCGGTTTATCCAGTGCTCCCATCTATATTTAAAAAACTCGTTTGCCTGTATGGTGATCCATAATCCAAAACTCAATAGCATGTATTCAACGACCGTGATGAAAATTTTAAAGACGTCGTTAAAGTTAATCATGTCTTTAAGAAAATATTTCTTATGAAGAAATATTTTTTAATCACGTGATTAACGATGTCTCTAAATTTTTCATCACGGTCGCTGAATAAACGCTATAATATTTTCTTTTAAATAGTCCAGTAAAATGGTGTTCAAAAAGAGCTGAAGTACTGGTGTAATTGTTTTTAGTGGGTACCTTATTTATGTATTTTGAGGTGCTGAACACGAATCTGAAGTTGTCCAACAATTTTTTTTTGCCAAATATGAGTAATTAAAAAACACTTAAAAATCGCTGGTTTTTTGGTTTTTGGCTAATAACTTGCAATACAAGAGCCTTTGAGAAGTCGGCAAACGTCAGTAATTTTCGGAAAATACCAAAAACACATTCGTATGGATTTTCTCGTCATAAAACGAAAAGTAGGCATTTTACCATAAAAATTACACAATAGTTTGAAAGAGAAAATAAAATTCTCTGCAATTCAACACGTAGAAAGGTGATGAGTTGCAAATGGGAAAAAATCACTCGAACAACAAAGTGCTCGGAAAGGGTGCACTTTCCTATTAATATACATATAGGGCTATAAAGAGTGTTTAAGGTTGACCCGTTAATGTTTAAAGGAGTGATGACCATATGGTATACAATATTACTCAGAAAACAACACTGGTTCCAAATGTGTAAATCCAATATATATGCAATAAGCAAAAAACGTTTGGTTCATTTGCAGGTAATCCATTGGCAAAAAATATTCATTTGCCTTACTGCATTGTTCTAAAAAATGTGTCTGTAATTATATAATACAACAACATTAGTTGAAAAACTTTTTGATATCACCGAAAATAAAGAATTTATAGCCATATTTTGAAAATCTGATTTTTTTGTTTCTTTTAAGAGCACAGAAACGATGAGAATTTCAAATGTTTAATCAGCGGTCAACGAATTATTAGTAATTTTCAGTACCACGCCAAATTTCCAATTTTCGGAGGAAATAGCAGATCGCCCCGGTTACGAGAATTTTGTAGAGGAAAAAGGTGGTAGACTCATCATAAATAAGCTACACAAGAAGTTATAGACGGTTATTACGTTATTAGGAAATTATATCATATGTCGGCGGGTTCCCGTAGTATATAATAAAAAGTAAAAAACCTTGTCCGAGAGATTTATCAACCTTAAAATTATCGTTTATTACAATAAATTGTTTTACAGATAGTCTAAGATTTTAATTCCTTACAAATCATCCGGAGCTGGAAAGTTTAACAAAGAAATTACATTTAAAAAACACAGTAGTTATGGGAAGAAGGAAGAAGTATCAAATTCCCTGATTCTATGCCATGAGCAAAACAGATTGGAGGCAATGGAGATAAATGGTCTTTTAGGTACCTCAATGTTCAATGTATTAGGATATCAAACCAATAATGTGTTCGGGTGTCACTTATACCCTGTGTAAAGCTAGGATGTGGGTGGCAACGGGACTCTGGTTCAAATTACGACGTTACTTTTTATTCTGATTGCTTCTAACATTTATAAAAGTCGAGTACAATATACTCTCATTTATTGTTTTAGTGTTAGAAGGAGACACGATAAATGGGTAACGTCTTAATTTGAACCAAAGTCCGGTCGCCATCCACATACTAGCTTTACACAGCGTCTAGTCCTAAATTTCTATAAATTTTCTCTCTGAGGTCGGGAGCGCACCAAAATGGTATGCATGTGACGTGGCAATAACATGGCTATAGGGGCACCTCCGATAGACTATAACAAATACAGTACCATGAACTAAAGTCGCCACGCAGTGAGGTGTCGCTAAAAAAATGCCACCCTACTGCCTTACTATCCCAACGAGCGCCACACTACTCGTTATAAAGCTTTCCAAAAATGCCACTCGCCACACCACCACGACTCCATCCAAATATACGCCCGACTTTAGAGTTTGGAAACGGTCATGTTCAATAAGTTTTCAGATTCTTCAAGTGTTTCAATACACAACCAAAAACAACTATCCTCGCCTAATCAAAAAAAGAAACGCCAAAATGGCATCCGTGGTCGTATTACGCATGATTAAAGCTCAATTTCGCATAAGGATTTGAAATTCGAGTGGTTGATGCTTGATGCTACCCAAATTTCGCACGCGAACCAACTTCGAGTGCTCGAAAATGCACTTTTTACATTTCATTCGAAAATTTGACATATGTTCGTATGCGAATGCAATTCGAGCGGTACGAAAATAGCCCCCCAGACCTGTTACGCAATTTCGGGCTACGTGAGTAATGGCTATCATTACTGGCTCGTTGAATAATATATATGTATTATTTATTAAAATGTAGTCTCTCAGAGCAAAATTTTTACAGTTTCTTTAGAATTGAACCTCTGAGAGCAATTTCGGCCTTGGTGAGTAATGGCTATCATTACTCGCTCGTTGAATAACATACTATTATCTACGACTAATATGTAAAAATTCATGACATATGCGTTTTCTGGCATGTAATGAAATTCATTACACCACTAGTGACTTTCCTTTACCATTACACTGCAGGTTGCAGCTTACAGCCAATCAGAAAGCTCTAGGTGGAAAGTAAACTCACAGGCTGAAGTTAGCTAGAGCCGACATGTGTCGAAATTAAACGAGAAAAAGACGATGAAAGAGAAAACGGGCATAAGTAAATTATTTATTTATAATATTTACAAAAACTGTTCAAAATTTTGCCCATTGTGTTCGATACATAAGGTAGCACGATGGTTCATTGATGTTCGTACCCTATGGAATAGCCCAGGGATGTCTGAAATTTTCAACCTAGTGCCTTAACGATTAATTTCCGGACATGGGCTTATTAAAAAAAGTTGCTTGTTTTGGTGTCCTCTATAACCCTTATTATGCATAAGTTACGGGACACCCTGTATGTATAGGATGTCTTGTCAGTGAATTATCAATCTTCGGGCAATAAAATAAATAATCGATCGATCAAATTTCATCGTCAAAAATCCAAAAAAGGAAGGTCTGTACAGGGTGATTCACATTTATGTTAAAATCTTTCGGGTGATGATTCCTTGAATAAAAACAAGAAGAAAAAATTCCTATAAACATAGGTCCGGAAATGCTTCATTGGGAAGATATTTCAACTCAAAGAGGGATGCAAGAAATGTTATTTTTTGTAATAAAAAAGTTATTATAAGAGCTATTACTTTGAAAGTTTGGCAATTGTTTTCTGATATTAGGGTGCATGTTCTAGTCCATTAAAAGTGTTTAAAAAAGTTTTTTGGGATGGTAAAGTCGAGCATGACTACCATTATTATAAGACTAACAATTTTTCCTCCAACTTTTTGGAGATTTTAACTTTCCTTTCTCCACCGAAAAGGTCTCTATTTAACTACGTCGGGTGCTGAAATTACAAATTTTTTAGAAAATCACAAAGTAGGCCTGACAAATATTAAAAAACGATTACCACGCCTACTTTCTCATTTTCTAAAAAAATAGTAATTTGAGCACCCGATGTAGTGGAATAAAATCCGCATTTACAAGAAAACGAAGAACATTGGTGATATGAGTCAACAGACCTTTTCTGTGGAGAAATGTTCAGGGATTATTGTAGTAAACTTAAAATCTCCAAAAAATCAGAGGGAAAATTGTTACGTTTAAAATAATGGTAGTCATCTTCGACTTTACCATCCCCGAAGACTTTAATTCTTTTAATGGACTAGAATATGCGCCCTAATACCAGAAAACAATTGCCAAATTTTCAAAGTAATACCCCTTTTATAATAAATTTTTTATTAACAATAATAATATTTCTTGCATCCCTCGTTGAGTTAAAATATCTCCCAATGGAAGCATTTCCGGACCCATGTTTATAGGAATATTTTTTCTTATATTTAACCAAGGGACCACCACCCGAGAGATTTTAACATAAATGTGAATCACCCTGTATATTGCATTGGAGTTCCAGAATTTTGAATTTTAGGTCACTGACAGTTACCTATAACGTTAATCAGTAACGTATCGTCTAATTTCAAAAAAGTTAAAAGAATACAGTATTATTCAATTTTTTGATAATTTTTAAGAAAGAAACCCAATTGAGATAATGTTTTTTGTCTTTTAATACAACATTATTATCACTAAAAATCAAGAAAATTTTGAGTGCCTAGTTCTTTTTCTTTACTTACCAAAACCCAAAACATTCTGCAATTAACTACTTTAATGATTTTTTTAATAGTTTTTTCATGATTTTTAAATAGATTCGTTTTATTTAATTTTCTTTCGCGCTAGTTGAAGGAAACGAACTAGGAACTCAAATTTTTTATTTGTAGGGATAATAATGTAGTTTCAGACCCTCTTAATTGCAAAAAAAATCAATTAGTTTTTTTTTTTTAGATTTTTTCCAACATTTTGTCGGTGATTTCTGTATTACTATTGATACTAATTGAAAGACTGGACTATTCTCTCTATTTTAAGCCAAAACTAGAGTAATATTTAATATTAACGGCAAATCTACCAAATGTGATAGTTGCTTATCTTCCAAAAGTATTTAATTTGAAAATATGACCCAGATGATATTATGAAATAAAGTAATACACATTTTTAATTTTCAGGTACATGCTTTATTGCTAATTGAGTTATCTATAAAATCGCAATGTTTAACAAACATTTTAAAGATACAATTAATTTATATAAATAATAGTTATATTCTATAAAGGATGAGAAAGTAATAAATACTAAATAATTTGATACAAAGCTGCTTATAAATTAAGTACAAAAGTCGATCTTTTATAGAGTAGGAACTTTTAATTTCTCTATTTCAATAATTTGTGTTACATAGCATAATTATTAAGTATGTAATTTCAAATGTAAGCACTTGGGAATTGAAAAAAAAAATTCAGGGTTTTTTTAATACTACCTATCATAAAAAGTTGTGTTACATTTCTTTCGGAGAAATTCTCACC
This sequence comes from Stenus bimaculatus, assembly GCA_963971135.1. Lineage (NCBI taxonomy): Eukaryota > Metazoa > Arthropoda > Insecta > Coleoptera > Staphylinidae > Stenus > Stenus bimaculatus. The sequence continues at coordinate 24,315,882 of OZ020180.1, forward strand.
AACTACATAAATAAAAAATATCAATACATATAAAATATGTTCGTTTAAGTTAAAGAGAACTCGGTACATACACTTTACGTTTGGCTTAAATATCACAGACTATTCTGATTTGTCGTTACCTAACGTAAATACGAACATTAACAATTTTTAATTCATGGATATACCAACTTTTATCATTGGAGTAGGTAGATTACAATGAGGTTTGTTATAATTTTAGTATAAATAACAGGAAAATCGCTTACAAATATAAATCACGAATTTACATTTAATGTATTATTATCACATTCTTTACATAGGATTCGAAATAAACCTATGTTTCCAAAGAAGGTATCAGACTTTGGAAAGCATTATTTTGCATATCACTAATGTACATTAAAGCTTGTCCACATGTAAATGAGTTTGCATCAGGCATTCTCGAATTATTTTTTGGTGTATTGTTGTCGAAGTTTTCTAAATCTTCACTTTTCGCATTTTCTAGTTTTGGTTTCTTTGGAGTTGATTCTTCAACTGAATTCGCATCCACGCCGTCATCTATGGAGGTAAGTAATCGAGGTGTTGGTTCGCTACAAAAATGAGACAAAATTTCTTGAAGATCACGATCATCAATTTCTTCGAATGGAGGCATTGCTGCTCCTGACACTTCTTCAACAATATTGTTTGTAACTTGTTTTGTACTGCTACTAAAATCTTCCGTATTCATTATCTCTTCAAAACTAACATTGGAGTTTTGACAATCATCTGAGGTTGTACGTTCTTCTCTAAGCTGGATGTTCATAATCGGCAAATTTTCTTTATCGTAGGATGCTGGGTAATTAAGGCGCTTTCGCATCTTCTCTTCGTGGATCTCTTTCTGCAATCGTTGTATTGTATTACATAAAAGGACACAACGGTGTAGGTGGCTCTCTGTATCTTTGATATTTCTAAATTTATTAGCGCTTATTTTTAAAACTCTTTTGCGTTCATCTTTGTGTTTATACGTTCCAGAAAGCAAAATAGAAGGGCGGTTTTTGGGTGCGCAGTATGTCGTTTTTGGAGGTCCAAATATGTCATCGTTATCATCAATAATTGTTGGGGACGCCTTCATGCTGATACCAATTTATGAAACCTAAAATAAAATTGAGAGTTAATTTAATTAAAAAATAAATAGAGCAGAAAATTTAAATGAAAACGATTGCGTTAACGTATCTTGTAAAGTATGTTTTGCTGGCTTAAAAGAATTGCAAGGAGAAAGGTGGGCGCTTTTTATAAAATAATTCATGATATAATATTTAATTTAAATTTATACACGTGTATAATATAATATTGTTGTATTTGTTTTTTTATAATTAAATCTCTTGAAATGTCATTTTCCTTTTTTATTAAAACACTTCAAATCTGTAATTATTTCATTAGAAAATTTGTTTTTGAGATTTGAAAAATATAAACAATTTAATTTTAACTGTTTAACTAATAGTTGTTGTTTTTAAACATGTCTGAAGGTGATGTTTGACCTCCTTTTTCATTTTAACGGTCTACAGGTATACGGTATACGAAATGAATATAATTATATAATCCAGTCGCAAATGTACAAATTCCATCTAGACGTTTCTCACTTTCTAAACCGAACAAAGCTTCAGTTGAGAGAATTTCGTGCAGTTTAATCATGCGCATTTAAAATCGCAAGTAATAATCCATTACAAACAAATTGTATGTACCTTGCGTTATTTGTACTTGTATGTAGTTCTGATTTAAAATTCATGAACTACTCCACTTGTTTTTAAAATGTTAAGTAATTTAGTCTTTTTGGTGCCAAGTTCAATGATGAACTTCCTTTTAGTACAAACTCATCAAAATTAAGCCTTCATGCATTATGCTTGATTAAATTAACTTTAAATTTAAATTCGTATTTCTGAATTATTTTATTTATACTCATTGCTATTTAAAAATAGTGCAACGTTTTTTGCACGTTTGAAGGATGTCTATTTTGCAAGTTACTTAATTAATAAAACAAAAATGCAGTTAATAACGCGACAATTTTTAATCTCAATAATTAAACTTACACAAAGAATTTGAGCCTTGAAATAACTATTAGCGAAATTCCAGGGAGTCAACTAACCATTCAAGCTTAATTAAACTTTTTTCAAAACTTATTTCGTATTGTTTTTATTTTTATGCACTTTTTTTATATAACAGCACCTCACGTCATTTAATTTTTAAATTTGACATTTATTATTTACTATAGAGCTTGCACGTATTCTTTCGTCAAAAAATAATCCAAATTCTGCATTTTATAGTGATTTGATTAGATGGCGCACTGTATAATATTTAAACGTTTGCAAAATTGCAAAAACTGAAGTTTTTTCTCTAAGAAACGATGTCAAAACCTTGTGAAGAATGAATAAGTGAATCTAATATTTACAAATAAAAAAATGTTAATAAACTCACAAGGTTTTTAATTAATAATAAGTCACGTTAAAAAAGAATGTTATTAATGTGCGTGATTTATTATCATAAATATTGGTTTAGGTTTATGAAAATATACTTTAAAGAAATTGGTGTGAGGGCAACCTAAAAATCAAAGTAAGGGAAGTAAGGAAGGAGGAAGGCAAACTCCTCTTAAACCCAAACCCTGACCCTGATTCCGACAAGGCTCAAAATTAATAGCTATGTTAGATTGTTATATTCGGTTTAAAATTAAGTGTAGATCGACTTCTTGATATTTGGAGTTGGATTTGAAAATTGAAATATTGTGCAATTTGAATTATAATATATTTTCCAGGTAATTAAATACTAAAATTTTCTCATGTAACTTAAGTAATATTTTAAACGTAAAAATAATATTTCTTATACAAAAATACAAAACGAGAAAAAATTAATACAAAATCTTTTTATTACATCATTGTATGTTTGGGTCTTTTATTGTTTTATAACTTTACGTAACAGAAAATATAATAAAAGGGTGGATGGTATTTGCACGGGTTTAAATCTGCACTTGCATTTGCCATAAAACCACCTCAATCTTCTTTCTCGTTGGCGCGACAGGCATTTTTAGCTATAATTTATACTTCAACCTTATTGAATATTTTAATAAAGGTCACTTTCTTTATCCTAATCGTGCGAATAACACATGCATTTTTCGTCCTTATTAACAATTCGCGTAAAAATTATATGCAATTACTCACGAAAATTAATGATAAAAAACACCATGCATCATCTAGGTATAATAATTTTCAGTAATGATGTCTTATGAGTTACATTTTGCGAATTTTCTGTATTATTATAAAAGAAATCACAAAGGATAAAAATAAAATGAAATACATTATAGGTATGAATTTTCTTCGAAATTTTCTTTTTGCATATTAATAAATTCTGATAAAAAAATTCTTGTTGTATTTAACAACACTTTTTTAGATCATTCAATGTAATTTGAACGACTTGCTTGTACAAGCCAATTCGTCCGACTTGCATGTGCATGTAGTGTGCAAATTGTGGATTAAGTCGAGTCTGGAGTTGGGTTTTTGGGTAGAGTCAAGTGGTCCCACTTACAGTTAATAATGTAAAATAGTGTTGTTGAAAAATACTTCACGTTAGGAGGGCTGATTTAAAACGTTTGTCAAGTATTTTTTTATTGAAATTTATTGTTACCTATACAGGATGTTTCTATAGGCGGCGTGAGGAGAATTCAAAATTGAAACTAATTTATTATTACATAACATGGTGCATAAATATAAAAACTCAATCAAAAAATATTTTTTCTATGATCGTGCAAAAAGTAGGCCATTTATGATCAGACGTCAGTTCACAAAGTTCTTGCACGAGTGCACAAAAGCGTTACTTAGTGCAAAAAAAGCATGACTTAAATAATGCTTTTCTCCACTAGTGCAAAAAAGCATGACAACTGATCATAATTGACAAATTTAGAAATGTCAATATCTGTGATTAATTTCATGTTTTTATGCACTTGTTCAGGGCCGATCCTGGGCCCTTGGCCGCCCGCGTGCAAATTTTAAATTGCCGCACCTACAAAGTTGTTTTTTTTTGTATTAAGACCTATAACAAAAATGCGTAAAAATTATTTTAGCGTGGCCTGAAAAAAATCTAAAATGTATACCCGATTTTTATTTATGTTTGTTGCTTCTTAAAAAATCTGTTTCATAATTAAACTAAAAATGAACCCAACATTTTTTTCTCAGTTGACATGACGTCACTATGACGTCATAATTTTTTTTAATGCATTGATATGGTTTTTATACCACAAAAATCATGGGCCAAAAAATAAATTTTATATAACCAATTAAAGTGAAGGTTATTTTTTGGGGAAATTTTTAATCGCACTTTAATGACTTAAAAAGGGTATTTATAGTCAAAATTAGTTCCATTATAAAAATTAGACTATAAATTTCCTATAAAATATTAGGCTTATTTGAGTATTTTTTCTTTATAGCAACTATTTTGAAAATTGATTATAAAAATACTCGTTTTTGGTGTATAAAAAAATTGTAAAAACTTGATTAAAAACTGCTAGTTTCGATAAAATTATAACAAATTTTTGAGTTTAAATTAAAGATTAGGGTATAATCTATAATACGAAACTCTAAAATCAATCATGGGTCAAAAAATAAATTTAATATAACCAATTGAAGTTAAAGTTATTTTTTGGGGAAATTTTTAATCGTACTTTGATGACTTAAAAAGGGTATTTATAGTCAAGATATGATTAAAAAATAAATTTTATTATAAAATTTGGTTAGTTTTTTATAAAATGGACCATTTAAAAAATAAAATTCGCAGTGGGGACTTTTTTGAAATCCCATTTAAAATTTATTTAACGCTTTTATTTAAACTGACGTTTTTGATGAAAACTTTGTATGCACTTTGAACGCCAAAAATTGACATTTTCGCTGAAGCTAGACTTACAAAATTAGTTCCATTATAAAATTTAGACAATTTCCTATAAAATAGGCTTATTTAAGTATTTTTTTCCTCATAGGAACGTTTTTGAAAATTGATTATAAAAATACTCATTTTTGGTGTTGAAAGAAATTGTAAAAACTGCTAGTTTCGATAAAATTATAACAAATTTTTTGAGTAAGATCGGCCCCGAACTTGTTTCATAAATAACTGTATACTTAAATTGCAAAATTCCTGCAAAACAGAATAATTATTTTTCTTATAACAAATATATTTTTAATTATTTAAATATTGTTTCATCCACTTCCTCCAGAGCTCTACTTTCATATCATGTTATACCTTCACTAATCTTCGTTCAATCACACACGACGATAATGATTTTGAAGAAGTGAAATATTTTATTACATATTACAACGATATTACATAGCAATAAATAAAATAGGTTGTTTAGTTATAGGGATAAAATAAAGGAATTCTGGTATTCTGAATACCGGAATTAAGGCCTTTTTTTATCCGGTATTGTGAGAGAAATACCAGTATTTCGGTACTTCAAATTTAAAAATAAATGAATGATGTATGAATATAGCCTAGCTAAGATAATTTTTTGAAAAATCTGCAATAAGAGGAAAACTTTAACTGTTGAGTCTGAAAGAGCGTTTTCGTCACAAATCTGAAGTTAAATTCGATCTCGCCTAAACAACGAAGCAATAGATACTTTATATTATTTAAGGGCAGATTTTAATATAATAAATTGTGCAACATAATAAATAATAATGTTGATTTTGTATAATTTAAACGTAATGTTTCTTTTTGACGTTACCTTACTGTCCAAGTGAAAATAATTCCACCAGAGGGCTCCTCTGGATATCCGAAATCTCGAAAACCTTTACGAAAAAATGTCTAGGGCGCAATATCGGTATCCCGATTTCAAAAATTGATATTCCGAAATACTAGTATTGATTTTTTGGTCCGGTATTGCAATTTCTATTCAGTTATTACCATATACCGGGTGTTTCATTGAAAACTTCAAATGTCGTTTATTTCATAACCAAATTTTTTTTCAAAAAATTAACCGAACACGCCGATTTTTGTTTTGAGGGGGACGCATTATAAGACTGATTTAAGCACTCTCACGTCACTCCCTTAAGCGGGGGGCGTTGACCCCCTAACTTCTTAAATGGCAACAGGGGTTGAGTAATATATCATTTGAAAGCTGCTTTTAATTAGAATTTAACGGTATAAGTTAAATTAAAATTCATTGATTCGTTTTAAAGAAAAAAAGAAAAACCTAATGTAAAACTCAAATTTAAAGTTTGCAATAAAATTTTTTTTTTAGTTATAAAATAATTTTATTTTTAAATAGACAATTAAAGTAAATGTTTTCCAGAATTTTGGAAGCAGAAATAGAGACGGTCTTCAAACTCTGCGCGAACATTTTGTAGCATTACTGTTGTACTATTTCCACATTCGTTTATGATCCTTTGACGAAGGTCTGCTAAAGTATCAGGTTGGTTTTGGAAGAGCTTATTTTTTAAATAGCCCCGAACGAAAAAATCCAGCGGTGTGAGGTCAGGTGAGCGTGCTGGACATTCAGAAATACATCTACGGCCAATCCAACTATTAGGAAAGGTTCTGTTTAAATATTGACGAACTGGTAACGTATAATGTGGCGGAGCACCTTCCTGTTGAAAAATTATCAAATTTTCGTTCAGCATATCACCATTTTCTAAGACATGTGATATTGTAGGTTCGATAATATTTTGTAGCATATCTAAATATTTTTCGCCTGTTAAGTTGCCATCAATAAATATTGGGCCTATAATATGGTCCCCATAAATGCCATGCCAAACATTTAATTTTTCTGGATACTGACAGTGCTCTTCTCGCATCCAATGTGGATTTTCTGTACTCCAATAACGACAGTTATGTTTATTAACTTTACCCCTCAAATTAAATGTTGGAGTATTTGATAGTCTATTAGACATAACTTCACAAAACTCTGTTCGGCGATCAAAATCATCTTCACTTAATTCTTGATGACAAGAAAATTTATACGGGCAATATTTTAAATTTTTTAAAATTCTCCAAACCTTGGTACTTTGAAGTCCCGTTAATGTAGATAAGTTTCTTATGGAAGTTTGCGGATTTAGAGATGTTTCGCCTACTACAGTCAACGTTTCTACTTCATTTGCCAATTCTTTTTTTATTTCCTACTGAACCCGTTTCACGAAATTTATTGAACAAATCTAAAACATATACATGTATATATATTACTTAACCCCTGTTGCCATTTAAGAAATTAGGGGGTTAACGCCCCCCGCTTAAGGGAGTGACGTGAGAGTGCTTAAATCGGTCTTATAATGCGTCCCCCTCAAAACAAAAATCGGCGTGTTCGGTTAATTTTTTGAAAAAAATTTTGGTTATGAAATAAACGACATTTGAAGTTTTCAATGAAACACCCTGTATATGGCTAATATACGGTGTTGATGTTGTAATTTAATAAGGAGCAATCCTGGTACCTACGAACAATCAATGAAGAGAAGATTGCATTTATGTAAATTGCGGGAAGATCAATAATTAATTAAAATCTTGTATTTCTTAAACGTTAAAATCCCTATCTTCCTGCATCATAGAAAAAAAGCAATTTTCCAAAAATCACGAAGGATATGAATTCATAAAATTGCTCGAGGAAACACCTCTTCAATGTTTGGCATATGTTTAAGTACACCCTGTATAATACAATAGCAACAAGTTCAGATACACAATTGTTGTATATGTATAATTTCACTGTCAACTTAAATTATTATACAAATTGCCCAACAAGCAATAAGTTGGTGTGAAAACGTGATCAAACAACATACTTTCTATTTAATTTTGCTTGACAAGCCAAGTTGTGCGATTTACTGTGCGTATGTTGCAGGTTTTAGCACCCTGTATAACTATGCAAGCATTTCTTCAATTAAAAATGTATTGATTCCATCATCAATGAATGAAAAAAAGATTTTTTTAGTGATAAGTTGCATTGTGTGGCGTAACATAATTGTTATTTGTTATTTAATAATACTGAAATGTCAGTTATTCGTTTGTAGATTAAAAACGCAATCTTGTTATTATTTTAACGATTTTTGGGCGCCTAAGAATAATTTGTGTACAAGTGTATGATACTCGAATTTACGATAAAACTTATCAGTTGTCGCTCCGTGACGGTGAATAATATTAAACGTCATCAATGGTTTAAAAGGTAAAATAATAAAAATAAAATTATCTACCTTAAAATAATAAAAATAGTATTACTTTTACTAATTAATTTCTATTTTTCTTTTAAATTTCCGTTATATTAAAATATTTATTTACAAAATTAATTTATTGGGTGATCATGTTATTAAATAATGTATTTTCAATTTAAGTAGTCGAAAAAGTAGCTGTTGTAAACCGTATGCCGTAAATAATAGGATTGTTCTGACCTATAAACCGGATTTCTTATATCTTAAAATATACCTACTTCCTTAAATTTTCAGATACAGGATATTTTAAGTTTTTCTACGAATGACAGGCAAATATGTAGCAAAATTATAAAAATATTTGCATAAGAAGATTATATGAACATTATTATTCTTCTAAGCTTCAATAAAATCGCTTTATTGCATTATAAAATCGTAATAGCAGAAACAGGAAGCTGGAGAATCGACTCATTAATTTTATTAGTTCATTTAAAGGACATTAAGTAGGAACAACATTCTCCTACAGCTACTAAGTTAATTTTATAAAAATAATTAATTTTATTGATGATCTAACTATAATCATAAAAATAAAAATTAAGTAACAAATAGGTGAATAATAAAAAAATTAATTAATAATTTTTAATATTGTAAATCTATGTATAAATCAAAACAATTGATGTATCTAATATGTTATCTGCAATAAATTTAAATTAATATTATCCTTGGGCAATGCCATTTTTTGACCATCACACAATTTGTTCAAGAAAATATAAGAGCAAGGTTTTTTTATTATTAATTACTATCCACGCCTTTATAAATTAAAAATAGTTATTGTTCTTGGAATTGATAGTGGGTAACGTCTTAATATAATACACACTATTCGAATCAAATAATTTTCGTATGTTGTAGATTGTAGACAAGTTGGTCTAGTGTGACAAGTATGCGGTTGCAATAAATAATTTAAGTATGTCAAAAGCGATTGCTTAATTACCTGCAATGAGCAAGCGTCAAATGGAGTTCAGGAACAACGGATTCAATCCATGCACACAGTTATAGAGGCTACACAAGCAAATCGATTTCTAGTCGGCTCAATCTGATGGTGCCAGAATTACATTCATACATATAAAAGTATCAACAAACTTATTAAACGTGATGATGTGATGAATCACGAAGAATGAAGATTGTTAGCCAATGCTGTGCAAGGTTTAAAAATTAAACAATAACAGCCTTGTGTCGCAGTAGCTTTCTCAATATCCGATACTCACTTTTTGACGTTTACAAGTTTTCTTTGGAGGCGTAAGTTTATACTCATTGAATAATACAAAAGGATATAAGAGGAAAGTGAGACTTCTCCCCGGGGTTGCAACCATCCAGTATGTTCTCCGGGGAATCAGAAAGAAAATGGGGATTTTTTTCGTTTACTTCGTCTTACATTTGGTAAATCAGCAAAATATCTCACGTGTTAAAAACAAATATTATGTAAGCAATTTTAAACATATTTTATAAAAATTCCAATTATTTAATACTTTTGAAAAACAAAGTTGTTTACACGAAATGATATTCCAGTCTGAAAAGTTATTGTTAAATCAACAATTACTTTAATAATAAACTAAAATCAGATATTTCATTCTAGAAAAAACACGAAGCTATTATGCTAATTTTTTCTCGAATACCAACCGTAGATTTAGTAAATATGGGAATAAGATCAAAAATTACGGACAATTTTACCGAAATAGTACCTCCGCATATCCCAAATACCCAAATCCACGAATATGTGCGCAAATACGAATTTCCATAAAAACGCTAAAACTCATTGGAGATCATCAACATATCTTGTACAGGATTTAGTAAAGGTATCACCAATATTTGGTTTAATTTCGAAATAAAAAGTTCGTCATTTATCTAATTTTGGTCTAAATTGGAAAAATAGTATATTATTCAACGAGCAAGGAGCAAGAAACGATAGCCATTATTCACGAAGACCGAAATTGCAAGCCGACTCGCGAGTGTCGTAATATGTCGAATGAATAATTGATATTTTCTCGCGATACTATATTTTTTCGGTGCTTTTGAAGTTTTTTAAGGTTATTTTTCGTATTTTTGACATTTCTTAATTTCTTTTATACATATAAATTTTATTCTGTATTACCCAGTGATTAATGAAATTATCCTTAATCCATTCCTCATTACCCAATGGTTTGGCAGTATTGCAGCTTTGTGATTGGATTGGTTTGTACTGGAGTTCACGTTCTCAGTTTGTGATTACGTTGGTGCAAGACGCTAAATTTCAGAGCCAACGTTATAAGCAACGTGTGAAGAAAAAAGCTGTAAAATGTTAATTCGGCAAATTCTGCCAATGTTGGGCCAAATTTGGACAAGTTCACGAACGTCAACTTTCGTGGACGTTTCTGAATCATCTGAAGGTCACTTCAGAAATTCGCAAACGTTTTATAGATATGCGATTAGCATATATGCGAATTCCCAATGCCCAAAAATCGGTTTTCGTAATTAATACTTGTTATACAGGGCGTAAAAAAATATTTAATAAATAAAATTTGCTGAACCTTGTTTTCATCGCTACAGAGATTACAGGGTTTTGTTCGTAGAACAATTAAATTCGAGCCAAGTTCCCTCCCGAAAAAAGTAGGCAGAATTTTAGGGGATAGAGTTCCTTCCTATAATGAGTGGAGTTCCCTCCGACGAATAATTGCAGCTAGGAGTATAAATTCAAGGGATGTTTGTTTCAAAATTTTTACAAAAACGAGTAGAAAATAAAACAAAACTGCTTTTAATTGAAGGATAAGTTTTCATATCAAAAAATGTTGGCGAAAAATAAAAAGAGGTGGAGAAAATGGTGCAATGCATATATCAAAATAGAAGATACCCATGAAATAATTACAGATTCGAACCGTATTCATAATAATGATAACAGTGAATCGTCAAATTATAAGCAATAGTGCAAACGAATCTTCCAAAGTTGCTAAAGAACCGAGCAGAGTTTCACTGTGTTTTGGATTAAAAACCAACAAGAGAGGAAATCTTTTTAAAACATAATGATACCAATTTAGGATTCTGGGCATCACTAGATAATACTTATATGAATGGTACATTTATGTACTCTCCACATTTTTTTCCTGCAGTTATTTATTACTCACTGAATTAAGAATCGGCATAAGGATCCATTGGTGTTTGGTTTGCTACAATAATGTGCTACGACCAATAGAAAACTTTTTGACCATATTAAAGAAGAGTCCAAAATATTGGCTTGAATTAGAAATTTAGTGTGATTACTGCGGATTTTGAACAAGCGATACACAAAGATATACATGCAACTATCCCATCAGTGAAATTTAAAGGAAGCAGGTTTAATTTGGGTTAGGCCTGGTTTAGGAAACTTCAAGACTATGGTGAACTGAACCCCGACCTTTTTCGTCGCAGGTAAAATTAAAAATTTTTGGAGAGAACTCGACTTCGCCCGTACAATTGAATATTGGGGAAATATATGAAAAAAATAAATATGTTTGACGTTTCTTCAGAGTGCGTCCTTGTACAAATTTATGACTAATCAGTTATTTGCAAGAAAACTTGAAGTGATAGGTTGTAGTTCAATAAATTTGTAGGTACCTACATGATGTATGAAGGTCTTTTTCTGTACAAACTTTTTTAAATTCCCTTTTGCATTATTTTTATTATTGTAGTTCGTTTAAACTATTTAAGAACCAGCTTCAGATAAGAAAAAAATAACTATTCTAAACTAACCTAACCCAAGCCATTAATCTTTTACATGATTTTCAATAATTTTCGCTGAATTTTGTAGTAGAAACAGCATTGATAGTTTGAAATTTGCAATACCTTTTAAAAAACTTTGAATAAAATTAAAATACTCTCCAAAACCAAATAATTGACCGGCAAGAAGTTAGCCATAAAATTTCCAGCCACAGTTTTTTACATGTATTTCTCCGTAAGAAGAAAAATCGTTATAACTTCTTCATTTTACATTTTATAACAAAACTAATTATACCACTAGAAAGCTCAAAGAAATATCTATGTAACAGTACTACTGTAAATGCTTGCCTCATAATAATAAATCCGCAATTTGCATTTAATCAGCTGACTACCTTAAAATATCAAAAATACTTAAATGGGTGTAACTTCTATTAAAATAAACTGACAACTAAAATAAAATAATCAGTAGAATCTGCATTAAATTCCCTACATTCTCATGTCTAAAACAATGTCAGCCACTAATTGTTAACTTATTAATTAACCAAAAACAGTAATTTTTTTATTCTAATGGCTACCAAAAACCGGCCAACGATATATCACACAATGCTTGCCTCATCATGATAATTAAAAATTTAAACTTTTAATTAAATTCGCCGCGAAAACTAGATAATGCATTACGCGCTCTAATTTTTGAGAAAATTATAGCAGAAAAAATCAAGACCACTTTTGGAATCTATATTAGAAAATGAAAATAATGATGTGTAACACAATATGCTAGCCACTAATTATTGACTTTTTAATTAACCAAAAACACTAATTTTTGAGTAATTTTTGGTTCTAATGGCTGCCATCATTATTTTCATTTTCTAATATAGATTCCAAAAGTGGTCTTAGTTTTTTTCTGCTATCATTTTCTTAGAAATTACAGCGCATAATGCATTATTTAGTTTTCGCGGCGAATTTAATTAAAAGTTCAAATTTTTAATTATCATGATGAGGCAAGCATTGTGCGATATATCGTTGGAAAGCTTATTAAATTTTCTATCAAATGAAATCAATAACTTTTTTATGGCCGATTTTTGGTAGCCATTAGAATAAAAAATTACTCAGAAATTACTGTTTTTGGTTAATTAATAAGTTAATAATTAGTAGCTGACATGGTTTTATACATGAGAATGTAGGGAATTTAATGCAGATTCTACTGGTTATTTTATTTTAGTTGTCAGTTTATTTTAATAGAAGTTACACCCATTTAAGTGTTTTTGATATTTTAAGGTAGTCATCTGATTAAATGCAAATTGCGCATTTATTATTATGAGGCAAGCATTGACAGTAGTACTGTTACATAGATATTTCTTTGAGCTTTCCAGTGGTATAATTAGTTTTGTTATAAAATCTAAAATAAAGAAGTTATAATGCTTTTTCTTCTTATGGAGAAATACATGTAAAAAACTGTAGCTGGAAATTTTATGACTAACTTCTCGCCGGTAAATAATTGTACGAATTATTTAAAAATAAAATAAAATTTACTTATCAATTAATGCGCAACTGACTTATTACAAATTTATTACTCAGAGGGCTATGACCTAAGGTAGTACTTCTAAATACGTAGAAAAATATAAGTTTAACTTACAATGTTTTGATTCTCTGGAGGTTCAAACAAAAATAAACATCATTTTTATTGCCACCCTCTGGCGTAAACAGAAAGAATGAACCACATTTACTAAATAATGTAAACCAACTGCTTAATTTTTGAGATGGGTGTTTACATATCAAGTATCATCCACTAAACTAGAGAAATCAATTTTTAAAGCAGCTGATATTCAAAAAGTTGTAAAAAATATATATGTTTAAAACTAATCAACAATAAAATACTATTAAAATAAGTTAATTTATAAATATAATTATGATAAAACTAATGTATCTCACAAAAGTAATTACCTGTAATCAATTTTTTTCTAAAATCTTGATTCCGTCTGATATCACAAAATTTATTTTAAAATTTATAACATTACCACTCAATTTGTAAGTTGGGAAAATAAATATAATTATTTTTGAAAAAGGTCATAGAGATAAGCCTGTCATGCACTCACTGGAGAAACAAATGTCGATAAGATAGGAAATGAAGTTGCAGATGTTCAAAGCAAACCTGCAACGATACTGAGTTTCCAAATTGATTTAATGATTTTGATACCGTGGTGTTGTGCATTGTATAAATAAATAGTTTTATATCCCCTTTATTGGTTTTATTAGTAAGTAGTGATAAGAAATTATGTTGATAATTATTGTATTAATAAGCACTGTGAATTTGTAATTTTGTAAAATAACACGCTTTGTGTTTAATTTTAAAAAATAAACTATTTACCCGCTATTCAAATAATAAATTGATTAATATAGATTTCATTAATATAGTATTAATAATAAATAATAAAAAAGTTTGCTTTTTATCAGTAAAATTTCGCACTTTGTAAAACAACACGGGATTTCGTTGTAGCAGTTTTCTATTGAAATATTCAAGGACTGCTCGAGTGAAGAGAGAGGTGCATGGAGCCGAATCGTTTTTTTGAAGATTGTTACATGGTTCATTTAAATTTCAATGCGAAACTTGCATTAGAAAATTGCGTTCCATGATTAATCGTTTGACAAATTTTGATTTCATTTATGGTCTTTATGGAGAACGTAGAAATACGTAAATCAAAAAGTAAATCAATAAATTCCCTTCTAACGCGCCTCTAATATTTGTTTCCTCGCAAAAAAGCTTCTGAATAAAACATCGATTTAAGTAGATCTAAAACGAAACGCAGATTACGAAAATCCTGTTATTTTCACTTTAAGTTGTAATTCAAGACATTAGTCAGTGTTTGAAATGTTATTTTTTGAAATTCTCTAAGGGTTTTATATAAAAATGATTATTACTATTAAAGTAAACGTCGAAAACGAGCTTTTGAAAAATAGTTATACATTGCGGTTCGATGTTGCTCTTTTGTTGCGCAGTAAGGGTACGAACATAATGATAATAAAATGATGAATAAAATCGGGCAGTAGAGTAGAGTAATAAACCAAAGCTTTCTTGTGAATTTGAAGAATAATTATAACCACGTGTTATCAGAGCCAGCCCATCAGAGATGTCTACTCAATGATTAGAGTGATGAAACCGAATTGCTTTATGTAAATTCACTCTCCCAGTTGCTACCAATAGGCATGATACTATTTTAATGGACAAGTTATTTTATGGTCATTACTCATTACTCTACTACTTGGCTTAAGAAAAGATTACTTTACTGCTTTATAATTTTCAATATTAGTATGTCCGTACCCTAACTAGCACTCGATAAAAGTAGAGGTGCAGTAAAAAAGACGTTGTAGCAGAGTATATACTCAGGTCTATAAAATTTTATGTTTACGCCAACCTAGCACGCCAAAATGAACCTTAATCTTGTCCAAAATCTACCCGCCCAAAAGGAATTGTCTTACAGCTGTTGCAGTAACGTGAATCATTCAACATTCAACCGAAGTTTATTGTAAATCCAGTATCAGACTGACACAACACTTTCTCTACTATACCGATTTAATTCAAGGTAACCTTGAGAATGCAAGATGTTTTGGATATAAGGAAATAACTTCTTGTTTACAAAATATTTTTTAAAAAATCAACAGCAATGTTAATTGAAAGTTGTGAATATGTTACCGTTAAAACCTAAAATAAAAAAAAACTAGTTTTAACTAGTCAGAACTAGAATACCCTAAAGACCATTGTTAAAACTAGTTTTAACTAATTAAAACGCAAACTTAATAAATACATTTGTAAAAATCCGAATAAATTGAATCTTCAAATTTATTTCGGGTTTTACCTGATCACACATTTATTAGAACTATATAGTTTTGGCGTGAGAACCTGTAAAATACAGGGTGTCCCGTTCGTGGTTCTTTTTTTCAAACCATAAAAGATAGACCCCTACTTTTTTGGTTTTTTTTTGATAAAATTTGCTCATCTTTCTAACCTTGACGTTTGGTGAACCACGAACGGGACACCCTGTATACAAAATGTTTCTAAATACATATATGCGAAAAGTATCAGAAGATGTTTCCTTAAAAAATTCTCAGTTAAATGATGAGAATAATTTTTTTCTTAAAAATGTTTCATTTCTTATTTACAGGGTGTTGGAATTTCTATATTTTTATTAATTTTTTTCCTTATTTTTTTGATAGTTTAATGAAATTTAGAACTAATTCTAGCTAATATAGTCGTAATGAGATAAAATTATCTAATATCGAAAAAATACAGAGGGTGAGGGGTAAGTGTAGACCCCATTTTTATACCATCAACTTTTTAGTGCTACACCACTTAAAAATTTAAATAAAATATTTAAATAAATAAATATTATGTTACTACCCATTGCCGGAATTATAATAAGGATAATTTAGTAAATTCTTAAAATAAATAAATTATATTAATATACAGGGTGTTTCACTTAAGACCTTCACACCCTTGTAGATTTTTATCCGATTTAAACACAGAAGCATGTATTCAGCGCCCGTGATGAAAATTTTAGAGACGTCGATAAAGTTAATCACGTCTTTAAGAAAATATTTCTTATGAAGAAATATTTTTTAATCACGTGATTACCAATAACGACGTCTCTAAATTTTTCATCACGGTCGCCGAATACACGCTAATTGCTCTCAAATTTTAGAGTTCACTGAGTTTAAAAAGTTAAATACTTATTTACTGAAAAGCAAAGTTTTTTTTTTAAATAAAATAACGAAATAGTTATTAAAACAAAAATTAAAAAAATATATTTTTTTGTTGGTCTGTGTTATACAGGGTGATGATAAAGTTTGGAACATTATTCATAACTGCCGTATTTAATTTTTTTGAGAAAATCGTTCGACAGGTCAATTTTAGTTTTTAAAATACTATCTTTTGGTATAAAATATTAATAACACCACTGGTGATTTTGGAATGACGTCATCATCGATTTTTTTAATGGTAACCCCTACTTTTTTTACTCATTTTTAGTAGATATTCATGTCACTTAAACGATGATATAAATGTTCGAGTGATTTTCTCAAAAAAATAACTAGGTACTTTCTTATTTTTTATATCGAAAATTAACCAAAACGTTTGTTTATTTTTAAAAAACTTTACTTTTCAGGAAATATTTAAGTTTTTTTAAATTCACTAAACCCTAAAATTTGAGAGAAATTGGGTGTAAGTCGGATAAAAATCTACAAGGGTGTGAAGGTCTTAAGTTAAACACCCTGTATATTAATATAATATATTAATTTTAAAAATTTACTAAATTACCCTTATTATAATTCCGGCAACGGGTAGAAAAATAATAACGCTACCGGGGATGAACTCTATCCTGAGGTGGAAGTTTATAACTTCTAACGTAACGAGAACGGTGGATTGTTTAGTACATTACCGTGGATACGATTTCTGTCTTGTTTCCACATTATGGACGTTTTTGTGTGTAAGAGAGAGACATAAAATATCTAACGAGTCAACTCCCAACCGAGATCACGTCGTTAGAGTTACAAAGTTCCACCTCCGGTACCGGGCACGAACTTGATCCCAAGGTGAAAGTTTATAACTCTTAACGTACCGAAAACGGTGGATTGTTTACTGTATTACTATGGTTACAGTTTCTGTTTCGTTTCCACATTATGAACGTTTTTCTGCGTAAGAGAGTGACATAAAATATCGAGTGAACCGAGCTTAACTCGTTAGAGTTACAAACTTCCACCTCCGGTACCGGGCATGACTCGATACCGGTACCGGGCATAAATTCGATCCCGCTACCGGGACTATAGACACAGGGTATTTAAATTCCTTATTCTTTTTAAAAATTGTTGACCTATTTAATGTTTTTCACATCCTGTACAGTTTAGAAGTTATTTGAAGAAATTTACGATATGGAATGCCAATTTTACACTATACAAGTGCAAAAAATGCGAAAACTTTATAAGGCTATAGATGCTAAAGAATGAAGGAAAAAATTACTATTTGGTTATGTTTTAGTTTGAAACAAATTCATATGTCCTGAATTTTAATAAATAAATGATCAAGTAAAACTAGTTTTGACTGAAACTCTTGGTTAAATCCCCAAATAATGTTGAAGATTCAATTTATTCGGGTTTTTACAAATGTACTTAGTTAGTTCGCTTTTCAACAAGTCTTTAGTTAGGGGGTAGGCGCGTTTTTATCATTGTACGGAAAGTGATGATAGACTATACATAAAAAACAAAAATTCTATATGAAAACTACATTCAATTTGAAGGGAACTAGGCATCGTTTTTGTTAAATTTTTGATTAAAAATGCCCAAAAAATCAATTTTTACTAGTGAAAAATTATGTTCGCCCCCTAAAACGGCCGCCCACGTGTGGGGCACGTGTTCGCACCCCGCTAGGACCGGCCCTGCATTGAGATGCCAAACTAAATAATGTTTGCTATCAAGTTTTATTTGTTTTGTGTACAACATAGTATCAATACATTAAGATTTATGAAAATAAATTTTAACTAGGTGTGAAAAAAATAGGTGCAACAAACAGTATTTGATTGAAGAAAGAAGTAATTTGTAATTTCAACCTCATAAGTAAATTAATTGAATAGTAAGCTAGTCATTTGAAAGTTAGGTTTATCATTTGTCGCAAAACATGTGCATGATTTTAAGATTTTTTTGTCAAAATGGATGGAGAACATTGTAAACTAGAGGAACATCGATTGATTCGAAAGCTACGAGTAATTTGTAAGACTAACAAAAAAATTTGTGGTATCATGAGCTGCTCTCAAAATATGCTAGTGACAAACGCATTAAAACATCGCCCACGAAAAGAAAACAGACGGCGGAAGAGAAAAATTACAGAAAAAATGGAACGTAGAATTGTAAATCTTCTAAAAAAATCCATTTATGACAACGACTGCTCTAAAAAAGAATTTAAATTTGGAAGATACAACAACAGCTATCAGAAAAGTATTAATTAAAAATAAATTGCCAGCACGTAGTCCTATAAAGGTACCTCTTCTTTCCCAGGGAGACATACAAAGCCATTTAAAATTTGCGCGTGAGCATTTGAATTGGTCTGTAACAAAGTGGAGGAACATTTTATGGACGGATGAGTCCCAAGTATATTTATTTGGTTCTGATCGAGGTAAACAATATACTAGACGGTCTCAGAAATAAAAGTTGATCCCAAAATTTATTGTAAAAACAGTGAAACATGGAGGTGGTTGAATTGTAGTATGGGCATGCTTTTCGTATAATGGTGTGGGTCCTAATTTCTGGATTAAAGACATTATGAATGCTCCAAGCTATGTTCATATTTTATCTACAATAATCCTACCATATGTGGAAGACAATGGGCTCTTAGATGGGTGTTTTAGCAGGATAATGATCTTAAACACACATCTAATGCCTGTTTTCACCAACGATTCCTAAAACTTAGGTATTGCTTATATGCTAGGTATTGCCTAGTTGCTAGGTATTTTTTATTAAATGATTAAAAATACCTAGCATATAAGCAATGCCTAAGTTTAAGGAATCGTTGGTGAAAACGGGCATAAGTTAGCAAAAAATGGTTTGAAGACAAAACAATTAGGGTTATGGAATGGCCAGCACAATCACCTGATCCCAATATTATCGAGAATTTGTGGCGTGATATTAAGCTGACAATTGCAAACAAAAAAATTAAAAATCAGGATGAATTGTGGAAAGCAGTTGAAGAAGCATGGAAGGCAATTCCTGTTGAGCGAGGTCAGCGCCTAATCGACTCAATGCCTCGTCGTTGTGCAGCTGTACTGAAAAATCATGGACATGCTACCAAATAATGATTTATAATACAACTTACAATCCAATCTATGATAAAAAACCATTATAAATAGTTTTTCCTTGACAAAAATATGTAACACACCTATTTTTTCACACCAATATTTCACAAATCTCCTATAAAACCGAATTTATTACATAAGAAGGTAATATAAAACAATATTTTTCAAAGCAGCGATCGTTTTTGTTGGTTTACAGAGAATTGAAAATATTTGTATTATCATGTTATTTTTTTTTAAGTTAAGCACGAAATTTTTCATACACCTATTTTTATTCACACCACTGTATATTATAGAATTATAGTATGTTTAATAACTAACAGCAAAAGCAAAAGCAAGAAATGATATTTAGTAACGCAATTGTATAGTAATAAATCTTTACCTGGGTTGTTTATATTGTTGTAGTTTTGAAGATGGCTTCAAGACTGAGCTCTTGGTACCAAAGTAATAATTCAGGTAAAAATGAAGGTGACACTCGGACACTGTCAATTACTTATGATATAAATAACACTGTTTAAATTTCTTATCACAACAGATGGACTAACCGTCTCATGTAGTGAAGGCGAACTGAATTCTTGAACTAACTTGCTTATCTGCTAAATTTTCAAAACATGCCCTTTGAGCTTCAAGGTGTGGGGGTAGTCCGTGGGGATCGGGGTGTAGCGTCATTAACCAATCAGGTTTGAACACTATTGGAAACAGTGGTAACCAGTGGATAGATCAATTCACAGAATAATATTGCTAATGACATAATCTTCTATGGATTTACCATTGTATTCAAATTTGGCGAATTTATGGGGCTAATTATTATTATACCTAATGAAAACTAAATCGAAATTGGTATGGTCTTAACATACTTTTATTATTCACTACTGTATTATTCAAACTAAACCAAAAAGTTAATATTATCCTAAATATTTCTAAGAATTTGCGCAGGGATGATTTATAATTAAAGAAATAATTACGTTTAATTTAACTATAAGCTCTTAAAAATTAAAAGATAATGAAGTTATTATAACTCATTACAAGTGCTCTATAACCAATAACCACTTTCATTTAAAATGTTTAGTTCAAAATAGGTTGAATTTTGAAAATTAAATGACTTGTTGATCATTTTTTATTGGGTAACTTGTTAAAAGGGGAAATAAAAAAATGTTATAATAATTGTATCTGTGTTCTGTAATTTCCGCGCTTTTATGAATAACTACCGGAAATTGGTCGTGGGACTTTTCATAAATTTATGGAAAAACCCTTATGAGATATGATGTATCCGCCCATTATCTGCCTGAAATTTTAGTATATGAACCAACAATTTTGACGTTTTAATGGTTTAGATATAGAATAAATATTATGTATTACTAGACTTAAATTTATTTGAGAAAGTTACGTATAGGTAGGGGAAAGTGGGGTATCACTTTTTTATAACCAGCCAAAATCAGTAAATATAACTTGATTAGTACAATGGCATATTGACTAACGAAATTTGTGTCAATTTTGGGAAAATCGTCAATGGTTTTCTGGTATTAAGGTTTTTTTGAAAAAATGGAAGATGATCCATTGTTCTCCGAATTTAGGTTACCCTGAATCAACGTATGGGATACTGGGAATCGTAGTGAAGTAATGCATGAAATTACCATGTGGTAGTCTTTCTACTGGGTTACAGGGACGGACTGGCCCCTTAGGGTTCCGAAGGTTTTTAGTCCGTCCCTCCTTAAGCATGCGGAAATTCTATCGATGATGCGATTTGAAATAAATGTACAAATCGGAAGGATGATTACTTATGTCTGTCTTATTATATTTTGTGTAGGTAAGTAAATTTAATGTACATAATTTTTAATTGTTTTCCTGAAATAACCCACAATCCAGCTTTGCTTTTTCTGTCTCAAGGAGGTAGGTATACCTATAATCTCGACCTTTTTCTTAATGACATTCATTTCATCTTAAATACAATTAAGTACTGTCTTCAAATCGGAGTTAAATGGAATTACCGGGCACTTATTCAAAATAGTCAAACCTATGATTTATCGTATCAATTAAAATCAAATAAATTAAAATAAATAAATTAACTAATAAAAATTTAAATTTAAATAAATTAAGAAAATTTGGCGTGAAGACGCTTATATTTGGCTTTTATTATAAAAATATATATGTAGGTATAATTACATATACATGATTTTATTAATACAATTTTTTTAATGGGGGGGGGGGGGGGGTAAAGAGGGTAATTCAAACGATAGATCACCGGTTTGGCTTTATTAAATAAGGGTCCGGTTAATATTTATAATTTGGTAAAAGTGATAGATATAATAATTTTAAGAATGAAAAATAATGCAAGATTCAATTAGCGCAAGTTGAAATAATCACTATTTCGTCGAGTTTTATGTCACCATAAACCGACTTCCCGCTGTTTAAAATGTTTCTGTCACGAAATCCATCAAAAATCGTAGATGGCCTGGAGGCCATGAACAGCTTATTTCCATTGTTCGGTCATTGTTCAAGCTCGTTCTGCGTTATGTGTAAATGAGGATTAACGAAACGACGCCATGTGTAAATTCACCTTTACTGGGGATCTGAGGAATCTCCCAATTATTTAAATGTTTGTAAATGTATTGGTTAAAACAAATTTAAGTATTTCGATAAAAATTTCTCATCAAATTAGTTTTTTTAATTTCCCTTTATAAGATCTATTGCATTATTCAAAATTATCGAAATATCTTAATATTTTTTAAACCGAAAAAAAAAAGAAAACGTGTTATTTGCCATTATCTTTATTATAAAGGGTGTTCGGTAAACTGTCCAAACTACGCCAAACTTTGTTACTTCAAATAGAACACCCTATATTTTTTATCTTTCCTATTCTTCTTTTGGTATATTTATCTTTATTCGATAAAAAGATATTCAATAAAATAAAAAATTATTATTAAATGAGCAATAGAGAGAAAAGACGATGAACACTTGATATTTTCGTTGATTATCTATTAGAAATAAAGGTTCTTACCTAACCTGATAATGATGTATTATATATTTTCTATTTAGGAGAATAAGATCTATCAAAATGTACAAGATGTTTCATTAGAAATTAAAAAGTTTGATGTAGTTTAGACAATTAGTTTTGTTAATATTATGAAACTTTAATTTGACAAATTCTTGAGATGATTTAAGGTTTAAACAGTATTAAGGTGTTTCAGTAATTTTGAATAACCCTGTAAGTATAAGCTTTTAATAGGATGTTCAATAATTTGGAATTAACAAATTTCTAACATAAAATTTAATAACTAAAATAATTGGGGTTGACAGATTATTTGGACTAATGTTAATTAAAATAAGATAAAATTAACTATTACTAGGGCAGGCAACACAGGCCAAAAATGGGGATGTGGGCTAATTAATTCTCGGAAGACTACAAACGGTGTAAAAAGAGTTTGTTGAAGCACCAATTTTCTGCTTGTGCTCTATTTGTGGTATCCCAAAAACCTAAAAATTTCGTACTTTTTTCAGTTTTTCAGTAATACCTTCTAAACAGTGCATATCTAAAAAATTTTACTCTTTATAAATTAAAGCACATAAAATTCTGCGTCGAATGCGTGTCATACATTTGAAGTTACACTAAGTTGTAGAAAGATATGTAAGTTCAAAGAATGACTATTTTTCCCACTTTTCAAAATAACTCTATCATTCCTGCTGATGAAGCAAGAACCAATTTTGATAAATCAAGGGCTTTGAAATTAAAAACGCACATTGTAATGTAAATATGCAATTAAAACGTAAAAAACACTTAAAGTACAAAAAGCTTTGATGTAATGTTTACTTTGTAGGTAATTGACAAAACAGTTGAAAAAATTAAAATTAAAAATAAAAATAAAAATAGCAATTGGTCCGAACCAAGTTCCTCGTCATCCAGAAGGTCTTCTAATTCATCATCATTGTTATGTAGCATATCTTCGCTGTCGTTCATGTTTTAGTGCGTAATAAATTTTATATGGAGTATTGCTGCGGATTGCGGAACGTTTCTCTGCAGTTATAGTATATTTGGATCCTTTGCTTCCTGCAACCACAAGCAATTTAGCACCCCTGCGAACCTTTGCAGGCACTAATATTAATCAATATCTAATGGGCTGTTGGTGGTAATGGGAGCCCATACGTAGTAATCTTCCAACCCCATTGAAAAGTTAAATTTATTTTCAAAGTTTAGTCATGTGTTGTGAAAAGTGATAGCGGATTCACAGTTTTTCCTTCATGATGATAATTTACAAGACAATTAAAGAAAAAGGTATCCTAACATATAAAAACAACACCAATTTACATATGATCAAGATCAAATGGGTATGCAATGTTTCATCCTGGTTTTTATTAGGGGGAATAGTTGATCTTAGAAACAGTAAAGGGTAGAAAGTAAAGTTATAAATTCTTGAACGAACGGTTCATTCGATCTTCTGGTGGTGCTAGGTGTAGAAGACTGCTCAACTAGTTCAGCATCAATGGCTTGTTGTAGATTTTATGCATTTTCGTGAATAATTACTGAAGCTTCATACTTCAACAAAACATGTTTCCCATCCTTTCATTTTTCTTCTACTATCAGTGAGAATACCGTTTCCTTTTTTGACTGTCGTAACGTGTCCTTATAAACTTAAAATTACCACGGAAGAAACACTGTAAATCAGTTTTTACAAAACGTTACTTCAGCACACACTGGATACTTTTCAATGGGGTTGGAAGGTTACTAAGCATGGCCAGCTCCCATTACCAGCAACATCCGAACAGACCCAGCAGGAACTGATTAATAATGGTTGCAGGAAGAAAGGTACGAAGTAAATATTCCCAAATACATATACTATGTTGCCAGAAGAATGTTCCGCACCAATGCACCTGATGAAATTGAAGACGAACCAAACTTGAACGACGGCGAAGATATGCTACCTAACAATGATTATTAATTAGTAGACCTTCTGGAAGACGAAGACCTTCAATCGGAGCAATTCCTCCAGTCAGCTTCTACTTCTAAACGCAGAAACCTTACATCAAAGCATTTTGTACTTTAAGTAGTTTCTTACTTTATATGGTGTAATTCTGTGCAAAACCGTAACTCCTTACAGGAAATATCCGTAAGGTTTGTTATATGGGTTGGACGGTTTCCATAGTTTCCTTAGAGCTTACGTTACGGGTTTGCACAAATATTTACGACACAACGTGCGATCTTAATTTAAAATCCCTTTATTCAGCAAAATTGGTTCTTGGTTCGCCAGCAGTAATGAATGAATAGAGAACGTAAATCGAAAACACGTTTTTTGAAAAATGGTTATTCTTTGAACTTGTATGTCTTCTTAATGCCTTGACGTAATTTCAAATATATGGTACTCATTCGACGCAGAATTTTATGTGCTTTAATTTATAAAAGAGTAAAAATTTTGTTGATATGCATTGTTCAGGAGGTATTAGTGAAAAACTGGAAAAAGTCCGAACATTTTTAGGTTTTTGAGGCACCACTCATAGAGGACAACCAGAAAATTGGCACAAACATCAATAAACTCTTTTTACATGCAAATGAAGAGATTAATATTGTAAACTTTGTAAACTACAATATACAGTGCGGACATAAAGTAAATCCCCCCTCCCTGCTAACTTTTGAACGGTTATGTTTTTGATTCTGAAAATTTGTCTACAGAGGAATCTAATTGCGGACTTTCTACTAAAGGTATTTTTGATTTTGTGGATGGCAACTTTCTTATTTTAAATGGAACACCCAGTATATTTTTGCATTTTCGTGTTCTCCATAGAAATACCATCAAATTGACCTAGCATAGTGTGGTCTACGATTAATACTTTCGGAATTACGCCCATTTGAAAATCGCATTTTTATGCAACTTCATTTACACCAGAAGTTGGACCCAAGTGCCCCAACTTCCTTATTTTAAATGATTTTTTTTTGCAATTAAGTTAATAATATTAAATGCGGAGGGAATCTACGTGATGAATCTAAGCGATGGCGCTATTTTTACGGTCCGAAAATTTTGTATCCCTGATAGCTTATAGCCATCTATTTTATCTATGATAAAAACCAGTGTTACAAACTGCTAAAAAATCTAATAAATATTGGCAATTCCAGCTACCAATAGATGGTGCTGTTCGCCCCCTGTGGCGAAAATTTGAACTAAACTCTGTAGTAAACTTTCAAATTTTTGAATATATAGTAAACAGATTTACGTGTTTTCTTCTATTTGCAATCCGGTTTTAATTTAATTTAGAGTAATTTAAGATTTTTTTGTAATGTTAAACTATTCTTCACTCAAATTTAGGAATATCTTTTATCTGGTAAATAAACATAAAAGTATTGTATGTAGATTTTAGTAACTTCTAATTTTTGAATAAAGAAATTCATCAACAAATCTTTAAAAATTGTGTCCTAATATGTCTTTCGGAGTCATCGCGTTTTTTTGAGCAGAACGTAGTAATTTTGTAGGTAGATGTCCATCTAGAAAATTCTAAGATAAAACTTTAAAACCCACTTTTCGATGGACTACACCGAAAAAAGTTTTTCGTCCCTAAAGCTCATTTCGGTTTCACCCCGAAAAAGGTGATTTTGACCCGCCTGGGCCCATCTGTTAAGGGGGTGGAGATACAAGATAGAACCTCTTTTGTATATGCTTTGAACACATTCCAATTTTTAAGTTTCGCATTCTCAACTTAATTGCCAAGCTTTTCTTCTGCCGATTTTTTCCACAATTCATAAATAAATAATTTAACGTATTACTGTTGGGTGCTGGATAGTCATGAAAGTGTATGTTCGGTTCATTTTTAAGGTGTGTATGACAGCCATAAACACTACAACTGGAGTCGCAAATTATTCCTGTGGTAAATAAAGGTTAATACACTAATTTATGTCTCTCTAAAAGTTCTTAATTCGAACTAAAACCCGCGAAACACACGAAAACACAAATCTGCGACTGTTAGGTTACTACAGAGTTTAGTTGACATTTCCGCCTGCAGAGGGCGTCTTGAATTCTAGAATCGCGAATTTGAATGTCTAACATTTTCCATTTATTTTATTCAAATTATAGGTAATAGTATAAACATCTTGTGGTACTACACCCGTTCATTAAAAGATTCGGTACTAAAGCTGAAATGAAACTCGTTTGCTGAGTATACTATTGAAGACTCAATTGCACACTTAAATTTTAAAAAAATACTGGAATACAACGGAATATCTATCTGCCTACTACATAATTTAATTATGCATTACAAAATCTTCTAAATAATTTTCGATAATTAAAAACACCCTTTTTGAAACATACGAAAACCATATAATAAAATAAGCTTTGCTACCTTCGAAAAATAACTTATTAAAAGTTGGTAAAGCAAGCTAGGAGTTTCAATTTTCAATAATAGCTAATAGCATCGTATTTGTTTTATGTTTCGGTCACGCGATGATAGTGAAACTGTAGTTTGCTAACTTTTAATAAATTATTTTATGAGGACAACATCGCTTGTTTGTTATTTAACATGTCTCATAAAAACAGCTTGAATCCACAATTTTATTATTTAAGGATATAAAACATTAAATAAAAAAATGTTAAATATGTAATGTTTTCTCAGTATTTAATAAAATTATATGCGGAAACAATTAAATATTTCAAAGGATATTGAAATTTTCCTAACATTGAATTTATCAGTCAATATTAATAATATTATTAAAAATACTGGTTGTTGCCCCAAATGAAACTGAAGTGTATAATATGAATTTTTCTAATTTTTATTTCTAAAAACAACGTTTAAATTTTTTTATGGCTAGTTACAATGTGCAAGATATGGTCATAAGTTTTATTTTTCACAACTAAACTAAACGCAAATACCGACAGTCAATTTTTGTGAGTAACGTCAAATTTCATGGAGGTGAGCGCAATTTCATTTTTCACCAGTATGACCTTTTCATCGACAAGGATGTTTCATCGAAACCACTTTTACTTTTTCATCTAGCTTTTGATTTTTGATAGACGAAAACGTTTCATCAATACTACTTTTTATATAGACTTTCATAGACTTTTTCATCGACAGGATCGACAAAGATGTGCTTCGTCGAACACACGTTATATCAAGATTACATCTTACTTAACAAGACCATTTGAGTAACTAAGGTGTATGGTGTGATTTTGTTTCTGCGGCGGATTCCAAAACGTCATTATTTGGGAGAAGAGATACAAAATGATGACGTTTTGGAGAGCTGTTTAGAATCCACCGTAGAAATAAAATCAGATATTTATCAAAATACAAACAGGGATCATAATAGTTTTAGTTTCTAATGAATTTTATTTGAATATTTTATTCCAAAACCTTTGTTTTTAAAAGACTTAATTTTGGTAAAACGTAGTCTCTTCTAGCTTTAGAACCAGAAATTTCTCATAACTGGGTTATAACGAAACAAATGTATGTTTAAGATTCAGTGGATGATGGAAAATACAGAGAATTGTTAGGTTGGTTACTTGGATTGTATCTGGAGTAGAGTTACAGTTGTAAATTTAAAACAGGATTTACTTCGGGCAATAAATTAAATTTATTGATATGATTGTTTTCTGCTCTAATACTCTCCGCCACTTTAGATAATAAAGTTACAATGCTAATAGGAAGGTCTTAATGGATTAATGTTGGATTTAAAACTTTTAGGATAGAGGTAAATACTGTTCTGTTTCTATCATTATGGAAATACCAAATAATTTAGTTTTAGTTGCATTCATAATTTGATGTAGTGTAAATGAAGTGGAAGTGGAAATTTTATCCACAATTTTCTGCAATTAAAACCATAATCTCGTTATAAACTTCTAATTACCGAAAATACTTCGAATTCCTCTAAATTATGGTCAATGATAACTATTAAGTCTTCAAAATGTTTATTTCTTCAAATGATAATGATTTACTGATTTTCGGTAAAATTTTGAAGAAATTTAGTTCAGAATTAATTTCTTTTTGAAAATCAGATGCTACAAAAGTAATAATACCTGTTCCTAAAAACTATTCTCTATTCTCTACTTTAAATATTGTAAGGGCTTGTTTTTTTTTTAATTATTTAAACATTAAGAATTAAAAGGATTTTTTTAGGTAATACGCAATACTGTATTTCTTTATAACGATCTTCTAGATTCTAAAGATCAATAGAATACAAAGTAGTTCTAAGGTTTATTTTAGATTTTAAAATACGCTAATCTTTGAACTTACCTGAGTCCGAATGCTTGGATATAGATGTTTCGTGGAAACTACTGTTTTGATTTATATCTAATCAGTTACCTATTACACCACATTAATAGGTTTATTAGTTTATCTATTTTTTCTTCATTTATTTCTTTTATTATTTCATTTAACACGAAATTATTTGCATAAATCGGATAGTTTAAAAAAATAATGGTCATGAATAGAAAACCAAGGTCGAGTGATTTTATCAGGATTGTTTATAGTTTTTCATTTATAAATGTTTAAGTTTCCAAATCAAGCATAAAACCAACATGATATTTGATATTGATAAATCAACAAATCTCATTTATCCTTGGCCAAGATGCAAAATTATTGTTCCAAAAATATTTTCACGCTAGATTTTACGTTTATACATACATATAATAAAGGTCGAAATTTTATCACATTCGTTTACCGGAGATTTGATCACGTAAAACTTGTAATGAACTGAAATCGTATTAATTTCATTGGGTCATAAAATATGGGTTGGCGTTGCAAAATAAAAAAAAAACATTTTTAATTTTCAGGTACTTTATTGCATTACGTACAAAACAGTAATGCTTAATGTACATTTTAAAGATACAAATAGTTTATCAATAATATAATACAAATAATAATAATAATAATAATAAAATAATGATAAAATGGTAAATTGCGGTAACCTTAATAATTTGGTACAACCTATGTTTTTTTTTTAATTTAATAAAGTACAAAAAAATTATACCTTTTAACAAGTAAAAATTAACTAGAATTTTCTATATTTAATATGTAATTGCCAAAAAGGCGAATTCACTTTAATTATTTAGGGTGTAATAAGTAAAGTTTTACTTGTACACATATTTAAGCACTTGGGAATCTATGCGATACTCTACTTAAACAAAAATATATATTAAGCAGTAATATCAAAAATGTATCTTTCTGCACATGCGGACTACCTAAAAAAATATGCTTGTTTTGGTACATTACTTATCAAAAATTTGTTTGTTTTAAAAATATTTTTGTGAAACATCATCCTGATATGGTAGGAGTTTGGAGATGTAATAAGTTGTTAAGCTACAATGACCGCACAAAGAGATATCTCAAATAGGCCTATTTACATTTACTGGATTTACATTATAAGCTTTATTTATATTGCAATCTACTAAATTTAAATTACTCTAGATTACATGTAAAAAGACTTGAATATCACAGACTTTTTGTTATTCTGATTTGCCCTTAAAAAACATAAATTAGTAATGTTCAATAGGGAATCCACAAATTTTTGGTCATTAAATAAAATTGGATTAGGTAGATTGTTGAGGCAGTACAGACGTACACATTTAAATTTAATATAAATTAACAGAAAAAGCGCTAACAAAAATAAAAATGAATTATGTAATTAACATTAACTGTATTTATCACAACGTATTTTTTAATTTGGGCACCTAAAATGAATTGAAGGTTTGCTACGTTTCTAAAGAAGTAATTAAACTATGGAAAACATTATTTTGCATTTCACTATACATTGAAGCCTGTCCACATGTGAAAGTGTTCGTTTCAGGTTCAAGTGCTTGTCCTAGGAAGCGGAATCGCGAGTCATTTTCCGATATGTTATTGTTGATAAAGTTATTAATGTTAGTTTCATTGTCCAAATTCTCTAGTCTTGGTCTCTTTGCGATAGGTTCGTCATCAACAACGTTCACATCCTCGTCGTCGTCTATAGAAGTAAGTAACCGAGGAGTGGGAGGCATGTAGAATTGTGACAAAACATCCTGGACATCGCAATCTTCAAGGTCGTCGAACGAAGGCCTTTTCGCCTCTTCAGGAATAGAAATTTCATCAACTAAACTGTTAATAACTTGACTACTTTCACTAATATCTTCCGCTGCTATCTTCTCATCAAGACTATCAAATGCCTTTTTAATATCATCTGTGTGTTCATCAAAACTCCTCACTTCATTTTTAATACACTCGCTTTTAATATTTAGGTAATTTTCGTTGTTGTAACAACGGGGATAATGAAGCTGCTGCTTTTGCAACTTCTCATCTCGAGCCTCTTTCTGCAATCGCTTTACTGTATTGTTTATAAGAACGGAACGGCACAGGCTGGCCTCAGGGTCTTCAATTTTTTTAAGCTTATTGATGCTTATTTTCAAAACCTTTCTGCGCTCTTCTTTTTGTCTGTACTTTGCAGAGATCATAGACGGGCGGTTTTTGGGCGGGCAATAACCCGTGGCGTAAGTTCTTGGAGGTCCAAATATGTCATCACCATCATCAATGATTGTAGGGGGCGACTTCATGCTGGCCCCAATTTAGGAAGGCAAAACCTGAAACAAAAATTGAAATTTAATTACCACAAAAATAATGGCTTTAAAATGATTTGATCAATTTTGTGGAATTTACGGGGAGTTAATCAGATCAAAACTGTTGGTCTGTAAAATAGGATTTTAAGTAGTAACGAGTAATCGTATTATTTCTCCATAATCGATGTACGTACATATTTAAATGGAACAATTACAAATAAAGATTAATAAAACAAATTTGTTTGTATGCAGCGTATTAAATTAATTATTCCAATTTGTTTTATATTGCCAATTTTACACTAAACGTTAAACCTTTAACAACTATTATTACGTGGAAAGATCCTAATCTACTTTTATTTATAGAGTTTATGTATTGTCAACTTTGTGCAGTGTTTATAAAGAAAAATCGATTCCCATTTAAATTCAAAATGAATTTATTACTCGGCATGTATGCGTATGCTTAACAGGTTCTGCTTTTGCCTCAGATGCTCCCTAACGGATGGAAATTAAATTGAGCTGATCGCTCAACAGATGGCGAAAGTAATACTAGAGTCTAAACGATCTCTTATTACAGCATATTATAAGTCTGCAGTAGCAGTAGGTGAACTTTTAAACCAGACATTTAACAAAAAACAATAAAAAGAAGATTTATTAATATTTCATATCAGTTTCAAAACTTTTTAAAATATTTATATAAAATAGTTGATAGTATTAAAAAGACAGCTGGAATGATTACTAAGTAGATAAGTATGTTCTCGTCATAAAAAATTAGTTGATAAAATTTAAAATAATATGATTTTTTAATTTACCTTTAAATCCACTAAATCTTGATTCTTGTTTTTAAAGATCTACTAAATTAATATGATTTAGAACCTGATTAAATTGATCTTTACATTTATTAATTTAACTATCACATATATTTTATCTCTAAAAATATGATAATAAAACTAATAATAAAATTTTTGGTATGTGGTAATGCGACTACAAAAGCGTATTTTGGATCTGGAAATATAAATTAAGAGTAATAATTAAAATCGTCAAACAACAAAGAAACCAATTATAATTTTTGAGTTTGTCTAAAATATGTTTATTTCGAAAATTCTTTAAAAATTGATCCTTTAAAATTCAAAGCAAAAATAATATGACTCTTATCACATTGGAGGTTCCGTTATTTTAACAATGTCTATTTTTATGGGTATGTAAATTTATTATAAACAAAGTTTAATAACTACATAGTCTGTGTTTGTATTATTCAAATTATCGAAAATCATCAGCTGTTAGTTACGATTTTGTAATACAAAACAATGCTATTTCAAAGTTATGTTTTAATCCATTAGACCCACCATACACCTAGATATTTATTGTGCAATTTATTGCGCATTTTAAACTCAGAACGCAACTGCGCAATGTGCAGTTCCTACTGAGTTGAAAATGTGCAATAAATTGCTCAAAAAGTGTATGGTGGGCATTACACAGGGTGTCCCAATTTGAATTGCAGCATGGGCATCTTTGTTATTACTAAAATTACAGATTCGGTTAAATGGACAATATAATCGATTATTTCATTAACTAGAAAAGTTACAAAAAAATTATTTGGATATAAGTTATTTGTTTCGTAAAGACAAACTTAAATATGTTTTTTCAAGATATCAATAGCAGCTTTCTTGTTTTTAATGGGAACCATATTGGATTCATAAAGGCACTGATCAAAATTTCTGTATATATATATTAATGTATAGAACTGTATGAGTCCTAGACTTATTCTGTTACTATTCAATCAAAATAAGACAAATGACACTTAGAAAGTCATGCAATATATTATAGACGGGATTTTGTAGTATTATTTACATTATATCTTAATAAAAGACTAATACTTGACTGGAAAAAAAAAGTAACAAAATGTTTAAATAAAACAAGATTGTATTAAAACTGAATAGAACCTAATAAAAACTAGTATTACTTTTTGTGGTAAAACCAAATCTAGCCCAAACATTTTTTTGATAAACTAACTACTTAATACAATTTAAAATAATGAATCCATAACCAGCATTTTTTTGAGTTCAATAACAGTACAAGTCCATTTTTGCAAAATGTTCAGTGCTGTATGGTTTCCTTCTAAAAATGTTGGCATGAAAAAAATTCTTTCAAGAAATAAATAACCCTATTAATTAGCTCAAAATTAACTATTTGGGCTAATACTATTATTGGACTAACCGATTCAATTAAACTTCCAGGGTTTTGATAAATGAAGAAACTGGACAAAGCAATAAAACTACATTTTTTCGGTTCATTTTAGTTCTTGTTAAATGATTGCTTCAGTTTTTGGGTAAAATGAAGATTCCTCCAAATTTACAACTCCGGTTGTAAATATTGATTTTTTTCCTCTTAAGGTCTTAGCAGATATAAATTAAGCGTATACCTTATTGCTAAGTCGAAAAGGTTCACTTTTGTTTTAGCGATTGGAGGAACACATTTATGAATTTTTGGACCCTAATTATCTCGAGGAGGAATAGATTTAATTAGAAGATAAATATCTAAAATTCTCATGAATCAATTAGAACCTCCTTTTCAATTTTAAAAAATAAAAATAAATCTTAAGTCAAGAAAAGGGTTTACGACCTTAATGATATTGGTAAAATTATGTGAAACTAACAAAATTAAACTATATTCAATGAGATACTATCCTTTTAAAATTTAAAAGGCTTTTACTAGTAAATTTTTACGTTGGTGGGTGTGGTAGGTAAGGTGGTAGGTATTTATTTTCGCAGGTATACACTACCCAGACCCATACTTTGTTTTGCACACCTTTACAATGTGAAATGCTTTAATTTATTGCATGATAAAAGGAGAGCATTTTTCTTAAAGATTACAGCTGTGCAATTAGCAGTTACAAATGATTTCACTTTATTATTATAGAATAAATTGTAAGTAATTGTTGTCGGATTTGTTCGTTGGATTAAATTTGCAAAATACAAAAATGTAAGGTAGTAATAATACATAGGGTATGTGAACATTTGTTCAACACTTTCTTTTTCTAAAATTTACAAATATACCAGGAGAAACAGAAACAAGGTAGGTAGGTAAGACTAACATGTTATTCTTTGAAATGTTAGAACATTATGTGATTGGTTATTGGACTACAAGAAACTACAGTTCAAAATGGAAATAGGGGCTTTTAAACTTCTAATTAAAACAACATTAATCAAATCTTCAAATAATTTGAAAATCTTGGACTTCTTTTTGTTTGGAAGTTTATGGCGTAGATTACTCCATGCAACAAAAACTTTTTAATCTCCTTAGAATTTTCCCCTTAAGTTACTCGCAAAAACAAACCTTAATGAGATTTAAATAAAGTCCAAGCTTCAATTATCACTAAGAACCTTGGAGGAAATATGAAAAGGCACTCATGTCTACTTAACATTGTTTTTGTGTCTTCCAAGATACAGAAATTTAAAGGTTCAAAACGCAAGAAATGATTACATGTAAGGGTGTTATAAATATCCAACATAACATATTTGCAAAAAAAGTGAATCTAGTTCTAAAAATATTGCGCAAGTAAAAAATTTACACTAGACTTTCTAACAACTTGTTTAATGGTCATTGCTCAAAAAGTAGAAGTGTTAAAAAGTACTATTTACAGACCTAAAAACCTCGTCCTTCTATTCAGTTTATTTAAAAGATATGAGCAAATACTGTATTTTGATCTAAAATCCAAATGAAATTTATTACTAATAAATATACGAATCCTTGAATCGAAAGATTTTTTTTCCATTCGTATATTAAATATACTATATTTATTGTTAATACCAATCTGCATCATCACATTTCCACAATGAAATTTATTACCTTTCCACGAAATGTTTTAAACCTAAAATGACTCAATAGAATAAGAAATATATCCGGATTTTGAATGTGAAGTAGTTTTCTATTATTTTCAGTCCAAAAAGTTTTAAAGACCCAGTTCAAAAATGACCAATGAATAAGGTGTAAATAGGATTTGGCCTTTTAAATGTAAAATCATTTTTAGAACCTCCTTTTATTAACTATTTTGGTTATTATAATTATGTCCTTAAATGTGGTTTATTTAAAAAACTATTGAATTTTGGCTTTAACTTAAATCACTTTCCAAATGTTTAACTTAATTCTTCAATTGATCACCGAATTCTTTTAAATGTCAGTTTTTTAGCACATTATGAAAATAATTTTAATAATTGGAGCATGCTTATCAAAAAAGGACCAAGTGACATTTTAGAAAAATTGAATTATGGTTCCAGAATATATCGTTTG
Organism: Stenus bimaculatus; assembly: GCA_963971135.1. NCBI lineage: Eukaryota > Metazoa > Arthropoda > Insecta > Coleoptera > Staphylinidae > Stenus > Stenus bimaculatus. The sequence goes on from OZ020180.1 coordinate 24,351,333, forward strand.
GTGACATAATCCCATTTTTCTAAAAATGTTGCTTGGTCCTATTTTGATAAACATGGTCTGATTAATAGAGTGAATATCGATTCTAAAAGCTTGGTACTAATATCGTTTCACTAGTAATTTTCTATCCGAACCGTGTTCGACGTTCGGCATGGGTGGTCAAATACACCCTGTATTTATATTTATAATAGCAGGTTATTACCTAAGGAATGTTTTTTCCTAAATGTCAATCTTTTTTATAGTATTAATGTTAAATCTATTATAAATTAACATTCTGTGAAAATGTACTACAAATAACTAATTTTTTTGTACTTTGAGTTACAAATGATCTAATTTTAGTAAATAACTAAATAATTCCAAGCACCAAAAAGCAATATTTGATATTAAGCTTGCTTAAAGTTTAAATAAATTTTCCCTTTGAACCCAGCTTAGGAAATGTGGATGTGTTGGATTCAGAGGGGAATCAAGATTAACGATAAAGACGCACGTTTTCTACCTCTCCCCTAAATTCTATAGAAATCTGAAATGGCAAGCCAACCCTTGATATGCATAAAATGCATGCTACGCCATAATAGAAATATCGAAACCATATATTTTTATTATTCCTTAAATTACTCGTTCGGCATTAGTAATTCATAAAATAAAAAGAGCTTTGTTTATTGTGTTTCTATAATAACTTTAATAAAAGTGGTGGGAATTATATAAACAGTTTTCATGTGTTACTAAAATGTAACAATTAACAGAATTTCAATATTAACGCTTTTCGCATTATTATAAATTGTTTACGTGCAACCAGACCTCAGCTAATTTAAATTCATAGCAGTTTCCCTCATAAATTTAAAAGTTTGTTATAAATAAATAATATTTCGCCATGCATGCTTAACAAAGTGCAATAAGTCTACAGAGACTTATCTATGCTAATTTAAGCCGGAAAGACGGTGCACTATTTTAGGTAGCAATTTAATTCGTCATTTAAAAAATGAATTCACAAATAATTTACATTTGCCATTTTATTTACGGTTACATTCCGCGCAGTAAAAAATTCTTTCGGAACCAAGATCCAATAGTTGGACGTTTGTTAACAACTTTATAAACTGTTACGCGTCCTAGAAATTACTTCATTTCCGCAACAAGTCTTGTAACGACTTTATAAAAAGAAAGTAGCGTGAGTTGTTGTAAATTGTAAATTTCAAAGAATTAACCTGTATTATGAATTAAATGTTGGAAAAACAAAGATGAAATTCCAATAAATCGGCGATTTAAACGATTCCATATTCCATGGGATTTTATTGCGGATTTATTGATTATTAAATTAATTCCGTTGTTTATTCAACAACTCCACGCTTATTCACTCCATTTTATTTATTTTCATCAAAAATCATTCGATTTAAATTCGTTAAATTAACAAGTTTTCACGAAAACACATTTTTATGATTACAAAGAGCAGCCACCACAATTGTACCAGTTTTCTTTCGACCAAATAAACAATAGAATATTATTACAAACGCTACAGCTACACTCAACAAAACGAAAAGTTTTCTTTTAAAATAAAAGCATTTTTCCTATAATTATTAAAATATATACTAAATTTTTCAGCTCACAAAAGTCTGCTCTACGTTAGATTAAACCACTCTTTATTGATCGAGTTTAAGAACTTACAGGTCTTATTTAGAATTTATATTCCTACCTTGGTTTTACTGATATAAAACAAATACTAAAGCAAATACTTTATTGATTTCTTCTTGTACTTTGTAAGACTTACGCTCAAAATTAAATCTCGGTTGCAAAAAATAAAATAAATTTCTAATTACTAACTTCCTTAAAATTTCACTCTTGTTAACGAGGATTATATCAGGCCAAAGAGAAACAATATTAATTAGTTATTGTAGATAATTTACGAATGCATGGTTTGAAAAATCGCAACAAATTATTTGAATAGTAAGAAATAGGAAAAAATATATGAAATATCGTAGGAAGGAAGATAAGATCCAATTTTCAAGATCTGAGAACTAGTCAAAAATTACCAATGCCAAACAGATTTGCGCTACGTTAGGATTCCTCCAAGCAATTAACTAAAAATTAATCCTTTAAATTTAGTCCTCCTCGGGATAATTAGAGTCCAAAAATTCATATATGGGATCCTCCAAACGCTAACGCAAAAGTGAACGTTATCGACTTAGTAATAAAATAATAATTTATACCTGCAAAGACCTGAAGACGACTAAAATCAAGGGATTAGAGTAGTTATAATATATTTACAACCGGGGTTGAAAACTCGGAAAAATTGTCAAGCAGCCCAGTTTTGGATCTATACAGGGTGGTGATTATTTCGATACTCACCATTGCTATCTTTTAAAGTAGAAGAGATACAAGGTCGGTTAAATTAAAGAAAAGTTGCGCACTTTTATGGCCATTAAAAATCCGAAAGAAATTTTAAGATATTTAAACTCATTGCAAAATTATGGCCAAAAATCTAAAAAATGTGTTTTTAGAAAATAATTTATATTTTCCAAACCATTACTGCTACATCAATGAAATTTGGTACCTTTAAATTGTTGACTATTTTGAGTTGAATGACGTCAAAAAATATTTTTTGGCCTCCTAGATTCGAAGCTGCGATATTAAACTTTTTTTTTCTTATGGCCGCCATATTGGATTTTTACCTCATCAGATAATAAATAATAATACATTTCCTGATTGCTATTTAACATTAATGTGTTCCCTTAGAAAATGAGTTAAACTTGTATCAAAAACAAATGAAATCAATGTTTTATGAACAGTTTCCATGGTTAAAATAAAAATATCGCCTCAAATGAAACTTTAAATTTGATCAAAATTCTTATAATAAAAAAGCAAACACTTCAATCATTTTATTTGTTTAATATTATAAAGACACCTGTTATTTACATAAAATACTCTCATTGCAGGTCATTTGTTTATTATTATTATTTTCTTTATTATTAGATCAATTTTGAGGAGATATTTTTATGGTAACCATGGAAACTGTCCATAAAGCATTGCTTTCATTTGTTTTTTATACAAATTCTTAAGTTTAACACATTTTCTAAAGGAACATATTAAAGTGAATTAGCAATCTGAAAATGCATTATTATTTATTATCTGATGATGTAAAAATCCAACATGGCGGCCATAAGAAATAAAAAAGTCGAATCTAGGAAGCCAAAAAAAATTATTTTTACGTCATTTAATAGTCAAAAATTTAAAGGTATAGTTTATTTATTTAGAAAACCACCTTTTTCGCAGGAGAATTGGTCGCACTAAGATGCCAGCACTTAATAATCACGTGACCTGCCTGTCGTTCATGATTGGACGGCTGAGCGGGAGTTTGGTGGGACGCGTATGCTGGAGTAGGGAATCGGGGGACGCGACCGCTGACGAGTTTGACCAAGTTGGCCAAATAAATAATAGCTGCTGAAAAGGTGGTTTTCTAAATAAATAAACTATACCAAATTTCATTGATGTAGCAGTAATGGTTTGGCAAATATAAATTAATTTCTAAAATCGAATTTTTTGTTTTTTTGGCCATAATTTAGTTTAAATATCCTAAATTTTCTTTTAGATTTTTAATAGCCGTAAAAATGAGCAACTTTTCTCTAATTTAACCTCACCATTGGTTTCTTTTAAAGTGGAGGAGATACGAGGTCGGTTAAATTAGAGAAAAGTTGCTCATTTTTACGGCTATTAAAAATCTAAAAGAAAATTTAGGATATTTAAACTCGTTGTAAAATTATGGCCAAAAAAACAAAAAAATTGATTTTGGAAAATAATTTATATTTGCCAAACCATTACTGCTACATCGAAATAATCACCACCCTGTATACCACTACCATTCCTGGAATCATCAATTAAAATGAGATATCGACTGATAATCCACAGGAAATAGTCAACAGTTTTGCTGATTATTTCAGTAATGTTTATAAGAACCAGGGTAATGTAAATAGACCTTCACCTACTGATAACACTGTTCTACAAAGAACTCTGAAAGAAAATTATATAATTCTTGTACATTTTTCTAAGTAGAATTTAAATCTGTAACCTGTAACAAGATTTACTCTAGCACATCAAGTGTTTGAGATATTAACAGTTGAATGAATATTTAAGGATAAAAGATAAAAACATAATTTTTATGGCAAATAATCATTTTTTAAATATCTTTCTCCATGTTTATTAGATACAACTCCAAAATGTTTAGTAAAAATCTAATTTCATTTGGTATGAAATTAGAAACTCTTTTGTAGAAATATAACAAAAAAAAAATTATTTAGCGTTTTTCTAGAATTTTTAAAATTTTAAGTTTGAATAATTTGAAAAGCTGGTGTAATAGAAAAATATTATTTGCAAATTTGAATTCAGCGAACGAATATCTTTTAAAAGACTATATTGTTTTATTTGAGTCACTTTTATTGTAGACCAGTGTAATTGTTTTTTAGAGATTTCCTTATAAAAGAAGAAAACATCATAAAGTTTGCCAAAAAACTGAAAGAAGGACTGAGCTCCGATTCTATCTGCACCTCTCTGCTATTTCTGTACATTACAATACTGAAAGTTTTTACATTTCCTGACAAATGTAATGAAGTGAAAATATGCTTAACTTTTAAACAAGGAAGTAAAGATTATGTATGTAATTATCGACCGATTTCAAACTTATGGAAACGATTCTATCAGAACATATTTTAGGTACATTCAAATCCGAGCTAACACATGTTATACAACGCTATAGAATAGAAAACAATAGAACTCAGTATATTATAGTAGTCCAGGATTTCACTGATGGATACCTAGCTCTTAGTGGGGTTCCTCAGGTTTCCAACCTGGGACCTCTTTTATTTTTTATTTATATTAACAACATCAGCTCTGTAATTCAATCACCAATACTAATATATGCTAAAAACTTTAAGAACATCACTTCGGGACAAGATTGTATGTTTATACAGAGACACCCTGAAGTAGTTCATCATTGGGCATATTTGAACTGGAAAATGATTATAGAACAATTACGAAAATGAAAGATATGGGCATACTATTCGATTCGAAACTGAAACATATTAATTATTTCAAGTTACTTGGATTCATACTAAGAAATTGTAAACGTTCTTGGTCTCGAACTTGGAATACTGCTGTATGGTTTGGTCCCCATATCAACAGATAATTTAATATTATTTTTGCAGTAGAAATAATACTTTGGTAGTACAAAAAATATAGTTTAAGGAAATAAAAAAATCGTGAGAATAAAAAGAAAACTTTGCCAGTAAATAAAAATATCGTAGCAATACGAAAATATTTTTGGCGGTAAATTTACTCCGCCATTTATATGAGATTTGATATTTCATGAACTTTGGTGGTTTATAAATATAATCTGAAAGTTTGTATTGACAAGAATGGCATAAAATACAAGCAAAATATGTCATTTAGTAGAACTTGAGATGGTGAACCAAGGCCTAAGTTAAGCAATTTAAAGATGTCAAAGAAATGAGTTTTGCGCCTGCATAGCGCCACCTGCCGCTTATGTTTTGGAAGTGTGTAATAAAAATAAATCCAGCTTAATTTTCGTTCAAATCCAAAATGTGTCAGAGGACAAGGTAATTCGCCTTTTGTCCTGGCCGCGTTTTGAATAGGGATTGTTTTGAAATTTTGGTTACTTTTCCGACTTTCATATTAACTTTAGTCATGAATATTATTTATGGAAAAAAACTTATTATGCAAGTGGAAAAAAAATCATTAAAGAAAATACACAATGGTGTTAAAAATCACCTATTTTTCTTTTGATTTAACTCAGTAATTTATATTTTTTATAAAAAGAGATAATGTTTATTTGCTGAACTTAGAAAAACTTTATTAAAAAGAATGGTTTTAATCTTTTTAGTAAGTTTTTAATCATAAATTTTAATATGTATTCAGAATTATTAAAGTAATGTTTTGAAAGGAAGCTTGACGCTTTTAAAAAGGAGCTGTTGCACAGAAAACGTAAATGAGCCAGCCTTCTCTTTGGCTCAGAAAATAACAAGTGAAATCATTTACTTGCAATCTCCCTCCCACATTCTAAAAACGAAACTTTAAATCACACCATTTACTTTGATTTAGCTCTTAAGTAACTAATATTTATTATTATGTCACGGGACCATTTCTTTTACTTCACATTTACATTATTTTAATATTTTTGAAATTATTTATCTTAAATTATTTTTTATTACTTTGGCTATTAATTTCTTACAAAACTGCAAACAAGATTTAAATGTTTTTAAAAATAGTAATTTAATTAAGCTTCTTGTTTCATCCAATTTTTATAATTTAAATAAAAAAAAGACAACTAGAAGATATGAATAATTTTTCTGTTTAAAACTTTCTGTAATTAGAAAGCTCCAAATGAGGTATTTTGTATTAATGTTTTTGATCCTTATTAAGATCTATTTTATTTGGATATCCATATTCAACAATATATTATACAAAATTCTCACTATTTTACTTTTTGGCGGGATTGAGATTTTATACAATCAATTTTTATTATGAAAATTCCAAAAATGTCTTTATTCAAAACTAGCTTATGGGCAAAAAGCAAATTGTGTTTTAAATGAATTCAAGGATATGAGAACGAATAAGTTGTAATTTTGGCTGAATTTGATCAATTGTTTTTTAAACAGCAGAAGCCTTCTCCTGGAAATATTAAACATCAATTTTAATAGAAGACGCCCACAGTGGTTGATAAATAATATCATCATATTATAATGAGTTTTGTTTTATCTTGGGATTCCCATTAAGGTCTGGTCATTAAGGTAGTAAGTAATGTAGGTAGAAAAGGCAAAGGTCGATGGTTGTGTTTGAATAAGTGACAATATAATTAGGTACAGAACAACAGGTTTAAAATTTTAATCTTCTTTTTCCAAGTTTACTTTTAAAGTGGAAAGTGATTGTTGGCATACTGAATCAATTCTGGGAAAATGTTCTAAATATTTCCACAAATATTACCTATTAAAATAAAACGATGCAGCTATTCTTTAAATTTTACTTGCTGATTTTGGAAAACGTGATATTAACGACCTATTTTTAAATATACATTTTCTAAAAATTAAATATAAATTTATTCTGCAAAATATTCCAAAAATAAAAAAGTTTTACCAATGTAGTTTTGAGGATTAATTTCTGCCCGATTGAAGTTTAGTAAATATACAGGGTGTTTGGTAGCTCGATGCGTTTATTTATGGATGTGATTTGGGATCTTAATTGAAGCATTTTTAACTAAAAAAGTATTATACAATTTCTTACGGTTTTCCAGAAATATTTTTCTGTGATTTTTTGAACTATGAATCTTATCGCATTTAAATGGGATTAAAGTTGTTGATATCTTTCGCCTAAAATATTTTCTGTAATATAAATACGAATTACTTTTTAATATCATACACCAAACAAGTACATAACCTTTTATAAAATGGAAAAAAAACTGTTGAAGTTGAGAAATTGTTAATTAGAGTTTTGAGTTACAATTTTGATACTTGCTACTAATTTTTGAGTAAATACTTGAAACATTAAAATGATCTTACAAACTTCCCTAGTGAATAACCTTTCTAATAGTGTATTACACATTCGAGAATCTATCCTTAAAATATTTTTGCATAAATTTTTTTAACTCGATTTTAAAAACTTATTTAACGTATGTAACTAGAATTAAAAAAATTAAATGATTAAAATGTTTATTTAGTTACTTTAATCTTCTAAGACAAAGACGGGCTGTAAGTCTTATTTCTGGGTTAGTTATACCTAATTTTATTTCTTCTTTTTTTTATTCTTACACCAGCGACTTCTATTCGCTGCACTAGCCAGTTTCAATTTCTACTTCATACACTACTTCCTTCAAGTATCTCCAAACATAAAAATCCAACGGTGTTAGGTGGTAGTTCTGGGCTTCTAGTTGGTCACAATATTGTTCCATTTCAGCCTATCCACCTATTTGGATACTTTTGCTTTAGTCAATCTGGCACGTATCCATGATAATAAGCTGGGTATCGGTCATGTTGGTATATCATTCTTCTTCTTACATTTAAGGGTTCATCGTCCAATAATCCAGGAAGATCAGTATTATAATTTTGACCATTAAAATAGTTCGGAAGAAAGTGAGGTTCTATGAAGTGCCTTCCAACCACACCTGCACAAACGTTGACGCTGATTTTTTCAGGTGTTGATTATCTTGGTCCCAAAAATTAAGGTTATCAAAATTTGTAATTGCTTCACGACTAAAGCTATATTCGTCAATCTAAAAAATACCCCTAAAAAAGTTGTTATCTTCAATATCAGTTTCCAAAAGAAAGCGACAAAAGTTGGATCTTCTGATCGAATCACCTTCTTCCAGACCTTGTACTGGAGTGATTTGATATCCATGCAACTTTTCTATTTTGAGGACATACCAAATTTTCTATATTGACAAGCCAAACTGCCGAACTGATACTAGTTGTTGGGTCTTGACCAAAAACTTGTAAAAATCTTCATTTCTACTTATTGTTTATGATAACCAGGGAGTTTCTATTCTAAGGAAATCGGCGTTCGTATTCTCGACGAGCTGCATAATATATGTAATGCTCAATGTGCAATGTAATTTAACAAATTATAGTTCATACTCTTGAAATAAAGAATCTACTACACAACTGGAAGTGAAATAACTGCTTAACGTGTTTATTATTTCTGAATAATGACCAAAGGTTGTATTTTTCGTTTTTATGAAATCAACTATGTAAAGAAACTTTTTCGTACTTGATCTACATTAGCTTTGAAAACTATTTGAAGGATAATAAATTTTCCAAAATTTGATAAATTATTAAAAAGGTTAAGAAAATAGAACTTTTTATATTATTTGATTTATAATTATTTTATTATTTTCAGAAATCAATGACTCAAATTATATTCTATTTATTGTGTCATTTATTTCGATGAAAAACCTGCAACGATACTGAAATAACATATTTATAGTTATGTCGCCAAACAAATATTAGTAAAAATTTGTTTTTGCACTTCCAAACAATAATGAGCCATTTTACTCTCTTAATGGCAGAAGTAAAAGTAACACATTTACTACCAAGTATTCATTTAATCTCTAGGGATTAAAAGTCCCATAACGGTTCATTTAATCCCTTGGTATTAAAAAAATTCCGTAGTTAGATAATACAAACACAGATGGCGCGCAAGTTTTTAAAAATAATTGTTTCTGAATTCTGAATTATATTTGATAATTTAATAGGTAAGTATATTTCTAATATTACTACAATAATTTTTAGGGTTTTTTTATTTGGGAAAGGAATTTATTATAGTTTTTTGTCATAAATTCAAAAAATTTTATTGACAAGATATTCTAACCTCTAAATTGTCTTGTATTATTTATTAAGATATCTAATGGTTTTATCTAATGTAGTATGCTAAATGCTTATATTTATACAATTCAAAAGATTTTTGTTAATTGTTTAAGTTTCTAGAAGATAAACGATAGAATGTTTCATCATCACTCGGAAGTTCATGCAGAATGATCTGTACCGAATCATGGTATAGGTACTTAAATTTTTAATAATATTTAATTTATCATAAATTAACCGATCAATTGATTTTAGGTTTCCGTGCTTCAAAATTATACATGATTGGAGAAAATAACACAAATTTATTAATAGATATGTACATTTACAAATTAGTAAATATAAATATGTACGTTTACTCTAACATTACAATCAATACAATTTGTTACACCAAATAAAGGAGGTACAACTTGTTCAATTTTTTTTTATAATGTGACGGTTATGTCTGGCTCAGTAGTTATTTGCATTCGAAATAACCATTGTCCCAAAATTGAAAACGTTTGTTCAAATAATTAATTGGAAGTGCAAAAAATTTAATATGCACCGCTGGAGCAAAGTGCATTTAATCCTTCGTGTGGTTGTTGCCCTCGACTACGTCTCGGGCAACAATTTCCACACTCAGGATTAAATTACTCACTTTGCTCCCTTAGTGCATAAATAACTATTTCATCAACACTTCCGGGTAGATAATGCTATAATTATCGCTATACGCCAGAAACTCACATAAAGTAATAAGGTGGTCTAGTTATTAAAGCGTAGGCCTAGAGTTAAGACTATAGGTAAAATAGATACCTGTTACACTAAAATAGGAAAATATTGGGTCAAATTATTAACTTGCGTTAGAAATTATGGTCCAATTTGCATGTTTTACGGTTATGTGTTTACTTTCTTCCGTGAAATTTGCATGAATTTATATTCGTGTTTGAGAAGATTTATATTCTATTCCCACAGATTTTACTCTATTTTCATATGAATTACAGAACAAACAATTCATGTAAACTTATTTTAAACGAGAAATAAAAATATTTCGAGTTAAAGGCTTGAATAAATATTTAATTGGTATTCGTGTTTTATTTATGCTTTAGTGATATGTTTATAATGCTTTTACCAAAAGTTTGACGTTTAAATAAATTAATTAATCGTGTAATTATGTGCGCTGTTGGATATTTTGTGTGTACCTCCGCTGGGGCATGAATAAAATGAAATAAATAAGTAATGTATTAGCGTAGTAACGATTTAACTTGATACCGTTAAAAAATATGTTCACATAATGGGGTTGGCTGGTGGCTGAGGGAAGGGAAAGGGGAAGGTATGCTATGTGTGCTATATAGCAATAACAGGCGTGCGCTCTGCTCTTGCTCTTGCTCTGGTTTATATTGAAGCTCTAGCAAAGCAGCGGCCTCTTTGTAGCTATAGCTTCAATAAATCTGCACCCAGATTATAAAGCATTGAATTAGATTAACTCTGAAACAAACATTTGGATATAAACAGATTAAAATGCCATACAAATATTTTACGTGACAATCTCCATACTAATTTTTATACAAATTGTTATTATAAACTTGTCATTATCAAAACAATTCATTACTTTCATATTTATGCCAACGCTATGTTCTACTTTTCCTAAATATTACAAATCGATATTTTTATTTAAAACTTAAGTAAACATTATTCGTTCATTTGAATATATTTACGAAAACTTCCCAACTTGCGATAAAAATACGCGATATTTATTTATATTTTTCTTCAATATCGAAATTGCACACAACACACACTTATTTTTCAAAAACAACTAAATAGCAAACACAACTTCAAGATAAACAAAGGGCCACGAACTGAGTTTTTTTTAAATCTGATTGCAAACGCTGGTTTTGGATTAAAATACTGACCGAAAAGTTTATTTTCTTTAATCATATTTTTAGCTCTAAAGACAATTTATTTCATTATTTAAATTTGCATCTAGATAATTTACACGACATAATTTTATAATTATACATATGTATGTACGAGCAAATTATAAATAAAACAATAAAATACGTAGGTATGTAAATATTTTTGTTTATTTCATTTCAGTTAAATTTTATCATTTTTCAAACTTTGATTATTTTTAATTTGTAGCTTAAATATACAATAAATATAAATAATATTAAAAAAATAGACTTATGGTTAAATATTTACCACTTAATTTACAAATTATTTTGTTGGCTCATCAAAAAAAATTATAGCAGAAAAAGTAATTTTTTAGAAAACTCTTTAGGAAGTTCTAGCAATTTGAAAATATGTTCCAGTTTTTTCGGCTGAACTTTATGCGTTGTTTTTGGCTGTCTTCAAATGTGCTCAACTTCGTGTTCCAAATGTAAAGTTGATCCCAGCTAGAAGTAGGACAAAGAACAAGCGATCGTGATTACTTTTGTCCTACTTCCAGCTGGGACCAACTGTACATAGTTATATTTTCTGATTCTCGTAGTGCTCTTGACGGATTGAGCATACCAGGTGTATGTTACAGAACAAATCATCTCATATTTTTGATATGGGATGATATTTGGGCTATTAAAGTTCATGTTAAGATTGTCATAAGATCTGCAGCAAAATTCTGCAGATATTACGCTTAATTTTACAAAATTTATCAAAGTTTGCGGTAATAATATTATGGTTGAAGGTCAAGCTGATTTTGATGAATCCAATACCTCCAGGGGAGCGAATTACAGGCGCTTCAACAATAATCTCATCAAGCAACCAGCCGTAGTTTAAAAATATTCCCTTTCATTCCAAGGATTTCATTACGTACCTTTTGCCGAAATTTATATTTAATATTTATATAGAATTGTGGTAGCCTAACTCAATTGATCATTTCTTTTTTGGTGTTCAGATAATGTTGAGAATGTCTCACTCCAATTTGATTGCAATGAACGTCCCTTTACCTACAGATTAGATCTCCTTTTACACAATTCTAATATTAAAGTTTAGGAAGCTTTGTTTAAGTTTCTTAAAGATTTCGAAACAGAACATTTTCTTTTTAAGAAATCACTAACCACTTGAGTCCTTATTAAATGTTTCCTACAGGCTTTCTTTCTCGGGTGTCCAAATCAATCTGGAGAAGTCCCTACCCTAGATCGTGAACAGTCTTAACCTTTGTAGATTATGTCTAACCTTCCTTGAATGACGTTTATTAAATTTATGACTGGAAGATAAGTACCGGAAGGTACAGAGTTTCATTAATTGTTTTAGAACAAGAAGAAGATTTTTGCACAAAAAAGAGGCGTTTCTTTATTAATTTGATCATCATTTAAATCAAATCTACAGGGTGCCCCTAAAATGGCGGATAAGCTCTCTAGTATGTTGTTGGAGACCGTTAGGGGATCCTCAGAAAAATAGGTACAAAAATCCTCTTGACCATAAAGGGTCAAATTTGGAATTCAACTTCTTTATTATTATGTAAAAACCAGTAATTTTTAAACTGCATTTGTCATTCGCATAATTTGTTACTATTTGTTGGCGAATAGGCGATTGGATAGTGTTAGTGTTTTAGCATGATTGGCTGCTGGTTGGAAGAAGAAAACTTGATAGCAAACCCGTGGTAACAGAAAACTTGTTTGTTCGACTGGAATATTGGTGCTGCTATCTTTTGGAAAAAGATAGGCGGTATACTAAATTTATACCATTTATTTTTAGTAAATTGGTGGATTCTGTATATAGCTACATTTTATATCCTTGATATGGTTACTTTGAATAGAATTCATTTAATGGTACTATCCCCGATTTTTAGATTTTTATTTCATTATAAAGATCAAGTCTAACTAAATACAGGTGACGCGTTAATTGATAGAAAGTTAACTGCTAGAATGAGAAAATGCTAGAACGTAAATTGCTAGAACCGTAAAGTGATCGAATCGGAAATTGATAGAATCGGAAACTGTTAGAAGCGTAAATTGATAGAACCGTTAAGTGATAGAACGTTAACTGCTAGAACGTTAATTGATAGAATCGTTCGGGCGGCTTCGGTCACGCCGTACATATTATCTTATATGCGGAGATGAAGCCGCGCGGACCGAAGTCTCCCGAGCGATTCTATCAATTAACGTTCTAGCAGTTAACGTTCTATCACTTAACGGTTCTATCAATTTACGGTTCTAGCAGTTTCCGATTCTATCAATTTCCGATTCGGCCACTTTACGGTACTAGCAATTTACGTTCTAGCATTTTCTCATTCTAGCAGTTAACGTTCTATCAATTAACAGGGCACCCTAAATACATACATATATTCAATCAGTTTTTTTTATATAGTTTCTATAACGGTCAAAAATTTTAATTTTGTGTCGCTCTGACGTCACGCTTCCGAAATTTTCATCTGGCAACATTGAAGTAAATCCCTGTCGTCTCAACCTTCACAAAGCTCCTTGGCATCATTGTTAAAGCCAAAACACACCTATCAAAAGCAGTCAAAAGATATTGGTTGTCATCGCATCGTTAATATTCGGTTCCAGTGCAAGGTTGCCAATTAAATTAATCGAACGAGTAACGTCACGATGATAGAAAATTTAAAATAAAAAAACGGCTGCACTAATTGAAAAAAGAATTGGTATTTATAAGTATCTATAAAATAAAAATGATCAAAATTCGTTTCACCTGGGATAGGCCCATTATGTCCGATTTGTGTCAGATAATCTCCTAAGGATCCCCAATAACGTACTGGAGAGTGTATCCGCCATTTTCCGGACATCCTGTATTATGAATTTTATTTTCACCCAACAGTTTTATTTGCAATTTTTGTTCGGGATGACATTTAGGTACATAATATTATTAAAAAATAGCAATTTAACTTAATGACAAAAGTAAAGTTGCTTCATTTCGAAAATCATTTTATAATTATTGCCCTCTTTTTTTTATTCAGTAAAAACTGATTATTAAGTAGTTGGCTAAAAACCACTTACTATAAATATGTTTGTTGCTAAAAATAGATAAAATTTTAAGATACTTTTGGGTTATGATAAAAACAAAACAAAAATACTTAAAATAAAAAACGAAAGGTCAATCAAATAATTTCATCTATATCACTTCGTGGCACTTCGTGGTGGCCATAAAAATAAATAATTTATTTTTGTTAATCATTAAATTAGTCAAATGTGAGCAATTTTTACTACGTTTGCACTCAATTTATATGTCGTATAATTACGTGGCTCAAATGACAAATTACAAAAAAATATATCCACATGTGTTACTTTAAGGTTTATTATTTTATCAGCTCTTTTAACATTTACTAGTAAGTACTTGTTATCACAAAATTTAAAAACAATTAAAAACAGGATAAATCATCCGCTTCATGGGAAAGCAATAAAATCGGAAATCATTTTCTATATTTATTGGTATATTCCTTTCCTTTAATCATGAGAACCAAAGCAGCAGAACATAAAAAGAAAATGACAGCGTACTTTACTTAATGATTGAGAAAATAAAAGAAAAAACAGAAAATTGCCTGTGCTTTATATAAAATATGTAAAGGTTAATTATAAAAAAATAATATTTATAGAAATAAAGTTACTTTTTGTTAAGATAAAAGCTAAAGTTAAAATAAAAATGAGTACATATAATCACACTTCTTATTTCCATGTTTTCAAGAGCAACTTTCTAGATCCTAAGAGGGAATATAAAAATAATCCCACTTTTGTGGAGCTTCTTTGGAAATTATCACCGTATTGCGGATAATTAATGCGCACCGCTAGAGAGTGCATGAGTTTGGGATACCACGAGATCTCTAGTTTGCTATGTCAATTTTCTATTTGAGAACTATTTAAGTATGTGTTGAAACTTTATACAGAAATAATTAGAAGGCCCCAAAGTTAAGGTTAGCAAGGCTAAATTAGAAAGGAGTGCTTGTAAAATTTGTTGTTAAAATGTATCAAATACTTGTGTGGTCAATTCAATAAA
Source organism: Stenus bimaculatus (assembly GCA_963971135.1). Classification (NCBI taxonomy): domain Eukaryota; kingdom Metazoa; phylum Arthropoda; class Insecta; order Coleoptera; family Staphylinidae; genus Stenus; species Stenus bimaculatus. The sequence goes on from OZ020180.1 coordinate 24,366,605, forward strand.
ACGTTCTTTATCTATGTTGATGACCTTTTTAATCTCATCCCATCTATGATTTATGGATTTAATCGATATATGTAAATAAAACCTTAAGGTGTAATGAAACCATTAGATTGTTATCTGACAGTAATAAGATAGTTGTCTTGTAGTTAATATGGATGTTGAATTTGAAAGTTGGAAAAGTTGATTACTTAATCTTAGCCAAAAAATTTTGAAGATTGTAATTGAAACTGCCTATCCCTGAAGTGCCGATTGGCTTTATGGATTTTTGGTAATCCATAATACTAGGTGGGAGAGGATTGACTTTTGGTAAAATATTCTGATTCAGTCAAAATGACAGTTTTTTACCTTTATCGGCTTGTGAAACTGCTAATTTCAAAAATTCCTTGGTTAATTCGTTTGTTTAGCAGATATGTATTTTTATAAAATTCAAAGACTAATAAAAAGTCTTGAATTACTTAACATAAACGCCTAGTAGTAAATTTAATGTGATGTAAGACACTGCCTCGAGGTAAGTCTCGAGACAAAGGTCACTGATGCAGGGGATACGTGCGTGAAGTCTCATAGATCCACGTGAAAGCTCTAGACTCTAACCACCTACTGCGCTTGGTATCATATCTCACCATAAGTGGCGTGCGTTCTAAGATTATTAAAAGATGTGCGCTTCTGCGAGAATATCTAACTACAAATAAATTAAAAATTATTTATTAGCAAATAGCACACTCACAACGATAAAATCTTGTGTTTTCAAATTTCATAAATAAAAGCTTTAAAATCTAGGTAATCTTACAAAAATTTAAAATTACTTTTATTTTTAATTAAATATTAAATAAAGTAGTGGGTAATAAATGGAAATATTTCGATGATAACAAGAGAAGGCGCCATGGCTAAGCTAAAAGTTGGTTTGAAAGGCTGTTTATTCTCGATTATTGACTGAAAGCAAACATCGTAGGCTGTGAATACAAACGAATCCATGAAGCTGAATTAATAATAGCACTCTCATAATCGAACGTGCCAGTCGGTGCAGTTGTTCTATTTAAGTTAATTAACTTTCTTACATCTACTTCTGCTGCACGAACATGAAAGCTAGTGCTAATTTTTATTGAAGAAGGCAAAAGTAGATGGATCGCTGTTGTAATTTACATTTTGGGTAACAATGTAATAACTTTGAGCTTTTTGGTATCGATTCATCTCACCTACATAGCCTATGCTATACGCAGTGTTTGAGCTATTGCACACAAAGCACCCGGATCTAATCGCGACGAACCCTCAAACAGAGTGAGAGCGAGTTTTCCATTTAACCTCGACGATATATTTCACAAGGTTTTAGTTAAACAACTGGGTACTGGGTACAGCTGATTTATTGGTCAAAGTCTCCTAACGCGCGCCAACATCTACAAAACGTTTCTGAATTTTACTTCAAATGCTCCTTATTAAATTTTAACATCTGTTAGTTACAACCTGAAAGATTTACAATCCTCCGATTTATTATTTCCACACGTTTTCTTTATTACTACCACCACTTTCGATTGTCCTAAAAATAAACATTAACAGTCTGTTTGTGCATGGCTCATGTTTGTTCTTTAATTGGGACTAATAATGGCGGCGATACTGCGGTGCATTACTTTCATCGATTTGGCGCTCTAAACTTACGGTTTACGGTATAAATTTGGATTTCACTTTCTAAAAATTTCCGGGACGTTCAAGTCGTGTTATTCTTAACTAACGGATCACCACAATAAAAAACTCGAAAGAATTCATGATGTAATTTGGCGCAAGGCTTTCATTATGTGGAGCAAGTACGCGTATCAATCTTACAACATTAATTTATTATTTGTAAAGTATTTTCTTATATTTGTAGAAATTAATTTATTTATAAACAATAAGAACATGGCAATATTTTAAGTATTTAAATAAGTACAGTAAAAATATTAAGCTTGTTTTAGTATCAAACACATAATTAGGAATTTCGTTAATAAAGCTGAATAATTTATTATTAATTTTGATACGAATAATAAATCACTCTGTTAACTCAAAATACCAGGCAAAATAGTCATATAATTTTAGGAAAATAAAAGCAAAACATGATATAAAATTTAATTAATTCTACCTCCCATGATGACTTGCAGTATGCTCCTCTAATTGGATAATTATTTACGACTTTTTATTCGAGTTATTGATGATTTAAAAAGTATTACAAACACAAAAGTTATTGAATCGGAAACATATCTTTTATAAAAATATTTATTATGCCCGAGTTTCCGATGTTGACCTATGGATTGATCGATTCTTGACATAACTTTATCCCAACTTTATTCTCGCCCAAAAGAAATTCTATTTTTCAAAATTATACCTGCAGTTTATAAGTACGTTGGTCGAACCTTTTCTGAGCATATAATTCCTCCAACCGTGCGCTAATACCGTTAATTGGTCGGACTCATAAATTTTACTATACTTCTTTATCGTCTTAAATGCATTATACCTGCTACCTCAACACTTTTAAAATTGCAAGAAAAACAACTATTTAATATAATATTGAGTACTTTGTAAAGTTTCTTAATTCCATTAAAAAAAACTAATAGAATCACATAAAATAAGATAAAATGCACAATTTTTTGATGAAAAGTATATTTTTCCGATATTACTAAAAATATACTCGATAAAAGCGATTTCACTACATTTCTTGAAAATTTTGAATATCGTTTAGTTTACAGTTATCATGTCAAATTTATATTTGTGATAAGTTTTTAAACGAAATTTTCAAATGAAACACTCTGTAGCTTTCTATTGATATGTTTGTATGGTCGCATGATTTAGGAGATATTAACATCCAAATACAGAAATAGTGAAAAATCTGTCTATTTGGCGAATATTACCCTTGCAAAATATTGAAGTATTAGAACTGAAGTTACTATTCAATGATAAAAAATATACGATTTATTTCACATACAAATTATAATAGATGTTCCGAAATCTATCCGTTTTGCTCACGATAAACATTGCCTATGTGCAAATGAATGTTGGACATTATCGAGAATATCCGGTGTGGTGGATTGAAATGCTCATCTTATTCGGTCTTCCATGTCATCAAATGTTATGGGTTGAGTTTAATATACTAAATATTTTACAAGGCCCCAAAGAAAAAATCTATCGAGGTTAAGTCGGAAGATTTGGCCAACCAATTTACAGGTCCATTTCTACTAATCCAGTGTCCAGGTAGCCAATTATTTAAATAATCCTATGAAAGTGCACAGAGGCTCCATCTCCATGTCTCCTTTTATCACTCAACATATTCCAACAATAATGGTAGTAAATCTTTTAAAAACTCGAGGTACAAATCCTTTCCCCAATTAGGGTTATGTCAAAAAAGGTTGATAGGTCCACTGTTTTTGAAGAAGCCTTCGTAACTAAACAAAATTATGTTCATTAAATTTAGATCTGTGGTCATCATGTTTTATATCAAAACAGAAAATTCTACTATCTTATCAAAGTCATTACCACACAGTGTCTGGTGCAATTCAATATAATATACATGAAACCGATGTTTTTTCAAAATGCGTTTGAATGAAGATTTTGAAACATGAGCCTTGGCAGATACTTCTTTTAACTAATCGACGGATTTTCTTCAATCAATCATCAATAAGATATTCAGAACAGACTTGGGGCAAATACCTTAACTAGTCAATAGCTTTTTCTTGTGCAACACCCAGTCCGAATTTTCAAGACGCTCCTTCAATTTTCTCAATGCTTCAATTCTCGATTGTTTGCTTTATAAATTCTGATAGCCAGAAGAGGATTTCTTGCGGCTTCGCCAAGCGCTTACACCATATCTACCATTTCTTTAGAAAAGTTCATTATTGCGGTGTAGCATTAACAAAAAGTACAGAAATAAGAGTAAAAACGAAATTGAACAAAATAACTAACATCGGATCTTAAATTATCAAAGCATACTGAGACTTGGAAAACCAAAATTGATAATTATGATAATATTTATGTTGTAAAACATCAAAAATAACTATTCTGATAAAACAGCTTTATTTAAAAAGCAAAATAGAGAAAGACACAAACAAATGTTGGGCAAATTTAAAAAAATTCTCAACAAGTCATCAAAAACGCTATTTTGTCAATTTTTCACATGGGATCATACAAACATTATATCAATAGAAAGATTATACAAAATGCAATCGATTGATATTAAAATATACAGGGTGGTCCATTTGAAAATTTCGTTAAATTTCGACTTGCGTTTTATGTCGATATCTTTTTTATTTTATATACCCTGTATCTTTCTATGATTTTTTATCCTCCTTTTTAGAAGCTTTAAAAGGTTTTAGGAAAGTTTAGTTTAAAAACTTTTCCCGTTCAAATTTAGGTTTAATATTTTTGGGATAAATATATAACCAAAAGGTTAAATTAAAAATTGGAAAGACCCACTTTATACTAATATTTTTTAACTTGTAAGACATGATCAATATTATTACCTTTTGTTAAAAATTTTGAAGACACAGGTATGTAATAAGTAATAGCGAAAGATAAATGGTAATGGTATGAGCAAGCAACTTAAATATGTATTAAGTCATACGATAATGGCTTCAGAAATGAGTAGGATGATAGGGCACGGCATTTTTATCTTAATCCCGAGGTTGATCCGTAGCTGTCATCAAGTTCCGAGCCAGAAAACTCATTATGAGGAGACTACAGTCTAATCGCTTTTTCCTTTATAACCCTTCAGAAATGTTCCTTTCTAATACGTTTTAGCTGTTGTTTAAACATAAAAATTAAATAAATTTGGTGACAATAGATAGCACTAAAATATTGACCTTTTTTTATTTTATAGTACATGGTAATATCGATCATTAAATTAATTTTAAAATTAGCTGTTATAAACACAACCGTTTTTAATTTAATTTAAGAACAATGAACTTAAAGTTTAACGTTTTATTGAAATATAGATTTCATATACCATTTCAAAATAAGTCATTGATGTAATAACAAAAAATTTATTAGGAAAAAAATTATAAATTATTATTATGCGAAATTTTAAAGAACCCCGCCCACATCTTAAGTGGTTTTGTTTCTTTGAAATTTCGTGTCATCTTGTCTGCGATCGCTTGCTATTGGGTCAGAATATTTCATTCGTGTCCTCGATATCCTTGCGAGTGATTGTACATGAACATGGAATTTATATTAGCGATTATTTTGACCTGCAGTTTGATTATCGGTAGTAGTGCCGTGGCATTGAACGTAAATAGTTTTATTAGGTATATTAACTTTGGTATTTCCGTAAACCTGAACAAACACATTTTTTTATTTTAGAAATGCAGCTAAAAACAAAACTTATATTTTATCAGACTACTTAAACTTTTTAATTAAAATAAATTGTGAAATTTGTTTTAATTAAATTTTTAACAGTAAAATCAGTTTATAGAGGTGAGGGAGAAATAAGGAAGTTATATCAACGTTTGCAAACCTACTTATTGTGATTTGTGATCCCACAAGTATAAAAAATATTTTATTATAGAAAACATATTAAAAAAAGTAATCACTTTTTTCAGATTAGAAGTTTTTAATTATACAAAAATTATTATAGCGTTTCTCCAAAAAAAGTCTATAGGGCGAGAAGAAAGAAATTAAAAAATCGAATTTCGACGATGTTTTGTTCGAAAATTATGAATTTTTATGTAAATTTCGACAAATTGTGGTTAAATTTTTCAAATTTTTAACTGAAAAGTGTTTTAATTTAATTATTTCATGAGTGATTTTTATTTAAATTTTAATGATTTTTGATGAACTAGTTTCATAATGAATTCATTATGGCACTCACTTCGATAAAGAACGTCATTATGTCACTCAAATTATAAAGATGAGCAGAAACGTATGTTCATTATTTTTCCAAAATACACACACACAAGTTGGTTTATTTAACCAGAAGACTGGACATATCTCCAAAAATTTTAGAAAAAAAAACCTAGGAAAAACATTATGGTTTGAAAGGAGAAATTGCTCATAGACTGGACATTTGAGTGGAAACAATATTTTCTAATCAAATATGAATCCATATGAAAACTTTAAAATATTTTCTGAAGAAAGAATAACTATATGAGGAAGTCTTTCAGGTGAAAAATAACTATGCCTATTCTCTGCCTCTTTTCAAATTAAACAATGTTTACTCGTTTTTGTTAAATTCTTAATTTTGGAGACATTGCAGATTCAGATTAAATGGACCACCTTGTATAAGTAAAAATACAAACAAAAATTGCAAATAAAGAATAAATTCGTTTTAATGAAACTTCGGATCTTTTATGCATCAAAGCAAAATTCTTTTAGCGTAATGTACGTTTATCAAACATTTCGTCGAATGCCCTCTTAAGTAGAACGGTAAGAAAAATAAAAATAAACCAAAACATTTAGGAAATACTGTAATCGCCAAATTCTTTAACTTATTTGGAGTTTCACAATTTACAAATTGAATATATTTTCTGTATAATTAGTTGCTTCTAACTCTCTTATTTTTCACTGCATACACTATTTAATTCTTATCTCTTATCTTTTCAAAATTTGAATACTGCTGTCTGCTGTATTGTACGGTCACCTTCTCAATCAAACCACATCAAAACTTTAGAGTCCATTCAAAAAAGGTTTCACTTATCAAAAGTACCTATACTTCACAGTAAACTTTTAAAAATTACTTGAAGACTTCAACTAGAAAATTGTACAAAATAAGCAGAAACTTGAAAGCATTTGTTATATTTACAAACTTATAAAAAACCTTATTGATGATACTGAAATGTTAAACCAGTTAAAACTGGTAACACCTCGCTTTGGAGCTAGACATGCTAGTCTAGAGCATTTATATTATACACCACGGTAAACACGAATCACCACAACTCACCTATTCGGAAACTAAACAGAAGCTACAATGAACACCAACTAAAATGTGATATCTTTAGTTCAAACTTAATCGAGTTTAAAAGGAATGTTGAAGATAGCATTTCCTTGTATTCTTGATATTTGTCTTCAGTTTTGAATATTATATACTTATTATTATTATTATGAAAAAAAAAAGTTTGAAATGGGTCAATATTTTTGATACCACCCATCAATAAATAGTAGTGGGATAAGAAACGTTTCAAACTACGGTGCAAGACTGTTCACTTGTTTGTACATACAGTAGTGGAAAAAAGTAGAGCAACTTTTTATACAAGAATAAATAATCATACTGTATACTTTCTAAATATTTTTTTGTATTTTATTAAAGATTAGACATCGTATTTTTTGTAAAACCTGAAAATTGTACATAAATAATATTTTAAGCATCTGCAAATTCAATTGATAATTCATATAACTTTATTGTCTTGAAAAAGTAAAGCAACTTATTTTTCTTTTACTATGGGAATTTCTGTAACTTCCCGCACAATAAGAAATCGTGTGGTTGAAGGTGAATTGTTTGGAAGAAGACCTGCCAAAAAGCCACTTCTTTTGTGCAAGAGAGCATTTGAACTGGTCTATAAATGACTGGAAACATAGTAATTTTTAGTGATGAATCAAAGTTTAATTTATTTAATAGTGATGGAATTAAGTTATGTGTCGTCCAATAGGCAAGAGACTCAATTCAAAGTATACAAGACCAACTATGAAGCATGGTGGAGGATCTGTGATGGTATGGGGCTGCTTTTCATGATTTGGGATGGGTCCACTTCATCGTATAGATGAAAAAATGTATAGATTTGTGTACAGGGACATTATGTCAAATATTATGGTGCCCTATGCAAATGAAAAAATGCCTCTAAAGGACTTTTTCAACCGGATAACGACCCAAAACACAAATCCAAGTTGGAGTGATGAAAAGATACGCTTACTACCATGGCCATCTCAATCTCCCGACCTAAACCCAATTGAGAATCTATGGGATAGTCTTGACAGCTCTATACGGCACAAATCGTATAAAAATTTAGCAGATCTCTTTAGTGCTTTAGAAAATGGTTGGGCGGAGATAACACAACTCTAAATTGACTGTTTACTCGAGTCTATGCCACGAATATGTCATAAAGTAATTAAAAATAAGGGATACTTGACAAAATATTAGGAGTACCTAATTAAATTTAAATAATATTATTAAGAAGTACTGTATTAATAAATAATAAAGTTGCTCTACTTTTTTCCAACACATCACATTTTTTTTTATAAAACCTTGATGCATGTTACAATGTCGAAATAAATTGGTGATAGTAAATGGTTTTTAGAGTACTTTAATTCAAGCCAATGGATTTTGTTCTAGGTTTACTGTTTACTTACTTATTTAAATTTAAATAAAATTAAAAGTTGCTCTGCGTTTTTCCACTACTGTACATGGCATATTGCATATTGCATATTGATGATACTTACAATTTTGAAAATGTTTGGTTATGGGTAGATTTGTAGAATCAAAAAATTACCTGAAACAAAAATGAAACGATTATTAGAAATGGTGAATATTTTAATTGAAAAAGTTAAATATAAATAATTTAATAAAAATAGTGAAAGTGAAACTGGCTGGTGTTAATTATATTGCTTCGACTATTTATAACTCTTGGCGCATTAAAACAATCATTTAAATTAATTAATACATTTTCGCATGAAATTATTAATGAGTTACGGATGGCATCTGCATACTTATTCGCTATAATTAAATTATGAACGTGGTGTTCGGGTATCTTCCATGTTTAAAACGCGCGTAGTTGTAAACTTGTAAACGGACGTACTTAAGTAAAAAAGCCTTGAATTTTAAAGCAGTTTGCGAGCGCGTTTCTAATGAAAACCTCATAAAAACGTTTTGCAGGGCGAAAATTTATCCTCTTTATTATGTTAAGGTGGAGATCTTTATGTTGGCCCATTTTCCTCCTGGGCGCGTTAAGATAAATATGTCGAGCATCGAAAGCCTTGGAGGTTGAAAAACGGAGACGCGTTCCTGTCGACGTCTAGCCGCCCCCATCGATCCCCCTATAATTCAGCACTCGCTTTTCGCCCGTCTCCATTTCTGTCCCCAGCAATCACTCCATTACACTTTGCTAATTATACAAGAAGACTCCCGCCCGAAGCCCCAACGCCGAACGCAAATTACAAATTTCATCGCAAGTGCACGAGTGAGCGCGTAGCCGTCGCCACTGCCCCCGTTTTCACTTGACCGCTACGCCACTACCTACTAACCTAATTATGACGTCACCTAATCTATTCGCATTTCTTTTTATTTTACGTAATACTCAAGAAAGAACTTATTACACCCAGCGAATCAAATTACACTTTAACAAATGAGAGTATGATAATCTTTATTTTCTAGCTTGCAACTACGAATAAGATAAATTGGATAATTTCATTTTAATTCACGTAAAAGCCTAATGCTCAACGAATTAAAAAACTTTATAGTATTTAACTAAATACCTCGAAGCCTGTTTAATATAAATAACACATTTAACGAGTATTGCCACATTCAAAACAGCTTAAATAGTAAATAAATTTCAGAACTCTCATTCGCGTTAAAACTTACAACTGCAGCGATAATTTAATGCATTTCAATGAAATAATTTCATAAAACATAGAGCAAGAGAGATGCTTATTGTGCTTTAAGCGGAACGTAATTTAACTTTAGAGCTTTTGCAATTAAAATATTTTACTTGAGTTTTTGATTTTAATTTCTGTTTTTTAGAGAGAATAAACTCTTTTAAAATACAACTTCTCAATTTTTTTTTCAACTATCGTGTAACCAAATTCATTTAAAAAACTATTCTTTATCTGTACTAAATCATTAATTAAATGAAAACTTTAGATATATATAATCAAGGTAAAACTATTGGAGTTAAAATTTGGTAAAAGAACCCTCTTATAAAATAAATATTGCCAAGTAAATTTTTGGGATAGAACATAAATTGCTCAAAAATATTTTTTTTGACATAAGGGATTATTTTCTGGAAAAGAAAGGGTTAAGAGATAATAAAGGTTGTAATTAATAAAAAACCAACCAAACTTAGACAGTTCAAAGGATCGTTATCTGTATTCGTTTCATGACGTACAGAAAACTCGTTGTTGGAACAAACCTATTCTGTAAGATGAGCAAATGTGTACGGAAAAAATCGTTTATTGAAAAAGTTGCTATTGTGACGGGTTTTGTCTCATTTCAACAAATACAAATCGAGGTATAGAAAATCTATCACCAATCAACTTAGTATTCAAACAATTATTTCCGTATACGAAAACAATCGTCTATCTTAGAGGCTTCCACTATAGATACGATATCTGATGGTCATTTGATAAAGTTACCACTATAACATACGTATTTATGGAAAAAGACCAGATGGAACGACTTTAATGCCGTGGAAATTGGAAAGGTACTTGTTTGGGATGTTACTTGCGTTCATTGTTTAGCTGATTCTGCTACAAAAGAAGCTAAAAAACGAAAAACTTCAAAAAATAAAAGCAAATTTATATTTTATCCTATAAATTTTTAAACTTTTGATCCTTGGGGTTCTTCTTTAAATTTATTAATACCCAAAATTGGAAAATTAATTTCAAAGAAAACTAGAGAAGATCGTACTACTCAACATCTTTTCCAAAATTCAACGAGGATATCTTCTTCTGTATTACACATATACCATTCCTAAATAGGGAGAATTAGATGAAATTTTTATTCTTTTAATGTAAATAAGATCTTACAGAAAATAAACCAAAAAAATGAAGTAAAACCTAAAACAAAACCATGGACTGGAGATGAAAATTAACTCAAAAAAGTTTTGATAAATCAAATTATTATAGGATTGGTGAAATTCTTCCATATAACGAAATAAATCACCCTACTACCAGCTTGCAACCAAGATATTTCTAAAGATAAATATTTTGTTTCATTTACTGCCACAAGGAAAACGAGTAAGTCCCTCGTTCTGTTTCAAAGAAACACGAATTGTTTGTTTCAGTGAGACCTTTTGAGCCATATTAGATGTATAAAATGTTGGATGGAATAGGTAGCAATTCATTTGGAGTTGAAGGTCGGCAAGAAGATGCAAAAGAATTTTTAAGATACCTTTTAAGTAATGGGCTGAATGATGAAATGTTAATTAATTTATTTAATAAAAAAAACTATAATGGGTTTGATGGTGATGCGAAATGGCATATATTTCAGCTAAACACTGTAGGATGCATTACACCAGAAACTGAATCTATTTATACCCCTGTTAGTGATTTATTTGGAGAATATATTTTCGATCCAGACTTCATTTGGAGTAAGAGATCAAATTACTGATAATATACAACCATTTTTACTATACAGTTAAACATCAGTACTATTGAGGAAGCTCGTGATATATTAGTTTGTCAAAACCAATTCGAACTTGAAAAAGTTGAAACATGGCAGTAATTAACAATTGAGAAATTAACAGCTGTGCTTATATCTACTTTGATTTTAAATGTTATATAAGATAATTAACCGATTCAAATATCCAATTGATATTAAAATTGATACAAAATTATTATTACCCAAAAATAAATAAGAAACAATATAAACTTTGTGCAGTGGTTTGCTTTGAAGGTAAAGAAGTTTTTAACTCATGCTTACCATACTGGATACTCTAGTTGGTTATGTTTTACGTTATGATGATGCTGATATTAAAAGTGTGCAAGCAGTCCATACGCTTAAACAAAATGATTACCGAGTTCCTTATTTACTTTTACATCGAAGAAGTAATACAATGTGAAACAAATGTTTTTTACTGTTATACAGGGTGATTCACATTTATGTGAAAATCTCTCGGATGGTGATTCCTTAGATAAAAATAAGAAAAAAAGTTCATATAAACATATGTCCAATTTCCCTTCCTGAGTGAGTTAGTGCTCTTCAAAAGTGCTGACAGAGAAGATGTTTTTGGCCATTTACTTTAAAATGGATATTAGTAAAGCAATCAAATTTGACATAACTCTTAATATGCATTGGACAAATGTCCATGATTTTTTTGAAATCTTTTTATTGGTACCAAGTGGTATTTTAAGAGATCATTGGTGGTAAAAACAATGGCAACTTTTTTAGCACTGCATTTTTATGAGATTTTTTTTCAAAATATAATTCTGTAATCAAATTTACATAAAAATGGTGCTCTTATACAAATTGGATAGAATGAGCCGTTTAAGAGAAAAGAGCATCTAAAGATGTACTTTCCAGGACAGTTGTCATGATTACCATACTTAACATTTTTGTAGGCCTATTATTTTACCAAAATTATTCCATAATTTATGAAAAAAGGTTCCTATGTAACGTTTGGAATAATTTTGGTAAAATAATAGGTCTACAAAAAAATTTTGTATGGTAACTCTGACAACAATCCCGGCAAGCAAATCTTTAGACGCACGTTTCTCTTAAACGGTTCATTCTATCGAATTTGTATAAGAGCACGTTTTTTGGGTTTACTCGGATTCCTCCATTTTGTTACAAACTTATGTCAAAATAGCGCCATCTAAACGTAATCGAAATTCCCAATAGTAAATGTACCAAATATAGAGAATTCAATTAGGACTGTTCCCAAAACTAGGCAACCAAATATACTTTTTGGGATTTTAGGTTTGTATACCTGTTGAAATCAAACCAAACTTTATTTTTTATAATCTCTTGTTTTAACCAAAGCACCTCTTGTCAGCTTCTTTTGTTTTAATTAAATTTAAAAATTCGTATTAGAATTAACTTTGTTTTTTTTTAAATTAACTTCACTGAAGTACTTATTTCAATGTAGCCAACTGTGGAAAATTCAGGTTTCTTACTATACAAAACCCCAGTAGCATCCTTTTTTGAGGACGCATCGATTGCATGGCTATAGTATATTTAAGTTCTTTATGTTAGTGTCATTAATGACATTTATTTTGTGTATTTTTTCCACGATGCTAAAATTAGGAAAAAGTATAAGCTACCTTAATGGTATTAACCAAATCATATCGGACAATTTAAAATCGCAGAAACTACTGACCCGATTTTATTCAATAAAAACAAAAAAAATTGCAGTTTTAGTCCCTTCCATGCAGGTACGTTATGGTCATACTGATATAAAAATACCAGACTTCAGTAAGTATCGCAGAGACTCTGTTAAAGATCCAAATAAGAGCAGTTCTTCATCAGCAGATGCCCGAAGAAGTTTCACGTACCTTATCGGAACTGCGGGCTTAGTGGGAGCAACATATGCAGCAAAATCCATCGTAATTCAGCTCGTATCAGTATTAAGCGCTTCCGCTGACGTCTTGGCTATGGCCAAAATTGAAATCAAACTCGGAGACATACCAGAAGGAAAAAGTGTTACTTTTAAATGGAGAGGTAAACCTTTATTTATTCGTCATAGAACTGCTTCTGAAATTGCTACGGAACAAGCAGTACCTTTGAGTATTCTTCGCGATCCGCAATCTGATAGTGATCGAGCCAAAAATCCCGAATGGTTGATTGTTATTGGGGTATGCACGCATTTAGGTTGTGTACCTATTGCAAACGCTGGGGATTTTGGAGGTTACTACTGTCCTTGTCATGGTTCTCACTATGATGCTGCAGGGAGAATTCGAAAAGGCCCTGCACCTTCGAATTTAGAGATACCTGAGTATTCTTTTGTAGGTGATGGAACTTTAGTAGTTGGTTGATTAAAAAATAAACTTTATTTACCGTCTGTAGATAAAAAGAAATAAAATATTTTAAAATAAAAAACTGTTTTAAGTACTCGTAAATGAATTAACAGTATTACTTCATGTTAAATATGTATGAGCTATATTATAAGTAAGGTAAGCTCATTAATACATAACATTATCCTATCGATTAAATTCTCTTACGAGTAATTAGATTAATTCAGCAATTGTTTATTCTGTTATATGTTCTCAAATAAAACGCATTATTTTAATATTATTAACTTTAAACTCATAAAGTTGTGTATTTAAAACTAAATAAAAGTAACATTTAAACGTTTTTATTATCAGGGCTTTGTTTAAATTGTAATGAACTTTGTGAACTATAACAAGCGTAATAAAGTATTGATTTATGTAAAATAATTAAAATGTAAATTAATTGAATTTAATTTAGAGTGATTTTGCAAAATAAATTTTATCGTTAGAGGATTTGTAATAAACCAACAGGCGCCACTTTTATGTTTTTACGCCTGCAGCCATACGATATCTAATATTTACCGACCTAACTAACTGTACCATCGACTTTTTTAATTTTGTTTTCTAACTGTGCTGTTAAATGAATAAATTTAAAATAGCGAAACAAAGCGTATTAACGTAAAATTAATGATCTCGTTAAAATCAATTTTACAAATGTTGGTAATTAGTATTGAACGCTCGGGGTTATTTATGAGAAGGTAGTTTACAAGGAGCTTCAGATGGATTCGATAGAGATAGCCTGCTTTAACGGTGCAAGCTCAAAACCTGGCTATTTGTAATTTAAAATGACTAACAATAATGCTGTCCAACGTACCGATACGTTCAGACGGAATGCGTTAAAAATGAGGACAAAGACTCGACTTAAATACTGATGTTGATGTCATTGCCAAGAAGAGCCCCAAGTACAAATAAAATTAGTTATACGAAGATAAAAATTAACAAGCTTTTTTAAATTATCTCAATCGCTACTCAAAAAAGATATGTATCTATGTTCGAGTAAAATTTCAATTTTTCTTATTTTAACTGACTTATTTAACCTTGGTTAAGAAAAACTATAACATTTATTTCTAAATCCAAGGATTTTCTTTAACATAGAGAAAAATCAAATATATCACGAAAATACTGTCAGTCCGTTATTATGTCGTAAGCAACCGCAACCGAAACAAAATCAATAATATAACTTTAAATTAAATAATTATTCAACAAAAAAATATTAATACCCATTCAAAATAGGTAAGTATTCGGGTAATTTTAGTTAAAAATTAATGGACACCAAGGTTTTCATACCAATTTTAAGAAAGTTTTATCCAAATCGCTTTACAAGTATAAGAGATATTTATTACTGTAATAATAATAAAAAATAAGTTCCCCGATTACATAATGCAAATTTAAACATTTTTCCAACTAAATACACTGATACCCATTTTTTATCACAAAATAAGAAGTGGGGTCTATCTTAGTTTGAATGTGGGAGTAAAAACGGTTTCAATTTCATATTTTTTGTTTAAGCCCAATAAATACTGAAAAATATTTATAAACTTATTTTTTTCTATTATGGGTCGTTAATATGGCTAGAAAAAAAAAACTCAAAGCGTCGTTTAAAACGCTCCCCGCTACGCGGCTCCACTTGTTAGAAAGAATCCGCCTTATCTTTAACATACTAGCTTTTATTATTTATTAAAATAGGTACTATTTTATCAAAAAAACTTTTAAATGTTAGGTACTATAAAAGTTTCTCTTTGGCATTTTATTATATTCTATAAAACATGGACGATTTTTAAATTCTACCAGTTGTATCAATTCAGTGTAGGAACTTAAAATTTTCAGCCATTAGAAATAGCATAGAATATGCTGCAGTTTGATTCCCTCAACAAGGCATAAAACTAAAACTGTAAAAAATAGTATTTTCCCTTACGACTTGGTAAAATATTTGTATTTTAAAATTTCAACTAATTAAAAAAATGCTTTTGAATCAAAACTGTCATATTTGGGCAATTTTAGAAAAATCGGATATCGATTGGTAAATACTTTGTAATTCTACTAGTATCGAAGAAGGCTCTTCATGTTGTTTGATAAAAATGTTCTTAAAATTAAACCAGTCAACAATACACATAAATATTCTGTTTGGTTCAATAAAAGTCTTATCAAGAAAAAAAATGTAAGAAATGTACATATAAATATATAAATATATGTATATAGGAAAAAAATCCTCAGAAGTTCATAAAAGAAAATTTGAATCTTTAAAAAAGTCACCCAAAGTAGAAATAAATTATGTTCATAAGAACTACATCAGAAATTGTGATCAGCAAATCGAACAATCCAAGTAAATTTTAGTCGTATCTAACTTTCCTAAAGAAGTCAACCAGATTACCAGGAATAATGAAGTACATTGATGAGAAACTTGAATAACTCTTAGATATAATAAATGGATTCGCTGCTCACTTTAAAAGTGTTTATCTTCCATCGTTAATAAATCCACGTATAACTACGCAAAAATAAACTTGGAGATTTTCATATTTCGGAAAATCTCATATTATATAATGGTGAATATCCCAATCACTGGAAGAAAGTTAAAGTGGCACCTGTGCTTAAAAGTGGTGACAAGAACGGTGTTCAGAATTCAGGTCTTTGAATTTATTTCGACTCATCATGTATTTTCTTTGGTGCATAGTAAAATCTCTTTCCAGTAGTATGGCTTTATGAGTCACCGTTCAAGTACATGAAATCTTATTTACTTCACGCAGATACTGTCCAAAAATATGGATGAAAAATATCATACGGATTTACATAGATTTCTCTAAAGCAGCTCAAAAACTATGACATCCCAGATAATGTTATTGATGTTATCGGTGAAACGTGTTCAATTGTGAAGTGGTTTTTCTTCTCAGAGTTATATTGCGACCAGTGAGGTTCCTCAGGGATCTAATCTTGGAGCGTTCCTGTTTTTACTCTTTATTAATGGAATATCTCATTGTATGTTTTCGTTTGTGCTGCTCTATGCCGAGGATTTAAAAATCTTTCAGAAAAAAAAGCCATTCAAGATTGTCATTTGCTGCAAAAGAATTTAAATGTGGTACAGGACTGGTGTGATATAAATGAACTTCACCAAAACATCAAAAAATTCTCTTCCATGTTGTTGACGCATAAAGTATTGTTATTATGCATGAATATAAAATAAATAAAATTTATTTGTGCGCAATGCCAATGATTTTATATAATAAATAGTGTAGCTCTTAATTGATCATCATAAATTAAGACTCTTGGTGTCATATTTGACGCCGAACTGTCTTTTAAACACCATATTGTGCTGATAATTTTAAAGATTTTATCATACGTAATGGAAAGCTATTGGCTATAGAGACCCTTATTCTATTTTACAAAAGCTACATTCTTATCAAAATTAACTACCGTTGTATTATTTACTGACGGGACACCCTGTAAATCTCAATAAAAATAATAACCATATTGCCTAAAAACCATGTAAGTATGATTTTTTGATTATACAGAATGTAACAAAAGTAAATCATAACATAATAACTCTTTAATAAAACTTTTTACATAAAAAAGTTAAATACACAAGTTTTTCGGTTGATTTTTACGCATATTTTTACTAGTTTGTTTTTTTCGTGACTTTCTCTATTCTGTTACTTTAGCAACCAGTTTTCTATGAACTTTTTCATTTTTTATTATTATAAAATAGCATTGCCAAAAACAGAAAAACAAAGTCTTTCCAAAAGTGCAAAGAAATCATACTAAAGGTGCGTTTACATATTAAAAGTGAAAAATGGACAAACAAACAGAAGAGGCATTTAAATGCCTATTTTGGATTGTTATATTAATGTTGAAAGGCACCTTAATGCTATTAAAAAATACCACAAACGTCAAAATATGGATTTAGATTCACTGAGAAATTTTTAGTTATATAAGTTATAAATCTTAAATTAAAATTAGATAATTACTTTTGTTACACCCTTTATGTTCATATTAAATATTTATCATCATTTCAAATTTATAATTAAATTCTACACAGCCAGGTAAAAAATATTAAATTACTTATGTCTCAATAAAATTAGGCAGGTAGATTTATAATTGACTTTTAATTAATGCGGTATTAAGTATTAATTACTAATCACGCAAAAAAGATAAGTCTACGTCTAGACAAGTTTTTTCATTTGTGATTGCTGACATTGTTAATATTTACTAAAGTATTATAATTTTATTTCTTTGCAAATTGAATATTCTGATTAAAATACGATCACAATCAATTTTCAGAATATCAATTTAAAAATTGAATTTGGTGTTGTATTGGATAGCGCTGAAAAGCTTTTACTCTTACTTTCTCAAATTCTATGATTTTTTTAGAAAATAAATCAATACTTTGATCCTATTTGTAAGTTTCAAGATAGAACCACTATTTCGATTTCCACAAGTTTGATCGTTGCCCATCAATTTAATTTTATTACCACTCCATAAATTTTAAATCCTCCTCAAATACTAACGTTACATTTTTGATTCAATTTAATAACACTTATGTAATTTAATATTTTGTATTAATAATATACCTACTTAATTGTTTCCTTAAAAATATCCCTATTTTTCGATTCGTCACTATCTTCAGGGTTGATTTTGATAAGTACAAAATTTGTACCTGCGAAAGAAATGACATAAACTTATAGATAAAACACTTGTAAAGTATATAAACTCTAGAGGTTAGAGTAGAATTTTAATGATATAAAACCTGAAACAACAAAAGTACTTTTGGTAATTTCGACTTGACATGAAAACAAATTATTGAAAAATCTTGTAAGATCGAAGAAGACGCAGAAAATTAAACATTTTTAATGAAAATTTGAAGAAGTCTCTGTACAATTTTGAAGTTTTAAAAGTACACCTAAAAGTGATAAAACAGTTTCCTAGGAAAGTTCCACTGCATAATAGCAATTGTACAAAAAAAAAACCTTCAACGCATAATCGTTACCTTTGTACACCGATGTTAAGCCACAATGTTCTCAGCTATCTGTATGAACTAGGCTCTAGTTTTCTACTTATTTTAGGGGTTCAGTTTGATACTTTTATGTAAAATGTGCGTCAAGGAAAATAATTAATATTTATACATTCACGTCAAATTGACTCAACTTCTTTAGTGTCTTCCAACAAATTTAATTGTCAAAAAAACTAAAAAAGTAGAAGTATGCCATTTATAGATTTAAAGTTCCAGTGTTTTTAATTTTTGCCACACATCACTACATTGGTAATAGCAATTTAACAAATGAACAAATGTGTGTAGACGTGTAGAGATTAATAAAATTATTACCAGAAGATTATTTTTCTTCACTTACCAAATCATTGTCAAATTTTCTCCTTGAAATTCTATCTACACGTTTGTCACGGACTGTTCACGCATAGAATAACAGTATTTTAAAAAAAAGAGAAAACTTAATCATTTATGTTGTTGATTACCTGCTTAATTAAAGTTATTTTAACTTAATTCTTATAAAATATCATCCACAATTAATTTCATAAAATTTAGAAACATGTACTTACAAGTTAAAAGGGTAAATTGTAAATTTGACAATGAAGTGAAGGAAAATAACTATAGTACATACGTCGAATAAATTCCTTTTTCAACCTAACAGAGTCGCCTCTCTGGATGATTAATTTCTGCCAACTCAAACGAAAAACCAATAAATTAAATAATTTTCAATTTAAGGGCGATTTTATCTTTCTAGTGATAATATTTTTTATTTTTTCACGATGAAATTTCTTCTACTTCTAGCTTTATCTATCACAAAAGGGAACCCTGTATAATTTTTTTTAATATGCTGTTATTAATTGACAATCTTATTAAAAGTGCAAATTAGTAAAAACTATGTTTATTTTGTAAATTTTGATAAATCTTGATATTTGCAACTACAGTGAACATTGGATATAGTCAACTTGATTGACAACAAAATTTCAAAAAAGTTGCCTTTATAAAAAAAGTTGATTACATCAAAGTGAGTAGTCAAAATTACAAAAAAAATATTTAAAGTCAAATGTTTGGAAGGTAACATGAGTTTTTATTATTAAAAGAACATATTTTGTAATAACATGTTTATTCAAACTTTTGAAGAACTGCTATTTCTCGAATTTTTCTTAGGAACAGAATATCATTTATAGGAAGGCAAGCCACTATCTGACCACTCAATAACTAAATTGAACGAGTTGATAACTTTGTCAATATCAAATATTTGATTGAACATTGTTCCTATCATCTAAATTTTCTTCGACATGTTCCATGTCCATGACGGAATCCAAATCATGAACGTGTGATAGTTCATTTTGTCTTTCCGCCCATTCCATTATTTCATCATCAGTTGCGACATTTTCTCTTATTACTGAATTGAATAATTAGCAATAGGAATGTCATCCTCTTCTGTAAAATGGACAATTCGTGATTTAAAATTAAAGTCTTCAGATGATGAGTACAGCTTAAATGCATTTACAATTACACTCTGTGGAACTTGACAAAATTTTGAAATTTTCATTTTAAATTGCACCATGACACGTTGCATTATCGATGATTAGTAGAGCTTTGATAGGTAACTTTTTTGATGTCAAGTACGATGTATTGTTTCAAAAACCATTCTTGAAATAAATTTGTCGTCTACCAGGCATTTATAGATGATCGATAATATAACGGAATTGTAACATTTTTAAAACACCTTAAATGAGCTGCCTTTCCTATCATCATTAAAGGTAATTTGTGATTGCCTGTAGCATTAACACAGGGCATTAAAGTAACCCTTTCCTTTCTATTTTTTCGACCAGGAGCTGTTACTACATTTCGATGATTTTATTTGGCAATCCTTTGTACACCAGTCCTGTTTCGTCACAATTATAGATTTGCTCCATTACATACTGGTTTTCATTAATTATTTCTTTAAAATTTTCTAGGAAAACTGGAATTCGCATGACAGTTTTTCACCGGATTTTTTTAAGTTGTTCACCCACCCATCATTTGCCAAAAATGTCCCAGTAAATCCCATTTGAACATAAATTTCCTTACCCTTTAATTTTAAAATATCATTAGTGACGATATGTAATGCTTTCTCCTCTGCTTTCTCCATTTCAGGAAATTTCGAGATTGTCATCCTATTTTTCTTTTTTGGAATATTACAGCATGAGGCGATGTAGGTTTCTAAGTTTTCTTTATTTTTCATAATTTTTGAAATTGTAGATTTAGTCACATCAAATTCAACACACAGTGCTTTTATCTTCGTCCCCTTTTTGATTTCACTTAAAATATTAAGTTTTTGTTCAATAGTTAATGAATATCTCTTGTTTTTTTCATCTTTATTAGGGTCTATAGGGTTGCAAAGATTATTTTATCGAATATAAAAAACTTATTTTTTCAAAGGTGACTATATTGAATGACAGAAAATTAAAATTGTTGACTATATCAAGAGTTGCTTATAGCAAAAGTTTTTTTTATCAAAGGTGACTATATCGAATGTTCACTCTAACTAGTAAAGTTAATTGAATTTAACAACGAGTAAAAGTATGAAATAAAGTCGTCAGTAACAGCATCATTTATTTTATAGAATACAAGGATAGTTAATTGATTTTCTTGGTATCGCAATGTCGGAACGTATTTATCGCTTGAACATTTTATATAAAATTAAGCAATTAATGAAAACTCCCCTGAAAAATATATCTATAATCAAAAAATTGGAGAGTTGTGTTACTGACACGTATTAAATGGTCTACTCGGTTTACTGATTGAAAAAAGGCGATGACATAAAATCAATGCTTACTGTTGATTTTGATATTTAGTTAAAAGAGATACATTTATTGAATGTTATGAAAGCTTGTAAAGTAATTATTGTTTTAACGTAATAAAACGCGTGTAAAAACTAGACTATTAAAATTATTGTATGTATTCAGACAACACCTGAATGTATGGTTAGTATAAAGAAATTATATTACCCATTGCAAAAGTGTTACAAGTTTGTAATAACAATCAACTCGCAATGAAAGCTAAAACCGAATGAGTATCTCAGAATAATTTCTTAAAGCAAGCAACAACAGATTCATAACCGTTTACGGAATTGAGATTTGAAGTATAATAATTATGACTGTGTAGTAATCTTGACAAGTCTCGCCCCATTGTCGTTCATTCCCCCTGTTCCATAGTATAGATATAACACTCCCTTTAGCTTCGAGGAATGGAATTGTACGAACCCTTGGAAAACAAAACCTCTACAAATATTGTATGTGAGGTCAATAAATGTGATAATATGTGTTTTAATATCAGTAAATGTGATATCTTTTTAAAGATTAATGTTGAGTGCTTGGGTTAAAATATTACGACGTCCACTTTTTATTTCATCAGGCCTTTATAATCTTGTTATCGATAGGAATACGGTGGAATGGCATGAATAATTAATGAAAGCTATTATATACACACGGTCGCTTTAGTGAGAGCACCAAATGTAGACCGCATGTAAATCAGCTAATGTGTTCCCTCATGGCTTATGGCACTCAATATGTTTATGTATGTTCCGCCTATGATAGTTACGGCCACATAACATCAGAAATTAGTGCCAGTAAATATGGACGAACATAATCCAAGAGAGCAAATAAGAGCTTTTAATTAACATTCTAAATCAATATTATTCCGAATAGAATTCAATGATTCTAATTAGTTTACAACCTTGAAATTAATGTTAAATGCCACTTATCTTCAAAATATTTATTTAATGCGTTTACGTTCTTCGTTGCCCTTATTAAATTACTTGTTATTCAACCAGATAAATATCAACACAAAGCTTTCATAATTTAAACTTTACAAGTGTCAGAGTTTAGGAATTACATTACTTCACTACACAATGGGAACTTATGTAGTATCGATTTTATGTTCCACGCCGCTATAACTCTTATCCTCGAAAAAATTATTGAAATATAAATTACGGTTTACAATTCAATTGAAATAAGTAGTCACCAACATCAACTTTATTATCATCAATTTTAAATGGCATGCTTGCTTTATTGACTAACTGTCTTGGTTATGAATCTATTTTGTTCCTGAAACGTGGACGAAATTTACTTCGCCAGGATTTTAATTAATTTTAATTGTGTTGGTTACAGTAGTCCACTTTTTAGCTAAATAATTAAACTTAAAAATATAGGAATACAATTTAATTTCCGTTTATGTTGTTTAACTACTTCGTTTAGTACATAGTAATAATTGTTACATAATTTCTCAATTTCATTAACATTTATTTTTTGTGGAATTACGTATGGAGTATTTATTATTAATAACAAATACATTTAATAAAAATTCCACCATAATAATTCATGATTGAATACTTTTGTCTCCGCAGCAGGACGCCATTACCCAAAAGGGTTACCTACTGTGGAGCGAGGTGGCAGCAGAGTAACTTTTTAATAAATACAATTGAGACACAGCTGTGAAACAAGGAGAATACAGGATGGTAACTTCAAATGCGGTTTATTTAAAAATAAACTATTAAAAAACCCATCAAAATTATAATCTTTTTCTTAGATGTATAGTTTATTTTCAAATATACCATGATTGAAATTCTCATACACACCAGAGGTAATTTTACTTTCTAGCAATGGTAGTGACAAATTAAAAATTTATGACGCAGAAATGTTGATAGCATTTGTCATCAACCATTGTTGACAACATTTATTATCAACATGTTAAGCTTAGTCTACACTGGGCAACAAAATTGTTGGCAACATGTTGACGGTGATGTTTCTGTTTATGTATCCCGTCACAAGCAACATGTAGATGAATACTCGTCAACATTGGACGGCATACATCAAAGAATGTTGTTGCTGGTTGCTTGTATCGCTGTTTCCCATTTTAAATGGTTAACATCGCTCAGTTTTTGCCAACATATTGTGTGAATCCAAATCCTTCTTCGATATTAGAGAAGCTACCAAACGAAGAACTTTTTCAAAGTCAGTTTTCGTCGATCTGGCAAAATTGCGGAACGAAGTTTCATCATTTAATAGTAGTTCAGACATCAATTTGTTGCCATGGAAAGTTCAAGTTTTTAAAAATCTCTTTGCCAATATCTTCTTCTGCATTTTTTGGAATTGGCAGCTATTACAATAAATGCAGCACAAACACCAGCAACAACTGCCTTATTCTCGTCCATAATTCAGAACTTGACTGATAAAATGGTATGGATGCATAACATCACTGACAACATGTATCCATATACATTAGCTGCAACTGTATCTGTTGGCAACATAAAATCGATGTTGCCAAGTATGGACTTTACAATTTGTTTTCAGTATTTTTTATTATTTTCAATAATATAGGTATGTTGAAAACAATGTTACAGCATTATTGGCAGTGGAAATAATTTAAGCGATTTCGAATGACATTTTTGGTTGGTTAGAGGTTAACTAAAAATTTAACATAAGTTCATGAACTTCTTCGGTTCTTACCTCCACATTCGAAACGATAGAAAGAGATAGCGCGAATAACCTTACCACGGTTAACCAAGCTTTAATCAAACGATCTATGATGTCAAATTCGAATGTAGTTGGTTCAAATATGACAGATCTATGAACCAAACATCAACCAAAGCTATTCGAAATCGCTTATAGCAAAGACTTTCATGTGCGTCGTTGTAGAGGTGGAAATAACTTGTTGATAGCAAAACATATTATAGTGGATTTCATCTGAAGTGAACCTATCCTGCGCCGCAAGCAATTTTACCAGAGCGATTACTATTAAAACTAAATAATGTAGATTCATACATTACAGGAATTCAGATTAATTCAGAAACCTTAATTCTAGATGACCAGTACATCATCACGTACAGTTGGTCCCAGCTGGAAGTACTTCCAGCTGGGAGCAATTTTACTTCAATCATAAACTAGGTTAATCTAAATATTCTTAAACATTGATTTCTAAGGAGGGGGACTCTTCCGATGAAAACCACTCTAGCAAAAATGTTATCAACATGTTTTGCTATCAACAAAAGTTCTTATTTAAGTTACCAATATTGTTTCTGTGCGCATATTAACAATTATTTATATGGGCTTAATGAATGTTGATAACATTTTTGTTGCTAACATGTTAATGTAACAATTTTGGTGTGTGAGGATCTTATAAGAGAGTAGAAAATTCCTTAACTGCTACAAATTTTTAAATAGGGTGACCCAGAAGTGGAAGACAAAATGAAGTGAGGTTATGACGGAAATAGCTACATTTGTTGATAGTTAAAGCTAAACGTGCCTTAAATTTGGGCTCATAAATAACGGAAAGAAATTTGTAAATCTGACAAGAAGAACTTGAAATACAGGATTTAGAGCAACACTTATGGTGCAATTCTGGGCAAATCTGTAAGTCCTTAACGAAAAATTTGTAAGGTTTGTTATATGGGTTGTAATGGACGGTTTCCTTGATTACCTTGCAGATATTTCCTGCAAGGTCTTACAGATTTGCTCAGAATTACTCCATTAATGTTCGATTTCATGATTTATCATTTATCCCAAACTCATGCGCGTTATAGCGGTCCATATTAATTATCACTAATTGACTATTAATACAACGAAATCCACAAAAGTGGGATGGATTTTATATCCTCTCTGAAGATCTCCGAAGAAAAATTTATAACGGGCGTCCAAAAAGACGCTCTTAAGGATGATTGCCCACCTTTGGATCTTATCAATCGAAGAGTTCTATTATCTTTTGTTACTGTTTATTTTTTAAATCAATTTTAAAAGTTTTTACTTTTGGTCCCAGTGTTTTGTGACGTATTTTCTTAATTATTAATCGCATGCCTTAGAAATCAATCAAAGTTTAACTTTAACAATGATGTTGCTTGCATCTCAAGTAGATCTTGTCTAATATCTTTGTCTTGATTTGAAAATCCTCAACTATCGGTCTTATTATCATATCAATTTATCTTATATTTGTCATTATCTACAGTTTGGCCAGATGATTTTTGTCTGATTGTAAATTTATTTTGAAATTGGTCCGAGCACAATTTTTATATCTGGGTTAGGTTGTTGGATCTTGATTTGTACTACCATTTGGGTGGTTGATTTTTTTTAATGAGATCTCTTTTGGATGTTTTTGTGTTGCTTTACCCTTGACGTGACAGAATTGCTGCGGTTCTTATTCGTGACCAAACAATTTTACTTCGGTTTGCTTTTTGTTGCAATATGGTTTTTATTAGTTTCATTTTGGATTCTATTACCTTTTGGATTCGCTTTAGTGTGCTTTTTCTTGAGCTAGATAATGGAATTTTATTTTTGTATGTTGGCTATTCTTCGGTGAGTTTGATCAAGCCATTGATGTTGTTATGCTGATCTGGTGATTTCCAAAATTGGGTTTTGATGTTGTAGTGGTATGGTGGATTCGCTAGCAGCTGATGAGTTAATCAATTGCAGTTATGGCTTGCAACAAATGCTTTTCACAGGAAGTAATAAATAAATTTGCAGTAGTATATTTTTTTTCTAAAGTTACCTAAAAATCAGAAAACTTTTTTGTGAACAAAACCATTTTTTCTTATAAATAATAAAGTTTATCGATCTGAAAATATTCAGTCATAAGAATAATCCTTATAAAATAAAAACCAAGCGACTTTCAAAAATAGGAAGTGCGGTTACTTTGATTGTATCCCCTATCAACTCACTTGGTTTTATCGTCCACTCTTGAGACACCCTGCATAAAATGATTCATATTATTTTTTTCGTTGATTAATTCTAAATGATTATGTTTAAAATATGCAAAATCATATATTAATGACCCCTATTAATGAATGATTCTACAAGCACCTTCTGTTGATGACATTTATAATGAAATTAACTATGAAGTGTATGAGCATTTTGAATTTAAAGTTGTTTTGAGCCTAAATAAAATAAATTTATATAGTTTCATAAACATAACCATTGTATATACATTTGTAAATATTTTTATGCACCAAAATGTAAACGCTATCGCTCGTGCGTTAAAATTTTTTGATAATTAATCATCCTTTTTAAACAACTCATTGCTTTAATAACCAATAATTTAACTAAATTATAAATTAAGTTCTAAAGTAAAAAAATAAAATTACTCTTATTTTTAAATAATTAATGCTAACTAGCGTATTTTTAAAAAAGAAAGGTGCTAGTACGTCTCGGTATGAATAATAAGACGAAAAGTTTATTGTTTAAACTTCAAACTAAGTGCTGTGTTCAGCTTTGGTGAATTTAAACTGCTAATCCTAATTGAGGTCACGATAAGTAACGTTCACTGTTGTTTTCTCTATTGCGGCATACACATTTATTTTCTTTTTAACAATCAATTTAAAAATTTCGTTTTTCTTGATGTTTATTAACCACAAAAAAATAAACAAAGAACTTAAAATAAACCGCAAATAATAATTAGGTTTTTTTAATATTTACATCGGCTTAACCAGGATTACTTAATTACTTCTCTTTTATAACCATGCATTAATTATATAATTAAATTTTACTTTAATTACTTTACACTTAATCGTGATTTTATAAACATCTCAAGACTCGTGATTTTCTTTACATTCTCGACTGGATTTATAAGGTGATTTGATACTCATGTAAATAAATGCTTTTACAATTCAGCATTTTAAAGCTTCCTTTTGTAAACCCACGCAACCTTAGTTACAATGGCGTGAGCATATTCTTTAAATCATTATTATTTAGTGTGTTTAATTATTTGATAACGACCTTGTTGTTGGTTTTCGTAATTTTGGCTTGTTACGAAACACTCACCAAATATTATTGTCCATTTAAAAAATTTAGGACATGTTACTCCGCTTTATCATCCCTCAATCTCGATGAAGTTTATGGATTATATAAAAATTCACCCCATGCATACACCATTGAGACGTATCCAGTTATTATCGAACTAAACGACTTCATGACCTTTTTGTTACAAGGGTTTTCACCAACCACATTAAAAAAAACTGTTGGAAAAGATTTTCCACAAATTTTTCGGGGTTATTATTATCAAGTATTTTAGATCTTCATATTATAGAGAATTTTCCTGGAAATTTAGTAGCTTTCTTTTTCCCTCTCGATTTCTAGGTATTGTACTTAAAGTTGTTAACTCCTCAGTGTGACCTCAATGATTTTTTATTAATTAGTTCTGCGATTAGTCTTTTATATTCAACCTACTTATATCTATTATTTGTAGTTATAATTTTTACGTTTTAGCTCACATTTTAATAATTTATGGCTTGTAATTCGCATGTTTATATTAATGTTTGTACGTAATAATAATTAGATTTTAATGCACAAAGTACTTAGGAAAGTCTGTGCATCAACGCCGTTCATTTTCTAAGTGTGTAAAAAACTAGAAATAACAGACCTTGCGTATTTTTTAAACATACTTGTTTACGATTTTATTATATTGCTAAATTCCTAGAATTTGTATAATTATGATTATTACGATAAGATCAGTTTTACTTTAAATAAATCAAGATAAGGATAATTAAAAATACCTTCCTACTATTTTTAATCTTTCCAAATATGTATCATATTTTTCTTGGAAATTTTTTGATAATTTCAATCTTATCTGAATATTTTCGAAAAGTGTAGATAAAAATTTTTTAATAAAAATAAAAAAAGTGCATTATATAGTTAAAATTAGTTTTGAAAAAAAATCACTAACTCTACTTCAAACAAAACTGACTTCAATTGAAATTTTCGTATATAGAAAGTTTTGTTGTACATATTGATGGTCATGCTAGGGTAATCAATCAATCGATTGGATATTGATGCTAAATTTTTGAGTAAAGTTAAAAACTTGTGATTAATTTGCAGTTATTGAAAGTAAAAAATTATAAATGCATTTCTTAAGGTGATAGCCATTCACTTTCTTTACTTTTACTTCCATTTTACAACAAAACTATCTATAAAGCTTATCAAGCACTCATCGTCCTCAAAATATAATCATTATTAGTTGCTAGAAAAACCTAGTAAATACATTTAGACGAGACATTGATAAAAACCTTTTTTATTTAGGCTTTACACTATTCAATTTGAATGAAAATTCAATTTCTATTATATTTGTAATACATTTTATTAATGAATAGGAATGTAATATTTATGAACTTTATTAAATTGAACTACTACTAGTTAAATAGTAATATTTAAATTAAACCTAAAAAGAGAGTCTACATTTTAAAACGACTGAAAATTTAAATAAGTAATAAGAAACAGCCAAATGTATTATTTTATTATATTGAAATTAAAAAACTTATGCCCGTTTTCATCAATGATTCCTAAAACTTAGGCATTGCTTATAGCGCTAGTTGCTAGGTATTTTTTTTTAATAATTAAAAGTTAGCTACACGAAATAAATTTCTAAAATAAAAAAATATTTAAAATTCTTAATTATTAATAATTAATTTAGAAAGCGTTTTTAGTTTTTGTTATTCTAATTATATTATATTTTTCTTCTTTACTCGATAAATTCCAATTCTTTTTTCAGTTGGTATCTTTCTTATTATTTTGATTAATTTTTCGAAAAATTAAAAGTGGATTTTTTACTTGATAGAATTTACTTACAGTATTTTTGACAGAAAAGCTAATTTCTCATAATTTATCAGGGTCAACTAACTTTGGAAATTTTCAAAATTTTTATTAAGGGTGATTCGTTTAACACATCTAACAAACTAAATAGCTTAGAAAAGATTTTGATAAAAATCTTTCAAATAAAATTAATTGTTTTAAAAGGGACAAAATAAAAAACAGATCAATTTTGTCATCAAGTGTCAAAAAAAATATTGAATTTTTGAAATTATAAACTTGCCAAATAATAAAGTGATTTGGGCTAACTTCTAAAAAAATATAAGTAGGGTAAAGCGTACAGTTCATGACACTTTAAGCACCACCAGATAAAAAATTCTTTGATATCTTAAAACCGACCTTTATATCTTTACATTTTGATGCATTAGTTCTACATTATTTATTAACATAAAATGAAATTTATTACAATTTAAGGATTCAATTTGACTCTTTCACTTTAAAATAAAGGTTAATTATCTAACTATAGGTTCAATAATTAACACCCAATTTGTAGTTATTGACACTTATTGCATCATTGTCTTAATTAAAATAAGAGGTGTATGAATACCGAATATTCGGCGGAAAGTTGGGCGAACATTGAGTCCCCCCTCCAACGTCAGGTCAGCTCAGTCACATGTTTCACATGATTTTCACTAAAATAATATAGTTTCAAATTCGGACCTGCTTTCTTTATCCATGTCTTCCATATTATTAGGATCTGTCTTCAATATATACTTATTTTGACTTCTGTGTCTCAATTTCGTGAAATTTGGAGCAGTTTTGTTAATCCATCTCTTCATTGACTTCAGGATTTCTATCTTCAAGTTGTGTTAGAACTCTTTGTTTTGTTTCTTCCTTTCTTATCTCATAATCTCAGATACTTCATCATTTGGTTCTATTTTTATTTATACTCTCCTGCTTCTTTAATCTATCTCATCCGAGTTGATGTTCCTTTTCTGTAGATTTTATTATTTTCATGCTCTTCCTCTGATTTCCTTTAGGCCAAATATTTTGTTCTGTATTTTTCTTATCAATTCTTGCTCGTTTTCTAGTTTCAATTTCGTCTTGTTTCCTAGTCTTGTATTTCTCTTTTTCTGTATGCATTTCTACAGGGATTTCTTTAAACTCTCCAGAAGCATTGCGTTTTTTAACTTTTCTTTTTTTCTCTCTTTCTTTCTGGAGGTTTTGGCCAATTTTTCTGTGTTTTTATGCATTTCAGGTGATTTCTGTAGTACAGTTTTATCGGAATTTATACAAAACTCAATAATTAATGTAGGATGATCAACTATATCTTCTTGATTTTTAAGGCTACAATGTAATTCCCACTTTTTGATAAATTACTGGTGAACATAGTAAGTACCTCTTCTCGTACAACCGTCTCCTGAATTTCTTTTTTACGTCCTTTTGTATCATTCCTGGGCATTGAATTTTTCAGAAGTTCATTTGATTCTTTATTTTCATTTAATAGGTATTAGTTTATTGTCATCAAAATTGTACCATATTGATTTTAACTTTTGGTAATGGATAATGGGTTTTTTTTTGTCTTTCTTTTGATGATTTAAGTTCCTTAAGAGTGTCATCTCCAATAATTCCACAAACATGTTTGAAGACCATAATATTACTACTTACTTGAATTTTGAATATGCGTTTCATTTCAAGTATCAGTTGTGTTACCAGTGTTACGACCCAGACATTTGGAATAATCGATCCATTGTGATCCAAAGAGACGTGTTGCTCTAAGACCATTTTTAAATGAAGTTTTGACTGCCACGTTTAATTGGTGCAAATTTTTCTTTGGTAAAGAATCTGAGGAACCATCTTTTAAAGGTTTGAACGCCGAAACGTCAGCAGGTTGAAGAGTCCGAGTGGCATTTGGAAATAATACTATTAATACTATTTCTAAAAAACTAGTTTCTAAAAAATATACTACTCATTTAAAAAAAAAACTTGTTTATCGTTGAAATCGAGGACTACAATACGGTAAAAATTCTTGTACATGGACCTTCTTTTAGAATGTACTTCCCCGAATTTCGGGCTTCCTCGAACATCCAAGGACTTTCTTGAGACTTCACAGACTTTCCGGGACATCCGCATTATTTTATTTTTGATACACGTGCATGTTTCGTACGAGTTCAGAAATCATAGTCTTCCGTAATTTGATTGTGCTTTAGTCGGACTTCTTGAGGACTTGCTCTAACTTCCCAGGAGTTCCTCGGATATCCTTGAGTCTTTCCCGGACTTCCTTAGGCATGTACATACAAGGACTTCCTCGATTGAAATTAACAGAAAGATGATCAAAAAATAACTACAACCATTCTTTTCCTCAGATAATCTTTCAGGGGGTAGGTGATTTACCTGTTCCCTTTTTGGCCAGATGGGAAAACTTTTACCAAATAAAATGAATAATTGATTTAATGAAGAGCCTGTTTCGTTTAAAAGAAATATTGTAAGGAAAGTAGTTTTCACTTTTCGATAAAATAACTGTGTGGATGAAATGTAATGGAGTGATGATAATATCGAATATTGAAGTCGTGTTGAAGTGATGAAGTAGTAGTGCTTTTCTTATCTGTGATTTTATTGGTGCTATCTTTATGATATTGACCTGCATATGATAGGGAACAGTGGAAACCTGGCGTCGTAAGTCCGATGACGTTGAAAATTGCAATAAAACATTTCAATATCAGAGATTATCTACTTGATTTGTATTGAATTATTGAACACATAACTGGCATGTTACAACAAACCGCCCAGAAAGCATTTGAGTTGAATTTGAGGTAGATTCCAAATACCGATTATATATCAAGTGCATATCTCTCCATAAGTAGATTCCACTTGGCACTCTCAAATTGTCAGTAATAAATTTGTTAATTAAATGCCAAAGGAAGGAGTATTGGAATATGACGAATAAAGTGTAATTTTTGGTGTTTATTCGTGTAAAAAAGCAGAATCGAGTGCTTTTTAAATAATTCTAAAAATAGAGTAGTGAAGAGGGATCCGCTTATAAATGAATACAAAAAGTGGAAGCACGTGGTTAAAGCGAGCGATTAACCAAATACCCCTTCCCACTTTACGACATGTGGGGATATTCACCCTAAAGAGGAAAAAACTCTCACTTTTAAGCGTTCCCACATTTTGACCTCCCATTTATATTAAAACGGCACTTTATATTAAATTGTGATTTATTTGAAGCGTGTACACAGTTATGCAAATTGTACTAATTATTTTATGAATATATTCAAATTACTGCGAAACAAGAAAAGACAATTATTTAAATAAGAATGGGGCGTTTTTATTTAAAATATGTCTTTCAGGAATTTGAGGCTTGTTTGGAAATTCTTTTACTAGTGTTTATTGTATAAGCAGCAGGTTTATCTTTGGAGATAGCGGCGTAGCAAATACGTATCATCGACCGTGCACAGGAAGGGACTATCAGTGGGATCACCAGACGTCAATATATTTTATATTTGTAAGCCTGTCAGCTTAATATTTTGGGGTTTTGGTTTTATATTTTTCCCTCTTTATCTTACCATATTTTTTATTATACAAAGATAAACATGAACATGTGTAGTGATAGATAAGCTAATTATCTCCCTTGTTTAGATTTGACTACACAATAATTCAGTAAACGAAATATGATAATCAATAATTAATGATTGAGAATTTAGAGAGAGATCGAACATTTTAGGAGTGGCCCAAAGGTGTTATGCTTCACCTTGCCATCGGATTCTTCAAGGTAAATCACAATAACCTACTAATTTTAATTTTGGTTCATTTGTAACCAAGGTACAAGAAAATTCCAAAAATCGAAGGACGTGTAATTATAATAATTGCTAATTGCAGTGCAACAATTATTTCTTTTTTTTTTTGGAGAATAAATATCACGTATCATTTTCTATAACTAAAGTACCTAATTAATCTTTTATGTTCGACATTGATAATGTGTGTTATAATTTTTGAAGCATTAAAGTAAGCTCAAGTGTGTAAACACAAGGTTCTAAAATTATTTTTAGCTTTAAAAGGAACAGGGGTAGTTCCAGGACTAAAACATTTACTTACTATTATTCTTCTCCCCCTACGTTTTCCACCATACCTGTTGTGCTCCACTCTCACGAGCCTTTACAGCCAAACCACCTGGCAGTTGACTAACCTTTAATCTACATAACTATATTTACCCAAAGCGGAACTTTCCGGTTTAGTAACTTACCACGGCTTCTAATCAAACGCATAAAAAGACTAAATTTATAGAATTTTGTAAGTTTGTTAATTAAAACTGCTGATGGGTATTAATAGGAGGAAAAGGAAGCATTATTGTGACAGTGGCAGGTGTCCTTTAGCTTTGGAAAGGCTCAGGTAAATTTATCCCAAGTTGCTGCAGAACATTCACTACAATAATTACAGTACATTCATATACACACATAAACCCTCGCCTAACATCGCAAGAACGAAATATAATAAACCTTATTTATGTTTTATTTATGGAATATTGATTTGGGTTTGAAGTTTTACACAACTTCCTTAAAAATCCCAGGAGTACTCAACTACAGTTACACAAGCCCAATTTATAGCTTACATAAAAATAATTATATAATTGTACTTTATTGCCATTAATTTCGCTTTCAAATCGTATTGGTTTAAATAAATGAATTACGCGACTCTTGATTGCAAATGAAAAAAATATCGTCATCTATGAGCCATAAATAAATGTATTAAATTTGTAATATGTATTTAAACATCGTTAATTAAATATACAAGTTTAATTTTAATTTAAACAGAATTTTTACATTTACTTCGTTAAGAGGTTTTTAAACTCCAAAATACTGAGAAATGTACGAAATAAAACCTTTTTAATTAACAGGAAATTAATACATTTGCGACTCAATTAATTCTGCTAATGATTTCATTCTACAAACAATAATCTCTAAAGGCGATACCAGCCCAGCTTTATGACCGTAACGAACTTTTTAAATAAAACTGACAACTACATTTTAATCAACAAAAATTTAGACATTTATAACGAAAAATCAAACATTTACCAAAATCTCTTACTAATAAATACATTTTAGTTCTTGATATCTAGTATTCATTTCAAAAATCAATGGTTTGATTTTTCATGATTTTATCTGAGAAAAACTTGAAAAATGAAGTACTAAAAACCAATCAATTTTAAAAAAGCTGTTGTAGAAAAGTTTATATATATGGACAAAAAACAAAGTACCAAATTTTAAAATTAATCGTTTAGCCACTATCCAGGATTTTCGTTTTCTAAAACTGAGGTTGCGGTACAATGAAGCCATTGGAGAGTAAATTGGGAACGAAAAATCCTTACCAAAAATACTTATACATATATGGGAGATTTTAGACCTCAAGAAATTGGAGATATTGAACTACGATTTCCGAACAAAAGAATTGTTTTCTGCCACTTTCAGAAGACTGAATGAGATTGGGATTGAGATACCTCAGTAAAAAGGAGATGGTGCTAAAGTTTAGCAACTAAACCCCGTCCAGATTTGGTAGAATCGGAAGAAGCTGTGGAGTAGCATACTCTTATGGATAATCCTTCAATTAGTAGGCGACGAATTGGGCTACAATTTCACCTTTCATAGAATTTTGTTTGGCGCATTTTACATCAAGAACAGCTACATAAAGATGGCTACAAAACTGTGCTTACAATTTTGCGAATGGTTTCTTGGATAAGTTGAGGACAACGAGAATTTTCCTGCGCTAGTTTGTTAATCGCCATCTTTACTCGAGATGGAGTCAATAATTTCCATTACTTGCATAATTATTCGCTGGAAAATCCGTATACTACACGTCAAAGAAATTTTTAGAGAAGATTTTCTATCAATTTTGTCATATTATTTTTAGATGTTTTCACGGTTACTATTAAAATACGTTTTCATTTAATCATTAAACAAATATTTTTGCCTTCGAAATAATATGTGAACGATATTTTTACACCCCATTATAAATTACTCTGTATAATATACAACATATAAAATTTAAAACTAGAACTTTTCATTATTTTTATGTCCAACGCAGTATTTGAACAAGTGCAAAATAAATTTTGCAACCAATATTTGTTGCATAAAGAAGACTTTTAGTGCTCGCTTGAATAATTTGTATCTACTGAAAGGTTAAGTTTGTAGAGCTTTAAAAGGTTCCGTAATTGGGTAACTGCTCAAAATACTTGACTAACACTACACACGTCCACGTGCAGTTCTGAAGTTCTAAACCTTTTAATAGTTCCTCTCGCACAAAATTAATAACTAATGACGATCTATTTATACAGGGTGATTCATTTAAATTGAGACAAATAAATATCTAACAAAATCGGTTTTAGCTAAAACCGAGGCCAAACCAAGTATAAAATGATAAGTATGACATTTTTTACATGTATTTTCTGTCACACTTGTCAGTTTAAAACTGGTTTTAACTAAAACTTTATCGGGGCCACGGGGCTTAGAAAAAATAGTTATGAACAAATCAATTTAGTCGTCAAGTTTCAAAAAAAATTATAGAAATTAAAAAATTTTCAAATAAAAAAGTAATTTAGGCAAACTGTTAAAAAATTATAGGTATTCATTAAAAAAACTTGGTTATTGGTTATCATTGAAATCGGGGGATACGGCAGGGTAAATATTTTTGTACGACTTTCTTTTATAATGTACTTCACGGGATTTACATGATCTTCACGGAATTTTTTGGAACTTCCCGGAATGTAGGTAAATGTTTCTTAAAAGTTCGTAAATCACCGTCATCCGAAATTTGGTTGGGATTTCCTCGGAGATCCCTGGACTTCCTTCGACATACCAGGACTTTCTTGAGACTTTCCGGAATTTCCACGGATTTTCCGATACTTCCCCATAATTTTTATGGACATGTTTCGTAAAAGTTCGGAAATAATCGTCTTCCGAAATCACCAGGACTTCGTCGGATTTCCTCGAGACTTTAACGTATTTTCTTAGGCGTGTACAAGAACTACCTCGTGTGTCTTACCCCTCGATTGAAATTAACTCAAAGATGGCCTTGACCAAAAATAACTACGACCATCTTTTTCCCCAAGAACTTTTATTTGAAACGTTTTTTCTCAAAATCTTTTAATCTATGAAATCTTCGAATGTCCATTGTTTCAAAAAAGAGGTATGTATAGGGGTGTAGCGATACCTACTATTTATATACTATTTCCTTTCTTTAAAGCTTTTATTTTTACAGACCAGTTTCGGTTGTTTCACCCATCATCAGTGTGCACGTCTTTAAAAAGTCACTTAATAACATCAAAAATTCATAAAATTTCTACAATATTTTTAAGCAATACGTAAAATAGTAAAGAGTATATATAAATAGTATCACCACATTCCTATAACCTTCTTGGTTTCTGAGATATTTATCTGTCTCAAGTTAAATGAATCACCCTATATATTATGAACTCCTTGTATTCAAAGATTATTATTTTAGAAAATTGCTTTGGAAATCGTAATTATAACTTTCCCTACATCTCTTCAAGTATTTTACACTTCAACGAAATTATTAGAGTGAATACTTTTATGACGATAGTTTGGAAATTTAACAGAATCATAAATTTTCAAAATATCTCACCTCGATTCCAATTTTGACATAATATTTTTACTCAATAATCTATTAAAGGGGTGAAGACTTTAGGGGTGAACCTTTCTGGATCGAATTTCGCATCGAGTGGTTGAATGTTGGAAATGTCAATATATCATTGCGCCGAAATGTTGCTGCTTCGAAAATCGTCCTTGCAACGAAAAAGGGGAGAGGATGACCTCAATTTTCGATGCAGCGATTGTTTCGATCAAGTGATATTTCTAAAAACATTTCGACATGGAAACACATCTACCAATTAATGTTTCGAACTGAGTTGCGAACCAATACTTTTTGGTCTAGCAATATTCGAAACAGCAATTTTCGGTTTAACAACTTTTCGAATTATAAATATTTCGTTAAAATGTTTGTTCCCGACTTAAAGAGATTTCGAATGGCTTCTTTGGTTGGTTAGTGGTTAACCAAAAACTTGACAACTTCTTTGATTCTTTCTTCCCCATTCGAACCGATAGAAAGTATCTGTGATCCCGAGCAGGATTCATATTTCGGTTAATCGAAAGAACCAAAACGATCTAAGAAGTCCTTCGAATGCGGTTGGTCCAAATATGACACACCAATCTAAGAACCAAAGCCATTTGAAATCCCTTTTATTTAATGCGATATTAGGCGATATTTCTGTATATGGCATGACGTTGCAAAGAAATAAAGTTTAGAGTGTTTCATTTTTAAATTTATAAAATATGCTACTTATGGAATTTTAAAAAACCATTTTCCGATTTCATAGCGATCACCATGCGTAAATAAATATCTTGAAGTCTTAACTAAAAAAGTATTTTAAAATAATTGCAAATTTCGGTTTTAAAAAAATTAAAAGTATCTTAGAAATACAAAAAATGAATTACTGATTACGACCTTTAAATAAACAAATTAAATCAATAATTTAATACAATAAATGAATAAATTAATTAACAATTTCTCATTAATAAGCTAAAAGGCCAAATGGCTATATAAAAATTACATAGTAATTACCAAGGCAATTACGAATTACAAATACCTAGCAAAAAAATAATACTATATCAATAATTAATTAAAATATTTTGTTTTCCAATTATTATTGTAGCAAATAATAACTTTAATAATTACAACTAATGCATTGCATTGCACTAACAATCCCATATTTATTTAATAATAAATAACAATATTAAGCATTTAAAATGGGTGTATTTCAATACAAATATAAATAAAAACCATAAAGGTCGTACGACGCTATCGATTGGGTATTTGTTTTGAATAAACAAATTCATTTTAACCATTTTAAATTTGCCTCTCCTTTAATTTAAATCACATTTGGCTTTCAACAGAACACACAGAAAATCATGACCCAATAATTACATATTCAATGAATGTAATCTCTTTAACAATGACAAGGGTTATTCAGGTAACGATAAATAAAATATCTAAAATTTAAGTTAATTTTCAAATGAAAGGATTTAAATAAATCCGAGAATAAATCAGTTTTATTAAAGGTGCGCGATTCACATGTTATATTTTTTATTAATCTTTAATTATTTTAATTAAAATTAATTAGCTCTCAATAAGAGAAAGTCAATTTAATGCTTGAGCGTTAACGTAAGATTTGTTTTTTCTTGCGAAATATAATTTTTTCCCTAAAGTTTCTTATTTTTCATTGATATCCAATTTTCAAAAAATTTTTGTCTTCTTGATAACTTGCCCAACTTACTTTAAGCTTCCAAAGGAATTTGAGAAAGAATCTAGAAAATTTGTGGATTTAGGAATAATTATTGTATTGCCTTTTTAGAAAAGCCAGACATTAGAAAAATAAAGAGAAATATAAAATAAATTAAGAAAACCATTTTGTAGCTAAAAGGATTTGTGGTCAAACCAAAAAAAATTACAAAACTTCAATATTTATTCATCGGCCGGTTTATTTTTTATCTATGCAGGATGTCGGATATCCGCCCACGGTGATCGGATATCCCACTCATCCCCAACTTGTTCTATTAAAGGTTTTAAAACAGTTAAAGGCAGTTGGATATTTTTTGTGATAAAGAATAGTCCATAATTGGCAATTGCACATGTCGCTCAAAATCAAAAACCCGGTGCAGCTTGAAGGAGGGTCTCTAGTGAAAATAGAAGGCCGAAAGAAATTTCATCCCCCGCAGGGCACCTTGCAGCCTTAAGACGAATTGGTTATCCAGTAGCACACTGCAGCTGGCGTCTCATCGAACCGCACTCTTTGTAATAAGAACAAGTTTTTACAGGGGAAGTAAATCTCCAAGTAAATATTCATGTAAAATGGTTTATTTACACCAAGGGGTTCACTAAAAGTTACAATGATAAATAAAAATTCGAAAACTTCTTCCTCAAGTTATGGCGCGATAAATAATAAACCACTGTTTCATTGATTTTATACAAAACCGAGTTGATACTCGATGATGATGAAAACGTACATAGGTGTAAATTTTTTGAAGGCCACAGCTTTGTCACTATATGTCATCTGTACTTTTATTTGGATCAATAAGATTTCCATTTAAATATTGCGAATTAAATTATATCCAACCAGGACTTTATTAAAAAAATTTAATAATTATCAATAAAATTTGAGGTGAGTAATGTAATGTCGTGGTTATGGAAAACATTGATTTTCCGGTTATTTTTACTGAAAATTTCAATGCAGCATCTTTATTTTTAAAGATGTATACCGGTCATACCTGGTGTTTTCCTCAGTGTATCCTTATTAAAAACCCGAGGAAATATTATTGGAGCAAATACTTATACCTGGCATCCGATTATCCCATTGCTTCTTTTCTTATATTTACAAAAAATACTCTTCTCAGGTCTCTAATTTTTAAATAGGTACATAATATATAAACATATATTAAAATTTGTTTTGTGAAAATTTTGGTAGATTTTGGAGGTGATCGACATATTTACCCAACAAAATATTTGGTTTGAGTTCAAATACCTTAAAGTACAAGGTTAAATAAAGTTGGTATTTATTATAAATATTAAAACCAAAGCACTAAAGATCTGATTTTCGTTTTTTTTAATAAGAAGATAAGAAAGCTTAAAAATTCGTCGGCTGCAGTTAAAAATCCAACCGGTTGACCTGAGGGTCGGATATACTTCCTTCGGTGGACAACCGGATTTAAATTTTAAATTTAAAACGTCGCGCTATTTAAAAAACCATCCTGCTAAATCGATGTTTTAATATGATGCAATTATAGCTCTAATCGGATATTACAATACTTTTAGCTGCTGTTTCTGCAGTCGATTTTATTAATGCATGTATTTAAACAGGTTTTGGCTAACTTCATAAACTTCACAAAATATACTTTTGATATAATATGTATTAATTAATTATTCATATTTCTTTTCAAATATTTACATATAAATCCGAGTATAAATCGGTCTAATGCAGAACTATCCTAAATCAAATTTTACATAAAATGGAATAAAGCCAATTTAAAGTTCAAAATAATTAATTAATTAATTAATGCAGAAACATCCAAACTTAAATTCAATAAAATAAACCATTCTGGATAATGTCCTTAGAAATATTATATAAATACACTAAAAAGACCTTCTTCTGAAAAAAGTTTTTTCTGACTTAAGGAGGGTTTTCCTAGCTATGGAAATTTTCCGTCGCTAGCAAAACGCACCTTTAGGATAGTTCTGAATTAGAACGACAGTTTGTTTCGGTATCTATTCAATATAGTATACCAATTCCAAAACCAATTCTAATTAAAATACAGGAATCCCTCGAGAAATCCCTACATTTATACATCCACATTATGTTCAAAAACTTTTTTGTCTAATACGACAAATTTTTAAATTTCAAAGAAATTTTAGATTAAGGAGAGCTGACAAGTTTAAGAAGGATTACAGAATTTTTACGCTAATGGTGTGCTAATGTAAATAGGTATGATGTAATTTTTAATAATTCACATGGTTTTATGTTCTTCTACGTTTTGTCTTATTAATAAAAAAATTAATTTCATCTGTTACTATTGTGTCTTAATTAATTGTTTCAAAATGGTTTTATCCTTGAAGAGTGTAACCCTTTCGAAACGGTGGTAATTTATAAAAGTATATATACGTCTTGTACACAAGTTAGGGAGAACTTTAAATCTTAAGCTACATCTCAAGTACTAAGTTCAGTATTACACCACGCCGAAACCTTGCTTTGTTCGCGTCAAGCAGAACTTAAACATAACCTAAAATAGTTACAGCAATCCTACAAATTTTGAATATGTGAATATTGCAGATTTAAATAATTATGTGGACAATAACCAAATACAAGAATTCTTCGCAAAGGCTAGGAGCAGTTTTTAAAAAGATTTAGATTAACAAAATTGCCTCTCTTCTTGGGAATAATTGATTTAGAACTCTTAAAAACGATATAAATGATAAACGCTACTTTCAAAACAATTACCATATGTTTACTGTTGAAAAAACGAATGTATGGTTATGTTAGATCAAGCAACTAGTTGAACGGTAAACAGCTGATTTTTAAAACAGCCAATTAGAAGAAGGCTGTGACGTAGCGTCCGTTATGCACCAATGTTCTCAAATTTATCCAGACTTCGTTAATAAAGCCATGGGGTCTAACGCAAAAGCTCGACTTAACGTGAATCTGAGTTGAAGCTGCGTCTAAATCGAGGTATAAATAAGAAATGTTGTAGAACTGCGCTAGGTTCCAATGTTACATTTTTCGTATACTAAACGAGTCGTATATTGGAGATCTCGTTGGAGACATATAATCTAAAAGCGAGTCTAAAAGATACTAAGTTTTTTTTTATTTTTCCAATTTAATTGAGACTGAACTAATTCGATCTATGCAATTTATTTGGTTTTACTCATTTATTACTTTTTGTTTGTATTCATAATATTTTATTTTCACTTATACAGGGTGTCTCACTTTTTTTCCAGCAAAAAATTTTTTTAGGTAGTAAATGTCATTCTGAACAAAAAATTTCCTATGAACTATTATGTTTTTTCGACTCCTTAAAAAGTTACAGCTATTTTAAAATTTCAAAAATGTATTGATTTTTGTGGACCACGCTGTATAAATTTCATTTAATTTATTTTATTTAAATCAAGTATCAATTTTAAAATTGCTGTAACTTTTAAAGGAGTCGAAAAAACATAATAGTTCATAGGAAATTTTTTGTTCAGAATGACATTTACTATCTAAAAAAAATTTTTGCTGAAAAAAAGTGAGACACCCTGTATAATTAATTTAGAGGGTATCTAGAACAATGAATTTTAACCAAATGTAACATTTATGTTTAAAACTAATGAAAATAATGGCAAATTTCTTAACAACTTCGAAAACAAAAAAAACGAAAATGTATCAGAAAATGATACAGAAACAACAAAATTAGTACCATGTATTGCTTCCTCGGGCTCTAATTACGGCCTCAATTGTTCTTAGCATGCGCTATTGAGGGCGTTGGAATGCATATTAGGGAATTTCTTCCCATTCTTGCACCATTGCTGGATTTAGCTTTCTTAAGGTATCAGAGGTGGAATTTTGTTTTTATCTTGATATTTATCAAGCTTGATGAAAGTCAACGGGGAGTTATTCTCGAATCACACGACACGACGTCGTAT
Organism: Stenus bimaculatus; assembly: GCA_963971135.1. Taxonomy (NCBI): domain Eukaryota; kingdom Metazoa; phylum Arthropoda; class Insecta; order Coleoptera; family Staphylinidae; genus Stenus; species Stenus bimaculatus. The sequence goes on from OZ020180.1 coordinate 24,409,013, forward strand.
ACGACTTTCATCATTCTATCCTTGTCATTAAAATGCAAAAATAAGAGCCTTTCCTTGTCATGCCGTATACGATGTATTTAGGTTTATCAAGCTTGATAAACTCGTTGATAAATATTAAAATAGATACAAAATCCCACCTCACTAGCGGGAATTCGAGCTCGAATTCGTTTTTTCCTCGGTTTTTTCATCATGTCCCAAACATGTTCGATCGGATTTAGATCGGGACTTCTGGCAGGTTAAATCATACGATTTGTTTGGACTTCATTTAAGTACTCGTTGATGACGTGAGCAAAATAAAGACGAGCATTATCATGCATTAACATGAAATTATTGCCAACAAACGAAGCAAAAGGTGCAAGATGTGGTTCCAGAATATCGGCAATAGACCTGTCTGCAGTGATATTGCTCCTCCATTTACAACCACCAGCTCTATACGAGAGTTGATGTTAATACCGCCCCACACCATGATCGAGCCATCATCAAAATTTAATCTTGGCACAATATTGCGCTGGGCAAACCTTTCGCCATGCTCTTTAACGTCCATCCGGAGATCTAACACAAAACCTCGACTCATCAGTGAAAAGGATATTGCTGCATACTGGAACACCCCAGTTTTGGCGACTAAAGCGTAGTCGTTGTACCCGATGTTCCCTGGTCAATTGTAGGCCACTTGCGGGTCTTCTTGCATATAATCCTGTAACCTTCTTCTAACGGTTCTTTCTTTCACTTATTGCTACTCCTCGTACATGTTCCAACTCGTTCCGTACTGTAATTGCAGTAGTGTCTTTTATTTCGCAAGACTCTTACGCCCGGTTTCTTCACCATATCTTGAGACCAAACTAAATCTTAAGCATATCAGACCCACGTGGTTTTATAAACAGCCAATTAGAAGAGGACTGGGAGCGTAGCATCTGTTTTGAGGTTGAGTTGGTGAAGTTGCGTCTAAAGACATGTTGGAGAAACCTGGCGTTAATCTAAGAAAATGATCAGCTTGGGCAGTTGTACACCGTCGTCTGCCTGATCCAGCTCTTCTATAATAATTTCCAGTTTCATAGAAACGTTGGGCAACGCCAAGAAGTACTGTGATTGCCCATCTTGGATAAGAGCAATTGCTCTGGCACTATCAGTTGGGTTTAAAACCATTTTTTTTAGTTTAAGGAACACTAATTTAACTATTCTCGACCCTATTAGGAACGGTACGTTGAAAATGTTAAAAGAACTCCTCTTTAAAAATTCATAAAAATTGTAAATTGTTAACATTCAATTGCTGGTTTTAAAAGAAATCTTTTATCTCATAATATTGCATAAAAATGTGCATAATTTCATATTTATATGATAATTAAACATTACATTACATTTCGAATTACATAAGGTCAAAATTAAATAAGTAAAACCAAATAAATCATATGGATTGGATTTTGTGCCGTTGAGTCGAGTTTAGGAATTGTTCAGTAGGTTTATTTGGTCTTTCCTCGGGTCTTTTATAGATGATGATAGAGACTCAAAATGAACAAATTTTCTTTTGGCTATGAAAGAATGAATAGTGTGTTTATTAGTAGAGTTAGAAGGATATTTAGTACTCGCCCAAATTACTCTACCGCTTACTCTACTAATGAAAACTGGGCTCTAGTGATAAAATTTAAACAAACTTTTGATACACTCGACTATATCAAAACTGCTTTCATTGGTATAGTTGGGGTTGAGTAGACTAGAGTAAAAATCGATAGTAGGTGAAGGTAAGTGATAGAGTTAATCTGATACCGTGGAATCGTACTCTACCAAGGAGTTTACCAAAATCTAGTCAAGTCTAGTATGATTGCGTTTTCATTGGTAGTACTCGACCAAATTACTCTACACCTTACTCTGCTAATGAAAACTAGGCTATATAAAAATATAAAAAATATGATAATATTAAGACCTCGATTTAAACTAAATTAAGATACCAATAAATCAATAAATGTTTGGAACTCGAAGTATACAGAGTGTCCCATTTGACGTTGGACTGTATGGGTATCTTTGTTATTATTGGAGATAGAAAGTCGGTTAAATGGACAAAGTAGTAGAGATTTTTTCGAATATTAATAATTCATTTACAAAAAATTTGAATATCGCAACGTTCTAACGTTATCTTGAAAAAAACAAGAAAATGCGATTTTCAAAATATGGCTATAACTTCGTTATTTTCGCTGGTACCAAAAAATTTTTTGACTTAATACAGACAATTTTTTATGTACAATGCAGAACAACAAATGAATATTTTTTTTCTCTAACGGATTGACCGGAAATGAACCAAACTTATTTTTTCTTATGGCAGCCATATTGGATTTACACATATTAGGAATTAGTGTATTTTTCTGAGTAATTTGATATATGTAATATTTTAAGAAAAATTGAAATAATTTTATTTTACTAACCAAAAATGGCCTTGAATAGATGTAAACGGTCAATAGATGTGTTAAGATTTATTTTACATTTAATATTTTAAATAGTTACATTTATGTTATTGTCAATTTACATCTCTTAAAGTCTAATGTTAGTTTGTAAAATCAAATAACTTTATTTTTTTTTAAATATGACATATGGTATATCAAATTACCCAGAAAAAATACTGATTCCGAATATGTGTAAATCCAATATGGCTGCCATAAGAAAAAAATAAGTTTGGTTCATTTCCGGTTAATCCGTTAGCGAAAAAAAATATTCATTTGTTTTACTGCATTGTACACAAAAAATTGTCTGTATTATGTCAAAAAAATTTTTTGGTACCACAGAAAATAAAGAAGTTATAGCCATATTTTAAAAATCGCATTTTATTGTTTTTTCAAGATAGCGTTGGAACGATGCGATATTCAAATTTTTTGTAAATGAATTATTAATATTCGAAAAAATCTCTATTTAACCAACTTTCTATCTGCAATAAAACAAAGATACCCATTCAGTCCAACGTCAAATGGGACACCCTGTATAATAGATATAGAGATAATTTGAATCTTCATATTAAATAAGAGAAGATTTATTATCATTTAAAGAAAAATATAAAAAATGATAATATTAAGACCTCGATTTAATCTAAATTAAGGTACCAATAAATCAAAAAATGTTCGGAACTCGAAGTATATAAATAAAATATTATTTATATTAATATTCCATGGTGGAATTTGTAATTGCAATTGTGTGAAAAAATTATACAGTGTAAACCAGTTAAAAACACAAAATAGCATTTTACAGCAATAAAGAAAATTAAAATCGCATATCAAACCAATAAAATTTATAAATAAATATTTAAGTGAGTTTCCAAATTTATTCGAGATTAAACTATTTTTTATTTTCGGCCTATTAACTTTCTCGTGCCACACTTTGTTGGTAATTTAAAGCCAGTCACAATTCATTAAATTACCTATAAAAATCTTAATTATTATTTAATTGGTGTTTCCGTTACAACCTTAATAAATCGAGAACTAATATTAATTATTAACGTTAAAAGGTCTTTAATTATAATTATTTAAAGATAAAAAAGCTTGTTTTAGAATTTTTATCGCAAACATTTTTTATTTGGCTTTAAAAGTGAGTTGAATTTGTAATTATGTCTAGGTAATATAAATATTGTACAAAGTATTAACAAAGAAGAAATAAGTTTAATTAAATATTTAAGTTTTAATTTAAAATAAAATTAAACCCCATTTCCGAGATTTCCACGTTTTTCATGCATCCGCTGTATTAATAAGCGCAGAATTTCCCAGGAATTTCCCAACTTCACTGAAGCCTCAATTCGTCGTAATGTTTACATGAAATTTATGAGAAACCGAGGATTTGTAAGTTATACCTCGAGTTATATTCGTAGTTATACAGTTATAAGGAAATTGAGTAAATTTGATTTTTAATATTTAATTGAAGAATAATTAGAGTGGTTTTATGCAATTATTTTATTTGTACCGCAAGTGTATAATTGCAAATTGAGCGAGATTATTTGATTATTGATATAGGTAAGTACTTAGTTATTAAATGAAAAAATATGAGAGAAATCAATTAAGTGTGCCTTTATTACTATCGATCGTTGCAAACCACAAGAGAGAAGAGTATTTGGTAAAAAGGATTGCAGTATTGCAGATTGGAGGATTGCATTACATTAGTATTTAGTATCCCATCGTAGGATATCGTAAAATAATTAATAATTATTGCGTTCGGTGTAATCATTGAAATTATGCCGTGTTGGAAGTTGGAATAGATTAGAGCGGCCTCAGGTTTGCTTGCTTTGTTCGCGCAAGGTTATTATGATTAATCAGCTGGACCTGGACCTGGTTATTATAATCAACTAATGAAACCAATCTAACGCTAAAAATGTTACAGTTACGACAGTCTAATTAAAACGAAAGAAATGAAAATATGTCTGTTTAATTTAATATACCTGCAGAGAAGATTTGTTGGGAAAATCCGGTTTGTTTTCAGGCATATAATCCGTTAAAATGCTCAGCACAAACTCACGTAAACATAAAATTTATAATAAAGTATGTATATATTTACGCACTTTATTTTTCTTTAGTATAAAAATGTTTCCAAGAGTTAAGTCAATTAATTAATTAATTTAATTGACAGTCTTAATTTTGATCGAATGGGTACACTTAAACACTTTTGTTGTTCTTTGGAGGCGGACGAATCTCCATGTAGATGTAGGTTTTAAAAATAGTTCCAAGTTCCAAGTGGAACGAAACACTGCACACTACAAATGTTATCTTAGTACAGATGTCAGCTGCGAAAGCTGAGCTGAGAATAAAGGCGAGTTAAGCGGAGTACGGAGTAGGGAGACACGTGCTAACACGTCGATCGCTTCTCCACCACTGAAAGCTGAAAACTGAAAACTGAAACGGCAAACAGCTAGTCAGCTAGTTGAGTGGAGCGAGTGGAGCGATGGAGCGACTGAACTTAGCTCCGGCACGCCAGATAACGCACCGCAATAAATAATTTACATACTTTATTCGACCGACGTCATACGTCACGGTTTCCAATGTTCTTACCAGTTTACGTTTACCGTTTACGTCCAACTTAAACTTTAACCACACCAACTAAATTTTCCATAATAAATAAATAATTTCCCACATTTTTTCTACATATATCTTCAATTAATTAATTACTCCAAATATAACCACATCAAATTAACAATACCAAAAGATCAACATCAAAGAAAAACTAAAGAAACAGAAGATATACCCAAACTTCTAATCGTATAACGTTTCATCCATAATTCACCTCCATAGATATCCTTTTTATGAAATATGGAAAGCCATGTCTCCAATCATCAACAGGAATCGAATCAACACGATTGTGAAAATCCAGGGTCACTGTTTCAACTCCATTAATGTACCACAGGGGTCTCATCTGGGGCCTTTATTAATTTACCTCTTCATTAATGATCTACGATTTAACCAGTTGTTTTACCATCTGCCAGGTCTTATCCCCATTTTTGCCACTATGTCTTGAGACCAACTAAATCTTAACCTGGGTCTCAAGACCCAAGTTCAGCTTTTCGGTTGCACCACGCCGAAAGCTCTTCTCATTCGCGTCAAGCCGAGCTTATACAGGGTGCGGCAAGATAATTTCCTTATTTGAAATGAACACTCTGAAGCTGATGAGAGTCGCAGGCGAGTTTTCGTGGTCTCGTTCGAGAGAGGTGATCTTAAAGTTTTGTTAACTTGTGTTTCAGTCATCATCATGCAGCGTGCTTTCCCTTAAAGGATAGTTTTCGTACAACGAAAAAACCGTTTGTTGACTAAATTGTTTGGTAACAGATTTTCTATATCTCTTCCTTATGCACGTTTTGTATTCATTGATAGAAGATATAATTAGTCAATACGATATTTTCGTTGTACGAAAACAATCGTATAGCTACAGACTTCCACCTCAGGACTGGAAATCAATTTTTTGCGGGTCGTAACGTTCAATGAAACTGGTACTGTGCAGAAAAGAAGAACTGGTAACGCACGACCCATGGTTCTTCGAGGAAAATAAGCAGATTGTCACAGTCAATTCAGACCGTTATGTGAACATGTTCGAGGAGTTTTTTTTTTGTCACGACTTAATGAAATTGACTTAGGGGTCGTATGGTTTCAACAAGACGGAGTAATGGTCCATACTTCAAGGGCATCGATGGCTGTGTTGCGAAAGCACTTCCCAGGGCGCCTTATCTCACTGAGAGGAGATTTTGAGTGGCCGGCACGCTCAGCCGATTTGACCCCTTGTGAATTTTTTTTGTGGGGGTAGTTGAATACCCGTGTCAATACCAGACTCTGGACAACCTGAGGTGGAAGTCTGTAACATATACGATTGTTTTCGTATAACGAAAAAATCGTTTGTTGACTAAGTTGCTTGGTGACAGATTTTCTATCACTCTTCCTTATGCACGTTTTGTATTTGTTGAAAGAAGACAAAATCCGTCACTATAGCAACATATTCAACAAACGATTTTTTCGTTATACAAAAATAATCGTATAGCTTACAGGCTTCCACCTCTGGAAAGAAACATTCAGGAAAAAACGACGAACATACCATCAATTTGGTGGAAAGAGTGATGAGAAACAGCAGAATTCGGTTCAACCTGTGTATCGATAATGAGGGGCGCAACCTACCCGATATGATTTTTAAAAACATGTAAACCATAACTTTAAATGTTGAACTTTTTAATTAAAAAAGAATTGAAAATATATCTTTACTATTTTTTATTTTATTGCTTTATAAAATAAGGAAATTATCTTACCGCACCCTGTACATACATCGTCGATATTGGCCGCTTGAGCATCAAAACCCGAGCGCAACTTACTGCTCTTGCTAATAACCTGGAAAAAGTAGACAAAAGTTTCGGAGACTCTATGAATACAAGCTTCATATTCCAGCAATGGAGGTAAATTATGCAGAATTTGGAGAACTCCGTGATCTCCAATATTTAAAAACCCATATGATGCTTATGTACAAATTGGTGAATGGTCACATTGATTGCCCTAGTCTCATACATACTACATCTCATCAAATTCCATGTATTATCAAGATTTCTAAGAAATAACTCTACGTTTAACTTCCTCTTCATAGAACCAACTACGGAATGAACAACCCTCTGGACAGAATCGCTGGTTATTGTAACATACTTGACAGAACTCTTCTTCCCAAGAATTTCATCTTTACGAAGTCTACTAACAAGCACTGGTTTCTAACTAAAGGTCACCTTCGCTTGAATGTGGGAGATTTTTTTTCTCTTCTTCATTGTTGTAATAAACTTATTTTAATAAATAACTGAACAAGTATTTCATCAACCGTATGGTATGGAAGTTGATAAAATAGTATTATTTTATCAACTTCCGTATCAACGACAATACATTTTTCGATAAAGCTGTTTAATCGTAACATCTTCTTCGACATATATGTTTTATCAGCAATTCTTTGGTATATCGTATCCACACGCGTTTTACAGTAAGTATACTTTTTCTTCGACCAAAAATTTGAAGCAAAAATACCATCAAAATTAAAAATACCCCGATTTTAGGTTAAAAATGATCAATCTGGCAACATTGCTTTAATGAAGTTTTGACTGACTTTGACACTGACGTTTCACAAATTTAAAAGAAACTGGATTGTTATTTTACATTATTTTTCAATATTTCCGTTTATTATGGATAATTTTATATTTCTTACTTGCTAACAATTACAAATTAAAAAAAAATGCAAGTTATTTTAGACTTTTATTCGTAATTACATTATGAATTTAGGGAAATTTATGACAGTTGGCTAAACTAATTTTCATACCCACCCTAGTGATGGTATGATACCCTTATCCATTCGACAGTTCATTAGAATGTCAATGTATAAAGTTACAAAAAATGGTAGGGAGAAGAAAAAATGAATTTCTACGTATTGGGAATTTTAACTACTAATAGATGGCGTTATTGGACCTATGGCAAATTAATGGACTATCGAAGCCAGTATTGAAATGGACAAAGTTACTTCTGACGTTTTATACTAGCTTTAAAGTTTCACAAATTCGCCGACAGAGGGAGAGCTCTTTCCTAAAATCGCGAATAGTTTAAATCCATACCGAACCGAAATTGAACAGAAACTGTACCGAGAAACTCTGCAGCATGAACTTGCGCACAGGAACCTGAAAACCGTAAAGCGGGCATGAAATCGCGTCCGTCAACTTATGGAGAAGGTATAGGAAGACCGTTGTCTTCTGAAAAGTATGACCATTGGTACGACTATGAAAAACGTAGTGATCGGGATCTAGAAAGACAGCACATATCTGCTTTAGCACAACCTAAAGCTATACAGGGTGTCCCATAATATGTGGGACCCACTTCTAGGATAGTAGATGTCAAAAGAATAAGAAAAGTTCATATAAACTTTTGTTTAATTTCGCCTGATAAGGGAGCTACAGCTCTTTAGAGGTGTTGTTAAAAAGTAGGTTTTTGCTCGTTTATTTCAAAACAAATTGGAGTAGAGATTTGAAATTTGGTGTCAATCATAACACACCTAGGATACATTTATGTGAATTTTTTTCAAATTTTTTGCTTGCTTTGAAAGGGTAGATTCGGGGAGAGTTAAGGTTAAAAATTGTCCTAACATTTTTGTAGTTAACTTTTACAACGTTTTTTCTTCAAATTAATGTTCCCCATTTAATTATTAACAAAAAAGGTACTCTTATTTAAAGTCGGTAGAATGCGCCGTTTTCGAAGAAAATGCATTTTATTATTTTATTGATGGTCAACACAATTTAAATTTAAAAAAATCATGTTTATTTTATTTTATTTTATTGTACCCAAAACTGTTTAAGGAATTGAAAAAAATCACGAAAACGTATCCTAACTGTATTATGATTCATACCAAATATCAAATCTGTTAATTTGTACTTAAATAAATAGAAATAAACAGAAGAAAAACCTACTTTTTAAGAACACCTTTAAAGAGCTGTAGCTCCCTTATGAGGCGAAATTGGACATAAGTTTATATGAACTTTTCTTATTCTCTTGACATCTACTACCCACCCTAGAAGTGGGCCCCACATATTATGGGACACCCTGTATAGTAATCCCTGCGATCGTCCATCAAAAGTTATTTGCTCTGCTGTTAATGAAGAAAGTTTACAAATGACTGATTTGAAATATATTAAGGAGAATATATTCCTACAACGCGAGATGCGAGATGAAATAAAGCCAAAATTGCCAAGAAATATATCTGCATACATCCTTTCGGAATCTGTGTACTTCATTATCCATGTGCAATTTCGACAACCGTTTTAAGGACATAATTTTATAACGTGCACAACTTCATGTTTAATCCGATTACCATGCGTAATTTCGAATCGTCCCCGAAACTAAACCAATATAGAACCGCAGAACCGTAACAGAAAACGGAACGAAAAAATGTAGGAACGTAACCAAAAACCGGAACGAAATAAATTTCGGTTCAATTTTCTCGTTAAAAACAATTGTAAATTTTTTGTGAATACAGCTGTTTTGTTAAAATAATGCCCTTTCGTGTTCCAAGTATTTTTCTTATAATTAATTTTAATACTCCTAATATATTTTTTTGAAGTAAATATTCTATTCAAGGAAGTTTCAACCTTCTAAGTTTTAAACTGACAAAATGTTTAAGTTTTTTTCTAATATTTCTAGTTTTTATGGTTAAAAAAGCGCTCCCATAGCCTAGTTAAATAGTTCATCAAGCTTCCTGTAAAGTTTTCAAGAACCCAAAAACTTCTTGGATCACCCCGTAATTTCAATTAATAATGCAATTTTAAGCAAGGACAGTAGGTTTTACAAAATTATTCTGATAGTTACTAGAAGCTTGATGAACTTTTTTGTCAGTTTATGCCAGCATTTTTCTTAAATAAACCATAAAAACTAAAAATATTAGCAAAAACGTAGACATTTTGACAGAGATGAGATCCCCTCAAAATAAAATTTGATTATAAACCTTGCAATAAATATTACCATGACAACTGTCTATTTATTACTTAAATAGCACTATTCTATCAGAATCACAAAAGATCAACGTAATTTAATAAATTTGGTTTATTTACAACAACTATTTCAGTGTTTTAAAATACCATTAAAATTTATAAAAATATTCACTCTTATCTCCATACAAATTTCTACATTTTTCGGTTAAAAAGCTAATGGTGCAATTCTGTGTAAATCTCTGTAAGGTAATCATGAAAGCCGTCCATTACAACCCATATAACAAAGGGCTTACAGATTTGCGCAGAATTGCACCATAAAATTCATTCGGAATTTGGTAAAATTTGAATTGATAACAAAAACACCAAAAAATTCAATAATATTATGACTGAACAAAACGAAACTTAAAAATATTATGAATTTATTGAAATTTCTAATAATCTACACCTTGACGTTAGGAGTCATAACAGGAGAATTCCGAAGTTGTCTTTTACCAATACTGCTTTAATCTTCTAACAGATTATTTCAATTGGGATTGGTGAATAAGGACCTAAGCCCTACATTTTTGAGGAATTGGATGTACTGTCGTGGTTCCTAGTTCATGTGCACTAGCACCGCCAAAAATTCTTAGCTTCCTCAATTTTTTACAATTGGTTATTTATGAAATTAAAATGATTTTTCTGAAATACAATTAATAATTTGTGAAATATAATTGGAAAAGGTGTAGTAATTAAAATATGTAATGAAAATTAATGTGAAATTCAGCTAAAATCTAATGGAACATTAAAATTTTTCGTAATCTAATGAAAATTGAAGGAATAAAGAATAAACTGCATTTTTAAATATCAAAACGTGTAAATTCACTCAAATTAGCTTAACAAAATGCGAAATCCTCAAAATTTGAAAAAAAATCAATTACAATCAAACAAAGCCATCAATTAACACAAAAAATGAAAATTACTAAAGATTTACTGTATGTAATCTACATACAGGGTGTCCCAGCGCTGTGAGGAAGTAACATTACTCTAAAATGAAAAAGATATCGACATGAGGTTTTCGATAGAATATACAATATCTTTAAGCGCACATTTTAAAAATATTTTAGTAATATACCGGGTGTCCATTCCAAGATGACTGACCAAAGTTATGTTTGTTTAAATGGAACACCCAGTATATTATGACATTTTTGGATTCCTTATAAAAAAATAATTATATAAACTTTAATGTGTCTATCATCACTCGTTTTGCTAATATTTGCTATTTAAGACATAAAAAGATCCATTTTTGAAAAATCACTGCTCTAAAACAGATGAACATTTTGGGTTGAAATTTTGTCAAAATATTTTCAACATCGTGCAGTCTACAGCTATCATGTCAAATTTAAGTTTGTGGTAATTTTTCATCAGAGTGCCTTATGAAACGCAAATTGAACAATTAAACAAAATTTTCAAATGGAACACCCTGTATATTTTAACATCAATCGATATCATTTTTTACAAGCTTTCTATTGATATAATGTTTGTATGGTCGCTTATCAATGGTTTGCGAGATATTAAAATCCAAACTGAGAAACAGTGAAAAATACACAAAATAGCACCCTTCATGAATTTTTTTAAGGTTTTTTTTTATTTTGCATAATACTTATTTGTGTCTTTCTATATTTTGCTTCTTTAATAATGTTTTTATATTATAGTAACAGTTTTTGTTGTTTTACAACACAAATAAAATCGAAACTTGCAATTATCAATTTTAGTTTTCTAAATCTCAGTATATTTTGAAATTTTAACAATTAATGTTACCAAGGAATCCCTTATTTTGTTGAATATCGTTTTTCTGATAACCAGAAGCGGATTTCTTTTAGCTTCACCAAGCGCTTACAGCTTATTTTCCATTTCTTATTTAGAAGAGTTCATTATTTCGGCTTAGTTATTATCAAAAGTGCAGAAAAAGGCGTTAAAACAAAATTCCACAAAATAAGGGTTTCCTTGGTAACATCAGTTGCTAAATTTTTAAAACATGCTGAGACTTAGAAATCCAAAATTGATAGGTAATTTCAAGTTTCGATTTTATTTTTGTTGTAAAAGAAGAAAAACTACTATTGTAATAAAACAACATTAAAAAAAAAACGAAAAAGAGAAAGACAAAAATAAATATTAGGCAAAAAAATTCTCAACAAAATTCATCAGGATTTTGTGTATTTTTCAATGTTTCTCAGTTTGGATATTAATATCTCCTAAACCATAGACATTCGACCTTACAACCATTATATCAGTAGAAAACCTGTTAAAAATGCCATCGAATGATGTTAAAATATACAAGGTGTTCCATTTGAAAATTTCGTTTAAAATTGTTCAATTTGCGTTTCATAAGGCAGCCTGATAAAAAATTATCACAAACTTAAATTTGACATGACAGTTGAAGACCAGACGATGTTGAAAAATGTTTGAGAAAATTTCAACCCAAAATGTTCATCTGTTTTAGAGCAGTGATTTTTCAAAAATGGATCTTTTTTTGGCTTAAATGGCAAATATCAGCAAAACGAGTGATGATAGACCCATAAAAGTTTATACAAAGTATAATTATTTTTTTATGAGGAATCCAAAAATGTCATAATATACTAGGTGTTCCATTAAAAAAAAACACAACTTTGGTCCGCCATCTTGGAATGGACTCCCGGTATATTACTAAAATATTTTTAAAATATGCTCTTAAAGGTATTGTATATATAAAGTTACTTCCTCGCAGCGCTGGGACACCCTGTATAATACATATTTTTATTTGCTAACAAGTAATCAGTGATTTTATTTTTTTATATTAATAATCACAATTTTACAGTTTGTGAAAACATCTGTTTCTGGTTTTTGGTGTGAGGAAAAGATTATAAATTTTATTTTGCACTAGCTTTTGAATTTTTTCCATTCCACGCCACTTGCATTAAATATTAAATAATTAATACAGAATTCTTAATAACTTAACCGTAGTACATAAAAGAGAATGTATATTAACTGAAAAGTTAAATAATTTTCTATAAAATAAGTTTTGTATCAATATTGAATCACCGTTGAATGTTTAATTAGATGAAACATTCCAATAATATTCCTAAAGTTATGTTTAAAAAAATTGTAATAAAATTACAAGTAAAATAATTGTGTAATTATATTTTTAACTTAATTTGAAAAAAAGCTTGATCTTAAAGCACTAAAATATACCAAAATAACAATTTTTATTAACAAAATTAGAAATAAAAGCATGGCGTGCTTTATTTTATTAATACTAGCACCTATTATATTTCTATATTATAGGAGTACAGATTATTTTTTCTTTATTCTCCACTTAAGTCTTTTATATTTAAAATAATCAAATATTGATTTTAATAATACACATGTTACGTTATTACTCCCGCATCCCACACATTCAAGTTTATGATGAATGAATCTTTATTTACACCCTCACTCCATTCATTAATTTAATTTAAACTATACAAAATAATTTGAATTTGAAAAATGTTGCTCGTTGTTTGTTGATATCCAATTTCTTGCAACAGTAAAAAGGGTAAAGGCCAAACGCCAAACGATCATTGAAGAGTGAAGTACACAGTAATTACATGTTTGTTTACAAGTTGTATTAAACTAAAGTAAAATAATTATTTCGTACAAATTTTATATTTAAATATACTAAAATCATCATTAAAGTAGTTCTTATTAAAATAACTGGCTTTGTTTTCGTTTTCCACCTCAGGATAACTGTAACTTCATGATTATGTGTACACACCTTCTGCAGGGCATAATTATTTTAATTAAATTTTCCTTAGATTTTTATATTTTAATTCACAGTGTTTTTCTCTATTTTCTTTCGCGCCACTATTACTTTTTAAATTTTATACAATTTAAACCATTATTTTCATTAATTAAAGTTGCTTAGATTTCAACAGAAAAGTTAATTTTATTAAAATATCATTTAATACCGATTTTTGTTAACGAAATGCAATACCACTTTTCGGCATTCTAAAAGATTACTTTAAATAATCAATATTTATTTACAAATGATATTTCTAAGTTTTTCCTCTTGCTTCAAATGTTATTTTATATTTCTGTAAAAGTGATTCCCCAAATTTATTTTTTTGTATATTTTTCCAGTAAGCTATGCTCTCTATAATAAACCAAAATTGGCTTTAAGTATTATGGACGATTGGGAAGCTGAAAAGTCAACCATTCTATATTCATGTTTTAACAGTGGGTTAAAAATACTTTATTTTTAAAAAATAGTGCATTGTTGTGGGATATCAACTTGATTATTAATTTTTCAACAAGCATTCGTTTTATACACCACTAACGAGCAATAGCAACATTCCTAGCGTTTCTTGATTCTCATTACTTTAATACGATGCAAATATAAAACAATTTAAAATGAACCTAAAAGCAATAAAATTTAATTATCAAAAAATAGCTTAGAAACGCAGGTTAGAGATGGTCAATTCGACGAAAGGGTTTTCTTGGAATCCTACACAAACTACTTAAAAGGTAAATTCATATTTTAATAAGGAATACTTTTATAGGTTACCTGGTACAAAGAGGTCTTATTCTTGAACGACTCGATATGATGTCGCATATGACACTACAAGAATAAACTGTTATTTTTTCATCTTGTAGCGTATCCTGCAATTTTAGCAATTTAATAAAAAATGTACGTTATTGGATAATAAATATTTTAATTGATCGTTGAAATTATCCATCAGGAAGAATAAATAATTTATATTTTTTTAAGTGTAATTTTTAATCTCTAAGTTTCTTAAAAACTGTTATATTGAATAAAATAGGTACCAGTTGGAGGGTGCAATGTCTGGTAAATAGGAATAAGGGTGTGGTAGAACCCCCCAACCAAGCACGAGAATTTTTTCACGTGTCCTTCTTGCTGCCTGAGGTCAGGGCGTTGTCATGTTGAAGAATAAATCATTTATCTTGAGACATTAAATTCGGGGCAAACTATCAAGTCTGATCTCTACAGTGAACAACTGGATCACATGCCAAGGACCTTATCAGAAAGGGGCTAAAAATTAGAATATAAGTGAATTTTTAAATGATTCTTTCAATAAATGAGATAATAAAAATCTCTTCATAAATTGTTTGACTATTTTTTTGGATTTTGAATAAACCAAAATTGTCTTCTTTTATGAGCCAGAAAACAAAATACGAATCGTTTCCAAAGTCATAAATGTGAAATATTTTGATAATTAGAAAAAAAAAATCGAAACTTTGGCATTTTCTTGGAGCCTTGTTTATTGGTATAATTAAAGAAAAAAGATAAACTTTTTTAATTTCTTATAATTAGAGATAAAATTGTAGAAAAAGCCGGAACATCTTTTCAATATTTTGCAGATAAAACATTTTAAGTCATGGAATTCTTTACATGTTTTAAAAAAGTGTAAAAAATAATTCACCCATCTAAGTAAACCAAAAGAATAAAACAGAAATAATTTCTTAAGTGGTTAATTACACCTGTTTTTCGATTCTTTAATTTAAAGTTAAATTATTCCTTGATTTTTTCCAACTTTAACTGAATTTCGTAGCATTCTGACTTTTTTATAATCAATTTTTGCAGGTTTTACAACAATATAATAATATTCGTTATTGAAAGAAGTATCCATACACAATTACAATATTTTGAATATTGTCTCCGTTTTACCAATTCTACTAATTTTTACGTACGTAACTTATTTTTTTAAGAATAGAAGTTTTTTGCAAATAACAAAAGTTATTGATGTCATAAGGATCGAATGGCAATCATTATCATATAAGTTGTGCTATAACCTTAATGATGGATTATTGCGAAATTGAAATACCTCAAAATTTATTGACAGCTTACTGATATCAATTTGTGGACCTTAAGGAACTGATTAAAGGTAATATGATTTGTGGACCATAATGAATATTTTCAATCCGATACAGAATATCATTATGCCAATCAAATTGACTCGCGTGAAGGTGACATTATAGTATGCAAGTAGATAAACTGTAGGTATATGTTTTATGGTAAAAGGTCAAAGCAATCCTGAGGATTGACCAAATGTTTTGAGCAAAACAAAAAGCAACCTAAAGTTGCAGCTCTTGTCTAGGTAGGTTCAATGCCTTATCAAAGATAGAAACTTAAAAAGTATTGGAATTCGGAATTTGCTTAGTCAATCCTAGCTTAAATTCTACATCTTGGTTCACGTTTTATAGAACGATGTCATGGAAGATAGAGACATTGCAAGAATGAGGAGGAGGATTTCCATCTAATCATCCCACAAAACGTGAAATATCCTTTATTTTTGCTTTATGTATTTTATATACATTTTATAGATGTACATGATTTTAAGAAAACTAATAGGTACATATTTGTAAATCCAAAAAAAAAAATAAAAATTACCACTACACATTTTGACATCTACTCTGGTATGTATTATTATTACAAAGAACATTTTCACCGACTTTTCTTAAAATTTAGGCCTAACTGTCAAAATATTTTTGGTAGGGAAGAGGGATTTCCTCATTAGGTTTGATTATAATATATTTTACCATTTTTTTTACTTTGATAGGAAAATGTTTATCATTTAGCAATTTAGTTTGGCGAAGATAATTCTACTAACGGGCACGACCGGATTGTCCCCCAAACACTAAAATTTACCTGCTCACCAAAAAGGTTAGAACCGAATTGTCCCCCGCAAAGGACAGGTACATCTAATCCTAAAAGGATCACGGATTAACATTTTCAAAATATAATTTAATAAAAATTTATTAATAAAATTTTGTCATGTATTCAAAAATTATAAAATAATATAGATATATAAAATATATATAACCTCACCAAATTACAATGTATATTTTAAAAACCTTTTCCGCATCAAAACGTATCAAACTCTACTTAAAACTATTCTAACCCGACCACCACAGAGTGTATTTTAAAAAAACAATAACCTAACCGAATCACCTGAAATAACGGGATATTGTAAATAAATCACAAACTTAACTATTGACTAAATATTATTATATATTCCGATAGTAGTGTGGCGGACTTTTCCGCATCGTTAATCTCTTTACCTGATTATTGGCGGAGTTTGGAATCGACCGAAATTAAGGGGGACAATCCTGTCCATTGCGGGGGACAATCCGGTGCCTTTTTAAAACTACCTGAAATTACGGGGGACAGTCCGGCTCGTCTCATACTAACTATATGGGTTCTTTCAGAGAAATGCAAATGTTCAAATGCAATTTTCAAACCTCTCTTGGGTATTGGGCACTTTTGAAATGGAAAAAAATAAAATTTCTTTTTAATTTAACACATGTTTGTATCTTAACTTAATGTAACAATATCGTAAAAGAAGATATTAATCACAAAATAAAAAATAACAAAGTTGTACAGGATGTTCTGTCCTCATATATTTATAGATGCATCAGTTTGGCTAGGATATTTGATGTCTAATATGTATGCATGGCATTTATCTTCCTTCTCAGGAAAAATACAAAACCCCTCATTCTTTTTCAAAAAGTTTACTCTAAAAGAATTGCCATGCTCCTCCTCAATTTTTCCTACCAAAGCCAGACATATTTTTGGAACTCCTGGTTTTTGTAGTATATTGTTGTAAAAATATCAAACTCTTGATTATTTGTAACTGTAATACTGTATATCTGCATCAGAATCCGTTCGTTTTAAATTCAGCCTTGTCTTTCTTTTTCTGGGTCTCTTTTTATAAAATTTCGATCCACCTTGCTTTACTGAAGACTTTTGTAGCCACTTTATGCGATGAAGATAAAATTATTCTATTTCTTGATTTCCGGAAGATCAGTCAAGATACGAGCTCTACCTGCTTTGTTTCTGCCTCTGCCTAAATTTTTCCCGAGAGGAAAAGGTACTGGTGTTTCTCATGTGATAGAAATTCCAGATTGGATTGGAACCTTGCACGCGATTGGCACTCCAACTGTTGGTATTTCTCTTTTCTCTTCCCAACATAAACAGAGGGGTTTCAAATGTACCCACTCTTTGAAGAAAAACATTACCGCAAATTTAAAACCAAAATTTCCTAAACATGTTTAATCATAGCTCCACTAGTTGGCAATCTTTTCTTCATTATGTTTACTTCCAATTTCTTTAACTACCACAATACTGCCCAAATAGTTGCGTTTAACAATTCAATGGAGATTGTGATCCTCTTTTAATATATTTATTGGTGAACATTACTAAATTTAACATTTCAATCGGTATTATTTAAGATGGTGAAATTGAACTTGGTCACTAGGTATTGCTTAGAGGTAAATATATGCCTAGTTAGGTATTTGTTTAGGTAAAAGCGGAGAAAAGGGGCATATCTTGTGCATTTGCATAGATGGGAATAACATTTCACACAATAGCCAACCGCTATTGTTTTTAAACCTAGAAATTTGAAATTTTTCTTTTATTTACAAACGATATTTTTTTAAATTGTATCATTACTGGTTAAAAGTTATAAAAAAAATTATACTCAAAAATATTTTAACACAATAGGATGAGGAAACATTGTAATTGGAGTAACACCTGGTAGAAAATTTCAAAAAATTAAAATGATTCCTTCTGAAATGATCAATGTAAAATATTTTATTAAAAATGACGAAAATGAAGACAACTTGATGCAAGAGTTAGCTAATTTACTAATTATTAAATAATTTTATGGAAAGTGACTTTTATAAAGTCACTACAGGGTACAGGGGGTTTATTCTTGGGCCGGTCGAAATCCTGTCGTCGACGTCACTACTAGGACATACTTTTATTTTTTCATGTAAATGAAAAGGACAGAAGATCTTTTAGCAAATTGAAGATAGTTAAATTTATCTTCGAAAAACAAGTTTGCATGTTTTATTATCAATGGCAATTGAAGGCAATGCTGCTAAAAATAAATCTGAAAGACTTTATAAAATATTTTGCCAATCATAAGGCAAGAAAGGCGTGCATTAAATACATTAATACATTTTATTTATTTTTATGATTTTAATTTTTTAGTGGGTACGTTGTTTCATATGTGCATTTAAAGTTTATTTTTGCAAAATTTTTAAAATATTTAAAATTTTAACATGCCTGATTAGTTAAAAGTATCACTTTCATACACTAATGACTAGTGTTAAAAGTAAATTATGTGATTTAATGACATCATTAACAAAAGTATGGTTACTATCCGTTTTGCAATCGGTTTCTATACCTGCAGTGTGTTAAAATGTAATAGAAAATCCTGTTTGCAAAACGGTTTTATTATTTTTGTAGCTATAAATAATTGAATTACTTCTAAAAACCAATATATTTGGAATTAGTCCGAAACTAACGCTTAAATAAATGGTTTTCAAAAGTTTGGGGTTTTTCCTCGCCCATCGTCCTGAACCCAAGAATTAGATATCTATAAAGTTATTTTTTATTTTCAAAATAAAGCCGAAGAAAAAATGGTATGAAAGAGTTATAAGATCTCTGGCATGTCGATGGTCAGCTTTAAAAAATCTTATGGTATGTATACCGGGTGGAAATGAAAACCGGGTCACCTCTATAAATTTTTTATTTATGAATAGAAAAATTTGAAATTTGGCTATGTTCTATGGTTCAAAAAAAACAAATTTTATGTGCATTTTTTATTTTCGAAATCACTTCCGGTTTCACCGGAAACACCATGAACTTTGTTTTTTTAAATGTAACATCCCATATTTTTATTCATGGCTTAAAATACTTTTAAAAAAGAAGTATTTTTGAGATATTAGTTTTTATTTTTTGCGAAAAAAAAAATTTTTTCAAAAAAAAAAATTTTTTCAAAAAAAAAAAAAAGGTTTTCGAAGTCGGTGAAAAGTACCAAAACTAATTCTAAATAATTCAAATACCTAAATAAAATTGTTATTTGAAAAAAAATTTAAGTGGTTTTGGAACAATTAATTTTTAAACTTAGTTAATGAAGATTTTATCAAATATCTCACTTTCTTTAAATGCAATGATGCCGGGTCATTCGACTTTTTAAAAAGAGGATTTTATAACGATTATTTTGGTACCCCATATGTAGGGGTATTATTTTGCATGTGCCTGTAAAATTATTTCTTTCTTAAGTTGGAAAATACTAGCTATTAAGTATCTTTATTACAGGCACATGCAAAATAATACCTCTACATATGGGGTACCAAAATAATCGTTATAAAATCCTCTTTTAAAAAAGTCGAATGACCCGGCATCATTGCATTTAAAAAAAGTGAGATATTTGATAAAATCTTCATTAACTAAGTTTAAAAATTAATAGTTCAAAAACCACTTAAATTTTTTTTCAAATTACAATTTTATTTAGGTATTTGAATTATTTAGAATTAGTTTTGGTACTTTTCACCGACTTCGATAACCTTTTTTTTTTTTTTGAAAAAAATTTTTATATCTCAAAAATACTTCTTTTTTAAAAGTATTTTAAGCCATGAATAAAAATATGGAATGTTACATTTAAAAAAACAAAGTTCATGGTGTTTCCGGTTAAACCGGAAGTGATTTCGAAAATAAAAATGCACATAAAAATTGTTTTTTTGAACCATAGAACATAGCCAAATTTCAAATTTTTTTATTCATAAATAAAAAAGTTATCGAGGTGACCCGGTTTTCATTTCCACCCGGTATGTGGTATTATTTTATGCAGAACTTTTAGAGTCACTTAGTATTTTTGGGTTACTGCTTTAATTATCAATCTGTCCATTTATTTATTCAAAGTTATATTACTGAGATTTATCTTCCATATATACCAAAGTTTTATTTCCCGGAAATTTTTCATTAAATTATTTAAACAATTATAGTATATCAAAAGTATTTAAAAATCCTAAATAATGAACAATTATAAAAAACATAAACACAAAAGATAACAAAATAATTTTAAGAAAAATAAGTAGGTACTCTAAAATTAATAAATAATTATTTCAATTAATTTTGTTGACAATTCTGAATTTTCTAATTAAAATTAAAAAATAATACTTTATTATGAAGAAATTTATTACTCATAAAATTTTATTATGAGAATTTTAAGATTGCGATCATTGGGATAAATGCACAACTTAAATTGGTTTAATTTGAAATTAATTAATTGCTACAAAGTTATTTATGCTTTTTTTTGGAATAGGTTAAATGTCATTTCTTAAACCATTAGTTAAAATGGAAAAATGTCGTCAAACATAGATATCGTTTTATTTTTAAATTTAAGTGGATAAGAAAGAAAACCAATAAATTTTATGTGCGGAAAGAGAGGAATGGTGTCGTCGAGAGGATCTAATAATGATCCAAACTGGTTGAAAAAAGACGCAGCCTTTCGTCAAATAATGTAAACCAAAATGAGCTAGCAACCTCAGTAAACAAAGAACAAGTCTTCCTTTCCTTTCGACTTTCGAGGCTCATATATAATTAATAAATCCAACAATTTTCCCAAATTGGTAGACCAAGGATAGGAATGTTTTTTAGTAGCTTTGTATGCGAATTTAATTGAATGCAGAAAAGAAGATGATTACAGTTATATTAAAATAAATCAAAAGTAATTAAAAAAATAGTATTTATCAAACAATTCTGTCCTCATTAAATCCAACAAATGCATTTCAACAAGTTCACGCAGGAAATTGTAATTAGAACTTATAATAGTTACATAAGTGGCTTGTTGCCAATCCACTTATGTTTACACAAGAGTAGATTCGCTTTTGCAGCACGATCTTGAAGAAAAAACTTTTACCGCTTTCAATCGTTTCCGATATTCCTATCGTCTATCGTTACTCGTTACAGTGTTTAAAAATCAATTCGTAATTAATTTCTTTATCAAAATATTAAATACGATATAACGGAACAAGGAACATGGTTAGTTAATTGAGTATCTAACTGGATAGGGTCATTGAAATTATCATGTTTGCTGGTGCAAAAGAAACAATGGTAAGTTGCTCGACAAGTTCCATTTCACTCTTGCATTGAGTCGTTCATAGAGCAGGAAGAGGATCCATGTAAAGTGCGCTTGGCTGTTATTTAACTTCCGGTAGAAGTGCACTTTTTAAATACCGTAAAGAAACCAAAATGGTTTATATTTACACAAATTTATACTTGATGTCAAAAATTATCTAAAATATTTGTTTAAGCCTCCTGTTATAAATTGTAAACAAGTTTAAACATTCATAAAGCTATTTACATATATTATTTTGAGCTCTGTCGTTTGTAACTGCAACCTCTTTAAGGCTATTACTCCTTCCCATTATAGCGTGAGGGGTGATAGCTACTTACATTTTCACGAAGTCTTTGTGGTCGATAGCTTTGGATTATTGGAGGAAGTTTGGAAACTTCAACCTTCTCTCCACACACAAAGTCATTTATATAACGAAGCATTTACTTTACAATATGACGAATCTCGTAATACGTATAATAGTATAAAGTATACATACATATGTTTATTACAATTTATATTTAATACATGTATTCATTTGTGGTAACTATTTTGAGTAAGTATTATAATTAAATTTTATCAATTTTAAAATTAATACATGTAATATTTTAAAATTATCTAGTTTAAATAACGGAATATTATAATATTAAATATGGAAAATTTTGTAAAAATAGGTCAATTTTGTTTGAGAGGGTGAAACTTCATGGCATATAAAAGCTGTCTCTATATGTTTATAAGTCACCCCTTTTATTACGCCCTCCCTTTTACCAATATTTTAAATGGTAGCCCCGCTTATGGTACGTCATTTTACAGAATATAAAGAGAGCAATAAATTTAAAAACCAGAATTGTCAATTTTTACAGGTTTATATACGACAGATTTTAATAAAAATAAAACATAATTAATGGTTTTGCTAAAAATCGTTATAAAATATTATATATTTTTCTATTAGAAACGTATAATTAATATCAACAACAAAAATATACATTAAATTAAATTTAGTAGAAATTGAAGTTTACCTAAATTTCTTATGATTTATTAAATATCAACGTAGTGAAGTCAACAACAATTAAGAATAGATCCATCACTGGATATTACTATAATGGATGTACCTTCTAAAAATAATCATACAACAGCATATTTAGAAAGTTTAAAAGGCAAAAAATAAGACATTTTCTAAACGTGCTGGACAGTTTTTACTTTTAACTTCAGCGAATTTTATACCTGCAAAGTATTTCTATTTCTATTTGACCAATGAAAAATTTTATTGAGAAGATGGTTCTAAAGAATGGGACTGATAAAACGCCCAACGTGACATGAACAGCTGAGTTCTAATTACTTACAACCTTAACAATAATTGTCGTTTGTACTGGCGATTGTGGCATAATTTATTAAACATTTGCGAAACAACTTTTGAGCAAATCGGTAAAAAATCGAACTTGTTCTTGTATGAAAGCTCGTGTAGAACTCATCCAATCAATTTCTACACCTTGACCCTGCCGATTGAAGTTCTAGTCAGGGATCACAATACCGAACCAATAAATCAATACCGATATTTAGGTAATAGGGTAATAAAACAACGTCTTAAAACCAAGCTCAGTTACTTATATTTAATAATATCTTATCTAATGCATTTCGAGGATATGATTCCTCATCTTCAGAGATACATTTAGTTATTAAACATCTACAAAATAATAGAAAAAACTAATATTAAAGAACACATATAAGGTGTAAGGAAATACTTACAGAACCTATTAGATGTACAAGTAACAAATTTTCAGTTAATTGGACGCATTAAATTATTATTATAAAAAAAAAATTAAAAAAAAAAATAATAATAATTTAATGCGTCCAATGTGTGAACCTCCACTTAACTGAAAATTTGTTACTTGTACATCTAATAGGTTCTGTAAGTATTTCCTTACACCTTATATGTGTTCTTTAATATTAGTTTTTTCTATTATTTTGTAGATGTTTAATAACTAAATGTATCTCTGAAGATGAGGAATCATATCCTCGAAATGCATTAGATAAGATATTATTAAATATAAGTAATTGAGGTTGGTTTTAAGACGTTGTTTTATTACCCTATTATGGAACACCAACCGTTCAAGGATTTTCGCTTAGAGATATTTAGGTATTTCAATTATTGAAACCGTGATACCGATAATAAAAACGGTTTTTGTGTTCATAGAGTAGTCGCGAGTATAGAATTCTAGTGATTTTTTTAAACCGAGAAATGAGGTAAAGTCAAAAAGAAAAATTACGTTTAAATTATACAAAAGCAACAATATTATTTATTATCTTGCACAATTTATTTAATTAAAATCAGCCCGTAAAAACATCAAATATCTATTGTTTGTTGTGACGATGACGATGCCAAAAACGCTGTTTCAAACTCAGTAGGTGGAATTTTCGGGCTCGCTGCAATAACCGTCAATGTGCACTGTGCACTTTATAAAGTTTTGAGATAAATGAGAAAGAGTAACATTAACTCCATACAACATGTAGAGGAATTCTTTTGATTTACATATCAAAATACGGAGCCACCCTAAATAATTCACAAAAAATTAATTAATGACACGTCGATTTTTTACCTTCAGGGAGACATCTTTTTACGACAAAATAAGAATGGTAATTGCAACCCCCATCCCTACGGAGCCACCCTTTCAATTTTTTTAAATGGCAATAGGGGCCTGTTAAATGGGACACCCTGTATATATATATATATAGTACTTTTTCACTCCAACACACCTCCAGGCATGCATGTCTCCATAATCGGCCACTGAACACGCTCTTTTTTGATAAAAATAACCCGACACCTGAAAACCCAGGTGCTGGCCTTTTATGGGCCGTAGCGCAAAATCCTGACGGTAGATTCTTTTGTGACCATTAGCTTTTTTGTTCAGGATGTTGAGATCTACCTTTTCCACCAAAAATTAGACCTTAGGACTGAAACCATTTTTCCCCATAAAAAGTGCGGGGTCCTTTAGTTATTGTGCCTTCTGTTTGATAAACATCAGTTTTTTAGTTTTTATACATACTACTTTGAAGCTCACCCTGTGCAATGAAAGGTCATGTAATAATAAATTTGGTTTTAAAAGTGATTTTAGGTATAATATATGAACACTTGCACTTGCTTTACATGAAACTGACAAAATCATGATACTGAAAAATTGAATGTTTAGCCCGTTATTGCACAAAACCTTTCAATTGTGCTTAGATATCCATGCACAATATTTAAATTTGTTCCTCTATTTCCAGATTTTTCATAAAATTATTTTGGTTTGTAGTAACTAGGCTGTGAGGGCAGTATAAATAAAATTCTTACATAGCAAACATAAGGTGATGCAGAATTAATATTTCATTCATTTGTTTTTAAATTTTGAATTCCGAAATACCGGAATTTTTCTTCCAGTACCGGTTTTATTATACCATATATAATAAAATGATCGTGATTCCAATATTTGGAATAGTGGTACAACTTTCGTCCTCTTCCACAGCCGCCAGAAGAACCTGGGGGGTTATGCTTGAATCACTCGAAAAAATGTAGTATACGACATGACAAGTACACACTCTTGTTTTTATATTTGAATGACAAGGGTAGAATGATGGAAGTCGTATACGATATCGTGTCGAGTAGTTCGAAATTCGAAGATCCACCCCTTCTTCTTGACTTTTCCTTTAAGTTGGTATCACCAGATTTGAAGTGAATAAACCACTTTCGACATCCCTGTTTACTAATCGTGCCTTCACCGAAAATAACGTCGAGATCGCTAAATGGCAGCATCGTTACAACCTTCTCGAGGTTGTATAGCATAATATGGCGTATACATACAAATGAGTATGGTTTTCGTTGCATTTTAATTTCCAAACTCTATTACATATATTAAGAAAAATCTTGATTAAACAGCAAATTCAAAAAATAAAACTTTATCGGAAAAAAGGCCTGTACCTAATATTTTCATAAAATGTATTATTTTTAGATAAAATGTTTGTTGTTGCTAGGAATTGGTTTAAAAACAGAAAATATTCGTTTCTCTTTCTTTTACTTGAAAAGAAGTTGGAATTTACAATTTACTAAATTTAATACTCCTGTATGCATATGCATATTGTGGGCGATGAGGGAAATCGTCCGATGTGTGTAATGTCTATAATATTGGCCAGTAAGATTGGGCAATGTGATTAATTTTAGTAAGGCCAGGCCATTTTATACACTGATCATGGTATTTTATTTAAATTTTGTTCGTTTTAACAAAGAATGATTTGAGTAAGATACCAATTTGTTTTTTATTTTTTCATACACTAGGCAGACTAATAATTTGTTTCGGTGCATACCTGTAACCCTTTACAAGAAATATATGTAAGGTAACTATTTAAACCGTCCATTACAACCCATATAACAAACCTTAGAGATACTTAATATAAACTGTAAGGAGTTACAGTTTTGCGCAGAATTATACATTACACCATAAGTTTCTTGCGCATATCTTTATAAGCCTGGTCAATGTTGGAAATATAATAGGGTTGCCAACTTTTCTTGTTTCAAAAGGAGGTGGGGGCTTAGGTTAGGTTGGGTTAGCTTAGGTTAGAGGTGGTTAAAAACTATGGTGCGATATTTTTTTCAATTTCATCAACATAATTTTTGCAACAATTTTTTATTGAATCAAAATTATTTTAAGAAAATTTCCAATTTGAAAACTGTTCGTCTGTTAACAAATTTGAGAAAAACAATTGCGACTTGGTAATAATTCATCATATAATTTTTTTAATATCAACTAGCAGATTTTAGCAATTCACTACCCTTAATATAGAATTAAATTCAGGAAATGATTTTTTTTCAAATGATAGAACTGAAACAATATGAAGTGAATTATTTTCTTCATTGTTAAGCTAAACACTTTCTTCTAAGTAGCTTAATGTTGTTTTACAAAAGTTAAGAAAGTTAGATTCTATTTTTGATTTCATATACGAGGTCATACTCTTAAAGTTTTACCGAACGTGTTTTCCAAAAAAATTATCATTTTACCTAGGGATGACATTTTAGCAAGAGGGAGGATGGGAGGAAATTATAGCCAAAAGGAGGATTGTCCTCCCAAAAGGAGGACGTTTGGCAACCCTAAAATATAATAAAATATGAAAATTGCTTAATATAATAGGGTAATAGCATCGAAAAGACTAACCCCCCGTATTTGCGATTTCGGAGATCAGATACGACCTCTGGTGGTCATTTGATAAGCTAGAAGGAGTCGAATGAATAAAAACCTATTTACATATGTGCGGGTACTTATAAATAAATTATTCAGTCACAAAATCACACATGTTTTAATTATCTTTCAGATGGTGTTAATAACTTTTTTATGGAAGTCCGAAAACTTGTTTTATGACCCATTTAATTAAAGAGTAACGCACCGCCAAGTCATATTTGAATTTCAAATTTCATCATTAAAACCGCACGGACTAATTATGAGTAAGATACCTTCGTATTCGGATTTTAACTGTCTTTCAGACGATGTTGATAACATTTTTATGCAAGTCCGAAAACTATGACGTTTTTAAATAAAGCGTGAGAAAGAGTCACGCAGCTTTCAAGTCAACTATAAGTTACATACCCTCGGATTCGTATTTTAATTGTCTTTCAGAAGGTGCAATTAGCATTTTTATGCATTGAGGAAAATGAGTTTTTGTGTAAATTATTAATGCATTTTTTGGTTTATGTCGAAAGAGGGCATTTTTTGTTTTGAAATTTTATAGGCTAAATCGAACGGACTAACTTTGTGTTATAAAGCAGTTTTGATGTTACTTTATTATGAATTTATCCCTAATTATAGACGAACTAACTATGAATTTGGTACCGTTGTATCACTCTTGAAATGATCTTTGCGATGAAACACTATTCTATTTTGATGTAATTTGACAGAGAAATAAGCGATAAAACTTATTCCTGAAAAAGTTATTGTTAACCTAATCCTCTATTTTTTACAACATGTTTGTAAAACAGCGACATACGTAGTCGAAATTCTCAATTATCAAACACATTTAACGGTCATTTCATTTTAAATGAGGTTTAATTTGACTTATACTTGGTGTCCCGTAATAACGTGGACAGACATAGTAGAATGTGTTTATCACCTCAAGTTAAGATGACAAGTTCCTTTAACACTTGGCCCAAAAATGCTTCCCTGCAAAGTTACACCCAGTATAAGTTCACTTTTCAAAAAATAAAAATCCACATCGCTTTACTTCCTATGAAGCTATCTTGATAAAAACCGCCATGGAAGGCTAATTTTTAGTACTTTATGATATTGTATTCTAGTTTTGTTATTTCTCATTCATATACTACTAGTTCACCTAATCTTAGAATCTAAGTTTTGCCACAACTTTTTCTGTTGCCACTTTTTTTACAATTTTACCTGATTTTCTTATAAAATAAATAATTTTCTATAAAAAAGGTATACTTATTTACAATCGCGAAATCCAATCGTTTTCGAGATAATCTCAATTAAAATTTCGAAATAATAATAAAAATGTGCTTTTATTGCTAATTCAAGTAGGCTATTCCCTAAATCCTATTATTATAAAAGTGTATGATTGAATATTATTTTAGAAAATGATTGAAAAATACAAATTTGTGTGATAAAATCGTAAAAACGTTTTAATTTCTTTAAAATTATTAAATGTTAATGTCGGCCACTTGATTTAATAAAAAAAAAAAAATTACAATAAATTAGGAAACTTTAATTTAGATTTTCTTTAAAACTGTTAGATTTATCGATTTTTAACCGGTATACATATTTCATAATAAATTATCTGTCTTATGAGAAAATAATTTGAAATTGCAAAAAAAGTAACACCAAAAAAAGTTATGGTAAAAGTTAAATCCTAAGTTTAGGTTAACTGGTAGTAAATGAATGCGAAATGGCAAAACTACAATACCAAATTATAAAGAACTTAAAAATAGCCAGCTATGGCGATTTTTATCAAATTACTTTCATAAAGAAAACACGTTTTGTGGGTTTTTATTTTTTGAAAAGTGAACTTTAACTGACTGTAATTTTGCAGGGAAGCTTTTTTGGGCAAAGTGTTAAGAGGAACTTGTTTGTATTTTTTGCAGCTAAATGTCATTTAAACTATATAGAAACTTCATAAAAATACTATACATACAGAGTGATGATAAAGTTTGGAACCTAATTCATAACTGCGGTATTTAATTTTTTTGAGAAAATCGCTCGGACAGGTCAATTTTAGTTTTTAAAATCCCGTCACTGGTGATTTAGCAATGACGTCATCATCGATTATTTTAAATGGAAACCCCCACTTTTTTCACTGGTTTTTCATAGACATTTATGTCACTTAAACGATGATATAAAAAAATTGTTGCATTTGTAAACAAATTTTCGCTTAAAATTTTTTTAATATAAACTTAAAATTAATTTGTACTATTAAATTTGAAAAATTTGAATGTTGTATAAGATCGGCCAAAATAAAATTTCAATAAATGGTAAATTTAAAATTTAATTTTTTGTAAATTTCCTTACATTTAAATGGAATCAAAAAATTAGTTTTTCAAGACTATTTATTAAATATTGTTAAATACATTTAACATTTGCATTAGAATGCGCATTATTTAAACATTTACTTTCTTTTGTAATTATTGGTAACTTCAAATTCATTTTACTTTATTTTTGTAAAACCTTTTTCGTTAAAATAAAAATTTCCTTTTTTGAATTAAAAAGATTTTTTATTCAAAAATTTGTTTAAAAATTTAATTGTTTTTTATATCATTGTTTAAGTGACATGAATTTCTATCGATAATGAGTAAAAAAAGTGGGGGCTTTCATTTAAAAAAATCGCTGATGACGTCATTGTTAAAGCACCAGTCGTGACGTGTCATTAATATTTTTTTTATATCAAGAGATGGCATTTTAAAAACTAAAATTGACCTGTCCGATCGATTTTCTCAAAACAATTAAATACGGCAGTTATGAATAAGGTTCCAAACTTTATCATCACCCTGTATACCTAGGTCAAATTAAACGTCATTTAAAATTAAATGATAGTTAAAAATTTCGATAATACTGGGGGTAAATGCTTAAAGTGGGTCACCATTAAGCATTAGCAATATGGCTTGTTGATGAGTCCTTATAAGGACGAAGCACGTGTCCATGTTTCTGCTACTTGTAGGTTGTCACAATCGACTTTGATAAAGGCGGATAGGGAATTTTGGCCCTTCCGACATTTATGCCGATTAATTCAATGGACCAAATTCATTTTTACACTAAATAGAAGACAAAGACTTTCCACCTTATTAATATGGTTTTTTATAGTTTTTTCATCGAGCGTTGTTTGATAATATAGTATTTTCAGAAAAAAGGTCCATAAAAAATGTTTGCTCGGTTCTGTTGTCGATAAAAAATATGCTCTAAGTCTAAAGCCTGATTTTTTGGTCGAGTAAACGGGCGAGTAACTGGGCGAGTAAGAGGGCGAGTTCAAAAACCGAGATATATTCCACAAATATAAACAGGAGAGTGAATAAAAATGGCATTTTTTTACTTACCCCACTGTTTATATTAGTTGAGTATATCTCGGTGTTTGAACTCGCCCGTTTACTCGACCAATGTAAACCATGCTGTAGTGTAGCTTCGATGCAACATTATAGGTATTGTCATGTTACTATAGGAGCTCCATAAGGCGTAGTTAACATTGGTCGAGTAAACGGGCGAGTAAGGAGGCGAGTTTAAAAAGGTAAGATATACTTGATATATAAACAGCAGGTCGAGTCAAAAGGTGAGTCAAGTATAAATAATAAAACACCACAAAGTCTTAACATTGCATTTTAACCCCTTCGACGATGATTTATAGCAGTCTTTTTGGAAGGTCTTTTGGATTATTACTTTTTTTGGAAATTTTGTTTTGTCAACTTGTCTCAATATTAAATTTTTAAGCGAGTCGAGTACTTGGACGAGTTACTGGAGTCAGTTGACCTAATTATTAAGTACATTACAGTCTTTTTAGTACATTGACTTATTAATAAGAGTATGTTTATTTCACTAGTTGTGGTTATTAAGGATATCTTTAACAAAACTGAGAAGCTTTAGCTGCTAAGTACGTGCAGTTAGGAACAAGGGAGGTGGTAATCAGTTGCGTTCAAAATGAAAACTCGATAGGAACCTCGTAGGGTTATTTTGCCAACTCCTGTCTCATTTTAAATTATTTATATTTGTGCCTTCTCTGCACAAGCCTAGCCTAGGTCTCCAACTATTTTTTTAATCTTCCACAGGTGTTTGCCTATTCTTGAGCAATTCCGGATAGTAATTCGTTCAAAGCTGATTTACTATAGCGAGATCTTGACGAACTGAAATATTTTGCTATTATTTTGGAACGATCGGGTGGTTGCGAATTTAGTAATTTACCCACAACTGTATAGGACGTTTTGGTATACCCCTTGTTGGTTGAGGGACAGTGAAGATTTTATACATAGGTTTCAGTACGACTAGTTTGTCTGCGTTCTTATTGCCTGACATCCTAAGGTTTTCTGGGATCTAGATCAACTTGCCTGTATTTCCAGATCTTAGGGCAATGAGTTAATCCTAGATTAGATGTCACCGTAAAGCTTCTAATCTAATAAGATGAAGGTCTTCTTCGTCTTCTATGTTCTTTCATTGTTCTCCTATCATCTTTGGCCTTCTCACTTCTGACTAAGTATTGGTTTTTAGATTCGTCGTTATATCAAAACAGGTTTCAAGGAGATAAAATGCCTTGAATAGTCTAAATTATAGTTTTTATTTTCCTTAAACTTACGTTAAATCAGAGAGTACAGCCGAAACTTATCGAAAATCGTAAACCGAAAATAAACAAATTTATCAACAGAACCGAAACGAAAATCATATTTTCTTTGAAAGAATTTTCAGTTTCTATAGTTTAAAAGTATACCAAACCATAATTGAACAAATACTGTTTCGAAACTAGGTCGATTCTGTGCAATCTAGTAAGACCCGAAAGGAAACGTCCGTAAAGTTTGTTATATGGGATATGGGTTGTAGTGGACGGTTTCCATAGTTACCTCATAAGGCCTTACGGGTTTGCACAGAATCGACACATAACCGAAATCGACACGTAACCGAAACTGAAATTAAAAAAATTAAGAAACGTAACCAGAAACTGGAACGAAAAAAATTTCGATTCGACTCTTTGCTGGTTTAAAAGTTTCAGCTGTATGTGATATCAATAATAATTGAGCCTGTTTAAATTTCTAAAATTGAAGTTACAATTTTGCTTTTTGCCTATTGTAATCATGTGATCATTCTTTTTTTATATAATCATTTGTTGATAGGTAGGATAGGAGTACAAGTCAATTTTGGCTATACCGGTTTAATTGTTTTTTATATTTAAAAATGCCAAGAAAATTTAATTTGCCTTTTAAAAAAGTTAGATCACAATATACAAATAATTTCTTATAAAATCTTAAAGGACCTTATCGAGTAGATCGGGTAGATTTCCTCCAACGACGAAACTTATACAAGGCTTATACTACGGGTGTCCCAAAACGTACCAGCAATATTTCAAGGATGAATTCTAGAACTTATTTAGAGTTGAAAAGTCCATATAAACATATGTCCTAAATGTAAATTGATTGTTGTAGAATTTATATGGGTAAAATTTTAATTCAACGGAATTTTTTAAATATTTTTTTATTGATTACATCATTATTGTTTATTGCAAGAAATGTTCAAAATTATCACCATTGTACACAAAGCCGCACGACGCAAAAGAGATCGTTGGGTTCCCAATATGGTTGCCGGGTTATTCCTAATAATATCGCCATCCTGCTGTATTCTTTGGCGTAATTCTTCAACTGTGTACAATTGAGTTGCATAAACAATCTGTTTCATGTCAAAGATAAAAATCCAATGGAGTCAGGTCCGGCGATCGTGGTGGCCATGTAACGGGTCCTCCTACTCCAATCGGATAAATTCTACAACAATCAATAATTCGTTAACGGTTACATTTAGGAAATATGTTTATATGGAATTTTCAACTCTAAATAAGTTCTAGAATTCATTCTCGAAATATTGCTGGTACGTTTTGGGACACCCTGTATACGTAAATATTTGATAGTGGATGTTATCGTCCAGAAAAAGCTCTTGAAATTAATTAATTTTTGCACAATTAGACAACGATGTCAGTGTATTTTATGAAATAATGTAATTTTCGTTGCCATTGTCAAATTTTTAATTTGAATTATAAACAATAATATATTAAAAATTATACAACTAATTGCATATTCATAACGAATTCATCGAATATTTATTTTTAAGTATTTAGTTTTGTCAAATATACGCATATTTTAATAATTTATTTTTTAAATTAAACAATTATTGCACAGTTGCAGTTTTTTAGTTTTTTTGCAATTTTTTAAATTTCTTCAGTTTTCTGGAGCTCTAATAATTTTACAGTAAATTAAGTAGTAACGGTTCTAATAGTTGTAATAAGATTTATAATAATACGGGGCAAAATAAAAATAAAATAATTTTTAAAGGAAATCTCAAGACTTTTTTACAAAATCATGCAACATTGAACTTTTTACTTGCTCAAATTAAACGCTAAAATTAAAATTTAAAATCGCAGTTTTTAATGGAATTTGAAACATATATTTTAAAATTATAACCTTTCTTTCAATTATCGTAAATTAAAGATAAAGAATCGGACAGAAGTTTTGTCAAAAATTTCAAAATTTTAATTTTAGAATACACTGTTGCAGAGATAAAAATATTTTTTTAAAATAATGTAAAATCTAATAAAACTGTTTATAAGGTTTATTTTTTGCAGAAATTAAGTATAATTAATATTTGGAGGAGATTAGTTCATTTTGCTAGGTTCCGGGTATTTTAATTTTTAGCCAAAAATGCATATGAAAATGAAAAGGCCCTTTAAAGGTCTATTTATGCTCAAAGATTTGAGATTTAAAATTTAAAGGTGCATAAATCCTATAAGTTTCTAAAATCTTAAATCATAAATCTTAAATTTTTGAGCATAAATAGACCTTAAATGTTTTTATTGTATACGTTTTCTTGTGCTCTTGCAAAACTAAATTATGCGACTTGGATTGTTATTCAGCTCATCAAAGAATTGACATGCCGTATAAGGATTTTCGGATGCTAATTATTAATTAAAATATTTAAATAGAATTCAAATGGTGATTATTTTATTTTATAGGCCAACTTTATCAAGGTCCTTAACAAGATTCTCATTTATTTTATGTTTTTGACTTGTCCCTTTTTCAATGCAGATTAAAAGTAATAAAATTTGGAGAAAAAGTTTCCAATATCATCTTTATCCAATGTAGACATACGTATTCTGAACAAAACTGATTTTTTATAACTAAAATTCGTTCAAATAAATAACCATTTGCAATATAGATTTTTCTTTTTATGTTTTATAGATTAAGTCATTGATGAAATAAAAATAGAAATGCACTTTAAACACTTCAAAATATTAAAAAAAAGGTTAGGTTTATGACATTTGACATTATGATTACTTTTTTATTAAATTTCTCTGAAACCATTAGGTATATGTATAAATTATGAAATGGAAAAGTTTACTTTTTGATTTTGTATTTTATTTAGAAAACTACATAACAAAATTATAGATTCAAGGAAATATAAATCAATTATTTATTTGTTTCCTATAATTGCTTGAAATTGATTGACTGCGACCTCAGTTTGCCTGAGAGAAGGCTTTGGGAAAAACAGTTGGTAAACCCTTATATGTTTTTATTTCTAAATTTATAATTCTCAACGTGAATCATCATTGCATCAACATATATATTTAGTTTTTTGCATAAATTATAATAATTATATGTACTACGAAAACTTTAAATTGCAGTATGGAGAGATTTTTGGCTGGTAACCTCGAAATGCAACCTCCCGTAAAAGAGGTAAAGAGCTAAATATTAATTTTCGTTTAAAATCAAGAGAACCAATAACACCGGGTGGCCTTGAAAATAAAGTGAAGAGACACGAAAAAAGTATATACGACTTTAAAATTAAAACGAAACTGTAAATATAAAGCTAAATAATTCAAATGTAAACTAAAGTACTGAAATTTATTTGTAAATCGCCAGTATGTAAAACTTTTTGGAACATATCAAATAGATAAGCGTGCTTGAAAGGTCATGTATACGAAATGATTTTAGCTAAGCACGTAGTTATTTAGTCATTAAATAAACAAAAATAGAGGCATGCCAATTATTTGCAACCTCGCCGATGCCACCTTGAGGAAGGTCAGATTTGGCAAATGTTGCGATAGACTAGTTACGCTATGAATCTTGGTATACCTACATTCGAATGGACGTTAGAAACCGTACCTGATTTGGTTGACGTCACCGTTATTTAACTTTCACTAAATTATTATGGTGCATTTAATAGGAACCTTACAAGGCAGTCCACTATTCCTCGAATGTAGGACCTTCAGTTGCACGATCGCGAGATATTTTTTCTCACTAGTAAATAATTTAATTATATTACGTCAGTATGATTCGCTTTATTTAATGCAATTTACAACAAATTCATTGTAATAAAACTATTTTTATTTCACTAAAAACCGCGAATCTCGCTGCGACCCAAAGGATAAGGATGAAAAATTGAAAATCGTTACCAAAACAGTTTTCCATATTTATAACAAATTTTCTTTAAAATATATTTATTGAATCGTACAAACTAGCCATTTAAATCAACCAACATGTATTTTTACATTTAAATTTTTAATTATCAAAAACACACATGGTGATAAGATCCTAAAAGTGTACAAATAAAATGTTGCTTCCAAAGGCTCGAGATACCTTTTTAGTCCCCTACTTTAGTAGTTTCATTGTGTTGCAATTGCTGGGTGATTTTTCCCCTCGGGAGTAGTATTGACCCAATTCATTTGTTTTTCTAAACGCCCTTTTCAAGCGCTTAAAAATATAATTAAAAATTGATTACCACTTATTTAGTAGTGTATCACTTTTCAAATTATCGTATAATTTAACATTACCAACTAATTCTTAAATTACTTTTTTCTTTACGATCATAAACTGTATTTAATTTATGTTCATAATATTCAAAGTTAATTATTATAACTCACGGTAATAAGTAGTATCAGATTTAAGGCATATTAGGGATACAACCATTTGTGGAGATACACTAATAGGCACAAGCCCCTAAACATTCTATTGATTTATTTTTAGAAACTCACCGCTTGGAGAAATATGATGAGGGTGGCTCCAAATTTTGAATTTTATTTGATATTAAAATACGGAAAAGCCATTTTAATTTACATAAAGTAAGTAATTAAACTATAATCGGCCCTTAAACATTCAATCGATTTTGTTTTGTAACTCACCGATTTACAACAAGAATGGTGCATGTTAGCACTTTAGCTCACCAAAAAGTACCGTGTGTACACTCAAATATAACTTTTCACGAACCCCTCGTATTTTTTTCAATTATAATTATGAACATAAATTAGAATTAAAACATTCACTACCAAAAGCTCTTAACGAGATTGCATAAAGGAAATGCCATGAATTGCTGGCTAGAACCTTGAAATTAAAACCTATTTAAATTGTTTTTGTCTAAAATAAAAACTCATTTACGTTGTTAAGGCAAATGATAGCGTGAAATAATTAAATCATCTAAATATTTCACTAATTTGAATATTTAAAAAAAACATGCAATGACCGGTTATCTTGAATTATTTTTTAATCATCACTTTGAGTAGGTGATAAGGATTATACGGTTTGTAGGTATTTTTTCATAAAAAAAACGTTGGTAAAGAATTTACATTTTGAATTTATAATAATTTATTGATAGTGCAATCTAAAACAAAAACTTACTCGCCTATAAAAAAATGTTTCTAATTTCTTAGGCCCGGGTGCACAATTAAACTAAAAAAATGAGAGGAATGCTATGCAAAATCAGTCATTTTTTAGTTTATCCTCGCTTCAACAGTGCAACCGGGCATTACACTGAGTAGTATTCTTTCTAAAGTTAAACTTATTTTTAAATCAGGAAATAAAAAAGATACTTCAAATTATAGACCTATTTCAATTTTATCAAATCTATCGTAATTATTTGAAAAACATATACAAGGTGTCCCAGCGCTGCGAGGAAGTAACATTACTCTAAAATGAAAAAAGATATCGGCATGCGGTTTTCGATAGAATATACAATACCTTTAAGCTCACATTTTAAAAATATTTTAGTAATATACCGGGTGTTCATTCCAAGATGGCGGACCAAAGTTATGTTTTTTTAAATGGAACACCCAGTATATTATGACATTTTTGGATTCCTTATAAAAAAATAATTTTACTTTGTATAAACTTTTATGGGTATATCATCACTCCTTTTACTGATATTTGCTATTTAAGCCATAAAAAGATCCATTTTTGAAAGATCACTGCTCTAAAACAAATGAATATTTTGGGTTGAAATTTTTTCAAAAATTTTTCAACATCTTGTAGTCTACAACTATCATGTCAAATTTAAGTTTGTGATAATTTTTCATCAGAGTGTCTTATGAAATGCAAATTGAATAATTAAACGAAATTTTCAAACGGAACATCCTGTATATTTTAACATCAATCGATATCATTTTTTACAAGCTTTCTATTGATATAATGTTTGTATGATCGCTTATCAATGGTTTAGGAAATATTAATATCGAAACTGAGAAACAGTGAAAAATACACAAAATAGCACTCTTCATGAATTTTTTTAAGGTTTTTTTTTCTAAATTTGCCTAATACTTATTTGTATCTTTCTATATTTTGCTTTTTGATAATGTTTTTATATTATAGTAATAGTTTTTGTTGTTTTACAACACAAATAAAATATATATTTTGAAATTTTAACAACTAATGTTACCAAGGAATCCCTTATTTTGTTGAATATCGTTTTTACGCTCTTTTCTGATAACCAGAAACGGATTTCTTTCAGCTTCACCAAGCGCTTACAGTATATTTTCCATTTCTTCTTTAGAAGAGTTCATTATTTCGGTTTAGTTATTATCGAAAGTACAGAAAAGGGCGTTAAAACAAAATTCCACAAAATAAGGGTTTCCTTGGTAACATCAGTTGCTAAATTTTTAAAGCATGCTGAGACTTGGAAAACCAAAATTGATAATTGCAAGTTTCGAATTTATTTTTGTTGTAAAAGAAGAAAAACTACTATTTTAATAAAACAACATTATAAAAAAGGAAGATAGAGAAAATCAGAAATAAATATTAGGCAAATTAACAAAAAATTCTCAACAAAATTCATCAAGAGGGCTATTTTGTGTATTTTTCAATGTTTCTCAGTTTGGATATTAATATTTCCTAAACCATAGACATTCGACCATACAACCATTATATCAGTAGAAAGCTTGTTAAAAATTCCATCGAATATACTGGGTGTTCCATTTGAAAATTTCGTTTAATTGTTCAATTTGCATTTCATAAGGCTGCGTGATAAAAAATTACCACAAACTTAAATGTGACATGACAGTTGAAGACTAGACGATGTTGAAAAATTTTTGAGAAAATTTCAACTCAAAATGTTAATCTGTTTTAGAAGCAGTGATTTTTCAAAAATGGATCTTTTTTTGGCTTGATGATAGACCCATAAAAGTTTATACAAAGTATAATTATTTTTTTAAAAGGAAATAAAAATGTCATGATATACTGGGTGCTCCATTTAAAAATACATAACTTTGGTCCGCCATCTTGGAATGGACACCCGGTATATTACTAAAATATTTTTAAAATGTGCTCTTAAAGGTGTTGTATATTCTATCGAAAACCGCATGCCGATATATTTTTTCATTTTAGAGTAAAGTTACTTCCTCGCAGCGCTGGGACACCCTGTATATGAACAGTTTATAAGCTTTTTTAAAAGATACAATATTCTTCATAAAAATCATTTTGGATTTGTTAAAACTTCAAATACAAATGATGCTTTAGCCTATTTAATGAATAA
Organism: Stenus bimaculatus; assembly: GCA_963971135.1. NCBI lineage: Eukaryota > Metazoa > Arthropoda > Insecta > Coleoptera > Staphylinidae > Stenus > Stenus bimaculatus. The sequence continues at coordinate 24,447,871 of OZ020180.1, forward strand.
AATTTATAATAATTTTAATAAATCAAAATTATCTGTTGGACTATTTCTTGATTTACAAAAAGCATTTGATTGCGTAAATCATGATATTTTATTAAATAAAATGGAACTTTATGGTATAAGGGGTTTATCTAAATCATTCATGGAAAATTACTTAAAAAAAAGATTTCAAATTGTGGAAGTAAATGGATACTATAGTAAAAAACAAGAAATTAATTGTGGGGTTCCGCAAGGTAGCTTACTAGGACCATTGCTTTTTAATATTTATATTAATGATTTATTAAATTTAGCTGAAGAAAATATAGATATTATTTGCTATGCGGATGACACAGTGATTTATTTTTCAGGAAATACTTGGAATGATATTTTTAACAAAATTAACTTTAAAATGAAAGAAATTAAAGACTGGCTAAACTGTAATTATTTATTATTAAATAATGATAAATCCAAATTCATGTGTTTCACTCCACATAATAAAAATACAACGAATCAGATAAATATAATAATACATGAACCAAATTGTAAAAATCATTGTAATAACTGTTCCATCATAAACAAAACTGAATCGTTAAAATATTTAGGATTATATATTGATCAAAATTTAAAATAGAATATTCATTCAGAATATATAGAAAATAAAATAAAACAACTAAATTATGTATTTTATAACATAAGTAATATTTTCAAAATTAAATATTTAAGAATATTATTTTTTTCATTAATTCAATCAATACTTGAATATGGTCTTCTTGTTTGGGGTTCATGTAGTAATATATGTATATTTAAATCCAGTATATGTTGCACAAAAATTAATTATTAAATCTATTTTTAAATAATCAAAAGATTATAGTTCAAAATTATTATTTAGTGAAACAAACTTATTAACAATACAACAATTATATCCATTACAAATTTATAAATATTTATATAAAAATAAACAATAAAATTCCAAAATTTCACATAATTATAATACAAAAGCGAAAAGAACTGAAAATTGTTCCAGTAGTATTCCTCCAAAGAAAACAGTATTTCAAAAATGTTTTGTTTTTCTTTTATCAAAATTTTATAATATGTTGCCAACAAATTTGAAATTATTTTTTAGAAAATCTAAATATCAATTTTTAAACAAAATTAAAGAATTTATAAGAGATAATTATTATAAATGTCTGAATTCAATAATATTAATTAAATTTAAAAAATGTGTATATATTTTTAAAATATCTAGTTAATGTTTAATTTATTAATTATTTATTTAATTATATTTGTTATTAATTAATTTCATGATTTTATTATATGTTAACTTATAATTATTCTGCAGACAAGTTACAAACTTTTCCAGATTTTTTTTGTTACTTTTTTTTATGTTTTCTCGTTACATGTTCTTTTTTTATTACAATGTTTTATATTAAATTAAAAAATTTGTATAATTGATATCGCATTTACAATTTATTCTAGCAACAGTGATGTGCTACACTTAGTATTTTAAGTACATTTTGTGAATAAAAAATTTAAAATATTGATGGAAGTAGGTATGGTGGAAAATTGTTTATTTAATTTTTTTTAACAAAATTTGTAATTCTCAGTTAGATTCAGTTAGATTAGGTTAAGTTAAGTTAGTTTAGATTTAAAAAATTTTCTTATAAAAAACTAAATAAATAATTACAAGATCAAACGAACTTACATGAAGGAAGTTCGATCTTGATTATAATACAATTATAAGAGATACATCGAGCAGGACACAAACATAATTTTGCATACTACTTCGATCAATATTTTAATTTTTTTTATTCACAAAATGTACTTAAAATACTAAGTGTAGCATATCACTGTTTCTAGAATAAATTGTAGATGCAACATCAACTATAAAAAATAGGGTGTCCCATTAAAGAAACAAAGATGATGATGGTGTCTTAAGATTGGTAAATAAAAATAATTTTTTTAGAATGAAATTATGAGGTATAAGTGCTGCCATTCAAAGCACTTTTTGATTTATAATTTTATCTCTTCAAATAACCGAGATATTTCCTGGGAAGTAAAATCTGGACCACCCTGTATATATGTATTTGTAAACATAAAAAATAAAAATAAATAATTATACAATTTGTAAACTAGATGGTGTAGTGATAAATTGAAAACATTTAGTTAAAGTTATTGAAAAAAATTTTTTTTAAAAAGTGTACAAATTACAAAATAAAATATATAAAAATTAAAATTATAGGTGTGTATAGTCAAATATTATTTGTGTCTTACCGTCTTAGAACATTTAAAAAAATTCAAGATGTGTCATTATAGTTTTGTCAACCATTTTGTTGTTTACAATTCACCTTTGTCTTCTTATAATAATTTATGAAATTTAACTTAAATAGGGCGATGCATGCGAAAATTACTTGTAAATAATAATGAAGCTAAATTAAGGAAAGAATTTTAGTTTTCCGACTAGTATTTGTGAATGATGATGGATGACTGCGAAGTAAAATTTGACATTTTTTAAATTTATTTATTTATTTATTTATTTACAATAAACGGGAGTACTCCCTTTACAAAAAGAATTATATACTTATTATAATTTACTATTGAGCAGGTATAAAGAACAAAAATTAACATTATCAATATTGCGAATAATACTTTTTTTAAACATATAAATATTTGTTGCAAACAAATCACAAGAAGGACTATTATAAATACTGTTTCCGTAACGTAATATTCTTGGAAGTGAACTGTAAAAAGAATAATTATTTCTATGCAAGTCAATCCTGAACAAAGGGTAGTACCTTATATTTGAACCACAGTGTTGAAAGTAAAAATTTATTTTACCAAGAAGTTCTTCAAAGTCAATTTCACTATTAATAATTTTATAAAGAATACATAAGTCACTAATAATTCTCCTAGATTTAAGACTAAGCATATCAAGCTCTAACATTAAATTCCCATAAACGGTATCAGCCCTCTGCTATACCTTTTTTATAAGAAATCGTTGTTAAGAATCTGTGTTACACACCCTCTAAAAGCCGAACAAGATAATCTTGATATGGACTCCATACAGATGAACCGTAGGCATTCCAAAATAGGCAAGGCCATAGAAAAGTACAGAGTTTTTAATGTTTCAATATTTAATTCTCACCTATTCTAGAAATGAAACCTCAAGTCTTATTGGCTTTATTGACAGTGTTGATAATATGGGACTTAAATGATAAAGACGACACAAAACTAATACCTAAATCCGAAACTTGATGGAATCTTTCAAGATCATGTTTATTTATTTGACAATTGTAACATGTGACTTGAACTGAAGTTGGTGTGGAAGCACTGGATGTGATTGTTGTTAGATGGTTTTTTATTTATGTTTTCTGTTGATTTTAGATAGTTGAATAGTGGTTTGAAATTCAAGTTAAGTTGGTCATTCAGACAGTTGATGTTGTTATCTTTTTTGATGTTTTGCATTTCTAAAATTTCTAGGAGATCTAGTTTGAAACCTTTACATTGGTTGTGTAGTAATTTTGTGTTTCTATTTTCAGTGAATGAATGATTATTTTCTGTTAGATGTTTGCCAATGTTTGATGTTGTATTATTTTTAAGATGTTCTTTAATTCTAGTTCTGAGAGCTCTCCCTGTTTGACCAACATACATTAAATTACAGTTGTCACATTTAAGAGAATAGACACCGTTTTTATCTAGAAGTGATACACTATTATTTATTATTCTTCATTAAGTATTTGCTGATGTTATGGAGTGTTTTGTATGCAGGGATGATGTTGTATGGTTTAAATATAAGTTCTATTTTCTGGTTGATATTGCCGTGATATGTGAAGAATCTGTAAATGTTATTGTCTTTAGTGGTGTTGTTAGGAAAGATGGTGTTGTTAATTATTTTTGTGTTTTTTTATTTATAAGTTTGTTTATTAAGTTTGATGGGAATTTATGTGTATTTGCAATTTGTTTTATTATATTGATTTCGTTATTGAAGTCGGATTTACTAAGTGGGATGGTAAATGCTCTGTGAATGTAAATGTTTAAAGCGGCTATCTTATGTGTGCATGGGTGAAAAGAGTCGAAAAGGACGATGTTTTCTGTCTGTGTAGGTTTTCTATAGATTTTGTAATTGAAAATGTTATTGTGGTTTGAGATGGTAGGGTCAAGAAAATTTATTGAATTGTTTGAAGGTTGTTCTAGAGTGAATTTAAAGTTTGGATGAAAGTTATTTATGGTGTTATGAAAAGTGTCGAGTTCATTTTGTGTGCCATTCCACAGGCAGAAAAAATCATCAACATAACGTTTCCATACTACAATGTTGTCTCTTTGTTTGTCAATTATTAATGTTTCAAAATGGTTAAGGTAGATGTCTGCTAGTAAACCTGAGATGGGTGATCCCATTGGGAGTCCATCTTCCATTTTATAAATTTTGTTGTTAAAAGTGAAGAAATTTTGTTCAGTGGTGAGTTTGATTAAATTATAAATATTTTCAGCATCTTCATTATTTAGTTTTGAGTTATATAGAATGTTTTTAATAATGTTGAGGGTTTCAATTACAGGTATGTTTATGTATAAGTTTGTGACATCGAAAGACAGCATTCTGGCATTTTCAGTCATGTTGGGTGAAAGTGTGTTTAGTGAATTGATGAGTGCAATGTTGTTTTTTATGGTGTATTTAAGGTTTAGGTCTATGTGATTTTTAACTATGTTTTTGGCCGTATCTTCAATGACATGACCAAAACCTTCGTGGGAATAATTTAGACCAAAACCTTCATTAAATTTCATATTAAAAATTTTATTTCACTTTTTTATTTTGAATATTTTGTAAGCAAAAACATAAAAACATCAGTTTTTTTAATTTTTTTTAAATTATATGATTCAATACCCACCTAATATCTACAAACAGGGTCAATAATAAAATTTTAATATGTCAAAATTTTGCTATCAAAACACTTCATGAACTAAAATTTTTCTGTATTCCAGGCCAATAATGTTTTCTTGGTCAGTTTACCGGAATAAATAGTTCATTCCTGTACTTGGTTATTAAAGCTGGTTTAACGTCATAACGAATATTGAAGAGTTAATTTTGGGACCCACAAAGATAAATTACCCACGAATGGAGAATGTTTCCTGAGCCGGTAAACTGAAAGCGGTAACCTGCATTGTTTGTGTTTGTACCCTAAGTTTTTTTTCTGTTGACATTGTTTTTTAAATTTCTTTTTGAGAATACTAAAAGGTTTTGTGGCTATCATTGATTCCAATTTTTGTCTTTGTGGGATAAACTCAATAATTTTAAGAAAGCAACAAAAAGATTTTAATTATGAAGAATAAACAAAAAGTGATAACCTACTTTTTCTGGTGCTACCTAGTAGAAAAAGGTTAAAGCATCAACATAATTTCCCTTTTTGGTCATTTAAGGGGTTTTGAAAAATGGGAAAATATTAAAGTTAAATAATTAAATCGTCCGTAGTTGGAACTAAATAAAAAGAAACAATGATATCGGCTTTCGGACACTTTCCTCAAAATTTAATATGGTTATAGATCGGTTCATTAACAGTATGATGATAGATTATCTTTTTATACGAAGATTAAATTATTGGAGTTATTCACCAATTAATTTATGGTTAGGAGACAAGTCTTGTCTCCTTTTCTCAATTTAAAAGTTGTCATAAAAATACACAAATATAGGTACATATTTAAATCAAAAGGAAATTTTGTATTTTTATTTCAACCTTTTTCTATGAAGTATGTAATAGCAGAAAAAATTGTTATCACTTTTTGTTTTTTGTTTAATTTCGAAAGAATTTGGAAATTCAATCGATGATGCAGATCGATATTTACATTAAATATACGAATCGGAAAAAAAATCCTTAGATCTATCTTAATTATTGGTGAAGGTGCACAAATAAACAAATAACAAGCTGCAGAGTGATGGCCGCTGCTTATCGGGCTTATTAGCACTAATCAGCCATCTTCACTCTGGCTTATAAAGCACAAAACTTTTAAAAACTGATGAGCCAACTACACAAATCTTTATGGGGCATGGTATAAGCTCCAAAAATTAAGTGAGTATTTGGTTTGACTTACAAAAGAAAGAAGAAGAAATTGGTAGCCACAAGACTTACGACCAAAACCGCAAATATCAAGGAAATTTCAAAATCAAGCGCTCAAATTTGCCGACTATTACACAAAAATTTGCCGACTATCACAGAAAGAACTTATGACCAAAAGCGTAAGTTTTCAAGGAGTTTTAAAATTAAGTTAAGGTCTATTTATGCTCTTAGATTTAATTCACAAATAGACCTTTATCAAGATTAGATTAACCGACTACTCACTTAAACAATTATTTGGAAAATTTTGCATATTGAAATAGATATTTTTTTTAATACAATTGAAGACAAAAGTGGATAAAGGTGTCATGTCTCAAAATAATTCTTTCAAGAAAAATATCTAAAAATTTTTTGCTGAATTCTTTTTTTAAATTAAATTTATAATTTTTTTATTATTATGTTAGGTACTATTAAAATTTTTTAACATTTAAAACTTCAGTAGAAATTACTTACTGCGATAGAAAAAAAATCAGTACCTAAATGACACCTTTAGGGAAAAATTGTTTGGCCATAATAAGCGTTTTTGAAATATGCCAATCACAGTCATCACATCACATGAAATTTATATCCACTTGTGTCTTCAATTGTTTATGAGTAACTTTTATTAAAAATGAATAAACAAACATTAATAGAATTTTGTAGATAGGTGTTAAATACTCTTCTTCTTTGGTGCGTTGAAAATTGTGACTTAAATAAGGTGGCCTAGATGGCTATTACGCAATTCTTCTTCCTCCTATTAATTTAATATGTAGGAGCACACAACCAAAAATTTAAACAATGCACAACTTTTGAATTGGAAGAAAGCAAGTTTACAAAAGGACGAATTTTTCTTATATGTATATAGTTATATAATAGTAAGTATTTTTATTACTCTTTACCTGTTAAATGCCCCTGACTATATCCTCAAGTGAGTTTCTATTTGATTATTATAATTTTCACAATTTACATTCTAGATATTGATAATAAGGTACTTTAAAAGAAGTTTTTTAATGTAATTTTTAATAAAAAATAAAAAATTGTAGTACTCTAGAAAATTAAAATTATTTAAGTTTGAACAGTACCTGTTGATTTGACAATAACAGTTGATCCAAGTGAGGAAGTAATTTATCCATTTTCTTTATAATTTATATAAAAGCCAATTATTTAATGATTTTAGCTCACAAAACTAACGAAACAGGCAACATTCGTTTTTTATCAGTGCGAATGTATAATTTAATTTAACGTAATTGTTTTTTTTGTTACCTCAACTCCAGGGTTCAAAAAATTCCATCAAAGGGCGCATAGAATGCCGAAATCGCGAATTGTATCTACTGAATTAGAATAAACCCAATATGATTACTTATCTGATAATATGTTAATCATTTTGAACGTAGTCCCAAAAATTTCAAATGGCATGATAGAGTAAGTCTAATCCCTGAGTAGTGGAAAGGTCTTTTTTATCTCTTTTGAAATGTATCAAAAAAGAAATGTATGGTACACTCGAGAAAGTGTGAAGATATTTGATGTAAATCAGTTCATTAAGATATTTGAATTAATATCTGATGATAAAAGAAAAATCTTAGAATGTGATTACCATTACCTACAACTAAAATAATGTCCAAGTTTTGAATCTTTGATGGAGTTAGATCTTACAAGGATAATAAACTTTAAAACTATCTTTCAACTTACCCTCTGATTTTTCTAATAAGGGGCAAGTGTGAACAAGTGTTGGAAATGAAAAGGAAAAAGAACAATTATTTACAGAAAAAAAAAGGAAACTTCTACTCTATAAAAATGTCAAAAAATAGTTAGCACTCTTTAAATTTAAAATACTCTTAAATTCCAGAATCATTGAAACTAGCAGAAGTGATAAAACTGAATACTGCCTTCATAAAAAACAGACGTTCAAGAGTGATTTCCTACACGCCTGCGATAAATTTTCCGTCGGAGATAATAACAGGAAATAGAAAATCCATCCCACTTTTCTTTCTTCCACATTAGTAATTAAAGATAAAATAGTTTTATACGAAAAAGTTTGTTTTTGTAGCAATCAGAATATTTCTCTTTTTTAGAGATTCATTGTAGGTAGAAATAAACTAAATTGTTATGGTTTTAAATAACTTTTATTTCCAAAAAAATAGTTTAAAACAAAAAAACTACTGGAATGGAATATATGTTACTGTAAAGGTACTGATCCACCGGTGTGCGGCACATGTTCCGCACAATATTCACAACAATGTTCCGTCTGGTGTAGCGGGTTTTGTAAGCATAAACAAATTGTTCGCGCACTTCAAGAAAATGTGCGCCGATGCACCTGCCGTATGCACGCACATTGTTCGCGCACTCAAATTTTATTTGGTGTTCGTTAGTAGCAGCCGCATTGTAAAAGTATTCTATTTTATTGAAGTAGTGGTAGTCCACTGAAAAGATTATAAATTTTATTAAAAAGTTTGGAAAGCAATATGAGATACATCACATGCCTATTATAAAAACAGAAATATCAAAGGTGACAAGAATCTTGAATTGGTCGCTTTTTAAATTTAATTTCTTATCATTGACGAATAAATAATATCCTTGGAACCCCCTTGAAACAGATATGAGTAAAGTCCGTGAAAAACAAGCTATAGTGTGGTATTTGTTCCTGTTTTAGTTTTTAAAAGCAAGAGCTGAAACGTGAACAATGTTGCGAACAAATTGATCACCACAAAGTTTCTTGTTTTTGAAGTTGGTGGATCAGTACCTAATAAGACTGTGCTGAACATTGTTGGCGAATATAAGTGAGCCACAGATGTGCGCGAACACCTTGTGCGGCACACTTCTTTGGTGGAATAGCACCTTAAAAGCCAGAAAACCGGAAAATCTAAAGATTTACCAAATTGATGTGGTAAATGTACGAATAATTGTGTTTTTAATAGAATTTCGGACATAAACCACAGTAAGTAAATTGTTAACTTGTTTTTAGCAATATGAATAAATCCTAAGATTTGCCATTTTGACCTGGTAAATGTATGAAATTTTATCAAAACCAGAACTTTTCGCACTTTCACCACTTCAAATTGGTAAATGCGCATAGGATTTACCGATTTTCTGCGTTTTACAGTACCATATACATATAATTTATATGGTCATACAAAAACTCAAATATTTATTAATCATTGTAAAAGGGACAATAACAGTTTTTTAAAAACAAAGTTTGTGTTTATTTTTCGATATAACGAATCAGAAAATAGTCATTAAAAAAAACATATTTTTGTTGACATTTTTACCATTTTTTCATCTCAAAGACGAATGCTTTTTGAAAAAATGTTTTAAAATAAAAGATACTTGATCTAAAGAGGATAGTCGGCAAATCTAATAAGTTGATTTTGAAATTCTATTGATATGTGCATTTTTGGTCATAACAAGTTTTTTAATATTTATTTTTTCGGTGTATTAAAAAGCGCAGCTATCATTTGTTCTAAATTTTATCTTTGTCGGGTAAACGCAACAAAAATTACATAAACGAAAAAAGACCCGTGAGTAAGTACAGAATATGATATGAAGGTTTATGTTTAAAAGAAGAACAAAATTGACCTTGAAATGAATGAAGGCACTCTTAAAACTAAAAATATAGATTTTTATTAAGTTATGTTATGACATCCAATAACTCTTATTTCAAAACATTTTTTTTAAAAAAACCTTTGATTTCGAAATAATAATTCGTAATACTTTAAGAGGGCTACTGCGTATAAGATGAATCTATAATAATTAAAATTCAAATAATCAAAAATAATTAGCAGTAAATAAACGTATGAGGAAAGAAGATTCCTTAGGTCTACCTTTGTTCAAAGTGGTGAAGGTGCACCAAGCAACAATTCCAAGCCGAAGAGTGATGGACGCTGCGTTTCGTGCTTATTGTTGATTGCTACACCTTCAAGCTCAAATAAATAAATTAGAAAAAAAAATGAAATTACTTTGAGCAAGGTTTGGTTTTTATTATTTTACTAAACGTTTTAATGAAATGGCTGTTTGTAGATTCCTCTGATTTTACAATCCCTTCAAATTTTTCCTCGCAAGGACTTGGCAGGTATAAATTCGGCATATCCTTATTACTAAGTCGTTAAGGTTCACTTTCGGATTTGCGTGGCGAGGAATCAAACTATGAATTTATGGACCCCAATTATCCCTTTGAGGAATAGTTTTAAAGAATTTATTTTTAGTTTATTTCCTCGAGGAAAAGCAACGTAGCCGTCTAAATTAATTAATATATATATTTTCTTAAATCTTAAATTGTAATAGCAAGTTTTTGTATAATCTTAAATCTGTTGGTCTGAGCATTCGCAATTGTACCATAACTGTTTCTTTACAAAAACAACAAAACTTAGACGAATGACATTATTATAAACATTGTAAGTCATAACAACAAACTTAAGTCATCAAACATGTAGCGCCATCTACCGAAGACTGTAGAAAATAGCTTATATTCGAAGTAAATTTCTATGGCACCGACCGATGTTGATAAATAAAAACTCCGTTGATTTTTGCGATTTTACATAATATAATGTAAAGTACTTTATGTCGTCCAAATAAAGATAACAGGAGTTTAACGAATTATCACCTAAATTATCTAGCGTATAAACTTTATGATTTAATATATTTTTATCAATATAGTTAAATTATTCAAAAAAACTCAACACAGACATTATTAAAAATTAAAACTTATAACACATAATACATAATAACATTTTCGGTTTTAAAATCATTCATGAAGAAATCATATCAAAAATGCAGTAGGTACCTACCCTAGGTCGACAAAGAAAAGAAGGAAACCAGCTGTTTCTTTTAAAACGCTGTCCTTTGACTCAAACCGAATCACAAAGAAGGAAAATTTACCTTTTTTAATTTTTAATTTTATTAAATTCAAAAACATCTAATTTTTTTCTTTTTTATTGTAAAACAAAAATTACCTATTAAGATGTATGAAGATTTTGAAATAACAATTAAAAAAAAAATTAACAACATTTTTAATAAAATTAAAAAAACTCATATTAAGAAATTAACAAACAGAAAGAAATAACACACATAACGACACCATAATTAATAATATACATAACAAATTTAACTAAATATTACATACCTAACGAAGTAATAAATCAGTTATCATTAGGTCCCAAATTTGCGTTACAACCAAGTATAAAAAAATTTTCAACAACACAAATATCACTGATATTGAATTTTGTATTCAAAATAAAAAAAAGTGATATTGAATGTAATAGAATTAGAGCAAAATGCACTAATATTTTAACCAATTTTATAACTAGAAATCGAAATAAACAAAATATCACTCAATCTAATTTTGAAAAGTCATTTACTTTAACAAAAACATTCTTAAAAAATTATACTTCAATATTAGTGATAAAGGAAGATAAAGGTAAAAAAAAACAATAATCATGGAAAATGAAGATTATAAACAAAAAATGAATACCTTAGTTAGTGATTAAAATAATTATCATAAAATAAACAAAGACCCAACTAATCAAATTACATCAATGATTATGAAAAAAAGTTACTTCAAAATAATAATCCCCATCCTCCCAGAATATATGGTTTACCGAAAAGTCACAAACCTAATATTCCTTTACGTCCAATATAGTATCAATGTTAAATTCAACTAATTATAATTTACAGAAAATGATAGTAAAAATACTAGATATTTTAACACCAAACTTTACATTTAATATTAAAAACAGTTATGAACTAAAAGATAGATTAAAAGATATTAATCTTAACGATGATGAAATATTATTGTCTATTGATGTAAAATCGCTCTTTTCTAATAATTAATAATTATAACAATTAGTAATTGAACAAATTGAGAAACATTGGGATTCAATAAGTACTAATACTAAAATATGTAAATAACTTTTTCATAAAATAATTAGATTATTTTTTGATAATAGTTATTTTATGTATGAAGGTCATTATTACAAACAGAGTTTGGTTGTCCAATAGGAGCACTATTTTTGCAAATATTATTATGAATCACATTATTACAGAAGCAATTAAAAAGTTTGATTTCTAAATTAAACTATTCTTTATTTATGTTGATGATTGTTTAACAATAGTACCACGGAACAAAGTACATAATTTTTTACGGATTTTTAATTCAATAAATAAACATATTAAATTTACTATTGACACAGAATAATTCTTAGAATTAAAATTAATTAGATGTCAAGGAAAAATATTCACCAACATACATAAAAAAACAATTGATACAAATAGGATGTTAAATTTTTACACTCAACACCCTATGAATCAAAAAATAAATATCATTAGACAAGAATATAAAATTTTTTTTACATTGAGTGACATCAGATTTCATAAAGAAAATATTTTACATTTAATAAATAAATTAAAAGAAAAGGTATAATTAACAACATAATATTATCAGCAAATAGTAAGACAACAAATATTATTCAAAATGTAAAATATTTTAAAATTCCATATGTAGAATATATCTCAACAACTTCAAAAAGTATTAGATGATAATAACATTAAAACAAATTATCAATTATTTTCTAAATTAAAAATAAAATTCCTAATGATTTAATAATTAATACAATTTACCAAATGAATAGTAAAGATTGCAAAGGTGTTTATATAGGACAATGAAAACAATATTTAAAAAAAAAGAATTTATAATCATGAAAATGATTGTAAGGATAAAAATGTTGATAAAACAGAAAAAAACCGCCCTAAGTAATCACCATTTTACACACAATCATGTTTTTGATTTTGAAAAAACTAAAATTTTAGATGAAGAAGTTTGTTTAAATAAAAGATTAATAAAAGAGATGATATACATTCAAAAAAAAATGAAAATGCAATTAAGAACAAAGTTGATATATCTGGATTGAGGAAAATTTATTATCATCTTTTAAATTTAGTATAAGTTTTTATTACAATTAATTAAAACACATACAATTTTTTGAAGATAATTAGAAGACCATACATCTATTATATTAATATACCATATTATTATTTTTTAAAAATATACAAACGATTTATGTATATTATTTTGATGAATACAACAAACTCAAGATTAAAAACAACTTTAAAATTTCTCTTATAATACTAATAGTATACAGGGTGTCCCATTTAACGTTGGACAAAGTCGGTTAAATGGACAAAGTAGTAGAGATTTTTTCGAATATTAATAATTCATTTACGAAAAAATTGAATATCGCATCGTTCCAACTCTATTTTGAAAAAACAAGAAAATGCGATTTTTTAAATATGGCTATAACTTCTTTATTTTCTGTGGTATCAAAAAAGTTTTTTAACATAATACAGATAATTTTTGGTGTACAATGCAGTAAAACAAATTAGAATTTTTTTTCGCTAACGGATTGACCGGAAATGAACCAAACTTATGTTTTTTCTTATGGCAGCCATATTGGATTTACACATATTCGGAATCAGTGTATGTAACATTGGACTTTAAGAGATGTAAATTGTCAATAACATAAATGTAACTATTTAAAATATTAAATGTAAAATAAATCTTAACACATATGTATTGGCAGTTTACATCTATTCAAGGCCATTTTTGGTTAGTACAATAAAATTATTTCTATTTTTCTTAAAATATTACATATGATATATCAAATTACTCAGAAAAATACACTAATTCCGAATATGTGTAAATCCAATATGTCTGCCATAAGAAAAAAATAAGTTTAGTTCATTTCCGGTCAATCGGTTGGCGAAAAAAAATATTCATTTGTTTTACTGCATTGTACACAAAAAATTTTTTTAGTACCACCGAAAATAACGAAGTTATAGCCATATTTTGAAAATCGCATTTTCTTGTTTTTTCAAGATAGCGTTGGAACGATGCGATATTTAAATTTTTTATAAATGAATTATTATTATTCGAAAAAATCTCTACTACTTTGTCTATTTAATCGACTTTCTATCTCCAATAATAACGAAGATACCCTTACAATCCAACGTCAAATGGGACACCCTGTATATTGTAGATAAATTATATTTTAGCCTTGACAAAGAAGCTAACCGAATTGTCCGAAGAAGCTATGAACTTTTATTTAATTGAATATTTAAGAACAAAAACATAATTTTTATTAGTATATACAGGGTGGTGATAAAGTTTGGAACCAAGGTCATAACTTTTTTTTGTAAAAATCGCTCGGACAAGTCAATTTTTGTTTTAAAAATGCCATCTTTTGAAATGAAAAAAATATTCATGACGTCACTGATAACTTCACTATGACGTCATCATCAATTTTTTTAAAAGGAAATCCCTGCTTTTTTTACACATTTTTCATAGACCTTTTTATCATATTAATGATCACATAAAAATATTTAAAAAAAATTCAACCATTTTTGAAAAAAAAAATAAATTTACTCAAAAAAAATTTATTTATTCTCAATGAAAATATGGCAAGAAAAATAAATTAAACTAATTTTTAGTTTAAAAATAACAAATTATTATGGAAAATATTCGAATTGTTCTTCTTTACACAATTGGAATTTTCTTAAAACTAATTTTAAATAACTTTTAATGAAAAAGGTAATTAAAATAAAATGTTTGAGTAATAATAAACTTTAAATAAAATTGTAATTTATTATAAATTTGAAAAAGCTTTTGATATTCAAAATTTATTGAAATAAAAATTGCCTTTATAAAAGTGCTTTAGTTGACGTTATTTTGTATGGCAAATAAAATTTTAAATCCATTTACCAATGCTTGAATAGCTTACTTCGTTTGTTTAATAATATTCAACAATTATTAAGTTTTGCGAACGCGAAAGAATCGAAATTTTAATTATGGTAGGATACGGCGATAGAAAAAGATCCCATGGGGAAGCTTGTGCGTTGTTTAATGAGCAATATCCAAATAGACCGCAAATCTCAAGATCTACAGTAAGTAAGTTAGTTACCAAATTTGCAGAAACAGGATTTGTAGGAGATTTGCCTCGACAAGGACGGCCTCAAGTGAATGAAGAAACCAAATTAAATTTATTACTTGCGATTGAAGAAAATCCCAATATTTCAACAAGAGATATTTCAAGAAATAATAATGTGGATCATTCCTATGTCGCAAATTAATAAAAAAGGAAAAGTATCACCCATACAAAATAAAACTCATACAAGAGTTAAATGAAGATGATCCCGATCGCCGACTGCAATTTTGTGAAGAAATGATGGCGCGATGTGATCAAAATCAAAATTTTTTAAGTAGTATAATTTTCTCCGATGAAGCTACCTTTCAGTTGAATGGATCAGTGAATCGACATAATTGTAGGTATTGGTCACAGGAAAATCCTCATTGGGCCGTAGAATCCCATAGTCAAAGACAGGGAAAGTTAAATGTATGGGTGGGAATGATTGGCAGATGTTTTATAGGACCTTTTTTTAATGAAAACCTTACTGCCGAAAGATACTTGAATTTTTTGCGGACTGATTTGCTACCAGTTTTACTTCGTATTTTCCCCAATTATGAAAATCGCAACATTCCTAACCAAAACATTTGGTTTCAACAAGATGGGGCTCCTCCACACTTTGGCAGGGCGGTGCGAGAATTCCTTAACACCACGTTTCCCAACAAATGGATAGGTCGGAGGGGACCAATTGAGTGGCCTCCGCGATCTCCCGACCTAACGCCCTTAGATTTTTTTTGTGGGGACATTTAAAATCAAAAGTTTATTTCAATAGACCTAATAATTTACAAGAATTGGAGCTTGGAATTGGGACGGAATTGCAACAAATTGACGAAGAAGCTATTAACAATAGTATTCAGAATGTCTACACTCGAGTGGGACAATGCCAAATGGTCAATGGGGAACAATTTGAACATTTTCGTTAAAATTTGTTACTTGTAAATTAAAAATTTACTTTTTTTTTGTAATATTTTCATTGAGAATTAATAGTTTTTTTTTTGAGTAAATTTATTTTTTTTTTTCAAAAATGGTAGAAATTTTTTTAAATATTTTTATGTGATCATTAATATGATAAAAAGGTCTATGAAAAATGTGTAAAAAAAGTTGGGGTTTCCATTTAAAAAAATTGATGATGACGTCATAGTGAAGTTATCAGTGACGTCATGAATATTTTTTTCATTCCAAAAGATGGCATTTTTAAAACAAAAATTGACCTGTCCGAGCGATTTTTACAAAAAAATTTTTTACGGAAGTTATGACCTTGGTTCCAAACTTTATTACCACCCTGTATATGTATACATATTTTTTATGCCAAATAATTATTATTTTAAACAATATCTTAATAGAATCTTTGTCTATGTTTATTAGATACAGTACAAGAAATCAATTTTTGAAGATATATTGTATCCAAGCGCTTGGTATGAAATAAGAAACTTTTTTGTTCCTAACGAATGAACTAACTATACATTATGAATGATCTATGGTTTTTTTCCAGGATTTTTTAACTTTTAAATTTGAATATTTTGAAAAGTCAATGTGACAAAATCTATAAAGTGTATTGAGCTAATTTTGTTGTAGACCAGTGTTATTTTTAAAAATATTTTTTGCATTTTTTTATTAATTTTGGTTCTTTTTTTATTGCCATAGGTTACATGTAATGATTATTAATTTAATTATTTCATAAAAAACACATAATTTTAATCATGTATTAGATTCAACAATAAATAACATGTTATTTATTAAATTCAATTTGATTCCTTTGTCTGGTTGTATTTCGTATTTCTGTCTAAAAATCGAAATAAAAAAAAAACTTTTCCTTAAAATTCTTTGAGCATTTGTCTGGCCTCAACACCAGGTGAATTTGAAATCGATATTTTGTTGTTAAGTACAAAAAAGTTGATCTAAGCAACCATTTATGTTTTGCACACTTTAACTCCTCATTGACAATCTCAAATATCATCTTGAGATTTGAAACCAAAGTGGCGTATTAGCCAGCTTTTCAAAATCTGTTAGAAATGTAATATGATTAAAACAAAATTAAAAAAAATTTAAAATATCTACTTTTAATTTTAAAAGTAAAAAATCTATAAATTTACATAAAATTGATATTGTATTGTTGTTGTAATTAATTGAATTAGGAAGGTTTTATATTTATAGTGTTATTTCGTTGATCTCGTTAAGGAAAAAAGTAAAATAAATTTATTATTGTGTAATTATTACTAATAACAAATAGGTATTTCGCATTACATGTTTTCTGAAGTAATATCGCTTAGTAAAAAGTAAGGGTGATTTATGATATCCATAACTAAGGTTGTTTGATAATTAATCTTAAAGTTTTATCTAAATTGATTAAAATGTTTCTTACATTATCGATTTAGGCGAATAAAAAGCTTAAGATAATTACTCTACATTTAAGTGGTTAGTATTAAAGTGTACCTACAATCTCAATTGTGTAGATAAAATCAAGTCCAGATACCTAGATTGTATTACATCACACACCCGATAGAGCATGCAATAACTTCTACTCTTTTTAAGGTAGGTAGTTTATTTATAAAATTGGGGTTCATTTTGCAACTCCTGATAACACAAATTAGATAATTTTACAAACGTTGTAGTTAATGGTGTGTCAATTAGTTGTTATTTAAAACATGTGTTAAAAGGGATTTTCTTCGTTGAGGAGTTGTCTGTTAATCTCTCCATCTAGTCTTTATGTTGCTTGGGTGAATAACCTCCGAACCAAGGGAGAGGGTGGCCACGAATTTCGAGAGCGTCGTCGCAAAGGAAAATATGTGAGTGTGACAAAGATAAAAACACGAAAATAAATGCACAAGAACAGTAAATCTGTTGCTTCTTTTGCCGGAAAATAACAAGCCGATAATTTATTGCTTTCATTTTTATACAAATAAGATCTGATTTTCTTTTAATGAAAGTATTATAACTTCGGCGGCAGGCGGCATTATAAAATTAAGGGTTTATAAAAGTGAAAGCTGAAAGCACAATTCTTTAATTAAATAAAGCGAACGGTTTGGCTGGAATTCATTGTAATTTTAAGGTAGATTACATCAAGGGAGGAAAAAACCTCTTTTCCAGGAAAATTAGATAATTACACTATAAAATTTTAAGTACATGTTTTTAGTATTTTCATCCCATTTTATTCCTTACAAAAATAGTTTATTTTTGTTTGACGAATTTATTATCTAAACTGGTGGGTAGTAACTTTATTTTATGCTAAACTGCATTTTTAAACACCTTTATTACCTGTTTTTTTGTTGTGAATTAAAAACTTACCCAAGTACACTTCACCTGCATTTTATAGCCAATACCAAGCTACTTACTTAAATCACCTTATAATACCTCTTGGTTGAGTTAGTTTCAAATTTTTAACAACAAAAACAGAAAATAACATACAGGATGTCCAAAAACTCTAGCAGTGGTTGTAGATGACAAATACCTTTTACCGGCAAAAAACTTTCCAGAAACAAACATTTAACATGTATTTCTCTATAAGAGGTTTTTTCGATATACCTTTTTGTCTATACAACCTACAGATAAACAAAATATATCATTAGAAAGATTGATTCAAGAAGATTTTTTTCTAATTATCCCTCCAAAAACTTTGACCACTCAATTGATTGCATTTTTCATATGGATTACGGTGGTGTTAATCACAATTCTTGTCCGTCTAGTTTTGATGAAAAATTAAGAAAAAACACAGATTTTATGGGAAAAAATATCGGAATTTTGATTTTACAGGTGAATATCTCTTTGTGCAAATATCTCATTGACAAAATAAATGCACAGTTTGATAGGAACTTTAATTGGGATTACCGTGGTGTGTGTCACTTATCTTGTCCGTCTAGATTTAAGTCGGAATCGATTCGCCAACAAAACACTACATACAAATTTACAAGTTATGAATCAAATTTAACATCCAAATGTAGATTTTTTCTAATTATCCTACAAACAAGTTTGACACCTTAATAGATTACATTTTTTGTATAGATTACGAAGATGTTAATCACAATGCTTTTCCGTTTTGTTTTAATGATTGATTACCAGAAAACCCACTATTTCTCGTTTTTAATAAAAAAAAATTAAGTTTAAAGATGAATATCTTTTTGTGCAAGCGTCTCACAAAAAAATTAATTATACTAAAATATCGAAAATTTTATTGTGATGATCGTGGTATATCTTACTATTCTTGTACGTCGAGATTTAACCTTTTATCGATCCAGCAACAAAAGTCTACAAGGTAATTTTCATAAAAATTCAATATTCAACCATATTTTTTTCCTATTTGACATACAAAAAAGTTAAATCATTTAATCGATCACAAAGTTTATATAGTAGACGAGGGTATTAATTACAATTCTTATCCGTCTAGTTTTAATGAAAAATTAGGAAAACTCACAAAATGTATGGGAAAAAATTATCGGAATTTTGAGTTTACAGGTGAATATCTCCTTGTGCAAATATCACATTGGAAAAATAAATATACAGTTCAATAGGAAATTTAATTGGTATTAAGGTGGTATGTGTCACTTATCTTGTCCGTCGAGATTTGAGTCGCAATCGATTCGTCAACAAAACACTACATACTAATTTACCTGTTACGACGTCAATTTAACATTCTAGTGTAGAATTTTTTCTAATTGTCTTACAAACAAGTTTGACACCTTACTAGATCAAATTTTTCATATAGATTACGAAGAATTTAATCATAATTGTCTTGAATCAGGCTTTCTAATGATATATTTTGTTTATGTGTAGGTTGTATAGACAAAAAGGTATATCGAAAAAACCTCTTATGGAGAAATACATGTTAAGACTGGGGAATTGTGAAAAAGAGAGGGAAACACAGCAACCGTTTGTTATTTTAATATTTTTACATAGAAATCATAAAAAATAATAAATAAAAACTATCTGACCCTTATAATTATAAGTAGTGCTTTAAGTTTTACATAATTTTTCTTCTAAATAATATTCTGGGAAAGCGTAGAAAGTGGAAATACGATGAAATGTGGAAAAAAATGTGCTAGTTCCACTTCTACTCTCTTCTAGGGGCACATATTTAAAAAATGCTGGAACCCAAAGAGTTATTTATAAGGAAGGGGATCATGTAAATTTTATTTAGTTTTGTTAATGGTTACAATGCAAAAAAAATAAAATAACACATGGTTGCTATACTTCTCTCTCTTTCTCACAATTTCCCCATCTTAAATGTTTGTTGTTGGAAAGTTTGTTGCTAACATCTCGCCGGTATACCTTTTGTCAATAAATCCATACAGTTGGCCAAAAATGAAAAGGTAGGTGCAGCATTTTCCGAGTGGTGGCGCCACATACATTTTTTTAAATGTCAACTTGGGTCACGTTGCATTTCATTGCAAAGCTATTTTTTGTAATTATGGCGGTGTATTACAAAGTGGGTGTATTACAAAAAAATCAAAATAAAAGAAAAATTAAATATTTTTTTGCATTTTTAGACAATGTAAATAATTATTATCGTGATAAATCACAAAACATGTTCAATTAACTTCTTGATACTAGTGAATTCTGATTAAAATAAAATAATTATATTTCTACCTATGGCGTTCCACTCAAAAAACCCAATTTAAAATCCTACCTACGAATTATAAGTATTTGTGAAGTATTCACTAATTTGTACATCTTTTGTAACTTTATCACATAATAATTATTTCCATTGTCTAAAAATGCAAAAAAATAAAATATAATTTTTTCTTTTAAGTTGATTTTTCTTGATATTTTTGTAATAATACAACCTATTGTAATACATCTCCGTAATCACAAAAAGACTTGCTTTGCAATGATATGCAACACGACCCATGTACCTACCTTTTCGAAAATACTGTCAAAATATGGCCAAGTTGATTACATTAACATCCAACCCGTTTGGACAAAATTTCGTTTGGTGCGAAACTTTTTGACCACCCTGTATATGCACTAATGAACCGTTTAGGGGGGAATAAGGTTAATTCGATACAAAAAAAGCATATTTTCGATAATTTTTTTTTGACGACACAGTTAATATACAGGGTGTCTCACTTTTTTTCCAGGAAAAATTTTTTTAGATAGTAAATGTCATTCTGAACAAAAAAATTTCCTATGAACTAATATTTTTTTTCGACTCCTTAAGAAGTTACAGCAATTTTAAAATTTCAACAATTTAATGATTTTTTGGGACACCCTGTATAAATTTCATTTTATTTGAATTTTTTAAATTTAAATCAAGTGTGCTTTGGATTTTTACACTATCTGTAAGCCAATCAGATAGGTTAATTTTCTTGAGATAAATTTTAAATTGGTCTAGTTAATTTAAAAACAGCTAATAGTGTTCAGAAAGGCAAAATCCAAACCATAAATCTTTTAAATAAAAACTTGATGAAAAGAAAGAAAAAACTATAAAATACTTTTAGGCGCACTAAAAATATTTTAATAATGTACCGGGGGTCTAAGATGGTGGACCAAAGTTTTTTAAATGGACCATCCAGTATATTATGACATTTTTGGATTCCTTATCAAAAAATTATCATACTTTCTATATCCATTTTTGAAAAGGCATTCTAAAAGAAATGACAATTTTGGGTTGAAATTTTGAGAAAAGAAATTAAATATTTATGATTTAGGAGGTATTAATATTCAAATGGAGAAACAGTGAAAAATTCTCTGTCTATTTCTGCCCAGTCTTTTGTTTGTTACCATAAAGAATCGAATAATGAATAATTAGCAAATATTAACCGAATGCTTAAAAAATAACGAAATATTGGAAAAGAATGATCCAGTGGCGTCAGGAGGGTACAGATTATAAAAAGGCACCCAACTGGGGGTAAGGGGCGACCTGTCCCTTCCGTCGTTATTTGAATTTTTTGAGATTTAAGATATACTGAGTATATAAAATATCCATATATATTAACAATAAAAGTAAAGTTTTTTTTAAATACCAACATTTTTTAGAATTTTAAATGTTAATACATGATGTTAAAAAACGTGCTTTGATAAATAATTGCTTTTTTTAAATATTAAAAAGAAATAAAAATGTATACAGGGTGTCTCAAAATTCGATCGACAACCCTTAGCTGGAGATAGTAGACCTAATATGTGGTTAGGCTCCAAGGTGTTCCATTTTTCCAGCATTCTAAACAAAAAATTTCCTATGAACTAATATTTTTGGACGCCTTATGAAGTTACACCATTTTTAAAATTGTAAAATATTCCTGATTTTTGTAGAAGCTGTATAATTTTCTTTTTTATAATTTTTTAATTGAAATCCATTCTCTGAAGTTTGGGACTTAAGTCAGAATTATTCAGTTTTCTTTAATTATACCATTTCAATCACAAAAGACCAAAATACATTATTTATTTTCTTGTTACACAATTTATGGAACAATTTCCAAGTTTTAATTTTAATTTCTATAAAAATCGTTGATTTTGACATAAGCCCTTTTTAATAAACTTCAGACAATTATACCAAAAGCCTGTTTTAAACTAATATTTAATATTAGCATTTTTTAATTACCTCACTAAAATTAATGTATATGATTGGCTTGGAGGTTAAGAAAACTTGTAAAACTTACTTGATTTAAATAAAAAAAATGATTATAAAATTGGATTTTAGTTCGTGTGATATTTTTGTTCAGAACCACATTTACTATCAAATTCTGCTGGAAAAAATTAGATACCATATACACTGCTCAACAATTGATAGGGATCAAGGAAAATTCTCTTAATAGTTTTGGCTAAAATGAAGTATATTTTAAAATAAGGCCTGATGATGTTTTTGTTGCCAAATTTACATAATTTAAAACAATCTTTCTCCATGAAAGTTTTTTTTGAGTTGTTTCTTTTGACATTATCGAAAGCCTTAAAATTCAACAATGGGTAAAATTGTTACTATAGGGTAAGTTTTGGTTAAATTGTATTCTAACCCAAATATTGTGATAATTTCCAGAATTAATTTTATGCCTCAAAGACGTTTAAACCCCATTCAACTGCAATATTTTAGCCAAAATTACTAGCAAACTCCACCTCCACCTCAATTGTTGAGCAGTGTATATTTATATTCTAATCTAATCACTTCTAATTTAATCAATTTTCCAACAATAATGGCAGTAAATCTCTTAAAAACTCCCCAGTTAGAGTTTCATCAAAATAGTGAGGGCCAATAACATGGTTACCTATTATTCCTCCCAAAAAATTTAAGGACCGTTTATTTTTATGATCAATATTGCGCCCGCAGTGCTTGTTTTCGGTTGAATAATAGATTATGCATGTTGACAGTTCCGTTGTTATTTAAAATGGCTTCGCCACTAAACAAGTTTTTATTTATTGCATTTGAATTCGCGGTCATCATGTTTTCTATCAAAACAGAAAATTCTACTATCTTCGGGAAGTAATTACCATACAATGTATGATGAAATTCAAATGCTATGGATAAAACCAATGTTTTTTTTCAAAATGAGGGCTGATTGAAGATTTTGAAACATCAGTTTGGGCAGATTCTCCTGTTAGACAAATCGACGGATTTTCTTCAAACATTAATAAAACATTCAGAATAGAATTGGGCCTAATACTTTGATTAGTCAATAGTTTTTTTTATTGTAAAACATACTGCGCGAATATTCAAAATGCTCCATTAATTTTCTCATTGCTCCAATTCTTGGTTGTCAGACGTTTGGATAACAAGCTCTTTATAAATTGTGATAGACAGAAGAGGATTTCTTTCAGCTTTGACAAATGCATACACCAACTTAGTATTTTTTCTTTAGAAAAGTTCATTATTTTGGTATAGCTATTATTAAAACTACAGAAAATAGCGCAATAACGAAATTCAATAAAATTTCCTTGGTAACAACCAAAATTGATAATGGTGAGTTTGGATTAACATGGGACCATACAATCATTATATCAATAGAAAGCTTGTAAAAAATGTCATGGATATCGATTGATGTTAAAATATACAGGATGTTCCATTTGAAAATTTCGTTTAATTGATCGATTTGCGTTTCATGAGGCACAGTGGTGTAATGCCAAGATTTCACTAAAAAAATTTGTTAAGTTAGTTTTAAGATAATTTGATATTTTGTTTTATTTAGTTTGATTTTTTGAATTTTATTTAATTTTGGTTTAACTTACTTTGCTTGTTTAAATTTTATTTGTTTTTTGCGGCTAATTGCGGTTGCAGAGCATTATTTACTACTTGTTTCACAGGTTTTACTTGAGATGCTAATAATAACTCTATTTGTCTTTTGTTGAATATGCACAAATAAATACAAAAATGCGTTTTAAACACAATTTTTACAATGACAAACAATTGCAATTTTCATTCTTGTCGGACTAGCGATTCATACCCACTTTTTTGTAGGATACTGTTTTATTTGCGAAAAGAATTCACTAACCTATCATGTGCTATCTTTGTCCTACAGTTAGTAATAAAAGAAGTGTTATTGTGAAACTGACAATTTACGAGCGTATGACTGGGCAATGATACCATTTAATTTGTCGGACAATGTGGTTGCTAATAATGTTTTATGGCCACGTTATTTGGAGTTATGGGCATGCTGGGAGTGGTGGAACTATAAACAAACCATCCGTTTTGTAGGACAAATGTTTCTTCGAGTTATTTTCAAATTATCTCATAAAGGTGTTGGTTAATCAGAACTAGAACTGATCCACGCGTTAAACTATCTTACTGCATCATGCATCATGATTCAGTAACATTTCCATTTTCCACACAGTGATAATATTTCAGTGAAGCGTTTCGAACGATCCTCGGTATCGATGCAGCGGTAGTCAATCCAGAAACATTTTTCGACTCAACAATGCAATGTTTCGAACGAGCAATTCAAATTAATGGTGCAATTCTGTGCAAAACAATATTTTGGATGTCGACCTTTTGACCACTTACATAACATGCATAAATAAAAATATTTTGTCCAAAAATACCTTTTTCTGTATAAATACCTATAGCAAATTTAACCCCGATCCGATCCTTCAAACCAGTTTTTAGAAATTTAAAAAAATCGAAATATTTTTAAAAACTTTTATGGTCTGTAGCACCTTAACCAAGAACTTTGGACAGAAATAGGTTTGGTTAAATCATCTTATTTTGATCTCAAGAGTATGTGGTATCATTTTATACACACCTTTTAGGCACACTATCTATGGGTTGTAATAGGCGGTTCCACAGAATCGACCTATAAACTTCGTCCATTTTTGCGAGTTTTTATGATTATCGAAAATTTGCTTTGAGGGATCAAAAAATCTACAGTAATCAGTGGCGTACCCAGAAATGAAATAACTACTAAGGAAATTCGACATAAATAACTAAAATACAGTGCTAAAAATTTTATATTACACCGTATTTTAAATATTAGGAGTATTATTTTTTGTTCTTTTAATAAACTTTAATAAACAAATTGTACATTATTGTGCAACTTTCTCAATTAATTAGTAAAGTAAAGTATGCACTTAAATTTGTGTTAAAATAGCAGAGGTTTTATTAGGGCGACTCAAATAGCTCCTGTTCTTTCCCTCGGGATATAATATCGTAGTAAAAAACTACTTCCCCAGCTCCAACAGGTAAAAGTTTATATGAGTGTATGTGTATCTCATAGAAAACTCTTATGTATTTAAGAAGATATATGTGAATAAGTTTAATTATTTTAGACTTTTTTAAGAAGAAGCTCTTAGCTTTAATATAATGTAACCCTTTTAACTACGCCAATTTAATATCAAGATTTGAAATATTACAATTTAACAGCTTATTAAAAAAGTTATTTAAAAAGATAATTGCATATTTCAAAAACTTGAGAAAAGCTTAAAAATTTATACATTTTTAATTAGTTAAGTGAAATTTCACATCTTAACAGAATTAATATATTTTTTAATTAAGCTGCAACGTCTTTTAAGAATTAAACTGCTATAATAAGAAATACTATCTAAAAATTTATAGCCAAGAATCTCTAACATTTTTTAGGCAGCGTGAATGGTTCTAAAGCTACTTAAGTAGAGGAGGTATTAACATGGTATTAACTAAGTGTACAATCATTAAAACGGTCATCTGGTGCACAAAAGAAATAATAAGGTTGCTATAAGACGCTTATCAGAGACTCTTCACATTGCACGGCCGAAGACCTTTGCGTCCCAACATTAAAATGTGATGGGAGAAGAAGGTTGAGGGACGTTTAAAATAACGGAAAGCTCCTTTTGACAAGAATACTTCTTTTGTGCGGTACAAGATCCAGAGCATGCTTGTACAACCATTTTATTGAAATGCCACATCAGTAATAAAATAATCATTAACTTTTTTTAACAATTGTGTAATTTTTTTATCCTTAGCCCAAAATTAAGGAAGATTTTTTAAATTTTAGGCGCTCTACTTTTATTTAAAACTCTAATTAAAAATTTAAAAATTAACTTATACAACATTGTATTGTAACGAAGTTGGATCGAAAATTTCACTAGGCTATGGTAAACTGTAATATTCAATAATTTTGGGCGCCTAAATTCTGTGGGACGTACCTTTCAGACCGGTTTGCAATGAAGGCTCTATAAAATACAAAGGATACTAATTATTGTTATTTATTAAATAATAAATATATTTATTTTAGCACTAGCTCATCGGCACACACCTACTTAATTAAATACATACCTAAAATTTCCTGACCTTTACCGCACGTGCTATTTAAACCTTTTTTGTTTAATTAAAACCAATACCACTTCTTGTACTTCACCCTCAACCATAATCGTCTTTAGAATTTTCGCGCGTCGGCTTTATATTACGTCTCCTTCACATTTCTCCACCTGGTCCTTTTTATCTCATATTTCATCTTTCATCCTTTTTTTTCTCATCTTATTTCTTCGGAATAGGTATTCCCGTTCATGCTTCACAAGCCTGGGTTTTATGATTTTTGGTCATATTAAATGAAGACTGCTATATCTGGTATCTTCATGAGACTGGCCAAATAAAACGGACTTGACATTTAAATAATATACATAGTGTCTCAGTAAAAACAGTTTTTAAATCAGAAATAAATCAAATTAGTTATAATGTAGACCCTACGATGATCTACTTATAATCAAGGATTAATATCCTTAAATCCAAAGCTTAGTTTGAAAATTATATTTATTATACAGGGTGAGTTTTTAGTGCGAAATCGGAAGATATATCTTTTATTTTAAGAGATAGAAAAAAAACTTAAATTACAAAGTTGCATGGTTTATGGATGCGCATATCAAGAACTTATTTTTGTCTATACTGGGTGTTTCATAACTGGAGCGCAGGTTATTCAATCTTTTTTTTTAATGGAACACTATATATTTTTTGATATTTGCATTAACATTAAGTTAAAGAATTCAACGATATTTTTTTTGAAAATTTGAGTGTGCCCTTAATTTTTTATCGGAAATTTTCTATAAAATTTATGACATTTAGACATATTTTTAGAAATTTATACCGGCATTATTATAAACATTTGAAAAACAATTTTTATGTCATTTTGAAATATGGACTTTGATGTATTTTTAGTACATTTTTTTTTAAATTTTATTAAAAATGGTGACAGCTATGGAGGCGTGAAATATGAAAACTAGATAGGAATGTATTTTAATTTTTTTAAATGGAACACCCTGTATTTTTTTACAAAATATTGTTCCTTTTTAAGTGTTCTTTAACTTTTATACAAATCATTTTTCGCTAAAATTTTGTAAAAATATGTCGAAATTTGATAAATTTTATAGAAAATGCCCGAAAAAAATTAAGTGCACGTTTAAATTTTCAAAAAACGAAAAATATCGTGGTATTCTTTAAATTAGTGTTAATCCAAATATGAAAAAATATACAGGGTGTCCCATTTAAAAAAAGCGGAATAGCTTTTGCGCTTCAGTTACGAAACACCCAGTACAGACAAAAACAATTTCTGGTTATGCGGATTCATAAATCATGCAATTTTGTAATTTAAGTTTTTTCCTATCTCTTAAAATAAAAGATATATCTTCCGATTTCGCATTAAAGACTCACCCTGTATACCTTATTAAATTGATAAAACAACAAATTAAATATCTATCCAAATCTTCACCAGAAGTTTTTAAATTAATTTTTATTAATTACGTATTTACATTAATTTTAACTAAAAGAAAAACATGCTGCATTGAGCAATTTGTTAAATTTTATTAGGTTGTATTCAGGTTTAATGCAATGTTGTATATACAGGGTGTCCCAGTACCCATACCACCTCTTTATTTCGAGAACCCTTTGTTGTACATTGATGGGAAAAAATATCACCAAAGTGAAGCTAAAGAATCTTTTGGAGTAATTCATAATTTCCAAAAAACAAAACAAATTTTAAATAGCAACCTATGCCGAGTGTGGTTTTGTTGGAAAGTTCTTTTAAAAAGAAACAACTTTTATAAAAATATTTTTTTAATATCTTGCATAATTAACAAATTAAACGAAAAATTAAAGCAAACAAATGACAAATGGTTTCTTAAATTATGTAAAAATGAAAACACTGCCATCATCCTCAATGGGTAAAGGTAGAGATAATTATGAATTATGATTTTTTGTATTTTTCATTTAATTTGTTAATTAAGCAAGATATTACGAAAATATTTTAATAAAAGTTCTTTCTTTTTAAAAGACTTTTCCAACAATGCTCTACTCGACCTAGGTTTCCATTTATAATTCCAAAGTTACTTCCGGTTTGTTTTGGAAATTAAGAATTGCACCAAAAGATTCTTTAGGTTCACTTTGGTGGTAAATTATTTTTTCTCATGAATGTGCAGCAAGGGGTTCTCGAAATAAAGAGGTGGTACGGGTGGTCTGGGACACCCTGTATATAAATATTTATAAATATTTAGGGTCCTTAAAAAGTCGCGGACACGGTAAACAACAGTTTGGAGGCAGTCATTTAAACAAGGGTAAAATAATAAAAAAAATATTTGGGTAGACATTTCGAAGTTATTGGCATATTTTAAAGAAGTAAACTTATACAATAACTCTTAATATTTAATTCAAATTTTTGATAAGTTATGATATGATTTGATAAGATATGAAAGGTGATAAAATTGAAATTAACATGTAATTTTTTAATAGTGCAAGAATTAATTAGTCAAAATATAGACCATTTTATTATAAGTAATTTTTATTTAAAACAAATAAAAAAAATTAAATTTTAAGTAGATATTCGAAGTTAATTTTATCAGATTAATGTTCCAGGAAACTAAGAAATAGTTATAATATTTTAACATTGTTGCCATATGCCATTTTTGCCAATTTTGTGATAAATTATAAATTTTATAATACAAATATCTTTACATTCTCAACAGAAATTAATATTTTTTGTTGAGAAATGCAATACCAACACAAATTATCTTGTGTTCTGTACGATAAAGAGCAAAAATAACTAAAAATATACAAATAATTTTTTTTACTTTGAGCTCTCATATCTTGAATAATCTGCTAAAAGGATTTTTTTGAATATTTTTCCCTTGTCGTAACGAGTGCTTATTAACAACGTAGCGTGGAGCGTGTCCGCCACTTTTTAAGCACCCTGTATACAGGGTGATTTTTATGGCTATTTTTTGTATTTTGCGACAGTCCAAAAAAGTTAAAGTTGGATTACATAATTTTGTCAATGTTCATTTTTTATATCAATAATATAATTGTCCATGGTGTATGTATTTCTTTTATAAAAATCAAATCAATTTCTTTTCAATTGTAGTCTTTATTTGAAATACAATTTTTTTATTAAAAATAGCTAATGCATTTTCGATCCTTAGATCATCATCAGGCTTGAAAAATATTTTAAAAAATTCAAATAAAAATGACTTATGTAAAAAATTAAAAAAATTTTAAATTTTTTACATAAGTCATTTTTATTATCGAAGATACAAAAGAAATATTCTGAATTCTGACCCAATAACAAGTCTTCATAAATACGAGATCACACGAAATTTGAAATGAGCGGAATATTTCTCAGAATGTCCTCGATATCTTTGCGCGTGATTGTATTGGATGACATTTGTTGCCATTTAAAAAAATTCAAAATGGCTGCCGTGTCAAAAATCTGAGCGTTAAAAAATTTTTTTTCATCTTAAAATATTTGTACGAAGGCCCCATATGATCCCACCATTATTTTATCCACCCATTTTGGCATGACTGCTTTGGTTCCATACATAAAAATCACCATGTAACACTTGAACATTTTCGTACTTTTTCACTTTTTTTTTAGTCAATTCAAGGTTAATGGAAGATATTTGTTAAATCCAAAACCCCGCCCGTAATATATTTCATGACTTTTTTTTATCTCATTTGTCTTATTTTGATTAATTTAGTAACAGGGCTGTTCTGCTCATTTTGGAAATTTTAGTAAGCTTCTGCCCTGCCTTTATAATAGTCCCTAGCGCATGTCGTAGGTCGTAGAGGAATAAATTTTATGTACTTTCGCTTTTTTACTCAAAATCGCAGTTTTTGGACTGGTGCTGTTCTTGGACTCACCGGTTCAATTACTTACCACGCTTACATGAAGTTTTGAAAACGAAATTCTCTATTCTGATTGGTTTGTTAAATCAATGTTCCAACCAGAAGCAACCATAAGTTTTTCAATCCGATTTTAATATCGCACAAATGTGGTAATAGAAAACGCTATGCTTATTGGAAGATGTACTTGGGAAACCAATCAGAATCAAACATTGTGTATTGAATATGTTTTCAAAACTGCATGGAAACGAGGTTTATATTTAATTTCTAGAAAATGTAATTTCAATTAAAATTATGATAGAAGTCTTAGGTAATGATTTCTTTATTCTTACATTTAGGGTTATAATTCGGTTTATATTTTACGTTTTAAATAAATAAAATATGATATTTTATTTCACACTTTAAAATTATATTAAAAATCAAACAACACGATTTTTGGTGATAAAAAATAAAGCCTACAAATATAATATTTATATTTATTATTTATAAAACATTGATTTACGTGACTGCAGGCAGGGCTTTATTGAATAAACTTGTGTTTAAAAAATATAATATAGAGTAAAGTACCTAGTAATTTTATTATTAAAATAAAAAATATATAATTTAATCAAAAGTGCATGCATTATTTTTTTTAACAGATTACACATTTAATTTATCGCCAATTTATTTTTAAATGATAAGTAAATAATTTAAATAAACAAAACCTAAAGGACCTTATCGGATTTTGGGTAGATTTCCTCCAGCGATGAAACTTATAGTAATATAACGGTAATATGTAAATACCACTCAAATATACAATTTTGAAGACATATTAAGCTTGATAGTAGTTGTTCACGACCAAATTACGAATTTGAAAATAATTAATTTTTGCACCATTAGACAACGATGTCATTGTTTTCTAAGAAATGGTTGCCTATGTCATATTTTTACTTTGAATTATCAAAAATAATACAATAACAATTATACAATTAAATACATATTTATAAAGATTTCATTGTATATTTATTTTTAAGTATATATTTTTGTCAAATATACGCTTATTTTAGAATCAATTGAAAATAAATCAGTTTTGAATTAATTAAGCATGTATTCTAAATTCTAAAAAATAATTAGATTATATAGGGTGACTCTTCTGCATAATTTTCTTGGTCGTTGGAAGGTGTCAACCAAACTTTATTAATATTTGAACATTTTTAAGATTAACCTCTCTAAACCACAACAGAATAGTATTGGCGATTCTAGCTAAGCGATCTCCCTCTAGCGGCATAGCGCGGAACTATGAAATGACGTCACATCCGTGATAGTTCTGCAGACGAATTTAGCGTTTAACGTTTGTTAATGTCTATTATAGTCAAATAAATAACGTCAACTTACCTAATTTACTTTGTATTATTAAATGCGTTTAATTATTTCTTTGCAAGTTTAAATTTTTATTTATTTTATCACTGACGTGACGTCACTAGAATATGTTACCAAACATACATTTGCGCGAGAAATATTAATTTGAATCGCCAATATTAAAAAACGGTTTCATAAGTCGCATAGATATATTGTAGCAGGCGTTCAATTTTAAAATACTAGTGGCGAGTATTTTAATGAACCAGTGCTACCGACTTATGAAACGTGTGTTTTCTATTTTTTCTATTTTGAGCCTTTTTATCTATTTTAAATAAAATATTGTAGTTTTCAATTTTAGTGAATTTTCTGGTAGTTGGTAACTCTAATATCAGGTTTGTCAAATCATCAAATAACCTGTAAATCGCTTGGCAACTTCAACTTTAAAATCAACAAACTTCAGAGCTACCAACTTCGAAAAATAAATTTTACTACTCAGTAACGCACCGATATTTAAATATTTAGGGACATCCTCTAGATCCAGTTTGGGAATATGTAAATATCTATTAAAAGAGAAAAACTAAACCAAAATTTATATCTTTCTTTCTTTGCCTTTTTTCGTGTGATAGTTACAATATCGTCAATCGTCACCGAAAGATTTGTTTTCTTTCTTTTACCCATACAGAATTACCATATATGTATAATGAATGTCCATATGTGGAGTAGGTACATACAAGAGGCAGTCTATTTTACCAACGCTAATATTTTATTGACAACAGATTCATGGACAAACCTTTTCATCTTTTCATTTACATACATTTTCATTGAGAAAGACGTTTCACGGAGATTAACATTTAACAAATGTTTCATTGAAACTACATTTTCATAGACACAACTGTTTTGTACCACGTCTTTGTCGGTAAAACTGAATTCGAAGAAACGATATTTTCGAAGACATGAAATGGTCTATAAAATGGTTTGTCGATGAAAAGCTCCTTCTCGAAGAAAATGTCTATTTAAGAACACGTAAAGGCCTTTTTAGACGGGTTAAAATGTTACCAAATATTTGAAAATCATTGAAAATGTAATTGAAAAATGTCCTTGGCCAGGATTCGAACCTGGGACCTCTTTGGAGATTTGTCTCATGTTTGGTGTGATAACGACTACTCTACCTAGGACCCAATTTCGAATATGTTCAGTTCTGTCTTAAATTGGGAGAATCGATAATGGTTGTTATCATCATCAACCAGTTAGTAGTGGTTATCACACCAAACATGAGATTTGGAGGTCCCAGGTTCGAATCCTGGCCAAGGACATTTTTCAATTAATCATTTTCCGAAAGCTATTAGTCTTTATATTCCTTTACATTCCTTTGTCCGAAAGACACGAAAAGTCCTTGGTCATGTTCCATTGTGTCTAACTGGTTGATGATGATAATAACCATTATCGATTCTCCCAATTTAAGACAGAACTGAACATATTCGAAATTGAGTCCTAGGTGGTTATCACACCAAACATGAGATTTGGAGGTCCCAGAGGTGGAAGTCTGTAAGCTATACGATACTTTTCGTACAACGAAAAAAATCTTTTGTTTAGTAAGTTGCTTGGTGACCGATTTTCTATCACCCTTCCTTATGCACGTTTTGTATTTGTTGAAAGAAGACAAAATGCGTTACCTTAGCAACATTTTCAACAAACGATTTTTTCGTTGTACGAAAACAATCGTATAGCTTACAGACTTCCACCTCCGGTTCGAATCCTGGCCAAGGACATTTTTCAATTAATCATTTTCCGAAAGCTATTAGTCTTTATATGAAAATGTAATATCGATAAAAATCTGTTTCGATGAAAATTTTGTCTTAACCCTAACCCTTAATCTAAAATTTTCGGAACCTGAGGTGGAAGTTTGTAACTCTAACAACATGATCTCGGTTGGGAGTTGACTTGTTAGATATTTTATGTCTCTCTCTTACACACAAAAACGTACATAATGTGGAAACAAGACAGAAATCGTATCCACGGTAATGTAGTAAACAATCCACCGTTCTCGTTACGTTAGAAGTTATAAACTTCCACCTCTGAACCGGAACCTTTTAAAAAATATTGGATTTTGGGGTTTCAATTGTTATATCATATCGACTATCGACCACTTTATTTTCGGTCTAAAATTTTATTTTGTTGCAGCTCGCACGTGCGCGTTTTCTTTTTATTGTGCGAGCAGATGCCTGATGTTTTTATTTTTCTTATAGTGTACTATTTGCGGGTACGTCTCAGTCTCAACCTCAACTCAAAACCAAAACCATAAAGAATAAGTTAGATTGTTTATAATTTATAAGCTTGGAAGTTAAGAACATAAACACCTATATTAAAATCTGAAACCGTTATTTTGTGGAATCGAATCCAATTTTATTTCGGAA
Organism: Stenus bimaculatus; assembly: GCA_963971135.1. Classification (NCBI taxonomy): domain Eukaryota; kingdom Metazoa; phylum Arthropoda; class Insecta; order Coleoptera; family Staphylinidae; genus Stenus; species Stenus bimaculatus. The sequence continues at coordinate 24,482,120 of OZ020180.1, forward strand.
CCAGAACCAAACCCTGGAACCCCGGTTCCAACCTTTTTTTTTGGAACCTAACCCGGAACCGAACCCTTTCAATTTTTTTTTAATGGAACCAAACCCGGAACCGAACCCTTTCATTTTTTTAATGGAACAGAACCCAGAACCGAAGCCTTCGAAAATTTTCAGGATTTTCCAGCACTGGATGAAACCACCTTAGGTCCTTATATTAGAAACCCGTCTTGATGATTTTGCAAATAATTTGACAGCACAAAGATCCTTAAATCTAAGAATTTGCTTTCTCTCATAACTATATAATGAAAGTATATGTGTGGTGTAAGTAAAAGCAGTAATCCATTTCATCGACACTAATTTTTCATTGCTAAGGACGTTCATCGACACACAAATTTCATCGACAACCGTTTCATTGACACGCACATTTTAGCAAAATTGCCATTTCATCGAGAAGACCCATACGTGGTGTAGGTAGAAGCGGAAGTTCATTTCATAGACAGTTTCATCTACACACCTTTTCATTGGCAAGGACGTTTATCGACACAGACATTTTATCGACATTATCTTTTCATCGATACCTGACGGTTTCATTGACACACACTTTTTATCAATAAATAGGTTTCATCGACACAGCCATTTCATCGACATAAAATTCTCACCCACAACAGGTTCATCGACTGGTCTTTTCATCGGTATTACCATTTTAACGACAATTGTTTCATACGTTATATACGTTAAATACGTTTCATCAATTTTACTTTTTCATCGAGAAAAGGTCTTTTAAAAAAAGATAATCTCGATGAATTGGTTATCCTAATAAAACGTCAATGTCGAAAAGTTCTCTCGAGGAAAGTGTATTGTCGATGCAACGATATACAACCCCTTTAGGTCTTATGTCCTTGTTTCGACTAGCGAATTTTATTAATAAATTTACTTTAAATTAATATCTCAATGCATTCACCTAAATTTTACTTTTTATTGCATTGATTTATTTTAATTAATAATAAATTTCATTAGCTAATTTGACAGTAAGTAATTATATTCTGAAACATAAAATGAAACATAATTAGAACATAATTAAATTAGAGTTACTTAACCTTTAACAGAATTTAAAATGTGCTTTTTTAGTCTTGTTTGTTTAATATCTACCTACAATATAATTTCTAAAATACAAAAGCTCACTTAATTGATAAATAGAATAAAAGCTCGAAAATAATCTTTAATAAATGAGTTGTTTACCGAGTCAAATTTACGAGAACTTAATTACACATATCATATTCAAAAAATTAATTACAACTCCTTTAAACGAATCCTTTAAAGTTGGAAGTTTGTATGCACCAAAAAACATAAGCAATAAAATTACTCACGGTTTGGGTGGCTACGAGACTGTTTTATGAAAGGCAGGTAGTCGATCGACCTTTCTTCTTTATTCCCTTATTGTTGTAAACTGGTATATTTACAAAGCTATGTGTCTACATAAACGAGAACATGGGTATAAAAGCTGCATGTTATTTTAACATAATAATTTGCAATACACTTTTATTTTAAAAATAATAACCTGAAATAATACACATATTTATACATTTTTTTAACTTATATTTTTTAGTATAATTTGGTTTTGAAAATTTTGATCTAATTTTGCAATTACCTACTACTGTACTACTAAAATAATTTTTATCCTGTAGTTATCGACCGATTATTTTTTGACCAATTTTTATGTTCCGACCCAACCAGTTTTACCATGCCCATTTTTTTGCACTATTAATCAAATGATCTAGGAATTTTGATCTTTGATCTTATTATTTTGGGAACTTATTTGAATATTGCATTTCCATTATTAGTTTGCTAATAATACAAATTTTTAAAATGGAATGCTATACTGTAAATAATTATCCTCTATTTTTAAGCCATAATTTAAAATTGGATACAATGTTATAACGTAATATTTTTTTTCGGCATGTTAGATCTCATAGTGTAGGTATATTTTAATCAGTTTATTAAATAAAATTAAATTTAAAGCCTTTGTACTAAACACACCTTTACTAAAAGGTTTTAATTTTTATGTTATTATTTCACTATAAACAAACTTTTCAAACGATTTCGAGCCATTGAAGGAACTAGTCAATAGAATGAATAGCGTCGGCTTGGGACTTGGGATATAAAAGCTTGGTTTGGTGAAGCTTACCGGTCGGTTCTGTTCTTACCGCAGTTATATGAAGTTATATTAACTATTCTACATACATTATGACGTCATATGCGGTCCTCATAAAATATTTACCAGCGAAGTGCGGATTAGATTCCCCAATTTATTTCAGAATCGTAATTTCGAAATACCAACGTACTTTAAGTATCTACTGGGCTTGCTTTAGAAAATTTATAATGCATAATATTATACAGGGTGTCCCGTAATTAAGTGAACAGTCATAGTGGAACGGTGACAAGTTCCTCTAATGCTTTGTCCAAAAATGCTTCTCTGTAAAGTTATACCCAGTTGAAGTTTACTTTCCAAAAAACAAAAACCGACGTTACTTTTCTTCCTATGAAGATATCTTGATAAAAAATGCCACGGGGGGCAAATTTTATGTTCTTCATGATATGGTATTGTAGTTTTGCAATTTCTCATTCATTTACTATCAGTTTACCTAAATTTAGGCTTTAAATTTTACCATAACTCCTTCTGTTGTCCCCCGTGGCAGTTTTTATGGAATTACCTGAATAGAGAGAAAAGTTATGTGAGTTTTAATGTTTTGAAAAGTGAACTAGTTAACTAGTTCCAACTTTTCAGGGAAACATTTTTGGGTAAAGTTTTAAAGGAACTTGTCATCTTAATTTGGGGTGATAAACTCCCTGTATACAGTATGTCCCACTTTTTTCCATCATTTTTTAAATACCATGTCCCATTTTTCCAGCATTTTTTAATAGCAAATGCAATCTGAACAAAAAAATCCTTTGAACTACACTTTTCCAAATGTATTTCAGAAAAGATGAATTCAATTTCATAAGTCATCAATTTTAATTTTTAGAAATCATTTGAAAATCAGAAATACTCAATATAATTTCAGAAAGTATGATTCGTATTTTAGAAATGATCAATTGTATTTCAGATAGAATTATTTCTCTTTCATTCAAAGTAAAATTGCAGCAGAAATTTTGGATTACTTATACAGGGTGTATCTTAGCCCTTAACTACCATGGCTTAAAATTGTATAGCATATAACATGGTAGGGTCAAAATGGACCCTTAATCTGCTCGTTTTTTGATGCTGTTTTTTTTTTAATTTTCAAATTTAATTATATCATTATGTTCATAATGTGAAACCCCCAAAAATATAGAAAGATTACAAAAATAACTTTTGTGGGGGCCCATTTTGAGCCTGCCAAAGATTGACTATTCCTCCCAATTCTAAATGTATTATCACTACCTGGAGGAAACCTATAACGTAGCTCTATTTACCTTATTTCTCAGACTGTATTTTAAGTTAACTTAATAATTTATACATATATTTTAATTATGATGATTCATGCAGTCCCTTCAATTGAAAAAATAAATAAATTTAAGTTTGCTTCATGGTAACTTGAGCCATAAATAACAGGAGAAATCCATATTGGCAAATAAGGACCTATTATCCTACTCAAGGCCGCAACTAGGAGATTTTGCGCCTCTGGAAAATAAACAAAAACAAAATTAAACCTACTTTACATAATATGGATACTATTTTTTTATAAATTTTATTTTTTCCAAAGTTGCCAAAATTTTGAAAACTTAGAAGAGCAAGGCGTTTGCGGGCGCCTGGGGCGCCTGGGGCGTCCACCTCCTTCGCCCCTTTCCCTTGTTGCGGCCTTGATCCTACTTAATAAGCTAATTTTAAGTTCTTTATAATATGGTATTGTAGTTTTGCTATTTCTGATTCATTATCTACCAGTTAACCTATACTTAGATTTTAACTTTTTTTTTTTCACTTTTTTTGAACTTTCAACTTATTTTCTTATAGAACAAATAATTTACTATGAAAAAGGTATACCTGTTGAAAATCGATAAATCAGATAGTTTTAAAGATAATCTCAAATAAAGTTTCATAAATTATAGTAACATTTATTTTTTTTATAAAATCGAGTAGACCGACTTTATCATTTAAAATTTTTAAGTTTTTGTATTTTCCAATCAATTTCTAAAATAATGTTGACCCTTAATAACGGTATTTAAGGAATAACCTAGTTGATTTAACAATAAAAGCATAACTTTACAGGGAAATATTTCTGGGCAAAGTATTAGAGGAACTTGTCATCTTAATTTGAGGTGATAAACTTGTTCCACTATGTCTGTCCACATAATTACGGGACACCCTGTATACTATTGCAAAAATTATAACCTCACGACTTCTATATTTTTGTTATTATTATATGCCTGAAGATACCCTAAATGAAGGCGAAATTAGTTGCATAATATTTAATAATAATAGGTACATTAATTATAAGTGCATCTACCAAAATTAAACAAGTACATTTTATGTAAATTTCCTAATGTGTAAATTCAATTTTAAATATCTAGAAATTGGAAAGTTACATTTAACTTTTAGGGGTAACAATGAAAATGAATTTTTCAAGAAGACCAATTCAACGAGATTTCATCGATACACAAATTCCATTAACAATATATTTCTGAACTCCCTTCTTCTGCTTAATCAATACTACATTTCATGTATAAATAATTACCGGCACAAGACATTTCATCATTCTGCCTATTCATTTAACGATTTAACTCGGTGCAGCGTTTATCGACAAAAATTATTATACAGGGTGAGTCGAAATTAAACCGCCAAATTTTTTAAGGCGATTCTATATCTATTCATAGAATCGGCTAAAAAAAATTGACGGTTTAATTTCGACTAACCCTGTATAATATGTCTATTAAATGACCTTTTAATGCAATACGACTACTTATCAATAATAATAATAATATGTCGGCACTGGAAGAGATGATTTATAACCTACCTAAGCATAAGATAGTGATAAACCTAAGAAATGAAGTATAAAATTTCAATACTTCTATTTATAACTAACCTAAGTCGAAAATACCGATTTATAACCTACCTAAGGATAAGATAGTGAGTGATAAACCTAAGAAATGAAGTATACAATTTCAATACTTCCATTTATAATAAAAGTATGTTTGGGGTTTGGGTTAATAAATTAGTGCGTTTAAGTAAATATATTCCATTTCTTAGGTCTATCGCTATGCTTATGCTGAGGTAGGTTATTAATCGGCCTATAGTTACGACTGTTTTAATGGCAGCTTGTTTCCAAGTTTTATAAAGCCCAATTATAGTAATATCCAAAATAAAAAGAGAACATGTTCAAAGAAAAGTATGAAAATAAGAAGATTAGTTGAAATCTTAGAAATCTCTTCAGAGAAATTCTTCTATTTTTCTACCAAAAATACATCAAAATCAATATTATGAAATGACATAAAAATTGTTTTTCAAATATTCATAAAAAGGTCAAAATCAATTCCTAAAAATATGTCTAAATGTGATAAATTTTATAGAAAATTTCCGATAAAAAATTAAGGGCACACTCAAATTTAAAAAAAAAAACGTTGTATTCCTTAACTTAGTGATGGAATACCCTGCGCTCCAATTACGATAAAAATAATTTCTGGTTATGCGCATCCATAAACAATGCAGTTATTTATTTATTTAATTAACTAATTATTGTTAGTAAAATATTCGAGACAACATAAGAAAATAAAGTGTTTTTGATTAGCTACCAGTTGAAGGATTTTGAAGATAACAGAGACTGGGTGAAATAAATCTGTCCGGAAAAATATTAGATCTCTTCCATGAAACCCATTGGGTTTCATCGTTGGGTTAACCCAATGATGAAATCAAAACTCAAGATTAATATCCAGATTTTAGTCAAATAATTTAAGTTTAAAGTCCATACTTTATAGGCTAATCACAACAGGACTCTCAAGAATTGATTACAAGTTTGCACACAGATATCAATTGGGTTAGAACCAAAAACCATTGCCTATTATTACTGAAATTTATGAAAAATTAAGTGATTCATAAAAGACAATGAAGAGTTGGTAAAGGTATTTAAGACGAAAAAATTCTAAGATGGTAGATATTTGTAGGTTTTAAGTCATTTGATCCATTCTAAGACCTTTATCTTCCAATACATCAAAAAACACAGCTTTTCAACTTTCTTTGTACTTTGACAACTTAACTAACGAGGAAACATTAGATGGTGCTGAGAAGTATGGCCGTTCAAAATGTTAAAAACGAAGAAAATGTATAAAGGGCATGCAGATTCATGAGTTACCTAAAATTTTACTTATACCATACATTTGAAAAGATTTTCAACACAAAGATATAGAAGAATTGAATGTCACGGTTGTTTTTCCTTTAAAAAGACTTAATAGCCAAACTGTATAGGTTTGCATGCCATGCTATACCTTAAGTTTTGTACCTTCTTCTCACAATGATGTTAAGTTGATCCGGAGGAAGTTGGTTTTGGAGCCTTTCCATTTTGTAAACTTTGGGATGGTGTTCGTCCCCAAGCATCTTCTGTTGAACCAAGCGTGTGAAACTGATATATTTTTCCTTGAAAGATTCGTGTATATCGTGAATAAGATAACAAGACTCTCCAATGAAATCTCAGAGAGGAAATTCTTTAATGTTTGGTGTTCTATAGTAGGTTCCAATGAAAGTCTTAATAACAAAACTATTAATTAGTTTCAAGTTAGTGTTATTATTGGTTTAAATCGTGCAAGTACAAGTTTTATATCCAGATCTTGGTCAAATCATTTAGGTTTAAGGCCTATAAATTTAAATTTTTTAATAGGGCTTTCAATGAATAATGTCCAGACTCACCTCAAATATTTCCGATTAAAGCACTTTAATTTAGAACAGTATCTCACTATTATTCGGTGTTTAGGTTTAAACACTGGGCTAACATAAATTTTATTGGGGCACGACATTTGATAGAACAAAAGTGATACTAAACCCAAGGAAAAACATACCTAAATAATTTTTATTTTGTAACTATCTGTGGCTCTAACTGTAAGTAACATTTGTGGAGGTAGGTATTTAAAAAATAGAAGAAGTCAACTCCAATACCCCTAGATTTTATCAAAATAGTAAATAAATGCTAGAAGTAATCGTACTTTATAAAACAAATCATTTATCCTTATAAAAGGGCTTGGTCCTATAGATTCAAAAATGTTTAGATATCCTTATTATTTTTCAATAAATAAAGTTAGAAGTAGTATTTATTTATAGTTCTTTGTCCATTAAATTATTAAATATTAGGAATACTAAAACGGCAATCCCTAGGCATATCAATTACTGCATTTATTGCAGTTTATATTGAGTTAAAGTTTCTTCGGAGTAGGAAATTAAGAATAATCAAATAATGTAGTCAGATGAGCATCAAAACCTTCCCCGGTTGATAAACTTTTGTTTTGTATTTATAGTTGGGGTAGCAAGGGCTAAAATACACAATTTGAATAGTTAATTTTAGCGGACCAAACTTTGAACTGTTACCTGTTATTATTATAACCTCTAACTTCAAAATATATTCGGTCGACTAAAAAATATACAGGGCAAATTATGATTCTTTCACCGACTCAAAGCACGTAGAGTAGACTCGTCTTGTGCATTGTACGGTTTTTAAACTTCGTTGTAAGCCACAAGCACGTGCGTTTCTAATGTGATCCACCTGGAGATGGAAGAAACTGTAGTACAGTCACTGTACGACTGTACAGTTTATTGCAAACAGAAATGGGACACAAAGGTCTCCATTTTTTCTTCGTATTTACTCGTAACTCATTTGTCTCCTATTTCCAATTGAAAGGAACTGTACAACTATCTCCAGACTCATCTACTACAATCGACAATGAGATATTTAAAATCCCCATTGAACTTGTAGATGTTAATCTTAAAACATACACAATTATGGATAAGTTTCTCTGTTTTATGAGAAAGTAAATTGAAATTGCAAAAAAAGTGACACCAAATAAAGTTATGGTAAAACTTAAATTCCAAGTTTAGGTTAGCTGGTAGTAAATGAAAGAGAAACGGCAAAACTATAATATATTATAAAGAACTTAAAAGTAACCCCCTATGCCAATTTTTATCGAGTTACCCGCTTAGAGAGAAAAGTTATGTGGGTTTTTGTTTTTTGAAAAGTGAACTTTTACTGGCTGTAACTTTGCAGGGAAACATTCTTGGGCACTTATATTAATTTGAGGTGATAAACCCGCCTGTCCACGTTATTATATCAAAAAAATGCACCCCTCAGTATAGTCCAGTCACTAGAGGGGTGAAAATGGGTTCAACCCTACATTAAATCACGTAGTTCTGATTTTTCTAAATATTGTTAGTGATGGTTTGAGAGAGAAAACCCCAAGTTTTCGTCATCCCCACCCTCTGCGTTTTCCACCATCTTGAAAAAACCAAAAATGGGCACTTTTTTCAATTTTTCCCTTATATCTCCTAAACGGTAGATCGTAGTCAAATTTGCTTCATATTCATTCTTGTAAAGGACAAAATTTCCTACAATAATCACTTATTAACTTTGATTCTACGACCAATAGTAAAGGACGAAAAATTGAGGATTTTTTTTTCGAGTTGTCCAGAAGTTTTGTTTTGTCATTTCTTTTACGTGATTCCCTGACACTGGAACCAGCGTAGTGTGAACCCGTACCAGCAAACAATCGAATTTGTCTGTTTTTAAACCGCCATCTTTGTTTGTTGGGATATTTATTTCATCTTCTAACTTTTGTTTGTGATATTTATATTGAAAGGTAACTGCACAAAGTCGTGTGGAATCGACATTCGAACGGATCTGCGCAAATTACGTCAAGTACATACAACAACATTATGGTCATTCTCTAATGGTTGTTTTTGACGGCTCCCCAGAGGATACTGGCCAAAGTACCAAGAGCCCAGAACGAGCAAGGACGTCCATGGTGAATGCATCAGGTGACGTCTTATTCGACAGAACAACTGTCAACTCAACACTTCAGAAGAAGTTACTGTCTAATGAGCAATACAGGAAACGCTTTGTCAAACTTCTTCAGACTTCACTTGAAGCTTAAAACATTACTACCAAACAAGCTGTAGAAGATGCTGAAGTACTAATCGTCATCGCTGCTCACAGGAACATCTCCTGCAACTGACAATGTTTATACTTCCGAAAACCTGGGAGAGGCAATTCACCAGATCTTTTCTACTCCCCCACTTCATTTAAATATGATTTTTCTGACATTGTACTGGTCCTCCATGCAATGAGTAGCGTCCAACATGTTCGGATTCGGAAAAAATAAGTTTTGTAACCTTTTCCGTTCAAACCCTCTATTGCAGGAGGTTGCACAAATATTCTATGACACTTCTGCCACCACTGCAGAAATTTCAGAGGCGGGACAGCGAATTTTGGTCACATTATACAGGGTGTCCAGAAATTAGGCGGCCAAACTTTAGGAGGCGATTCTACAACTAATTTTAAGAAAAAAACTTAAAAAAAACTTAAAAAACTGAATAAGGAGTATTAGTATAAAAACAAAAATGATTTTATGTAAACCATAAAAAAGTTGCCGCTGTTTATAACCCCAACCCTCTTTAAAACTACCCTTTCGGAGCTTTCAAAATATTTGAAAAAAATTGAGAAATAATATCTTAAACGTATTAGTCTTCACACCAAAATTCAAATCTTTATTACAAACCGTTTTTAAATAAATGACAAAAAACCTAGTTTTAGTCACAATAGTTAAAGGACTGCAGCTCCCTTAGGAAGCGAAATCGGACACATGTTTATAGGAAGTTTTTTTCTTAAAATTAGTTGTAGAATCGCCTACTAAAGTTTAGGCGCCTAATTTCTGGACACCCTGTATACATATAAAATCTACCAATGCCTCGCCGATTTGCGCTACTCTAGATTTATCAGCAGCTCTGCTAACCTTCACTTGGCCAAACTTACGCCGACGACAGGTGCAGCCCACTTCCATATTCACTCCGGACGTACCACCAGTTGATGAAGTGGTTGGGTAATCACCAAAATCCCTTGGAATGGGGATGGGTGAGAGAGATCGGAGGTTTTTTGCTGTAAAGATAGCAAGAGATGCAGTACCACTGGAACTCCTAAAAACAATCTCTTGCAAATGCCTCACCGGCTGTACTGCAGCTTGTGGCTGCAGAAAAGCTGGACTGAACTGTTCCAGCTTGTGCAAATATTGTGCTAGGAAGTCCTGCGAAATCAGACCAGAAATTGTGATCAACCAGGACTATGAAGACAACGATGATTTTACTGAATTAGCTCAAAATTAAGACTCCATTGATGAATCCCCTCAGCCTTTTAGCCAAAACGACCTCGATTGTAATATTAAGTTCTATGTTATAAATGTTTGTGACTTTTCATATTCATTCCCCGATTGTTTTTGATGGAAGTTCTGTTTATGACGATACTTTACTGAAGTAGACGTTTACTTTATCATTTATAAAGACGAGTATGAGTGACGAAGTAGTGGAAAACGCAGAGAGGTGGGGATGAAGAAAACTCTCTAACCATCTGTAACAACATTTAAAAAAATCAGAACTACCTGATTTAATGTAGGGTTGGAACCCTTTAGCGACTGGAGTAGCAGTTATACAGAATATTCCGTTTATGGATCACTAAATGTCGGGGTTAGAAATTAGCTCATATTTAATCGAGAAAAAACAAAAAAGTAAAGCTCTATATTTTCTAGTTTAGGAGCTACAGCCTTTTAAATTTTAGATCACCGAATTTTGTCAAAAATCACAAAATCTCTAATTACATTTTAACCAATGTGCGTAGGGATTATAAAAAATATTATTAAAAAGTTAAAAGCATCTTCTTTCAATTGGTAATAACAATAATACAACAATATTTGTTAAAATGTTGAAAAAAATCACAAAGAAAGAACAAAATATTCTTTTTTCAGTTTTCGAAAATTTACTGTTGTAGTCTTTTTAATTTTCAGGAACGTGTTGAAAATTTTTAAACCAATGCTCTTTTCCTATATTTAGTAAAGCCTTCTTAAGTAATTCTGATCATAGTTAGTCAAATATGCGGTAGGGTATATCCAAGAGGGTGCATAGTTTGTCAAGTACATGTGCCAAGTATTTTGTAACAGTTTTCACTCCTGTCCACCCACCGATGTGCTGAAAACACTTACTTTTGTAGGTATAAGACCAGAAGGCTATAGTAAGTGAAGGAAAAGAGCTACGAGCTACGGTTTCAATTTTTTACCTGATTTGTTGTAAATTTGAAGAATTTTCAGAGAACGCAACCTTAATGGATCTTATCTTGGAGAATATGTCAAAAATTGAAAAAGATTTTTTTTATTTGAGATTTTTTATTCTACATTTTATAAACTATTTCTGTATTACTGATGTTACCAATGGATTGAGGATATTTTTAATTAGTTCTACGTACATTGTTTGAAAAATAATTAGCTATTTTGTGATTTTTGACAAAAAATGGTGACCAGAATTTCAAAACGCTTTAGCTCCATACTTGTTTCGTTTTTGTTGATTAAATTTGCTTTAGTCTTCTGTAAATGGTGTATAGCAGGAAAAGACCTAAAATTCTCAGCACTTTTTAGGTATTTACAAATTTTGTTCAAAATATATTTGCTTTCATAGAAAAGTGCAAGACGAAGATTTTTGTCTGCTATAAATTTTTGCATTTTCTATGCCATTTTTTAACAAAATTAAAAAATAATTATTAAACTGTAAAGCTAAGTATAAACCGGACTTTGTATGAAAACCAAATTCAGTGCGAGATGGATCCTTCGACTATTGCTGCATTTATTATTATAGCTTACCAAAAAAAAAGGATATGAACAAAAATGTTTTTCGTAAAATGGCATATACTAAGAAGACAAGCCAATGTCTGAATTACTCTTAAATGATGGTAGCTCTTTTCAGATTGTTGTCAAAATTACTAATTTATTACTATTATTATTTATAGGCAGATTCTGGTCAAAATTAAAGGCTTTTAAATCGAAATAAATAAGGCAACTTTTGAAATTGTCATTACAACGCATGTAACAAATTTAAATTTAAAGGCCTTTAAACTTAAATGATTTGACCAGAATCTGGGTATTAAAGTCTAAAAATTACTACGCGAATTACGTTCAAATTAGGAAATCCAGTTTCAAAGTTGTCAGATTAAGATGAAGCTGTAGCTTGTTGAAATGGATACGGTTTTAAATACAACATAAATTGAAAAAAGCAGATTGGCTTGTCCAACTTACTTACTGTTTACTAAATCATTTTTTTTTAAATTTATTCAGAAGCAGCAAGCGGCGCAACGTACACAAAATTCATAAGGGACTTTAACTTGAAAAGCAAATATTTTTTTAATAAAATTTTTGAAAACCTAAATTGTTCTTAACTATTTTATACCCTCTTCTATCATTCAAGACCATTTGCCAAATGAGTGTTATTTATTAAAATGCATGTATAAAAAAAATTATTAAAAAAATATTTACTATTTTGTCCCTAATAGAAAAAATATGTGTTGAAAAAGCAAGTTTGGAAGGTTATACTACTTAGGGGTGTATTTTTGGCTAATAAAGATTACCATATTAATGACTCATATCGTATTGTTTTTAGGTCTATTATCTCGAATTTTGGGACATCTTGTATATACATATAAGTAAATTTAAAGATCCGGGTGATTTCAGCATCATCTAATCGCATGGATGTGTGTTATTGCATAAGCTTTTTATTGGATATTTTAAAATAATTATTGTACATGTCAAAAATTAGTCAACAATCAAATAACTCTGTTGTTGAAATATTTTGTATTATAAAAAATCCATAACAATGTGCACCTTTTAAATTGGAAAAGCAAACATGAACAATTGCTTAATTATGTTTGAATAAATGTTTAATAAAATCTGTTTATCGCTACAAATTTTTGTAAATACTAGATACTAGATGACTAAAATAATTATAACAGGCGAATGCGCCGGGATATGCATTCCCAGCACGCCCGAAAACTCTTCAATTCAACCAATCCAACATCCAACAAATATAACTACGTCCGTAAACAATTTTCATAAATCTATTAATAAATTTTCATTCTATTAATAATCTTCTCAGGTTAGTTGTAAAGAAAACCATAAATTTTTTTAAGTATTGGGACATTATTACATTTGTGCGTCTGTTGCTAAGAAACTACTGCCGTTTTATCGGCCTTGACTTGAAACATGTTTTCTCCATCTCTTCTGAAATTATTCATAACTGCACATAATCGTCTTTGAAGCTTGATGTTTTGGCACATTTTATTTATTAATTGTTGTGATTCGTCGGATTTTTTTTAATAATAATAGCGCTCTACTTTTTGTACTATCCAATTGGGTAATAATAATTAATTATTGTGAACTATTTGACATACAATATTGCATGTAAACAAATACATATTATAATAAAGTTAGTAGTAAGCTTATTTAAAAAAAACAATTTGAGTTACTACAAATAGATAATAAAAAAGATACTTCAAACGGCAAAATGTAGGTCACGGAGGATGACAACATGCGCACGAGCCGAATTTATTTTAATTTATGGCTTGGGCTAAAGAATAGGAAGAGAAAGGGGGCAAAATTTCGAATTTTATCTAGTAATATCTTATCGATAAGGATAAGCGATATTATTACATTTCTAACCGTAAAACGATTATTATTCTTCTCTTAAATCTTGCTCCAATCACTAAACTTTGCCTCAATCGACTTATTATATACACGTATAAACAGTTCTGGAAGCGAACCTATGTATACTGTGTTTATTCCACACGTAGCACAATAAATCATTTATGCTCACGAACATGCTATAATTCCAACACCCATAATTTTAATGAAATAATAATCATTATAAACAGACTTCAGATTAATTAGAACTGATTTTGATATTAAATTAATATATTTGTATAAATTAAGGATTATGTTAATGTATTATAAAGAACAGAAGTAGTTTAAGCTAAGTTTTAAGTGTGTAATGAAAATTAACGTACTTAAATTAAAGTAATAAGTTAAGAATTTTTAATTAGTTTGGAATTTAATTGTGTAATATAAAAGGCATATTATTTTATTAGGGTAAATGCTTTTAATATTTCTGGCGCTCTTATTCGAGCTGAGCCAATCGTTGTTGCCCTGGCAAACAGAATACAGAATGATAAACTAGCTGGTGACGTTGAAAGCCCGAGCATGTCGTTGCCCATCCAAAACGCAATTATTAAAACGGATACTAAATTAATGTGATTTCATTGTTTGTACGTTTGTTGTCTGTTTTAATTGCATAAATCACGTATGCACATACATATATGAAATCGATAGGTTATAATAATTTGTCATTCAAAATATTTCTCCCGCAGCTACGTTAGTTAATTACATTATTTTATTAAATATATCAAAATGTACTTTATTTCATTTTATGCAAAAGATTTTGATTGATACACTTGTTTGAAGAAAAAAAGTATGACCAGTTAAATTGTTGCAAAAAGGACTTGCTTTAATTTTGGTAGTTTTGTTTTTCAAAAAGGAATTCAAAATGCAAATTTTCGAAGGTTTCGGATATTTTCTTTATCTTTTAAAAAAACTCAAAAACGTTCTGTTCAAAAATATCATTTTCAACTCGAGAACAGAAAATTTGCTAAATATCGAACACAAAAACTGTTTCCTTGGGACAGGCAAGATAAAAATAGAAGGTTAATATACAGTGAGCGGCAAAATTATGGAATAAATTCAATAAAACTGAAACCATAGGTTTTTCAAAAAAAAGTTTCGAATAAAAGTTGTTTGGTTTAAAGGTATAATCACTAAACATAATTTTATTTTTTATTTAAAATTTGTTTTCAAGGTCATTTCAAGGTCAACATTGTTTTTTTAAGTGCAAACCTATATTTTTTCTAAAAGAAATTTACAGCTCTTCAAAAAATAAACAACTTTTATCTAAATCATTTTTTTATACCATTCTTAGTTTTGAAGTTATACCGAGTTTAACATTTTGGATCGTAAACTTTTATCCCATTGAAATCAAGTGTACTTTACCTTAAAATGTAATTATGTGATGACGTCATCATTTTGAAATAGCAACAACGTTTATTTGAATTTAGCATTTTAGATCGTAAATGTCTTAAAACATAACTATTTTGTCCGATTAAAGCCAAGTGGGACTTAAAATGTGAAAGAATCTACATGGGCATTACAAACAATAAACAAATAATACACTTTTGAAATTTTTTGAATGTTGTATAATGAATTTCAATCGTATTAAATTGATTGATTTTACAAAAGGCATGATTTTTGGCTCGACCAGCGTTTGCTTAAATTTAATAATATCATTTTTATTAATCGCCTTGCAATAACGTAAGCAAATAAAATAATGGCTCGCTTAAATGAAACTCAACGGATTGAAATTTTGATTCTCGTTGGATGCGGAGATAAGACCAGAACTCAGCAAGAGGTATGCACTATGTTTAATGCAAAGTATCCAGATAGACCTATCAGCCAATCCACGGTTAGTAAAATCGAGAAAAAATTTAGAGAAACTGGACATGTTAAACATATTCTAAATGCCGGGCGTCCTGCTAAACTTAGGGAAAATGTTAAAATTGATATTTTGTTAAGTATTGAGGAGAATCCTCATAGTAGTTCTCGACAAGTTGCAGCAGATAATGAAATCAGTCAGCGATCTGTATTACGTTTTTTAAAACGAGAAAAGTACCATCCTTATAAAATACAACTAGTCCAGGAGCTCAATGAAGATGATCCCGATCGCCGGATGCAATTTTGTGAAAATATGCAGGATTTATGTAACCGCAATCCACAAATCGTTTTTTCGGACGAAGCCACTTTTTCCTTAAATGGCGTAGTGAATAAACAAAATTGCCGGTATTATAGCAGAGAGAATCCTCATTGGATGAGTGAGGACCATACTCAATACCCTCAAAAACTTGGCCAGGCATAGTTGACAATCGAATAATTGGCCCTTTTTTCTTTGAAGAATCACTCACAGGGCAGAGGTATCTAGAGTTTTTAAGAAATGATCTTGTACCTGCCCTAGCAAACATATTTCCGAATGAAAATGATCCTGACTTACCAAATCCTAACATCTGGTTTCAACAAGATGGTGCACCTCCACACTTTGCATGTCCAGTACGGGAGTTTTTAGACACCTACTTTCCTGGGAGGTGGATTGGCAGACGAGGACCGATGGAATGGCCCCCAAGGTCCCCTGACCTAACACCCCTTGATTTTTTCTTGTGGGGATATTTAAAATCCAAAGTCTATCTAAACAAGCCACAAAATCTAGAGGATTTAAAAGATCGACTTAGGTACGAAATTCGTAGAATAAGTCCCGAAGTCATTCGCAATGTTCAAGAAGAATGTGGTCATCGGTTTGCCTATTGTCAAGAGGCCGGTGGATTGCAATTTGAACATCTGATTTAATAGAATTATGGTTTGATATGAATTACATTATTTTTTTATTAACTGTATTTAGTTCAGTTTTTATTAGTATTAAAATGCTTTTTTAACATCCTTTAAGAAGCAGAAAAAATGTTGTTGCTATTTCAAAATGATGACGTCATCACATAATTACATTTTAAGGTAAAGTACACTTGATTTCAATGGGATAAAAATTTACGATCCAAAATGTTAAACTCGGTATAACTTTAAAACTAAGAATGGTATAAAAAATGATTTAGATAAAAGTTGCTTATTTTTTGAACAGCTGTAAATTTCTTTTAGAAAAAATATAGGTTGACATTGAAAACAAATTTTAAATAAAAAATAAAAATATGTTTAGTGATTCTACCTTTAAACCAAACAACTTTTATTCAAAACTTTTTTTTGAAAAACCTATGGTTTCAGTTTTATTGAATTTATTCCATAATTTTGCCTGTATAAAAGAAAACTCCAAGATGAAATGTATTTTGACCGATTTATTATTTTTGTATCGTCTAAAACAGTATGAATTAACTTAAATAAATAAAAAGTTGGGATATATTTATGTTTATTAGAAATTGCGACAAACAAGGGCGTATCCAGGATCTAATGTAGGGGGGAAAGGTCATCATATTGGTTTTAAGGAAGTAGGCCAGGCCAAGGAAAATCTAGAATTGCAGAAATATGAGTTTTTGATGTTGGAGGTGCAGGATTCTTAAAACTTAAGCATTGCTTATAGCACTCGTTTCTAGGTATTTTATTTTTATAAAAAAATTTAAGGGTAGGCATATTCACCTTCCAGCAAAGTGTTCAGTAGTGTTACTAGAGAGTTATTTACGTGTAAAAGTAATCAGTAATTCGGTAATCTCAATTTGCTGGAAGGATTTCGATACTGAGAAGTCAATTTATAATATATTTATACATAAAAATAACTATTTATTCACATCTCAAAAGTAAAAACCTTACACTAAATTGAGTAAATTGAGTATATTCAATACATTAATTTACTGGTTACTTTTACATGTAAATAACTCCCTACTAACACTGATGAACACTTTACTGGTAGGTGAATAAACCAGTCCTAAGAATCATTGGTGAAAACGGGCATGTCTTAAATCTTTGAGCATAAACAGACCTTCATTAGATAATGAACAAAATTAAAATTAGCCAAAGCTGCACAATACAATGGCAGAGGGAGGCGGGGAGCCTAATGCGGCGTTTACACGGTCAATATTATTGACGCAATATTGAGTTTCTTAAATGTATTGACCGTGTAAACGCTATATTGAAGCAATAATATTGACGTCAATAATATTGACGAAAATTAAAACGATTTGATTTTTATTGAAGCTGTTCAATATATTGAAGCTGTGTCACTATATGGCGGCGTTTACACGGTCAATATTATTGAAGCAATAACATTGACGCAATATTATTAAGAGGCCCTTTAGGCGGCGTTTACACGGTCAATATTATTGAAATTTAATTGAAGCAATATTAATAATTATATTATTATAATAGCTATATTATTAATACGGGCATGTCTTAAATCTTTGAGCATAAACAGACCTTCATTAGATAATGCACAAAATTAAAATTAGCTAAAGCTGCACAATACAATGGCAGAGGGAGTCATTTAATTTTCTGCCATTTAATGCCATTGATAATGTCAACATTGGTTGACGAAAACGTTCTGGCTCATTAAATATCTTTAAAAAGAGTGAGTTTATTATTTTAATATTAAATACTAATTAATTAATTTTAGATGGATCTATCACATATTAATTAATATTATTGTAATACCCTTTACACGTTCAATAATTTTGTTCAATATAATGTCAGTTACGATCTTGCTTTCAATATATTGAAGCGGTGTCGATATTATTGACCGTGTGAACGCTATATCGCAATATATTGCTGGAATCTGGGGTCCCTTGTTGGTGAAAGCAAGATCGTAACTGACATTATATTGAACAATATAATTGAGCGTGTAAAGGATATCACAATAATATTTCTTCGATATTATCGAAAGAATATTATTGACGTCAATATTATTTCTTCAATGTAGCGTTAACACGGTCATTACCATATATTGATGAAACTCGATATTGCGTCAATACTATTGACCGTGTAAACGCCGCCTAAGACCTAGCGATGTCAGCATGTTTTTTTAAGTTTATCAATGTTTGAGCTATATTTAACAAAAAAATTATATAATTATATAATAATATTAACAAATTATGACGGATGTTAGGTGCGAATTCTGGGATGCCGTTTTTATGCAACAAACTTACCTTGCAAATGAACGTGGTATGTTTTTAATTGAAGTTAAATATTAGCGCTTCAAATTAATTTTTACTTGCAAAAAAATAGGGAACCACTTTTACGAAATGTCAGTAAAAGTGGTTGTGGTTGGTTCTGTTTTGTAACTCTGAAATACTTCTTCTAATTTCCGATAGAGGCGCTGCGAAGGAATTCCGAAAACCCTCTCTTGGATGTTTTTGAACTTGAAGAAACCGGACAGTTCAAAAATTTAAGCCCGCTAATATTACTTATTTTATTATTAAAATCATTATACAGGGTGTCCCGTAAATGGCGGATAAACTCTCCGGTACGTTGTTAGGGAACCTTCAGGGATCCTCAGAAAAATTGTAAAAAAAATCCTCTTGATCAATTGACTGAGATATGAAAAGTTGAAGTTGAGAATTCAACTTCGTTATTATCATGAATTATCGAAAAAAGCAATTTTACCTGTAAAGATCCGTGTCGCTTTTATTGTTTAGTATTAAATTTAATTTAAATTGTGCTTTATTAACATCACAATTAAATATTTAAAATTGAAAAATACCTGAAATAATTCTAAAAAACGAATCTGGCAACAGTGTATAAAAACTAATTATTTGTAAAAAATCTGACAATTTTTGACAAATTGATTTGCCATATCATAATTTTAAAGTGTTTTTTTCAATTTTTAACGTATTCAAGTTTCTGTTTTGTTCATTTTTATTGGTTTTTATGGTTTTTGTTATTTTGAATTCAATTTAGTTTTATTTTCGTTATTCTTATTATTTTAGTTCCGTTTTTTTACCTTTTTAATATTTAATAATAAAACTAACCATGTACAGTAACCAGGAATACAGGGATATGTTGAAGATATTGGGCGAATGCCACGAAAATTCAATGGAAGCTTCGAGGGTGTATGCTGAAAGGTATCCTGCTAGAAGACATCCAAATAACAATGTAGTTCGGAGGGTAGACCAAAGATGTGGAGAAACCGGAATTCTAGCACCAGTCGCTGGTCCAGATCATGGTCGTCCACGACACGTGATGGCTCCCGACATGCAGAAACAAATCTTCAATGCATTGGAAGCAGATCCAAGAAGCAGCACTAGGAGTATTTCAAACGAATTAGGGGTATCAAAAAGTTCCGATAACAGGTTCCTTCTAAGTGAAGGCTATCATGCATATCACTTCACCAAAGTTCAAGCCCTATCACCAAATGACTTCCCAATTAGAGAAAATTACTGTAACTGGTTACTGGAACAAATAGAAGCAGATGTTACTTTTACTTCGCGTGTTTTGTGGACAGACGAAGCCACTTTTTCGAGAGATGGATTTTTTAACCAACACAATAGCCATTACTATACCATTGAAAATCCGGAATTAACGCACGTGAAAAATAACCAAGTACGTTTTAGTGTGAATGTGTGGGCTGGAATAATTGGGAATCATTTAGTGGGCCCAATAATATTACCACAACGATTAAGTGGTGAAAGCTTTTAAAACATTTTAATAAATGACCTAGGAGAACGTCTCGATGGTCTTCCTCTAGCTACCAATAGAAATATGTGGATACAGTTAGATGGTGCTCCTCCACATTTTGCGTTGCCAGTAAGGCAATGGTTGGACGCAGAATATCTCTCCTTGGCCGCCAAGAAGTCCAGATCTGACGCCGCTGTATTTCTTTTTGTGGGGTCATATTAAGGCTCTTGTATACCGGACTCCCGTTCTTAATGAAGAAGATGTAATAAATCGGATCCGAAATGCAGCACAAACTGTAACTCCTCAAATGTTACAACGGGTTCAACAAAATATTAGACAACGTGCACAAATTTGTCTGGAAGTGCAGGGGCAACATTTTGAACACCTCCTATAGGTTTAAAATAATTTCTGTAACCCTTATTGTTAAAAATTTTAGTTTCCTTGATTTCTTTGATTTAGTGAAACTGAAAACCTCACTTTCTGTTACTATTTCATTCATTGTGTTTTTAATATAAAAAGTTTGGTTCCTCTCAATTTTTTTTATTGAATTGAACTTGTTTTGTACTCATATAAAATACCTATTCATCAGTCAATTTGAAAAAAAAATAGTTACATATGTCAGATATGTTTCAGATATTGTTAAAGGTAAAGGTGTATCCTTCACCTTTAATTATAAACCTGGCACCCATGTTGCCAAATGTACCTTTTGGTTTTTAGTCAATAACACAAGAAAGAAGGTTCATAGAATTTTTTTAATATTTTTCTAAGGATCCCTGAAGGGTACCCTACATCGTACTGGAGAGCTTATCCGCCATTTACGGGACACCCTGTATAATTAACTTTTGTGTAAATTTTAAATAAAATAGGAACATTTTTTAGCTTCCGTCAAAACAGCGCCTCCTACAATTAATGCATTTAACTAAAAATAATCAGCTGATGAGCTGATGCCAATACAGGTTATGTTATGACTTTTTAGTTGTTACTACAAAATATTAATAATGGTCGCAAAATCTCCGTGGTCGTCGGAAAAATAGCGTACGCAACTCGCAGAAACTGAATTTCGTTGCTCGTGTGATATCCTCACTCGGCTAGCGCCTCGTTCGGCTATTTTCACACTCCCACAAAATTCGTCACTTTCTAGCTCGTTGCGTAATATACTATAATATGTCGACCTTGACATTATTTAATGTATCAATTAAATGATTTTAATTCAGAAAATTTTCAAGACCAAACATTTATAAATATTATTATGTTATACCCAATGGACAATATGAGGAATAGTTGACAAAAATGGTAATTGTGCCCTAGTATAAAATATATATTTTTTTATTTTTGAATTTTTATTTTAATTTTTTTTTTATTTTCCTGTAAACCAAAAATCGTTAAAAAAATACCACTTATAAGTATTTAGCATCTCTATAATATATTTCATTCCAGGAAAATTTTCAACAACTATTACCGAGAAATTTTTTTTTTTTTTCCAAAAAATCAATATTATTTTTTTTAAAGAAGACCATGTACATTTCGAAGACAAAATTTGAGGAAACTTAATGTTAGTTAATAAGGCATCTCTGAAAAAAATTAGCAAAATCGGTGCATAGGCACATTGCCCATGCTTACCCGGCTACAGCCTTTAATTCTTACCAGTTAAACCAATTTTTAATTACTTAAAAAATATTTTAGATTTTTAGATTGAATATAAATAGCATTACAATTATGTCGCAAAAAAACAGATTTATTTTTGAGAAATCGGGCTGAATATACATGTTACAGACATTTCTGTCGTACACAAAGACGTGGAGATAAAGGTTTTTCAGAGGTCAATGAATGAAATATGGATTTTGGTTTAGATACTTGAATAGTAAAGCTCACGGAATACTAAAAGCTACTGGGACAAATTTTCTTCATTGTAGCTGTCAAATGTTATTTAATACTTATTTTGAGTTTATTCTAAAGAATTACTTAAAAACTATAGGTAAGTTAAGCATTCACAGTTGGGGTGGCGAGATCTAACATACAGTAACTATTAAAAGAATTTAATGATTAGTCTTCAGAAAAGGATTGTTTTCTTTAATTTCATTTATGCTATAGGTAATAACTTATCCCTTTACATCGAATTTGCAAAAGCACACCCCGTATAACCCTTGAAAAATGAAAGTACAACATAAATATTTTAAAGCTTATGTCAAATTTTAATAAACCGTTTTATAATTAAGCTGTTTCATATATTTCATCAACCCTGTATAACCAATTTCTTAAAATAAACATCATTAAATTATAGCTGTATTCTTCCACCATGAATCCGTCCAATTACCAATTACGGCAATTACAGAAAAATACATTGAATAAAACACTAAGTAACCAATTATAAAATAGTAACTGACAATATTGATTTCTATAATTATTATTCGTCTATTATTATTATGAAAATCATTTTTTGGTTAATTCCTTTACCTAGAAGTAAATAGTTAGATAAGAGTTAAGTGTTTACAACATTAATCCATTTTAATTTATTATAATCGGATATTACACACATATTGTAAAGTGAGCATGAGAGAGAAACCTATTACAAATTCAAGAGATCTTTTGGAAGGCAAGGAACATTCGGCTCAACGGGCGCCACGGAGAGCGTCTCAAATTTAGGGGATGATTTCTAACGTTCACTTACTCGTATCGATCTCACTCAACAACGTGCTTCCATTTATTGTATACACTTCCATGTCGCATTTATTTATCAAGTATATTTCAAGAAACAGGAAGGACCGGAAATGAGAAAATATCAAGATTGGTTTTTGTTATTATCAACATGAATAAATGATTTATTTACCTTTTAATATTATCATTTATTAAATTTACCGCCTTTTATAAAAAAAAACGATTTTAATTAATATGTTTTTTAAAATAACAATTACCGTATAAATCTTGGAATTTAATTTATTATTATTACTTTAGTTAGCTGAAAAGAAAAGGTAATATATAAGTTCTTCGAAGTAATGTATTCTTTATAAATAATGTAAAGTCACATGAAATATACTGCAGTAAAACTAAGAACTATTTATTTACAGATATAGTGTATAAAATCAGCTTATTGGAATTGTAGATAGAAGATCCGAATACATCATGAATATCTATAAACTTTGGAGACTTGTAATGCAATCTAATAGTGCAATACTAGGAATACATATTCCATAAAATATGGGGAAGAAATGAGAAAATATGTTTTAAAGCAGAATAACAAAAATATTTTTCCTATTAAAATTTATACGAGATTTAAGTTTAACGTTTATTGTGAATTAATATATTAATAAAAGAACAGAAGCGCATGAAATATCACATTTTCAAATAATTTTTAGTATAAGGCAATATTTTACTAATAATATCGTTATTTTGTATATTATATTTCTTAAATATTAATTTTTCTTTTGAAGTTAATACAATAGTAAAGCCAAGAATTAAATCATCTCTCATAAAATTACTTACATCTTTGTTGGAACAAATGCTGTGAAGACCCTTGATCACAAAAAATATTACTTACTAAATTATTTTCCTCCTATTGCATCAGCAAATACCGCTTCATATGCACTTCACTTGGCCATGAGGCTTCTAAATGCACAACTTAATTGTATTTGATAAGATTAAGAAGGCATCCAACTTTGCCCAGGCCAATAAAAATGTACTACAATAATACAACACAGACAAAGTTGATGTTGACATTTTTTGAAGTATTTTGAATGCTAAATTTCAAGTATGCCCGCGACTATGTTCATATTTTAATTCTTCAAGTTAAATATTTTGGAAAGTTTGAGTTCTTCTGCCTGTTTTTCAGGTTAAACACTTCGCCTCTCCAAAAGATCATGTTTTTATTGTTCGTTTTTTCAAAATATATGCCAAGGCGAAGTACTTCGCCTAAAAACAGTCAAGCCTTATCGAAACAATAAAACATATAAAACTATAAACTATTATTGAAGTAACTTTGCTTTGGAAATCAGGTCGATTCTGGTATATCGTAAGAAAAAATGGGATATTCGGTGACTTATTAACAGTTGAAGGCCATGGTGCAATAATAGATCAAAAAAGTAGTGCATTTAATTAAATATCTGAAAAAAAAGAAGATACAGACACATATACATCATCTTTAACATAAATCACTTCATGACTGTTCTTCTTCAGTTCTTGCTTCTCCAAATGCTTATGTAATACCATTGGTCTGCCGCTAGTACATATTTCTGTACTAGGGTCTTTAAGTCTTAGGCACTATTTTTTACATGGCTTTCTCTCTTTCTTTTCTTTTTTGTCAAAAAAAGGATTGTTCATCTTGCTTCATCACGTTTTTTGGCTTTCTGTTGTTTGTTTGTTATTTCCTACACTAGCTATGTACATACAAGGTACATCCTCATCATATGTCACATTTTTACTTCCAGAGGAGTGAAACGGCTCTTTTGCACTACTCAAAACCAATACAAACCCAACTTAAACACGCATTTCGTCGCGCCGAAAAAAAAATAAAAATAAACACCATACACTTCCCAGGTCATCATTAGAGCAAAATAATTATTCAAAATAATAAAAAATTTTGAGTAAGACTCGGACTCCATCTTAAAAGATGGACGACTGTTTTCGTATACGAAAAAGACAGCTTGTTGAATTAGTTACCTCGGTGACGGGTCCAGTCTCATTTCTACTTGTACAAAAGGTGCATTAGGAAGACAGATAGAAAACCTGACACCCAGCAACTTAGTCAACAAACGATATAGGAAATCCATCATCTATCTTACAGACTTCAGTCCATGACTTGTTCTATTTTTTTCACCAAGGAAGCTTGGCCAAGTTCACAAGCCTATAAAATACATTATTATACTCTGAACTTAACCAAGTACTACACCAATCGATCTGTAATACTCAAAATATTTGGTTTCCTGTATTAAATTAATTTATAAAAACATGGATTAGTTATTCCGATTGAATAGCTTTACTTGTGTAAGGTATGTGTACCAGTTTTCCGTGAAGCACCTTGCTGGAATTAGGACAAAGAATACGATATCGTGATTACTTTTGTCCTACTTCCAGCTGGGACTAACTGTACATGTCAACACAATGATGCCATTTTCCTTTCCTATATTTATACTTTCCATAACATTAAACTTAAATTCAAATATGGGCTAATTACTAGAAATTATTATAACAAGGAAATCCGTTGATCTTTTTGGTGGACTGAACAATACTTATCGTTACCGATACCTTTTTTCGTATAGCATGCTATGCTCTTACTATGCTAATCTTGCGTATCGAAAACCATACACAATTACGCAAAATTATGCTGTAACACTTTGAATGACGATACGATTAGCGGGGCGAGTGATTTTTTCGCTTCAAAGCTAGTGATATCACTATAGACAAGTCAGGAAGAGGTTATTCTTCAGATTTTGATCAGTAGGCACTTCTGGCGGTTGTGGAAACTAAAGTCGCACCACTAGAATACTGAGTGATAACTTCAACATTAATTAATCCATAATTATTCGTCATTTTAGAAAACTCGGCAAGTTGTAAAAAATTAACCGCAAAATTTTCGCACGAGCTCTTAGACAACAAAACCGAACGGATCCACATTTTTACTGAATTGCTTCAGGGGCGTAAACTTAATAGAAGGCATTTTATCACTCACTCTACTCCCTTGGTGCACAAAAAACTAGTAGTGCATATTTATATAAATCCCGATTTATAGCTATCACAATATATTTAAAAAAATACACAGGGTATCCCAAAATGACACCTCCCTAGTTTTGTTAACGCAAATGGGATCTCAAGTTGAGATTCAGTATATAGGGTGTATCATAATATGTGGGACAAAATTTACAAGTGTGTAGAGAAATCCAAAATAATGAAAGAAGTTCCTAATATAAACACATGTCCGATTTCGTTTCCTATGGGAGCCGCAGTTCTTCAAAGGTATTGACAAAAAAGAGGTTTTTGGTCATTTATTTCAGATATAAATTTCTTATATAAATCCGATAGAATGCGCCACTTATGAGAAACATGTCTTTAAAGATAGGCATGCATAGCTAGTCGTCATGGTTACCATACTAATATTTCTTTTAGAGCCTATTATTATACAGTGAATTCAAAAAAGACTGAAACCGCAACTATGCTACCAAACATACTCTGTAGTGATTTTAGAAGTTGGTGTACCTGTTAATTTTCGTTCAAATTTAAATCTTATCTGTCAGTTTCAAGGTATTTCTCAGTGTGATGCAAATTTTATAAAAAAACAGTTTTTTCAAAAGTAAAAATAGTGCAGTTAAAATATTCGCGATGTTTTTTTCACCGGAACAGAAACGCGTTTATTTCAGGGTAGCCAACTGTGGGAATCTTAGGTTTCCTACCTTGCAGTGTCAATGGTTTCAATCTTAATTGAATTCACTATACCAAAATTATTGCAAAAATTTTAAAGAAAGATTCCTAGGTAATTTTGAAGTGGAATATTCGCTTTTAATTAAATATAACCGAAATTAATTACAAACAAAAATATGTTCAATTTCGGCCCAAATATTAAGATACACTCTGTACGGTTTAGATTCTCAACAATAATACTGAAAACGACAGTATGTTATTCTTACAATTTTTGATAAACGAAATATGAATGTGTATTATGAGTATTTTCTTTCTGTTTTAATCACAAATTGTCAATAAAGTTATTTCTTCAAAGTAGACTTTGTTCATGAATGAAAAAAATCGTTTTCGACGTTTTGAAGCTTGTGTACAATATTGGGAATTCTAGAATTTTGCTCGCCCTCTGGTGGCAAAAGTATGAACCTAGAAAATAGGAGTTTTTTATTTCATTTCAAGCATTAGTACATATTTTCGAATTTAAATAATAAATCTACAATTTTTGACACTGAATAACGGTTATTCTCCATTTTATGCAGTTTAAAGCACCCTCTACCGTTAGCTATAATTTCCAATACAAGAGCCAATTTTCAATTTTGAACATTATTATAATTTATTTCAGTACTTGTCTTATTAATAAAGAACAAACTTAAATTTATACAGTTTTTTCTTAGTTAGTAACATGTTGTCTTACTGCAAGTAAAATTGAGAAGCAAAGTATGTTAAGTATAAGGAGTCACTTGAAAAAGTAATGTTGATGGTGGCTTTTTAAGGGTGGTCAAAGCGAAGGATGAAACTGGAATGCTAATTTGATACCATTAAAAGCTTTTGTTGATTTGATTTTTTATCTCTTCAACTAACAGAGTATTTTGGGACACCCTGTATACTTTTATCTACATTTTCATTAATTATTATCATCACATTTCATAATGTTAATATGTGTCCAAACTATTGGGAATTTTAACTACAAATAGATGGTGCTTTTGGGCCTATGTGGCAAATTAATGAACTATCGAAGCCAGTATTGAACCTACATGTTTCTATGTGCGAATACAGGATAAAGTCTTCCTAAGTATATTTTTACAAAGTTTTTAACAAACATTCTTCTAATTTTTATTTAAAACCAATATTTATTCGAAATGGGCAAATGTTACTACAGACGTTTTATACTAACCTAACAGTTTCACAAATTCGCCGAAAGAGGGAGAGCTATTTCCTAGAACCGCGAACAACATATCCGATTAATTAATTTTAATTAGTTGAAGTACTTATCCATTATTGACATGAAATGCACAAATAATAAGCTAAGAAAAAATATCGGCATGTTTCTCAATGGGCCTTTCCCTGATTTTTTAATTTTTGTTTTATTACAAAGATCAAGCCTAACTGAATACTTATGAAATCAGTTTTTTGATAAAAAATTTTAATTTTAATTTTTGTGACGTCACAACTTCTTTTTTTTACATCTGACAACGCTGCAGGTTGTCTATAGTATTGTTATTCTGTGGTTGGTTTCGTCGGCTGCAGTCGGCTCCGTCGGTTTTATTAACGATTACGAATAGAGTTATTATAGTGTAATAAATGACATCGGAAAAAAGCATCGGTACCTATCGTAATGGTCGTAAAATATTACAACGCTGCCGGGCAAAATAGAAGTTGTGACGTCACGAATCCAAAATTTAAATTAAAAAAAATCTATTGATACAATTAAAAAAATAATTAACCTATGTAAAGGGCAAGCGATGACGAAAAAATTAATAAAATCCGTTTCACCTGGGAAAGACCCATTAAGAAGATAGTCGGTGAAATTAGGTATAGGACTTTGCAATGTAAATTTCGATTTCGTACAAACGCGATAGAAGACGAACGGTTAATTGAAATTGAATAATTCTTTTTGACGTTGTTTAAGAATTCCATATTGCATCTTTCGACGTTTGTTGTTTTTTGTAATTTTCATTTTTTGTTATACTTAATAGCTGTTGAAAACATGCCAAAATAGGCAACTATTAGGTTCAAATTTCAACCTTATAATAAGAGTATTTTTTAAAATTAAAATCGTCGAAAGGTAGTTTGTTTAATGTACTTTTAAGATAATTTTAAAAAAATCAATTTTATTATTTAGTTTTTAAGTTATCAGCGAAGTACAATGTCAATATAAACAGGACCAATTCTAGTGGCATCTCTTTCGCACAGTTATATGTTTCATTCTCCCATCGCATTTCCAAAGGACAGAGAAATCGGAGTTACACATTTTGCCGACTATCCTCTTAAGTCTTCCAACACCTACCTCGTTTAAGGGTCTAGCCCAAAATTCCGACAATTACAATACCGACAATCAAAATCCTGACACATCAAAATCCGGACAATTCAAAATACCGACATATCAATGGTTTTGATGCACTAAAGCTACATATCACATTCCACATGGTTACAGGTTACAGCACATCGAAAGAAAGCAGGAGTGGAAAGAGATCAAAGATTCAGTTGTAAACAACCTATATGAATTTTGATTTGTCGGGATTTTGATAAGTCGGGATTTTGATTTGTTCATTTAATAAATATAAGTTGTTGGCTGTTAGGACTAATAAAAATACAGTTTTACATTAAACTTTATTTTCCAGCGACGTTTCGACCTGTTTTAGGTCTTTTTCAAGCTTAAAAATGTATAATGCGTATTGCAAAACCAAAATTGGTTATTTTTTATTATTATTATATTATTTTTACCACAAATAGAATAATAAATTACCAAAAATAGGATAACAAATATTTTAACACAAATAGAATAATTAATTACTACAACAAATATTTTACCATAAATAGAATAATAAATTACCAATAATAGGATAACAAATATTTTACCACAAATAGGATAACAAATTAAACACAATTAGAATAACAACTGTTTTACCATAAATAGAATATCAAATTGACATAAATAGGATAACGAATGTTTTACCACAAATAGGATATTAAATTAAGTAGAATATTGGCAGAAGATATCTTCATCATACTATATTAATGGCAATTCCAGTACCTCTGTATTGTTTGGTTAATTGGATGTTTTTTATTGACATACAGTTTGCAATACGCATTATACATTTTTAAGCTTGAAAAAGACCTAAAACAGGTCGAAACGTCGCTGGAAAATAAAGTTTAATGTAAAACTGTATTTTTATTAGTCCTAACAGCCAACAACTTATATTTATACAAGTTTGTGGACGATAACTACTTTAATTATTTGTTCATTTGTTGGCATATTGATGTAAGTATTTGGGGTAAAAAATTTCTTATATCCAACTTGATTGTTTATTTATTATTAGTTATGCTAAAATTGTTATAACGAGTAAATATCTTACGTAACAAACAAAATCTTAAGATTAACTTACAATATATAAAGAGTGCTGGGAATTTGGCTTCTTTGGACAAGGGAGCAATAATTAATACAATATATATTGAAGAAACCAGTTAATCACAATAACGTGATAACGTGTATGGGGGATTCTTCAATTTACAAAAGTTAACATAATCAAGCTAAAAATTAATCAGGTGAAAATTATGTACTTTATAAAACTGTGTTTCGACTTACTTGGAAAAAGAGGTTTTTATAAATCTGACAAATGAAATTTTGAAAAATCTTAACGACCTGTACCATACAGGCAAACCAAACTTCTTCGGATATTGATATGTTGAGATTTTGATTGTCGGGATTTTGATCGGCCCCTCTCATTTAGATATTCAGTTCAGCATCATACCTGATTTTGTTTTGTATTATAACAAAATAATCAATCGAACGACAGCTTCTTGAAGAGTATCTTCTATAGGTGTGCAAGGCACTAATTACCCAAATACGGGATCGGTATGTACCTCTGAAGAAATACCTGACTATACCATAACAGATCCAATATTGATCATCAAGTATTCTTGCGGCAGATAATCCTTGAAGATAAACTACTCCCTCCTGTTGATGGTTCTTTTGCCTCCTGGTACCGCTAGTAATAGATGATAAATTACTTGATAACATTGTCCTCATTAGTATCGACTTACACCAAAAATTTAAAGTTAGAGTAATCAAAACCATTAGATTAATAACTTTCATAATGAGAAAAGACAATCGATCCACATGTCCCAAGAGATTCTATTGTAACTAAAGCTTAATCAGTAATTTCAAAGCTTGAAAAACTAGTGGCTGAAATAAAGCTGTTTGATTTTTTTTACTCGTCCTCAACTCAAGAATTTAGATGTCCATCAATTTATAAGAACAAAAAGCTACCAAGATTAAGCTTTTTAGTCCTGGTTTTTAATGTTATCCATTTGCTACTGTAATATTTTCCGAAAAAAACTTGTTTTACTCTTTTATTGGCACAATATATCGAAATATGAATATACCCATCATCCAATAAGTAAAAACCCAATTTACTGAAAAAATCTTTTAGCTTGAACCTTCTCAAAGTTATTTATATCTTTAAATACAAATCAATACGCTTTATATGTCGTTAAATTCACAAAATATCAGTAATTTTCTGTTAAAAAACAACATATACAAATTGAGAAAATATTTACTAATCCCTTTGATTTAGTTTCTTGTAAACATTTCCACACCATTAAAGTAAATATTGTTTTAGATTATTAAGATAAAAGGTGCTAAGTACCTAATTACAGAATGATAAACAAACTGTTAATGAAGTTTTTCTAATTGTTCAGACCTATTATAAGCCACTTAATCAAAGTAATTACTGGTAATAAACAATATTGATTGTAAAATTAAAGTAATTCTAGATGACGATAGCAGGTGTCATAAAATGAAAGGTAAGTATAATTTTGTGATTATTTTTAATTAAATAATTCTAGCGAGGAAAGGAAGAAATAAGAAATGATTATAAAATGTTTGTCCTAATTTAAAAACAAAATACTTGTTTCCTTTTTCCGTTCTGAGTTAAGTAAAAACTTGTAATAATTAAAAAACTTGGTGCAGTGTAAAATATTGAGTTTTTTACATTTATTTTTTATACTCGTCTTTATACTTATTTACCTCGTTTTTCCAACTAGGCTACAGCCCTGACTTAATATCGATTAGTTTCCCTGAGCCGTATATTTCCCACTAAACAGTATTTGTAGCCGAACTGCTTTTATAAAGTGTTGACTTTGTTTTAACAAGGAAAGAAGATAAAAGAGCAAAATTGTTTACGTCCTAAAAACATAATCATAAAATATATTAAATTTGTTTGTAAGATAAATAAGAAAAATATTATTAGAGAGTCTTTTTATAATTCATCACTCCTCACCTTTCCATTACTTATAAATAAAAAAAATTAATTCACATTTATATTAAAGCTAAAATAAATTAGATTGTATCATGTAAAATTGTATTTTACTACGCTTATTTATATTTGTTAACATACTTCATCGTAAAGCAGAGGCATATTTTATGCGCACTGAAAATGCATTCACGTGAATAAACCATTTAACATTCCTCCGCTTAGATTCTTCAATGCCTTTTTTATATGGCATAAAAAGGAAGGAATGGAAAATATAAAATCAAATGAATTTTCTTAGTAAGTAACATGTTTTATTTGTATACAATATATTAAACATTTGGACACATCGACTAATCTATGTTAGCTACTGTTTTAATTTCGTTTAGTTGGAGAGCTTCCAAAGCAATAATGCCGTGCAGAAGTTCAAGTTTCATGCAGAACAAATTAATGCTGCTTTTCCTATCCTCCTTTCTACCCTTCGGTTCTATTCCCTTCTTTGTTTCCTTTGAATATGTTGAAAGTTCTCAACGGAATTGTATGTACTTACAAATTTACTATTAAAGGATGAATATATAACATTTATTATAATTATTTAAAATTTATATTATGTACAATAATTTTCTGAAATTTTCTTTATATTATTTCTTTATATTTAGTTTTATTTCACATGCAAACATTTAATTTCCTCATCTAACTTATTACACATCAATATCATCATTTACATATTGTTTACCATATCTTGATTTACTAGATATTAGATTAATATGACAATCTATTAGAAACTAAGCAACTCTAACCTTATACTACTGTATAATAATTAATTATTAAAATCTATAAACTAAACCTCCCTTGCTTCCATGCTTTCACAAAGGATGAAACTTTAAGGAATAATACCAAATATATGTGATTAAATTTATGAACCGGATGTTATAAACCCACAACAACACTTTCATATTCACAAAAATTCTATCTAACAATATCACATTAATCAGTTACTACAATTTTAATGGAAAAAGTCTAGAATATATTGGTCATACTTTATACTTTATACTCAGGAGATATTGCAAAAATATACACGAATTTGACATTAAGAAGATAGTCGGCAAAATGTTTGAAAAGCGTACGTTTCGCTAGTAAAAATTGATTTTTGGGCATTTGTAATGAAAAATTTAACAAAAACAATGCGTGGTATCATTCATATTGAATTTAGAAAAATGCGTTTTTATCATTGTACCAAAAGTACGCCATAGTATCATAGAATATACATGAAAAACAAAAATTGTATATGAAAACTAAATTCAGTTTGAATGACACTAGGCATCGTTTTTGTTAAATTTTTTATTACAAATGCCCAAAAATCAATTTTTACTAGTGAAAAGTACGCTTTTCAAACATTTGGCCGACTATCTTCTTAAAAAGAAGAAACGTAGATTTGCAAATGCTTTACATAAAAGATTAATTTTTTAATAAAATTTATATGATTCTTGTACAAAAAAATCTAAAACACACTAGTTGTATTATTACAAGGCTTGTATTAAATCTAAATTTTAAAACTTATGAAGAGTTTTCCAATTTTAATATCAATAGTTTTATAGACTCTTCAAGTTTATCAATTAATTATACTTCATAAAAATCAAAGAAGACTTGAATCTTAATTTTCACACGAAAATAATTGTTTGGTAAGTACATAGATAAAAGGTAAATAAGAATGGAACACCAAACTACTGGAAACTTCAATTTTGAATTTCTGTCGTTGAGATAAAAATTACTTATTAGGAGGATGAAATAAATAAAACAGTTAGAAAATAGAAAGAGATAAAAGGGGAAACATTATTACAAAATTATATAATTTTCTGGTTAAAATCAATTTATCAAAAATAGTGAACAAAGACTAACACATAAAACGGATAATTACCAATTACAAGTTAAGACAATGAAGGATTTTTAAAAATCTACCTTGACAGTTGACAGCTAAGTAAGTAAGTATTTATTAAATGTAACAAAGTACTACATATAAAAGAACAGTAATATAAAAATAAAACAAATACAATAACATAAGAAAAAATTAACACATTTTTATCAGGAATATTAAAGAAAATTCGCATACCGGGTGGAAATGAAAACCGGGTCACCTCTATAACTTTTTTCTATGGTTCAAAAAAACAAATTTTATGTGCATTTTTTATTTTCGAAATCACTTTCGGTTTCACCGGAAACACCATGAACTTTGTTTTTTTTAATGTAACATCCCATATTTTTATTCATGGCTTAAAATACTTTTAAAAAAGAAGTATTTTTGAGATATTAGTTTTTATTTTTTTTTGTAAAAAATTTTTTTTTCAAAAAAAAAAAAAAGGTTTTCGAAGTCGGTTAAAAGTACCAAAACTAATTGTAAATAATTCAAATACCTAAATAAAATTGTAATTTGAAAAAAAAATTAAGTGGTTTTTGAACTATTAATTTTTAAACTTAGTTAATGAAGATTTTATCAAATATCTCACTTTTTTTAAATGCAATGATGCCGGGTCATTCGACTTTTTAAAAAGAGGATTTTATAACGATTATTTTGGTACTCCATATGTAGGGGTATGTGTTTGTGATACATTTTTAATTTTTTTTTAATTTTGAAAAATCCCGAGTACAAAAAATATGATAAACTGGGACAAGTAAATTGATTGCACCCTACATATGGGGTACCAAAATAATCGTTATAAAATCCTCTTTTTAAAAAGTCGAATGACCCGGCATCATTGCATTTAAAAAAAGTGAGATATTTGATAAAATCTTCATTAACTAAGTTTAAAAATTAATAGTTCAAAAACCACTTAAATTTTTTTTCAAATTACAATTTTATTTAGGTATTTGAATTATTTACAATTAGTTTTGGTACTTTTCACCGACTTCGAAAACCTTTTTTTTTTTTTTGAAAAATATTTTTTTTACAAAAAAAAATAAAAACTAATATCTCAAAAATACTTCTTTTTTAAAAGTATTTTAAGCCATGAATAAAAATATGGGATGTTACATTTAAAGAAACAAAGTTCATGGTGTTTCCGGTGAAACCGGAAGTGATTTCGAAAATAAAAAATGCACATAAAATTTTTTTTTTTGAACCATAGAACATAGCCTAATTTCAAATTTTTTTATTCATAAATAAAAAAGTTATCGAGGTGACCCGGTTTTCATTTCCACCCGGTATACAGGGTGTCCCAGACCAGCCGTGCCACCTCTTTATTTCGAGAACCCTTTGTCGTACATTGATAAAAAAAATATTAAAACCAAAGTGAATCTAAAGAATTTCTTGATGTAATTATTAATTTCCGAAACAAGCTGGAAGTATCCAAAACCAGAAATAACTATTAACACCAATACACAAGGATGGAACAAAATTGGACATTAACAACTATTTCGATACTTAAGGTATTTGCAAAAATATTTGACAAAGTAATATTAAAGTTACTTACAAAGCATAAATTATAACTTTATGAACCAAAATGGATTCCTGGAATGCAGTACACAAATTTAACTGAGTACATAAATGTCCAACTTGATGCTGGGAAAAAAGTTCGGGGGTTGTTCCTTGATTTTAAGAAAGCTTTTGACCTGGTACACCATGATTCCCTACTGACCAAACTTAAAAACTTGGGTATACTAAATAGGTATCTTAACCTAATGAGCACATACAGGGTGATCATTTGAAAACGATCCACCCTTAATAACTCTAGTATGACGAAATATATAAAAATTCGACGAAATACGTCAATTTTGTTTTCGAGGGGGAAACTTAATTACGTATAAAAATAACCGCTAGATGTCTCTAGTTTTGTCATAGCCACCTCGTCTTCAAAATTTTAAATGGCAACCCCTAACACGCAATAGCGCATTTTAAAGGAAATTAAAAGGACTTTAAATTGGTATGCAAAATTTTGAAATCGGATCACCACATCACAAGTTATAACTAAAAATGTCAGATCCGAACTACAATTTTGGGGTAAACTTTGCCCCCTAGAAATCGGTATAAATTAGTATAACATATTCCTGAGACCAAAATTGAATTTTTTAGCTCATATTTTCTATATTCACAAACAGTTTGCTAAGGCGCTATTGAAACTCAAATTTAACAAAATTTGCAGATTTTTATCATTCGATTGCGCTTCAACGAGTCAAGGTGGCTATGGCAAAACTAGAGACATCTAGCGGTTACTTTTACACGTAATTAAGTTTCCCCTTCGAAATCAAAATTGGCGTGTTTCTTCGAATTTTTATATATATCGTCACACTAAAGTTATTAAGGGTGGATCGTTTTCAAATGATTACCCTGTATACAAGGTGTCCCGTTATTCGACCGACAACGTTTAACTGAAGATTCCTCACCTCAAAATAAGTCGATATGACCCTACTTATCTATTACCAAAAGTGATCCCCTGAGGAGTTATAAGCTTTTGAAGTTCAACTAAAAAAAATACATTTTTCTTTATTGCGTCCAAACCAATAAAGATTTTATGACGAAATTTGGTGTACTTGAATTTTTATAAGAAACGCGCACTTTATAAAAAATTAGACAAAATTTAACATCTGCAAAGGGTTTAAATGGAAGAAGATGGGTATAAACTTTATTCTAAGTTTTTAGTCTCTTAAGATATTAACATAAAAGTTACCAATTCCCATTAAATCATTCAATTGTAAGATTTTTTGTCACTTATGTCTTCCAAATAAATTATGCCGTTCTTGCAGAAAATGAGAAAAATTAAACTAGTGCTAAACAGCAAAGTTAGGCAACACAAAGTACTTTTTCCTATTGTTTCAATATTAAGTCGCCCTTTGAAACCAAAACCATAGTAACAACATTAATGTTATAATAGATAATACAGTAACTTTCAATTTATAAAAATTACTTATAAAATGGATGCAATCTATTCATTTAATGAATATGCCGACTTGCACCTAGTATTCGGTGAATGTCACAGTAATGGTAGAGCTGCTGCTAGAAGATATGCTGAGAAGTATCCAAATCGTCAAACTCCTCATCATACAACATTTGCTAACGTAAATCGTCGTTTGCGTGAATATGGTAAACTGGAAACTGATCATAGCAATGTAGGGCGCCCACGAACAATAAGAACAGTAGAGGCAGAAGAATAAATATTGGGATGTGTGGAGGAGAATCGCAGAGTAAGTGTAAGAGAGATTTCTACGCAATTACAAATTCAAAAAAATGCCGTACACAGAACACTTCAAGAACAGTTACTTCATCCATACCATTTTCGCAAAGTTCAAGAATTGCTGCCGGTTGATTTGAACAATAGATTGTTATTTTTCCAATGGTTCAAACGCAAATACGACCAAAATCTAAATATGGCCAGAATAACTGACGAATCTTGCTTCTCAAGAAGGGGAATGATTAATTTGCATAATTTGCATAGCTGGTCGGATGAAAATCCCCATGAGAAAATTGTAGCCAATTATCAAAGGCAGTTTTCCATCAACCTGTGGGCAGGTATAATCGACAATCATATTATAGGGTCATTTGAATTACCACCAAGACTGAATGATGTCTCGTATTTAGATTTTCTAAGAAATAATCTTACTGGACTACTAGAAGAAGTACCCCTTGCCATCAGAGCACAGATGTGGTTTATGCAAGACGGAGCCCCCACTCATTTTTCAATAAATGTGAGAAATTATTTAAATGAAAAATTTCCTCGCCGATGGATTGTTCGGGGTGCTGATGCTCCAGTGACTTGGCCACCGCGATCACCAGATCTAAATACTCTAGATTTTTCTTATTGGGGTTGTTTAAAAGATAAAGTTTACAGTACTCCAGTCGAACGCAGAGAAGATCTTTGGGTACGAATCGTCAACGCAACCAATGAGCCTTTGAATCTATTCGATTTTCATTTTTGCGCCGTATTAATTCTTGTATTCGTTCATAGGGCACTCACGTTGAACATGCACTTAATTTATTACAATATTTTTTTTAATAAAACTGTTAAATTAATTCTTCTTAATTTATTTTATTTTAAATTAATAACGTTTAAACTGGTAAACTTTAACATACATTAGATATTCTTCAAAAAATTAAAATTTAAGTTTATGCAACTTCACTTACATAATGTGAAGTATTAATTAAATTAGTCTTTCAATGAATTTCTTTTTTACATTTTTCGCAGGAACGGCATTATTTATTTGGAAGACATAAGAGACAAAATTTTTTACAATTGAATGATTAAATGGGAATTGGTAACTTTAATGTTAATATCTTAAGAGACTAAAAACTTAGAATAAAGTTTATACCCATCTTCTTCTATTTAAACCCTTTGCAGATGTTAAATTTTGTCTAATTTTTTATAAAGTGCGCGTTTCTTATAAAAATTCAAGTACACCAAATTTCGTCATAAAATCTTTATTGGTTTGGACGCAATAAAGAAAAATGTATTTTTTTTAGTTGAACTTCAAAAGCTTATAACTCCTCAGGGGATCACTTTTGGTAATAGATAAGTAGGGTCATATTGACTTATTTTTGGGTGAGGAATCTTCAGTTAAACGTTGTCGGTCGATTAACGGGACACCTTGTATAGAGGGCAGACAGTATGTGTAAAAATTGGCAGTGGCACTAGTAATATCCAAGACGTAGAAAGAGGGGTGCCCCAAGGTGCAGCCCTCGGGCTACTTCTTTTCCTCAACTACATACAGGATATAAATTCCATTAATATAAAAGGAAAATTTAATTTATATGCAGACGACACAGTAATCTTCTACAGTGGAACTACTGAGGAAACAAAAAAACAAATAGAAGAAAATATACTAAAACTCACAAGGTGGACAGAATTAAACAAATTAATACTGAATGAAAACAAATGCCAGCATGTGATCATAAACATCAAAGACAAAGCCGAGAATAATGAAAACATAACTATAAACAACAAGATCGTGAAAGAAGGTAACAATACTAAATATTTAGGACTAATCCTGGACAACAGACTAAATTATAAAGACCACGTCCTGCATCTAACCAAAAACATCAGATATTTGCCATTCTATTTTAAAAGGTTCAGTTATTTCATCACAGAAAAAACCAAAAAACTCATATATTCAACTATAGTTAAACCACATCTAGAATACCTTGTACCGTTTTGGGGTCAAGGGAATAAAACCGAATTGCAAAAATTTCAGAGAACGCAAAATAGGATCCTGAAAAGTCTGTTCAACAAACCTCCACTAACCTCGACTAAAGAACTATACAAAGAACTGCAATTGTTTAACATCAATGAAATAATACAAGAGGAAACACTCAAGCTAATATTTAAAATAAAAAATGGCCTAATCGTAACAAAAATCAAACTAATCGAAAATCAACTCATACATCATCACAACATACGCCAAGCTACACATTTCCATCTGTTTTACAATAACAGACAGACGTTTCATCGATATTACTTTCATCGATGGTAAAAGTTTAGTATAACTGCCTACCGTCAGAAACTACTTTTTTCTTCCAACTTCCAACCAGCACCCATCACTGGCAAAAAAAAGTAAAACTAACCATCGCCTATTCGCCATCAAAAGAAACACTAAAGCCTAGTTTAGAAAAAAAAAAAAAAAAAAAAAAAAACTAGTTTAGATTATTGGTCGAGTAAATGGGCGAGTAACTGGGCGAGTTCAAAAACCGAGATATATTCGACTAAAATAAAGAGTAGGGTGAGTAAAAAAGGAGTTTTTTTATTCACCCTACTGTTTATATTAGTCGAGTATACCTCGGTTTTTGAACTCGCCCTCGTACTCGCCCACTTACTCGCCCGTTTACTCGACCAATGTAAATCAGGCTTAACCAGCGCCTATTCGTCATCAAATAGTAACGAATTATCCGATAATAGTTTTAACATTTGATAGTAGGCACTTATTCTAAACTTGAGCCATTAATTATTGAAAGTTGATGGAGGTAACTGAAAACCTAAAAGTTTTATTAACTTTGTTAATAGACTATTCTAAACTATGGTGAGATTTTAAAGATTCTAAGATGGACGGACGGAGAAAGGGATGAAAGTAGTATGGTAAAAAATGTTTTCATAATTTTACATTTTTTCTGGAGGTAAATTCGTTGCTTCAAACGTTCAAACTTCAAATGAATAATGAATGTTACGTTATGAGGACGATAAACAGAATTAAAAAATACAAAATCCAGAGTTTTCAAACTATTTTTGTAACCCAGGGTATGTAATAATTTGCAATTTATAACTAGTTTTATAAAAAAAATTTAAAAATTCGCCCTTAAATTTAAAAAAAGATCAACAATTTTTAATTTTTTTTCAGAACTTAAAGTAATTCCGGGAACATATATATTCGTAGTTTTTAACAATTTTTTGAAAAACTATTTTAAACTAGTCTGTAATATCTACTATCGTGAATAGATACGAATTATGTTCAATGTTTTTGGGTAAGTGTATGAAATGATGCGGTCAGCTTCAAATCCGTATTTCGCAATGATTCGGAAAAAATCCTTTTGTTCAGCTACCTACTTACCAACTGAACAAAGTATTCGAAACTTGGATAACGGGGGACGGGGGAATTGTGGAATTGAGCATTAAAAGAATGTATTGTTTTTTGGAATTGGTTGCTTTCTATAATATATTAACCCTACCTGTTGTACTCTGCTCTGAGTGCAGTTTTATATGTCACTAGGTTGATGTTGATGAAAGCCGCTTTACATATCAACATATCAACGGAATTCTTTTTAGAAATCGTGTACCTCTTAAGATTGTTAGCAATTCGGGTATTACATGAGTTAAATGTCAGGTATAAAGTATAAAACACTATTGGAAATTGGAAAGCTACAATGTATTCAATGGCTAACGAATATATTTCCAGCGAAACTATAAAAGGGTTATTGAACAATAAAAGTACGAATTATTTTGAATAAATAAAACAGTAATCCAGCACTAGAGTATGAGGAATAAAAAGAAGCGTCTCTTAATCGTAACTCAAATAAGAATTTTCGTTTCATCTATTCCCAGTAGGGATAGAGAATGGACGAAAAGATTGTTTTCCTGTGAAAGGCGACATAAGGGGCATAAGAGGGAATGCCAGTGGCTGGATCAAACCTTATTTCCTAGCTATTTGGGTGCACGTAGCCAACAAGGTGGTAGTTTTGATAGAAAATTTCCCTGTTTGTTGTTTGAAGCGAAAGCGAATCGACTCAATGTTTCCTTCCTTCTAGTAGACCATTTATATTGCTCACATTATTGTACGATTTTCAGATATATTTTCTGGAAAATCTTTGTTTGTTTGAGTTGGAAGCCCCTTTTTCTCGCCGGATCCACTATCTATGTTACCACACCTCTAATCGCTTCATAATTAAGTGCTGCAATGAAAACCGTATATTACTCAACATGTGGTTTTCGCCAATAAAATCTATTGAATGATAACAATTACAAATGCTACAAGCTACACAAGGATAATAGTAATATACATCTATAATATAGCCGTAATACACATTACACTATTATTAAATAAATATTAATTCAAATAATTTTCGATGTGTAAATTATTTATTAATATGCGCTAGCCACTAATTTAATTAATATTTCATTTACATCAAAATTACGCTTTATGCATTTTACAGTAACTGTACAAATTAGGCTTAATTAGTTAAAATAAACTTCGTAGGAAATAAACATATGTAGTAAACGATCTAAAAACTAGGAGTAATTAAAAACTTACTGCCCATCAACTTCGCCTTTTCTCTTTTGTATGTAAATCTACATAAAACTTCAAATTAATCGCTTATATCATATCCGATATAGAATTATATACAGGGTGTCCCATTTGAACGTTTGTTATTTAGGTAAACCTAACCTATCTTTGTTATTAATAAAGTTACAGATTCGGTTAAATAGACAATGTTTTTTATACTTACTCTGATGCCATTTAAAATAATGAAAAATTCCGAGACATGAGTTTTGTTAAGACAAATTTAAATATGATTTTCAAAAAAAATATGACAAATTCGATTTTTAAGATATCGATACCAAAATTCTTATTTTTTAAATGGACGCCACATTTAATTTTTCAACAGGTTAATTGGATATTTTTCTGATTTCAACGATGTATTACAATCCATGTTTGAAGTAATACACTATACGGAATATTTGTTATTTTTTTAATTTAATTAAGTTTTCGACAGGACTTCTTTAAACAAATGAAGTTTCGAGCTGTCACTTTAGATTATTGTATAACACCAAAACATGTAATATTGTTTATTTAGTTAGTGGAAATGTTGCCATTTGTAAATGATTAAACAATCACCAAAAGTTCTTCAAATGCATAATTAAAAAAATGACAAAAACACAAAAAAAAACAAAAAACATATCAATTTTGCACTGTATGTTATTTAAATTTATTTAACTCAGTACGACGAAGGTTAAATGAACTCTAAATGAGTCTAAAAACCTAAAAAACATTCTCCATTTAACAGATTCTGTAACTTCATTAATAACAAAGATACCCAAGCATTAACTACAACCATATATTTTCTGTCGGTTTAAAACTAGTTTTAACTTAAACTTTTTTATGCAACCCACTCTAATTATTTAAAAGACTTTAC
Organism: Stenus bimaculatus; assembly: GCA_963971135.1. Taxonomy (NCBI): domain Eukaryota; kingdom Metazoa; phylum Arthropoda; class Insecta; order Coleoptera; family Staphylinidae; genus Stenus; species Stenus bimaculatus. The sequence continues at coordinate 24,524,582 of OZ020180.1, forward strand.
AAGTGTAAAATGTTGGCTATACCTAATTATTGCCAATAATAATAACAAGTGATGTAAGATTGTAAGAACATTATCTAATATTGGGATTGATTAAAAAATTGTCAATAATATTCTAATAGTAAGTGATATTTGGAAAGAGAATATATTACTGAAAAAGATGTTTAACAAATCGACTTTCAATGTGATAGCTACTTGACTTTAACTAGTTTTCAGGTTATAATTCAGTTTATTAATTCAAATAATTTTGAGAGTGATATTGTCAGTATGGTATTGTCAAGGTTGTCTTGTTAGTGTGGTATTGTCAGCATGATATTATCAGTGTGGTATTTTATTTTCACTTATTAGGAATTTATTCTCAAATAAATAAAAATTCGTTTGATTGAGCACAAAAAAATACGTATTTTTTGCTGAAAATTTACACAACCGCAAACTTGAAATTAAAGTAATTTTTTCCTTACTCACGATAAAATTACACACTCTTAGGTAATTACTTAGTTTAACTAGTTATACTTAAACACTCCAATGTGACATCTAACTTTATAAAAAAAAACAAAAACTGTACTTTTCTATTGAAAAAAGTTATTGATGCAACATGATTGTACAAAATATAAATCCCGTAATGTAAACACTCCTCTCTTAAATTTTTATATTCCAGAAAATATCGACCAACAAACTCAATATTTTGGTCAAGATTTCCAAATTAAAGATGATAGAAATTTGAAATTTCTTGTAATTTGTCTGTCAATAAGAGCAATAAATGATACTTTTTTAAGTTTTAAAGTCTTCAGCCAGCAAAACAATGAAAAGGTCCACTGTTTGGTCAAAATGTTGTCAATTTTTCAGCTCATAAAAAATATGTGTGCAAGCTTAGTACGCCACTGCATTCGGCCCTATAAAAAGTAAAAAAGGATACTACTCAAATATTATTAATAAGCAGTCCAAAATTGATGTGGAAATTTATTAAAGAGAGTACAGGATTAAAATAAAAAAAATAATTAAAATATAACATTGCATATAATAAATAAATTCAATACCTATATTAACGACAGTTTTAATGTATTAGTAAACAGTTGCTTGCCAAGTAACAATAATGTAAATTATAATTTTATCCATCCAGGATAGCAAAAAGTTTAGCCTAGAAAAAAATTTTAAAAATGATGTTGAATAGATAATAAGTAATATTATCAAAGGAACCTCAAATGACGATCTTAACAAGGAAATCATTCTTAAAGATGGTAAATTAAAGATTTCACATCGAAAAAAGGTACTACAATTCCTGTTCCTAAAATCAGCAACAGCTATAAGGAAGAAGAGAAAAACTTCTTGAAAAAGTCTTTGAGAAAATCCTATACAACCCGTTATATAATAATAGAGGATAACCAATCTAGTTTTAAAGGCATTATTCATGTGAAACAGTATTGCAACTTATCATAAGAAGATGGAACACTGACTAGATGGGGAATAAACCTAACTAGATGCGGTATTCGTGGACTTAAATTACTAGCTATTTATCAGATAGGAGGTAAAAATTGATGAACAGGTATTGTATGAAATACCTTCAACACATGGTGTTCCACAAGATACAATATTGGGACCATTGCTATTTATTATTTATACTATAAATAATATTGATAACTTATTGGAAACCTTGACCGCAAATCATGTTATGTAAACCAATTTGCTGACGAGACATTATTTATTAATAATTACTATTCATAAAAGTTACACATACTTTTATAGAAATGAACCTCATTAACAATAACAAATTAATATTTATACTCTAAAAACTAAGAAAAAATAGCAGTTTACAGCTGCCACTAATAGATATGCTAGTGCAAACAACATTTTTATATATTTTTTTAATTTGAGGTTTTAGAGTCATTCTACTAAATCTGGACAGCTGGAAAATATCGACAATGTATAAAAAATATAATTATCCAAAAGTCCTTAACTTTGGTTCCTTATAATTAATTCTGCATAAAATTGCAACACAAAAGAAGCAGGCCAGTTTTAGTTTAATTAATCTAGTTTACAAATCAGAAAGAAATTTGAAAATCTGACAGAAAAAAAACTTGAGATACAGTCGTAGTCGTAATGCTCCAGTTCATGATTTTTAACAATTTTTGCTCCCAAACTCTCGCCTCCTCTAGCGATTCGTATTAATTATCAGTGATTCGCTGATAATTTGCAAAGAAGCTCCAGATAAGTGGGATAGATTTTCTATTCCCTATTATTATCTCCGACGGAAAATTTATCGGTGTCATCCAGAAGATGCTCTTAAAGCTTAGGAGTAAAAAATATACTGAAATCAAGTTAATATACCTTATGTTTCTTTTCAAATTTTCAATATCTCTATTATCTGAATATGCGTTTATGCGTTATGTTTATTTAACAAATTGTGTTTCTTATTGGTTAACGATTTTTTGGCTTATGAAACAGTGGTGGTATTTCAAGCAGGTTTTGGATGACCAAAAAGTCTTTTCTGAGGTATTAAAAAATAAAAATTACACATATTATGCTGTTTCGAAAGTCGGAAAAGTAAAATTAACAAAAAAAAAAAAATTGTCGGCGGTGGCGTTCATTAGGCTCCAATAAAAAAAGATGCGTTTTTGTAATATTAATTTTTTTCTTCCAATTGCAGTTTTAATTAAAACTGTTCCCAATTCGCTACTAGAGAAAGTCAATAAGAAAACTAATTATTTATTTAAGTAATAAATAATTAGATATCTGATGAAACTAATACTGATTGGATAGTCCTAAGCATTGAAGAATAATTCTGTGTGCCTTAGTGAGGTTTTAAACTTTAAAAAGTTTTCAGGTTTTCACTTACAACTCTTATTGCTTTCATTCTCAAATTACTTTTTTTGCTCACTTTTAGGTATTGTTATAGTTACTACTTACTACCAAATCACGTAGATTACTAAAATCATCGAGCATGAAAGAGAAAAAATATGGAATTAAATGTTTAACTAAGATATCCCTTATTCATGAAGTGGTTCTTAGTAAAATTATTGATTTGGGTGTTATTTAAATAAAAAAGAAATCAGCAAATCATATCCCACTAATCCGAAGTAATCATCTGATAAACTGGGATCTGCACATCAGCTAAGGGAGGATGTTATGTATTATAATGGAAATACATGTAACATAAAACAACCCTCCGAGAAGTTTCTGAAATTACCGGCACGCGAGGGCGTCCCACCCCGAGCATTCCCTCTTCTGCCCTTATATTGACAGATTTCAGCTTTTATAACTCTGAGCAGCCGGGAACGCGGCGAGATATCTTTTGCACTCCCTTTCCTACCGTAAACTTAATAATAACCCGACCACTCGTAAAACTTTTGACTTGGAACCTATTTCGATATTAATCTTAATCGTATCAATTAAAATACAATCAACCAAATGCTCACTAATAATTACATTGATTGTATTTAATATCAAAAATTTTCATTCTCGTTTAGATTAATCTTATAATCTTATAACTAATAATGATTAATATTTATATTAATAATACCAAGGAACTTCAGTCACAATTCTCTTCTAATATTTCGACATTCATTTTAATTAACTTTATGTACGTACTTTATAAGTTATAAGATCTAAAGTGAATTTTTAACTTCGCAATTCTCAATAAATATTGCAGTCGATTTCAAGTAGTCAATAAAGTACCTACTGCACCAATAAATCTGCGAAAAGCATAAACCGAACACTGAACAAAAGGAGCTTTGCATATATTTACACTAATGGCACCAAAATAATATAAAATTTTGTATTAGTATTTTTTAAGCTTGTTATGAAAAATTATGGCTTCGACAAAGACTATTCGCCTCCATTCCTTTATGCAATAAGATATGTTTTCTACTTTATAAATAGAAATATAAAAGAAAATATATCAGGAATCGATTACATTTGTTTCGAAAAATAATTGCAGTTATACTTCCTCCTTTGAAAGTGTTTTTCTTTTATTTTCAAGTCAACCGTATCTCGTAGCTCAAATTTATCCATAATTTGAAATTTTTTATCTCATATTATTTATATTATTCAAATTATTTATCCTATTTTATTCAAATAATATCAGTTACCATTTAAAATATTAAATAATGCAGTTTCAGAAGAGTAATATTTATTGCACAACGTTCATTTGAAGTTTGCGTAACTAATATAATCTTTTATGTATTTATACATACATATACTTACCTACGTTTTTAATTAACACTGGTAAGCACTATTTTTGTCACAAGAATTTTGTTATGTGATTTGACTACACTCAGGAAACATATCATTACAAAATTAGAAATTACAAAAAGTTTTTTTGAAAAATTTTAAAAAAGTTTACTTAAAAAGTAAGAACTCTTCGCGTTTAAAAAGTTTTTTTTTGGATTACCACACGATAGACAAATACAAAGATTTTATAAATGAACTATTGACTATTAACGACATAAATCTTTGGGGTGCAACATGTCTTATAAGATATACTGTATGTATACAGGGTGTCCCCAAATTGGCGTCCAAGCAGTCCGCTACGTTGTTGGGGACCTTCAATTGACTATTGGAAAATTAAAAAAAACTACGCACCGTAGATTCATAGTTATCAACCAAAAAAGAAATGGAAATTTGGAAACAAATAATTGTACATGCATTAACCTACACCAGGTGCGGAGTAATCAAAAATAAAAAAAAACGTTATAAATTCTCCATGGGTTTATTATTTATTATTCATAAAAACAATTATAACTTACCGGACTTTTAAAATTAAAATTAACTTATTATAATACTGTTGCCAGATTAATTTTCAGGATATTGATCTTCAAAAAAAATTTTTTTTCTCAATACATCAGAACTATTTATTTTAATTAATAATAGTACATACATTTGAATGAATAAGGGTCGGTTTAATCGCCTTCCAGTAAAGTTTTCAGTATTGTTACTAGTGAGATATTTACATGTAAAAGTACCTAAATTAAACAATTCGGTAATCTCAATTTACTGAAAGGTTGTCGCTACTGTGAGGTAAATATACAGAGTGATTTTAAAGTAAGGCATGAAAATCATAACTATCTTATTTTTTAGAATTTTCAAAAACGATAAAAGACATATCGCATTGTTTTTGATAAACTTTATTATTAACACAACAAAAAAAATCTCGATTGACATGACGTTACTATGACGTCATCTTTTTTTTTTTATTTAAATGTATTGATATGGTTTTTATATCATAAAGAGCATTTTACAATGGTACCAAAAAGTTTATACTAGCGTCATCTAGATGTAATTAAAGAAATTATTAAATATCACCTTAATAACTTCCCTAACCAAGAAAAAAGTTTTGTTAAATTCAAAATATCTTTTATAGTTTTTGAAAACTCCAAAAACTAAAAAAGTTATGTGATTTTTATTAGTTATTTTAAACTCACTCTGAATAATGACATAATATATTATATACCGGATACAGGGTGTACACGAAACTAGGGCCATCCCTGTCATTTCTTTGTTTATAAATATATAAAGTTAAAATTTTAGTATGTTTTATACAGGGTGTCCCAGCGCAGCGAAAAGTAACATTACTCTAAAATGACAAAAGATATCGACATGCGATTTTCGATAGAATGTACAATACTTTTAAGCGCATATTTTCAAAATATTTTAATAATATACCGGGTGTCCATTTCAAGATGGCGGATCAAAGTTATGTTTTTTTTAAATGGAACACCCAGTATATTAAGACATTTTTCGATTCATTATCAAAAAATAATTACACTTCGTATAAACTTTTATGTGTCTATTCACTCGTTTTGCTAATATTTGTTATTTAAGCCAAAAAAGAACCATTTTTGAAAAATCACTGCTCTAAAGCAGATGAACATTTTGGGATAAAATTTATATAACTATCATGTCAAAATTAAGTTTGTGATAATGTTTTATCAGGGTGCCTTATGAAACGCAAGTTGAGCAATTAAACGAAATTTTCAAATGGAACACCCTGTATATTTTAACATCATTCGATGGCATTTTTTACAAGCTTTCTACTGATATACTGGTGTATGGTCGCATGTCAATGGTTTAGAAGATATTAATATTCAAACTGAGAAACAGTGAAAAATAGACAAAACAGCGCTATTGGTGAATTTTGTTGAGGATTTTTTTAATTTGGATGTATGTGAACTTGCAAAAGATTTGGATAAATATTTATAAGTACTGGGTTCAAAAAATTCCTTATATCCAACTTGATCAATTTATTTAAAGAACAAAATTATGTGCTACATGTTTCACTGGAAACTCCCAGCATCATCAGGCAACTACTAAAATTAGTACAATGAGCAAATATCCTACGTTATAAACAAACATTATTAACTTAAGTTAAGTTAAGTTAAGTTATTAACTTAAGTTAAGTTAAGTTAAGTTAATAATGTTTGTAATGTAGCACATAATTTTGTTCTTTAAATAAATTGATCAAGTTGGATATAAGGAATTTTTTGAACCCAGTACTTATACTTATTTTTTAATTTGCCTAATATTTATTTCTGTCTTTCTCGATTTTGCTTTTTTATAATGTTGTTTTATTACAATAGTAGTTTTTGTGGTTTTACATCAGAAATAAAATCGAAACTTGCAATCAAAGACTTCTATATTTTCTATTGTTATACATAGAGCGGACAACCTGTCATTTATTTGTGTATCACTGGCGGCCATTTTAAAGTTGACCTGTGTTTTTCTTTATTTTACAAATTACCAGATACAACATACCACCCTTGTTTATATATACTTATACAGGGTGGCCCAGATTTTACTTCCCAGGAAATATCTCAGTTATTTGAAGAGATAAAAGTGAAAATCAAAAAGTGCTTTGAACGGCAGCACTTATAGCTGATAAATTAATTCTAAAAAAATTATTGGTGTTTACCACTCTTAAGACGCCATCATCAATTTTTTTTCTTTAATGGGACACCCTATTTTTTATAATTGATATTGCATCTACAATTTATTCTAGAAACAGTGATAAGCTACACTTAGTATTTTAAGTACATTTTGTGTATAAAAAAAATTAAAATATTGATCGAAGTAGTATGCAAAATTGTTTATTTAGTTGCTTTTAAGAAAATTTTTTAAATCTAAACTAACTTAACTTAACCTAATCTAATTAAACCTAACTGTAAATTTCAAATTCTGCCGTTTTTTTTAATTCCAAAAAATAAGGTAGTTATGAATTTTATGCGTTACTTAAAACTATCCTTTTAAGATGAAATTTAATAATTTTTTAATGACATCTAGATGGCATTTGTGTAAAGTTTTTGGTACCGTTGTAAAACACCAGGGGCGGATGGGGTCTATCGGACCGGCGCGGGAAATTTGTGGCGACCGGCGCCATGTAGTTGATAAAAAAAAATTGTAAAAAAATGTTTAGTGAAATTTTTAGTGAAAAATTTACAATTAACAATGAACATTTAAACCAGTCATCTGCCCACGGTCTTCATTGCTATAAAACATATCGACTTGCGGTTTTCACCAACATACCGGGTGGAAATGAAAACCGGGTCACCTCTATAACTTTTTTATTTATGAATAGAAAAATTTGAAATTTGGCTATGTTCTATGGTTCAAAACAACAAATTTTATGTGCATTTTTTATTTTCGAAATCACTTCCGGTTTCACCGGAAACACCATGAACTTTGTTTTTTTAAATGTAACATCCCATATTTTTATTCATGGCTTAAAATACTTTTAAAAAAGAAGTATTTTTAAGATATTAGTTTTTATTTTTTGCGAAAAAAAAAATTTTTTCAAAAAAAAAAGGTTTTCGAAGTCGATGAAAATTACCAAAACTAATTCTAAATAATTCAAATACATAAATAAAATTGTAATTTGAAAAAAAATTTAAGTGGTCTTTGAACTATTAATTTTTAAACTTATCTCAAAAATACTTCTTTTTTAAAAGTATTTTAAGCCATGAATAAAAATATGGGATGTTACATTTAAAAAAACAAAGTTCATGGTGTTTCCGGTGAAACAGGAAGTGATTTCGAAAATAAAAAATGCACATAAAATTTGTTTTTTTGATACATAGAACATAGCCAAATTTCAAATTTTTTTATTTATAAATAAAAAAATTATCGAGGTGACCCGGTTTTCATTTCCATCCGGTATACATTGTATGTAGATATAATATAATATACATGCATGCCTCACAATACCTATTGAACCTACTGAACCAATGTTATATTTTTTTAAATGGAACACCCAGTATATTATGACATTTTTGGATTCTTTACCAAAAAATAATTATACTATGTTTTGAAAATTTAACAACTGATGTTACTGATTTTGTTGAATTTCGTTTTTACGCTCTCTTCTGAAAGCTAGAAGCGGATTTCTTTCAGCTTCACCAAGCGCTTACAGCATATTTACCATTTCTTCTTTAGAAGAGATCACTATTTCGGTTTAGCTATTATCAAAAAACAGAAAAAGGCGTTAAAACAACATTCAACAAAATAAGGGTTTCCTTGGTAACATCAGTTTCTAAATTTTCAAATTATACTTAGACTTAGAAAACCAAAATTGATAATTGCAAATTTCGATTTTATTTTTGTTATAATAGAACAAAAACTCCTATTGTAATAAAACAACATTATAAAAAAGCAAAATAGAGAAAGACAGAAATAAATAATAGGCAAATATAAAAAAAAATCCTCAACAAAATTCATCAAGAGCGCTATTTTGTCTATTTTTCACTGTTTCTCAGTTTGGATATTAATATCTCCTAAACCATTGATAAGCGACCGTATAAACATTATATCAATAGAAAGCTTATAAAAAATGCTATCGATTGATGTTAAAATATACAGGGTGTTCCATTTGAAAATTTCGTTTAATTGTTCAATTTGCGTTTAATAAGGCACTCTGATAAAAAATATCACAAACTTAAATTTGACATGATACTTGGAGACTAGACGATGTTGAAAAATTTTTGACAAAATTTCAAGCCAAAATGTTCATCTGTTAGAGCAATGATTTTTCAAAAATTGATCTTTTTTTGGCTTAAATGGCAAATATTAGCAAAACGAGTGATGGTAGACCGATAAAAGTTTATACAAAGTATAATAATTTTTTGCTAAAGAATCTAAAAGTGTCATAATATACTGGGTGTTCCATTTAAAAAAATATAACTTTGGTTCAATAGGCCATGATGAGACACCCTGTATATACCGAAAATATTTTTAAATTATGGGGCATACATGTATCTATATGTTGGTGAAAACCGCAAGTCAAATCTTCAAGGGACTTTAAAAAAAAAATCGAGATATAGAAATTATTTCGCAAAGTTAAAAACGAATATTAAATACGAGTTATGGAAGTTCGACTGTATTTAGATTCTACTATTACTAGGGAATGTGAACTTTCACTAGGGATTATGAACATTCACTTTGAGGTAATAGTGAATGTGGCCAATAAAAAATAATAGTAGGTACTAAATAAAGCCCTAACTTTAGCTGTGTCGTGGTTTACCATGCACTATTTTTAATTCTGGCCATAAAACTGTTAAATTGTTAATAATTTTATTAACAAACTCCCTTCCATTATCCGATTGAAGGACTGACTTTGCACCAATTAAAGTAAAAATATTGATAAGGTTACTTCTTCTCTGCTTTCTTTGATTTCAGTGGTTTAATGTTTAATCACACAAAATTTTGTTAAATAGTCCTGATAGACAATGGTAAATTTAAAGTCGCCATCTAGGTGCGATTGAAAGTCAATCAACTCCACTTGGCTTCTCAAATTTAATTCGTTGAATAATAAAGGTTTAACAACCACGCCTTTCTTTTCTTTTTTTTTTGTTGGCATGGCTCGCACAAATTTAAAAAAAATACTTTACATGTTTTTAAGTAACATTTTTGTACTTTCTTTTAACTTCTTGAATCATTCGGTCACGGCCTCCATGCCCAATGGAAATATATACTTTTTTTAATACATCATAAAGTTCACTATCATGTACAAAATATATTATTTCAGATTCTTTTTTTAATAGCACAATAAGTTTTCTAATTCCATCTACTTCCAATTCATTAAACCTTTTTAAAATATTGAAATGGTTAGATCCTTTCTTCAATTTTAATTATGCACTAAACACATTAACCTGTATACAGCGACCGTGATGAAAAATTAAGAGACGTTGTTAACGTCAAACACGTGATTAAAAAATATTTTTTCATAAGAAATATTTCTTTAAAGACGTGAGTAACTTTAACGACGTCTCTTAAGTTTTCATCACGGTCGCTGAATACAGGCTTTTATTAATTACATCATTATACTTGTTTTCAGATAACAAAACACACTACATTGTGTTATACCATAGCCCTATCATCTTAAATTTTTTAATTAAATAAATCTTCCATTATGAATGTAAATTTGAAATGGTTTTTTTGGGGAAAATCAAGCGATGCCGCTGGCGGCGCATCGGCACTGATTCGAATGTAACCGAAGCTGCGTCGGCGGCACCAGCTTTCAAACTCACCGGCGCACCGGGAAATTTCCCGGTGTCCCGCCTGTCCCATCCGCCCCTGTAAAACACTCTTAATAAGGTATTATTTTATGATATAAAAACCATATCAATCCATTTAAAAAAAATTGATGATGTCATAGTGACGTCATGCCAACCGGAAAATTTTTTTTCCTGAGTTCAAAATAAAGTTTTTTAAAAACAATCGACACATCTTTTGCCGTTTTTGAAAATTCCAAAAAAATAAGGTAGTTACGATTTTATGCGTTACTTTAAGCTCACCCTACACATACACACGTATAATGATTGAGGTTACGATCCTTATGACATTAATTACCATTATGGTACTCAAATTGATGTTAGTAATAGAAAAAAACTGTATTAAACAGAACCATTAGAAATTCCCAAAATCTTAATTTGTAAAATATGTACATCGGAAAAAATGATTCGTCAGACAAATTCGCTGGCTAGTGGTTATAAAATCTTCCAAAGAATTTATTTGCCATACATGTTGGCTGAGTACAAATGACTCTAGAGTTGTTCGTATTTGGAAGTGACATATTATAAAAATCATCGATATTTCGGACTAAAACGCAAAGTTTTTAGCCAACTAAATCGTATGGCTATTAATAATTCTTCAGACGGTCCAAAAAAATTATGAAAATGGTCAAAAAGAGCGGCTAAATCACACAACGTCAAAAAACGAACTTTAGTCCAATAATCTGTAAAGGCCGGTTTACACGTAGCAAGTAAACGGCCAAGTAGCTTGGCCAAGTAACTTGCCCCGTGTAAACACTCACTTGGCCGTTTACTTCTACGTGTAAACTGACCTTTTCGACTGTATCCGCCCAATGCTAGATGATTTAAAATTATAGATTTTCCAAGTATTTTCTTCTTGAAATTATAAAACCGCTAGCCAGCTAAATTATCGGGTGAATCATTTTTTGCTTTAGAAATTAAGAGTTTGGGGGTTTGTAATAAGGGTCTGTTTAATACACTTTTTTATATTATTGCCTCCCGGACTAGTAAAGACTATCAAGAAATTTTAATTGACGTACAAAAAAATTATTATTTGCTCTGTTTATAGGTACTATGTGGATATCGAATCATATAATTTTCACAAAAAAATCTTCAAAATAAAAAAGAAAAAAAATTAAAAATTAAAATTTTTTTTTGAAGATATACCATGTAAATAAATATCTAAATAAAATACTACTACATACATGAATTTCACTTTTTTATTTTGATCATTTTGTAAGCAAAAACATATAAAAAGTTCAATTTATTTATTTTTTTTTAAATTACAGGGTGAGCTTAAATGATTGAGGTTTGATATGCAGGCAACCAAGTAGGCAGGTTGGTACAACTAAAAATTTAAAAAGAAAACCTAGTAATCCAATGGCGTAGCAAATATTTTTTCAAACTGAATATATTTATCATAACAACTCAAGAATTCTAAACAAAAAGTTATTTATTAAGGTTTTGTGTTTCTGAAAATAAAAAACGTAGAATTAGCTCTCTAATTTTACAACAAATGTTGAAAATGATGACCTTCATATTCCAGGCAGATGCTAACACAAAATAAAGATTTAACCAAAGTGATGTTTATGAAACAGAAGGCAGAATAACTAATTACAATAATCTGAAGTATTGACACAACGGTAAAAAATCGACCTACGCCTCTGCTTTTGTGTAGTCTAGTTACTTTTGTTATAATTTTGGCATGATTTTGTATTACTATGAACTTGAAGCGAACAAATTCCCCAGATTTTTAGGCAGAAAATTTAAATTGACCACAATCATGATTCGATATGAACTTCGATACAATCTACATATCAAATCAAATCCCTTCATGAAATAAAACTTTTCCGCATTCCCAACCCTTAATTTTTAGAAAATCGTTTTCTTTCCGATTACCTCCTACTAAAAATATTATTTATTTTGCGTTCTCTCTAATATTTGAACTCATCCTTATTCAAATAAGTCACAAAAATGAACTTATAAAATCTTGTGACACCATGTTAATATGTTATTATAACTGTAAAGAACAACAATCTATTATCTAGTCTAACTACACCAATATAGTCTTGCTAAAAAATTGTACTTTCATAAACGAAAAAAATCTCTTCTTTGAAAAATTTTAAAGTGTAACTTTTAAAGAAGCATTTCCGGACAATACTTTATATGTATTTCTAAATAAACTAGTATCACTACTTCTATCACCCCAAAAAATGGCACAGGTATTCTTTAGGGACACCTTGAATATTTGTTATTTTAAGTGTCAAATTAAAATGTTAACTTGTATTTTCTCGGTGTAGAAATGAAATCTGCCTAACCGTTCGTTTTTTCTCCTAAAATGGATAATTTGAGGTATTGCACTGGAATTGTTCCACAAATAAGCAGAAAATGGCAAGGCAAAAGTACACTGGGTGAAGTTAATACAAAGACACTAAAAGAGAAATAAAAATATAAATTCGTAAAAGAGTTTAATTATTAAGTATGAATAAATATATATTACAACTTTAGGAATATTAGAATTTTCCTTCAGCATGTTCTGATGTGTAGGGGATTTAAGAGGAAAACAAAACTTCAAAGCGTAGTCTACAAAAATAACCCTACAATTTCCGATTAAGGTTATTGTTTGAGTTTTTCTGTGTTTGTTGGTATACAAAAAGGTTGTGGCTTTAAATATTTTTCAGTTTTTGTGAGGCAAAGCACACATAATGTGACAAACCAGCACTCTAAAATTGCGCTCTATTTACCAATTTAAAAATGTCGAATAAACAAAAAGCAAAAGGAGTAATTTATTTTACGACCGTGAGAAGTTAAATATAGATGAAATGTTTATTCTACTTTTTTAAGTATGTACTTTTTTATTCATTTAAAAAGACATGTTCTCAACAAGCGAACTGAACAGCGAACGTTGTCCGCTTGGTGTCGATGGTCGTATTTATACAGTTCAATTGACTTTCATGGACTTTGAGGTATGCTGCATACTAAAGTGAAGATAACTCGAGTTAAATATTCGCGAGTTATGGTTTACATGGTATTGTCATCTACAAACGAGTATTTAAAGAGCGTGTGTAGAAGTCAATACATTGCAATGTACAGCAACCTAATATGCACGAATCTTTACTCGAATCATCTTGACTCTAATCAACAGCCAGTGGCGTAGCTATGGCCCCGCAGATACCGCGTTGCGGGGGGGGGGGCATTGATACGTTGGGGCGCAAACCCCAAACCGACCAATTTCCGATTTTCACAAACAAAATGGCTCATTTTTTTACATATCCCGGGGGGTGGGCGAAATTTGACGCTACACCACTGTCTGCAGCTGCGCATTAAGTAATGCAAACACGCATTAAAATTACTAATTCTATTTTTAGAGATATATTGAGTGTTTTTGGCCGTTTTTCTATTTGCGATATCGGAGATCAAATACGCCCTCTGGGAGTTATCTGATGAAAGTAGTAGTGGAGTAATAAATCTCATAACTCATAACCTCTTTATATAAGCTTTATATGTATGTATTTTATAGGTACTTTCTATTGTTTTTTCATATGTTGTGTTTTGAAAGATTTTTAACCGAACCGGATATGTTTCTGGCTACAAGAGCCGCAAAGGAATTAAACCCAGTTTGTATTTTCATAGATTTCCTGCTAAAAATTCGATAAAAGTAAGTATTGTAATCTCCTTCGGTAATCCTGATAAAATTATTAGAAAAAAGGCTTTGATTTTAAAGTTAAAAGTTTGAAAGCCTGTAACTAAAGCAATTTTTAAAACCTGTCCTAGTCCCATATTTAAAACATGTCAAATTCATCTTGTATTGTAAAAAGAATGAATAGAAAAGCAGAAATGTAGATTCAAAACGTTTATCACAGAAATTTTGCCAATTCAACCAAATAACCAAAACCGATTTACATTAATTTAAAAAAGTAGAAAAGTCTTTGAAGGTTGGTACCTTTTAGATAGAGATTATTTTCTTATATTAGGTTTTAGGAATACATGTGGTGTAATTATTTAGTGCACTCTGTATGGTGGAAGCTTATTAAAAATATTTTTTCGTTATAATATTAAACTCTCTCTATCAGATAATATAGTGTTATAATTGTATAATTATTTTTTTGTCAGAAATTTAAAAATTTAGTTAAAATTCATCTAAATAGAAAATCATTATTAAAACGCACCCAGTATATGAATTTCTCGTTTATGCAAGATTTTATGATAGGCAACATGCTATGCAAATAATCGCATTTTTACTTTCTACATTTATAACACTCTATGCTTCATTCATGATCACAGACTTTTACTTTTATAGACCTTAACAGACAAATAACCTTAAATTTTATTGATAACCTCCAAACACTCTAAATCCAAATTTTTAAATTTAATCATGCTTTTAAAAAGTTTAAATAAATTAACAAAATATATTTGTTCATCAAAAACATTAATTATACCCGCTATCTCTTATTCATCTGATGAAGTGGCAAATAAATTAATTATAAGTTGTAGAAGAAAACAGTTTAATTTTTACAGTGGTACTAGATACAAAAGAACAGAAGAAGTTATTTTAGCTTCTAAAGGTTGGACAGATAATAAGTCAAAAGGAGATTTTTTTAGTATCATAGCCGATTCAATGAAAAGGGATGTCCCTTCTATTCCATTTGAACATCTTAATATTTCACCAGATTTAATAGAAGCTTTAAATAAACAGAATATTACTCTTGCAACTGAGTTTCAAGCCCAAGTAATACCGGATGTGAAAATTGGTAATAATGCTATTATCGCTGGAGAAACAGGTAACTTCATAAAAATATCTAACAATAAGCACTACTGTTTAATTCATACTGGTCGTGTTCAGCAGATTGAGTAACTTACCGGTGAATGTATCATCACTGAACATAAAATAATTGACAACTGACATCTACCAGTATCCATCACCCACACTTTTCCCTTTGCATTTTATTTTTGACAAACGTAAAAATAAAGTTGTCCGCATTAAATCCAATAATGTTAATTATTCCTTGCAAAGCTTTGTTTATGTCATCAAAAAACAGCTGAGAAACATGATTAAATTGAAAAAAATACTGGAATTTTAAAAACATAATCAACGGACACATGTCTCTAAATTTTAGAGAATACAGTGGGGTGCACAAAAAACGGCCATTGTTGTAGCTTCATTATTTCTTATCCGATTTTAATAAGTGATATGTCAAATTAAATGGTTCGAAGAATACTACTATCAGAAAATAAATGATTAATTTCTTTTTCATATGGCAACATATTTTTTTTGATCGAAAACGATCATTAACTAAAATAATCTAAACAGGCGGCCCCGTTAAATATGTTTATGCGGCCCGCCAAGCATTTCTAAAATTGAATTTATTTTATCGATTTTCTCGCATCAATATATTTTGCATTAAAATTTGTATATGATATCTTTACTTTTTTTTAAATTTTATATTTTTTTATTCTAATGTTTATTATAAATAAAGTTTTGAAAATTATTAATAAGTGTTACTTTATGTGTGGCCCACCAAAAAATTTTAAAATTTAAATTGGCCCTTTGGTTAAAAAGGTTGCTCACCCCTGATCTAAACCAATTATACCAATTTTTTTTTTTAATTTAATTCAATTGTTTTTTTTTGTTTTCGAGTTTTGAAATTTTGTTTTTCAATTTATTATTAATAAATTAAAAAAACTAAAAAACAGAAAACTCCAAAACAATTAAATTAAATTTAAAAAAATAATAATAAAATTAAAAAAAAATAAGAAAAAAAAAATTAATTTAAAAAAGAATATTGGTATAATTGGTTTAGATTATTTTTGTTAATGATTTTTCTCAATTGAAAAAATATGTTGCCATTTGAAAAAGAAAAGTTACCTCCTCCTCCTCTGATGTTTTCAAAAATAAAATTAATCTATTATTATCTGATAGTAGTATTCTTCAAACCATTTAATTTGACACATAACTTATTAAAATCGGATAAGTAATAACGAAGCTACATCGTTGGCCGTTTTTTATGCAGCCCTTTCTGAAAGTAAACACGTATTAAATAACTGCATGAACTAAAAAATCTTGTGTTGAACGTTTAAATGATGTTAAATGTACTTCCTTTTTTTAAGGTTGTGGAAAAACTCTCGCTTATTTACTTCCAATAATGGAAAATGTAAAAGGCCAACAATCCGAACAATTAAATACCCCAAAAATTTTAATTTTGGTTCCGAATCGTGAATTAGCTTATCAAGTAGCTGAAGTTGCAAAACTGTTAGGACTTTATTTAAACTTAAATGTAAAAGCATTGGTTGGAGGTGCAACGAAAAAATTTATGATGAATCCTGAATTTGAACCTATTGATGTTTTGGTTGCTACTCCTGGGGTAATTGGAAAGTTATCTAGTGTTGGTATTTTTCGATTGAATGAGGTTCAACACACAGTATTAGATGAAGCCGATACTTTATTGGACGATAGTTTTCTGGAAAGAATAGAATCTATATTAAGAAGAGTACCACATTCACAACTCATTTTTACATCAGCAACTTTACCAAAGGAACTTCCATCATTTTTAGAACCAATAATGGATTCCTTAGTTCAAATAAAATCTGAAAGGTTGCACAAACCTTTATTGAATATTAATCAAAAATTTTTGCGAGTAACAAAATCGGCTAAGCCATCTTTACTTTTAGAACTTGCAACCCATAATAAGCATCCTTTAATTATTTTTACTAACCGTAATGAAACTTGTAATTGGTTGGCAATGTTTTTACGAGAAAATAACATAAAATGCGCAAATATTAATGGAGACATGAATTATAACATACGAATTCAACAATGGAGAGACTTTACAGAGGGAAATGTTAATATATTATCAGCTACGGATGTTGGTTCTAGAGGATTAAATACAACACAAGTGAATCAAGTTCTTAATTATGATTTTCCACTTTACACTGCAGATTATATCCACAGGATAGGAAGAATAGGCCGTTTAGGAAGCCCTAAAGATAGTAAAGTAACTAATTTTGTATCTGGTGCAATAGAGGTTAATTTGGTTCAGAACATTGAGGTAAATATCAACTATATACAATATGTAATATGTTAGGTAACATATTAGGTTATTTCAAAGCTTTAAATTATCGTCCCAGAACAATTACGAACATGCACATTAGATATAAAGCAATGCGTTGTAGCTAATGCACATAATTTATAACAAATGCGCATGTCCGTAACAGTTCTAGGAGGATAATTTTGGAAACTTGATAATAACCTATTAAATCAATAAAAATAAAAAATTAACAAATAAATGAAGAAGGGGCAGATCTCTAAAAAAATACAAGGCACTAAAATTATTGGAAATACCAAGCCGATGACTTCTTTAAATTTGTAATATTGTTTTTCGCTCACCTCTGCAGAGTGTTTTAACTTTGCGTTTTCAATTTGTATTTTTTTGTGTTCAATCTGGGCTTAACTCATGATTATATTCAAATGCAAAATAAAAATTAGAAGCAAAAAATTTTAAAATAAAAACACTAAAATTACACCAATATTCGAGTACTATTCGGCGCAAGGCCCATTATTTGGCAAAAAATATTTGATTGAAAACACATTGTTCTTATTAATTTTGATTATCCTGTTCTATATTTTACTAGGATTCATGTAATTATGTTAAGCTGAAACTAACTTTTTGCCGAATATTCACAATTCGGTGCACCTCTAATAGATTTGTTCCAAATCTAATCATATGTACTTTTTAATATACACTGCGGTCCAAAATTAATGCATAATTCTAAATTATCATTTTAAAGTAAGAAAACTTTGTTTTCATAAGTTTCTTGATATATATTCTTTTATTTTTGATTCTTTGTTATTGCTTATTGTTAAAAATCGAAGGCATATATTGTTTTGTTAAGACAAAGTTGTAGCTCATAAAAGTAATGTGAATTCGTGTAAATTAAATCTCAGAGTCAAGTATTGCATGTTATTTTGCTTTTCATCACAATTTCGAATATCATAGCGTATGTTTCATCAAAATGAATCCTTAGCAGTTACCAAATCGAAATTTATCTGAGGTAGATTGCGTATGAATAGTAACTTTTCACGAAGAAGGCACAGCTTCAGCTTGCACAGCGGTTTAATGTAAACCAATCTACCATATCCAGAATACCAAAGCGGTTTGCGGAAACTAGACATAATGCAATGGAAGAGTTACAACCCCCAATCAAGACCATTTTTGAAGAATTCGCACATTATGCAAAAGGTTCGTAACAAGTTATTTTTTGCAAAATGAACTTGTGGACCGTTACAACTTCAGAATAAGCCAAAGTACTAAGAAGAGAAGACTTGCAGAACATAATCTATGACTTGCAAGGGCAGCCACCGGTCCATTGCTCACCAGGCAACACAGAAACCAAAGTTCACTGGTGAACATGTTTTGTCTTTACTCTGATTATAGGCGGAATAGAGTGTACAGAAGACCAGATGTGTAATATCTTTGGAACTGTACGTTATGATGGGGGGTCAGTTATGGTTTGAGCTGGAATAAATTGGAGGTTTGTACCGACTTAGTGATGGAGGACGTCTAACAGCACGTAGGTACATAACAGACATTCTTGAAGAGCATATGGTCGCATATATTAGACAGAATGGCCACCGAGGAGTCTCCATCTTACATTGAATATGGGAACAGGATTAAGACGACTTCCTAAACCTAACAAATTAAACGTAATTTGAAGTGAAATCGACCAAGACCAAATTAGAAGACTAATTTGTAGTATAAAAGATCGTTGTCAGGCCGTAATTAATGCTAGAGGTTGACATATTCGTTTTTATTAACCAAACTGCATCTGTTTATCAAAGATGATTGAAAATAAGGTATGCAGCTTGTAAAATTTGAAAACGAAATGCGAAAAGTTACACACAAATATGCGTTAATTTTGGAGCGCAGTGAATTTTATATAAGTTATACTTACTTTCCATGAATATGCATCATGTAAATAAGTCAGTGTAAGGTATTAATTTCACTGTTTGTTTTAGAGAGCAATAAGAACAGACACCGAACTTCAAAGGGTAGATGGAAACATAACGAAAATAGTTCAAAACAGAATTTTAAGAATCATAGGTGGTAACAAATAATATTGTAAATACATATTTTATAAGTATAAAAATAATTTGTGAAACTATGTAAAATTATTTTGCTTCCTGTTCATTATCACTTTCTACTTCTGAATTATCCGAATCAGAACTACTTGACTCGCTTTCAGAAAACACTTTATTGTTTAAGTTTTCTTCCAAATCATCACTAGGGTCATTATCGAATTGAGTCCTGAACTGTATAGGCCACACATTAATTTTTTTGAAGTATTTTATGTGATCTTTGGAAAGTACCTTCACCATTTCGGCCTTTACTTTGTCACCTTCCTTGATGGGTTCCACTATCACAAAATCGCCCCTCTTTACCCAAATATTTTTTCTAAATTTAACTGGCATTGAAACCAAAAATGTTGATTTGTCAGGAGCAGTCACTTCATGCAGATTGTTGCCTCTACTGGTCGCTATACAAACAATTTGTTGCTCTTCTGTTGGAGGATTGAAGTAATCTTGTAGAGCCTCGTTTAGAACATGTTTTCTTTTAGTCGCTCGAGACATCTAAAACAAAGCATTTAATTGTTTTTAAATTATTCAACATAATTACTTGTGTATGTGTACACATTAATTAGATTTTTAGTGGGTAATATTCTAAAAGTAATCTCTTAGAAATTTAAAAAAAATGTTGAGTTAGACGATTTAAAAAAATCGTTAAATACCGTTGGCGAAATGAAACTTAACTTTTTTGTGCCAGTGTAAAAAACCTCGATAATACAACTTTCCTATTACAATGCTTTTAGATTAGATTAGGATTTTTTATTCCATTTAATAATTCAAAAAATATAAGAAATATAACATATCAAGATAGGATTTTGCTGAAACTGTCCGCCGTGACTGCCGGCAGTTGAGGTATTTCGCTGAATTTGTTCAGTATCATAGATGTCACTACCGCGTTTTCCACTTATTTGACAGTTTATGATAAAATTTTGACTAGACTACACGCTGAAAATACACTGTTCAAGCATGGATTCCAAGAAGCGCAAACACTGGAACTGGTATCATCAAGAAAAAAGAGTCAAATGGGTGACGCGTAATGTAACATGACGTAATTCAGCATACTTAACAAAATTCAATATGTATAACGTAATTCGGCACAACTCAATGTAGCAGAACCGTAAAATAGCATAATCCAAAATCGAGCATAACGTAATTCGGCATAACGCAATATGCAGCAGATTCGTAAAAGAGCATGATCCAGAAACCGTAATTTAGCATAACGTAGTTCAGCAAATTGTAATTCGCCATAACGGAATGTAGCAGAATCGTAAAACAGCATAACGCAATGCAACAGTCCGTAAAATGGCATGATCCAAAAACCGTAATTTAAAAGGCAATGCAGAAGAAACGTAAAATGGCACAAACCAAAATCGAAATCGCCCAATATGTACTCACAGCCTTAGGTAAACATGGTTTTTAGATTTTACCTTTCGGTTCTGTTTCATTGATGGTTATGCTAAATTACGGTTTTTGGATCATGCTATTTTACGATTCTGCTGCATTGCGTTACGCTGTATAAGAATTACATATTTTGTGCTATTTTACGGTTCTCCTAATGCGTGTTATGCTGAATTATGGATTTTGGATTATGCTATTTTACGGTTCTGCTACATTCAGTTATCCCGAATTACGTTATGCTGAATTTCGATATGCAGAATTATGGTTTCTGGATTTTTTTATGGTTCTGCTGGGTTGAATTGTGCTGTTTTGCGTTATGCTGCATTACATCGCACGATAGTGATCATACAAAATTCTGTACTTCATTATTGATCAATGCTTTGGACTATGATTTCAAGATTGCTTGCTTGTTTTAAAGATGATCTACGAAAATTGGAAGTACCTTGCCAATGTTTTTGGCAGAATGTAGTAATCGGAAAAAAGTCCCAAAATGAATCAGATCGACATTTTCGACATAAAAATATGCATAAACCCGCAGTAATATTTCTAATATGTGTTGTTTTCCGTATATTTTATCCTCAAAAATATCAGTTTAATTGAAATATTATAAAAGTTCATGAAATTAGTTTGTAACCTTTATATGTACGATTTTATTTCAAAAATTAAATAGAGTGCAAACAGCACCATTTCTTAGCAGTTCCCAAGAAGGATAAAGAAAACTTTTTAAAAGAAAAAAATGGACAGACTACATTTTTTAATTTTTTGTTAAAAAAAAAAAGAAATTTTGAAACTTATTATTTATATATTTATATTATTTTCAACTTTAACAGAAACTTACATAATAAACTTATTGAAGATTTGTTGTGTTTTCTTTGGCTTTTTTTTCCTCACTGGCTTTTTTAATGGCTTCAAAAATATTTAAACTCTCCCCATTTGGTATTCCATAGCCCTTTTCAAGACCATGGGGATTAGAAGGTGTTTTACACGGGTCCTTAGATTCTTTTCTTAAAACATTATCAACTTCTACTGCCGAAAAAAAAGCAACCGAGTAAGGTAAATCATATATTCCTAGTCTAATTGAACAAAATGATCTGGTCAATAAGTTTGTTATGTGCATAGCAAGTGCTATTTCATATTTTTTATCCTCAGGTACTAGGTATCTTATTTCATCATGAAAACTTAAGCAAAATCGAATATTACTGTTTTTTGTTAACCATTTCATACAGACTAACATCAAATGTAGATAATCAACAGCTCCACTTTGAACCACCCAATTTACCCTCGTTGGTAGAAATCTATCATCAGGTAAATTTTTTGGTTCCAATGTTCTAGTTAATCGAGATTCAAGAAAGGGAGTGGTTGGACTTGGACTTCCAGCTATATCTTCTAAACGATTAAACATAGCTGATTCTGTTCCACCAACCCATTTAGGTTTAAAAAATAATTCATTCAGTGATTTACCATAAACTTTAGCAAGTTCAAATGCTTGCCATTTTGAATAAGGAATGTCTTCAATATCGTGAACAAATTCGGGTCTTAATTGATAAATTAACTTTCCTTTAGTCAATGTAAACATTTTTTGAGCCTTACTACGAGCTTCAGTTTGAGTAATTTCAGGGTTAAATTGTCTTAATAAGCTTTCTGCAAAATTCTGCCCAGCCCCGTATATACGAGCATAATTTATAACTTTTGCATGGTCCCTCGAAATGCCCACAGCTTTTGCAGTAACACTATGCATGTCTGTTTCATTCGCTTTACTTCCACTTAAAGTCATCCAACCAAATGGTGTAGCACCATGCATCTTGGCATGACTAGCATCTCCTATTACACTTGCAATCCATAATTCCTGAGAGTCAACATCGGCGCCAACAATTTTATATCCAGGTGGTGCTTGTATCATAGATCGTAACTCAGACCCAATTCTTTCCTTGTGAGCGTTTGATGCCGTCATCCACGTTGGTTCCACAGCACGTCTAGTTAAAGTGCCACAAATGACAACTTGTGGAATAATAGCACCGTAATTTTTATTCTGCATATCTTCAGGCAAATTTGACTTGTTCAACCAAACTACCATTTGTTCATTTATTCTATCTCTATTATTTCTCCAGTATGAAAGCATTCGAGCAATAGATAATACACGTTCAGCACTTTCTGTATCACCAGCCAAAACATTCTCAGAAAATTTATTTAAAAAATCTTTGGCTAACGGGTTACCAACTCTACAATTTGCACCATCTTTATGTGGCAATTTAAAAAAATATACACAATTCTCTAAAATTGTATTGCACCAAATGGCTGAACCATTATAAATACCACCAGTTTTATCCTGTTTTACACGACTATAATACTCCTTTCTAGCTAAATTATTCTGCACATCTTTTCTAATATCGTGCTCTAATATTCTTTCATTGTTTTCTTTGCCTTTAGGTAATGGGCACTTCTGCAGTAGTTGCTTCAATGGAATTTGCTTATCTTCACAATCTGATTCTAATGTAAATGGTACTAATAAACCCCATCCTTCACCATGAATAAAGTGTAAAGGATATCCCTCCCAAGTTAAATTTAACAATTTGGGGGTAATTCGCATTGATGTACTTATTAAATGCGGTCCTGGTACCCAATTAGAATTTTTTTCAGGTCTTTCACATAATTTTTTATACCAGAAGGGATAGCCAGCCAGATGTGTACCTCTGGCAGCAGCTACATTTTCTAAATACTCAAATTTTATATCGTTGGGATCTAAATCTTCTCCATCTTCTTTTTCCTCCCTTGTTTTTCGTCTTTCATCGGTTTTTTCGTTTTCATTTTTTTTTGGAGGTGGAGATTTTTTTATTTTAAGATTTTTGATAAGCCAATCTTGATCCCACATCCATATATCCTCTTTATATTTATCATTATGTAAAAGATGACATGCCTGATCAGCCCTTCTGGCTAATAATAATTTTCCTTCTTTCTCCATTTCTTCATATGTTAACTCTGAATCTTCTAAATATCTGACCCAATTATTGTTAACAGGTAAATATGCTACACCCAATTCCAACATTCCTGCAAATGTAACTGGGTGAGGAAACCGGTCACAAAATATTGGATATATTTGCTTCAAGACTCTTTGAGTAGCTTTTACATCTTCAGCACAATAATTCATAACTTCTTGAAATTCACTTCTAATAGCATTTAAAGTTCCTGTAACAAATAAATTTCTGACATCTTTTTCTAGTGGCACTTTGCAATATAATTTATGAACTTCGCTAAGGCTGTTGAGAGAGCCTAATTCTTTCCATGATAAATCTTCTGCAAAATTCGTTTTAGATTTCAGAACTGCTCTTTGGTAACTAGTTAATCCACTTACACATACATGCAAAGACATTGTGTCCACAAATCGAAGACCAGTGCAGTTTAACCAGTACTGTTCTCTAATTTTTGTGCGGTCAAATGAAACATTGTGACCTAAAAATAAATTAAAATGTAAAAGACAACTTTTTTCCAATTAAGAATTAGGCAGAACTTGAGGAATTAGTGATAGATTCAATTCAATTAGTTTTGTTAAAATACTGAAAACTCACCTATCACTAAACGAGGGTTCTCAATATTCTCTCTTGTGGAATTATTTTTGCCACTTTCAAGTGGTATTAAAATATCTTCACTATATTGATGATTAGTTACTGGGTTTGTTTCAGCATCCAAAAGAGATTGGCTTACCCATCCATACCAAGCTTTAGAACTTACAGCTGTAGCCAATGTTGGTGCTTTTCCATTTGCCATGCAAACTTCCACATCAAAAATTAGATCGTCCTCCAAAGGATAGTCAACTTTTTCAGGAGGAGTGAAGGGTGCATAGCGCACCCAACCTTCTAACATTACCCAACGTACTGGTTTAGGTGGTATATACTTGATAACTTTTTCTAATAATTCTCGATAAGGTTTGCTTTGGTGCTCTGCAATTGTGTAAAAATGTTCTTCCAAATTATTTCCTTCAAATTGTGGTAACTCAACATCAACATCTGGAGTGAATTCCAGTTCTTTGTTTACCATTCCATGTTTTTCTAAATTTCTTTTGCAGTTCATAATTAAATCTTTGCTATTGACATTTGGAGTATAATTTTTAAAAACATGTTGATATAATTTTTTTGGTAGCATTTGTATATCAAATGGATTGTAACGCTTAGACACAACTTTTTCAACTTTAGGTATTATTTTTAATTTTTTGTCTTTCATTCTTTGAAGCTTTTCAAGATCTGGTTGAAAAACTTGTTTTTTAGTGCGTGGAGAAACAAATGTTGCCCAAGCATTTGTTGACATTGTTTTATTATGGCGGTATCTTACATGTGAGCGTAAATTATATTTTGGAAACATTTTTAATCCGATGATGTTTGTATTAACCTAAATGAAAAAAAAATTATTGGGTAAATAAAGTTAGTAAATCTGCAAAATTTTAAAAGTACTTTGTATTTTCTAAAAAAGGGATAGTAGAATTGTAAGGCTAATAAATTTAAAATCAAGCAGTTACAATTTATCTTTATCAATATAATACTCTCCGGTCCATTGAATTGCACTGAAACTACTTTCATAGTAAAAAATCCAGTTTTATGATTTCTACTAGAGCTAATTTAATTAACAAAAAACGAAATAAAGTAGGGGTCTATTCGCAATTTCTACTACCTGTAATAGGCGCTATTTTTATCGGAAACAGCTGCTCGAAGCAAGCATCAATTTTATTTATAATTTACCCAAAACTCAACTAAGTATTTAAAAATCAATAAACTAATAAAATAGTCGATACTACTCGCTTTTTGTCAGTGCAAATGTATACATTATTATTTTTTGATGTATCTAGTGTCGTTGTTATATTGGGTCATTTATACACATAAATTTACTGATACACTAGGGCTAGGGTCTCAATTTTCGATGACTCAACATGGGAACTTTTATTTTGAACACAATTACATTTTTGAGTGTACCTTTCAATTTTATAGCTAAATTTAAAATCGGTTTATGTTCTTCAGGTATTAGGGTATGCCTGCGAATACCAGGCTTCCCTGTGCGCAATTCTCGTATTTTAAAACATTTTTGTAGATTTGAAGCTATAGCTTATAGAATTTTAGGTCAACGATCATTGTCAAATAACAATTTTTCCAATGTAATACCTATAACGGTAGTGCGTTTTTGAGATTTCTTCATATTCTCAATAAACCAGGAAAAATATTGAACCCATAGTTCTTGTTCTTTGCTTCCTAAAGCCTGCTGAAATTACTTCTATGAGAAGTAGTCCTGGGCTGCATTTAAAAACTACGCTCGGACGAGAGTGCAGGGGATTGTTAGGTAGGGGGGTAGATCATCACTCGAACATATTTCTTAATTTAAATTGAAATTTATACATTATTTAGGATTATAGATTTTATTCTTCTGATTTAATTTTCACTTTCTAAAGTGTAAATTTGTATCTTGTAGCACATGAGTACTTTATTGAGTGTGACATAAGTTTTGTGAATAATAAATAAAACGAATGAAGTAACTAGCTGTTCATTTGTCCTGGGACACCCAAAAACCCAAGCGTTTTCCCTTAAACGCATATTTGAATTACGCGATTTTTCCAAAATTTAAATTAAATGTTCAATATTATGCCAAAAGTCGTGTAATGAAACCAGAAAAAATCATGTTTTTTGTTATTGAAAATGAATATTCATCCAAACATAATAATACCGAATATTAACTTTATACAGAGTGTTTCAGAACAAGCGTTGGATAATCTAAGAATGGATTTTTGGACCAATTTTAAGACAAAAAGTAAAAATATTTTTTTCCGCTAAAACGCTTCATTTTGGAAACGCAGGGTATTGAAGTTTACTCATTCTTTTCAATTTTTTAACATAAAATCTACATTGTTAATGAAAATTGGCTCAAACTTTGCACATACCTTACTTTTAGCATCCGCCTTGAAATGAGATTTTCAAAAAAATTAGGGTGAAGTTTTTTGAGTTTTTTACAATACAAATTACGATCTTTAATCAAATCTTCAATCAAAAGTAAACCACTTTACTTAAAAATAAAGTAAAGAAATGTTTATCAAAATTTTGTCCACTCTTTAAAAAGCTTTAACGGTTTTTTGTGAAATATTTTATTTTCTTCGTTCTTCTTTATTTGTCTTTCTTAAATCCAATTTTTAAATATTCATTTTTGTACCAATCATTAAAACTTCCTTTGAAATTTTTGTATTTTGTCCTTTAACTATTTTTACAAAACACCATGAATATAAATAGAACAAGCATTTAACATTTGTATCAATTTAAAAACTTGTAAATTATCAGAAAATAATGTCACTGACAGCAAATTTCACCTGATTTGAGTATTTTGAGAATTTTCATTGGTTAGAATAACACAGCAACACTGTTAGATAAATCGAGTGGAGGAATCCGTTCCTACGCAATAGGAGAATACCGATTTTGGTGGCGGATGTCGACCGAGAGAAAAGCGTAGCGGAGCCGAGAATTTTTCCTATGCGAAATGCTCCTATAGGAAAGAATTAGTAGAATTGGTCTCATAGTCTAAATTGAAAATTTGTGTTGTTTCCTGGACTTTATCATTTTTCCATGACTTTTAATATTGGACAGTTAAGGTATTCAATTAATAAATGTAAATACAATTAAATCACAAATTGCCTGTTTTATAAGGTGTAAAATACAAAAGTGAGATTTTTAATACTTTCATAAAAAACAGGAGATTTTTGGTTGTGTTCCGGGGGCAGTAGGACATGATTTCCAAAAATGGGACTGTCCCGTCTAAATTGGGAAGAATGGGATCACTAACATAGCATGTGTACTGTTGTTTATTTGGTTTGTTGATTTTGATGATTGACATACAAATTAAGCTACTGCACATGTCGAGTAAAAATTTATGAGGTTTTTCGGAGAGGGACTTGGAACAATGCTCCTAGTGTTTTTGAACACATAATGATGATTGTTGGATCATATGGTCAATACTTTTAGAACGGCCAATCACACGATTTTCACTGTAGAGGTCTAGAGCGTCGCTTGTGCGTAGTTTTCGAAAGCAGCCCAGAGGAGCAAGTTTGTAATGTTTAATGTACTGAGAACAACAGCTAATTTAACACGAAGAAGTCATCTAAACCAGGGGTTCCCAACCTGTGGTATGCATACCGGTACCGGTACACACATGTCAAGCTACCGGTACGCGATAAGTGAACAATATCCAGAACTTTCATGCCAAGCTCTGAAATTTTTAATGCCATTCAGTACAACATATTTATGCGAAACCGGGTTTTCAACTATGGCAGCAATGAAAAACAAATTGATCTTCGCCTGAATCTGACAAAAATTGATCCCGATATTTCTACGCTGGTAAAATGTAAACAGGCGCAACCTTCACATTAATTGCAATTATTATTATAACTTTACACATTACATACATTTATTTCTAAGCAAAAATCCTTGAACGGTTGGTTTTAAGACGTTGTTTTATTACCCTATTATGGAACACCAACCGTTCAAGGATTTTCGATTATTTATATTTAGTATAATAAAAGTATTTACGAATTTAATTGGTTGATACCACCATGCTAATGTAATGTCGTTTTTCTGTGCCCGCGTCAAAACAGATTTTAACTAAATTTAATTTTTCAAAGGAAACAAAAATAAATGTTATCGTTTAATTTTCAATTTACAAAGTCTGAACTAAAGATAAATTCATCTACTTATATATTTAATTTTGTTGAAATCTTTTTCAGGGTAGGCCCAGAAAATGACATTACTTTAGCATGGTGTACATATAGAGTTGCATTCTGTTTTTCCAAAGTTTTTGCCAGAAAATGGATCTTCAATAAATTGAGCGTTAGGGATAATTTTTTTTGTTCGACAAAGTTTTTGAGAAAAAAATAAGGCCATTACTTGAATTTGCGAAATATTTACACTGGTACGCGACCATATTGTCTATTACATACCGGTACAACATATTCAAAAGGTTGGGAACCTCTGATCTAAACCATCATAACTTATTAATTCATAGCTTCAAAGTTTAGGGAAAAACGTAAAGTGATATTGAAAATAATGAAAATACCACTTGTCAATTTACAGGAAGAAAAACAATCTACTTAAACTAAGTAATACCTACGGAATCTAAACCATACATACCTTCCTTTACTTCCGAATGATTTTTTACACAAAATTCTAAAAACAAGATGTTGTCTCCTTTTTTGTAAAATAAAAATGTACTAGATTACTAGAAGGTAAAACGTTAAATTTTTCACTTAAATAATGTACTATATACATTTATACAGGTTAGAATCACTGAAACGCCAGCAGCCAGCACATGGGCATGTCATAAGTCATAGAACTTTATTGCCATAGAGGAAAGAAGCTCAAGAGTATTATTATTCTGTGCTCAAGATCTACAAGGAATCACCATAGAACTGGGAATTTTTAGAACCAGCTCTCCCTCTGGTGGCAAAAATATGAACTTCTATATTCGGTACTTACTTTTTTGATTGGTACACGTTTTTTGAGCTTTACTGCAGCTTTAAATAATAAATCTATTTCTGTTGAATATGTACGAGTTTTGTTTTATATTTTATTATAATCCGTCGACTATACAGGGTGTTTCTAAATATATGCGAAGAAATTCTACAGGCGATTCCTTGACAAATTCAAAAACAAAGATAAGAATAAAAACTTTCTCAAAAGTGCTCTATTTTTTAGTTATGGTGTGTCAAACTTTCTATATTTTTTAGTTATGGGGTGTCAAACTTTCTATATTTTTTTCATTTTTTGAGTATAACTTCTTTATTTTTTAAGATAATTTGATCAAATTTGAAACACACTCTAGTTATTATACTCGTAACAAGATAAAAATATTAAATATCGAAATAAAATTTAGGGGGATGTATTTTGGGGGTATAGACCCCATTTTTTATGCCATAACTTTTTTGTACTACCCCACTTAACATTTTAAATGAGATATTCTAATTCCTTGCTTTTTACTGAACATTTTTGATCTGTTTAATTTTTTCACAGCTGGTATGGTTTAGAAGTTATATAAAAACATGTACGAAGTTGTACGCCAATTATTTTGCATTAAACAGGGGTGGCTTTTTTTTTAAATAAATACCAGAGACTTCCTAGAAGACTATTTGACCAATTTTAAGACGAAAACAGAGAATAAATATTTTCTCTAAAATGCTTCGTTTTTAATTTAAATTAAAATAAAATTAACAAAATAAAAAAACGATTTGTCTATACTCGACGCTACGCGTCTTGTCCTCCAAACTTTGCGAACTCGCCACTGAAAAGTGTCACTTTAGCTCCTAATAAAACAATATACTATTTTCTTCAAACGTCATTAAAGTAAAGTCTCCTGTGACGTATGACAGACTTAAAATGTCACTTTTTATGTTCGTTGATTCTATGGTCACTTTGTACTGCCTAGGAGTAGAAATTAAATTTCTACTCCGCTTATTCCGCAACCCAATATACATGTCGTATTGAAATTAAACAGTGTTAATCAGGGCCGGCGGAAGGCGGAAGCACTAGGCGGACTAGGCGCGCCCTAGGCGGGCCAAATTTAAAGGGGCGCAAAATTTAAGATTTTTTAATATCCATAAAAATTTAAATTATGTTTAAGGTAACTAAAAATTAAGACAATACGAAGTAAGGCCATTTAGAATGTAATTTACGGAAAACTAACTTATAGATTTTTATTTGTTTTACAGAGTAAAGTATTTTTGTTTATATTTGAAGTATTCATATACAGGGTGGTCCAACGAAAACTTCACAAGCCCGTTTTTCGGAATTTAACCTGAGTTTTTGAAAAAAACGCTCGGACAGGTCGATTTTTGTTTCAAGGGGGAACGATTTTTACCTAATTACCCCTAACCCCTAACTGGGGGTTGATATCAACTTAATAATTTCAAATGGCAATAAGGGTCAAAACCTGGTTCCGTTTACTTTTTATTTTTATGCATTTTGACCCTTATTGCTATTTGAAATTATTAAGTTGATATCAACTCCCCATTAGGGGTTGGAAGTGGGTAAGGGGTAATTATTAGAAAATCTGCCCCCCTAAAAACAAAAATCGGCTAGTTTAACAGTTTTTCCAAAAAACTGAACAGAAATTCTTAAAAACAAACTTGTTAAATTCAAAAACATATTAACTAATTTTAAAAATAACGGTACTATTGTAAAGCTTTGACCCCTATTGCTGTTTAAAATTATTAAGTTGATATTAACCCCCACTTAGGGGATGAAAGTGGGTAATGTGTAATTAGGTAAAAATCGTTTACCAGGTTTTGTTTATACTTTTGGAAATATATTTTTTGATTAATATTTATAAATACAATAGCCGTTTTCGTTTATTGGATTTCATGCACTGGGGCTTGACGCACCGAGCGCAACGCTTTGGTAATTTTTGTGCAAATAAACGAACACGGAAAAATTATCTATATCAAATGTCAAAATCTTAAAAGAGGTTAGGTTTATTATTTAATTTTATTTTTATTTAGAAAGTATAAATATCACACACAAATTATCAGTACAAATTCATAATTTTAATTATAATTCGAAAATACTTTATTTAGCATTGCTATTCTGAAGAAGTTTGATAACAAACGATGAACCTAACCACAAACCATAAACATCAGCTGACTGGGGCTTGATGCACCAGAAATTAGGTAGGTGCGTCAGAGGTAAGGGGAAGGAAGATTTGGAACTCTTTAGGGCGTCACGCACCGCGTAAACGAACAGAATTTAGTCACTCGGTACTGCTCGGTACTGTACCGAGCATCTAAAAGTGAATAAACGAAAACGGCTAATAGCGTGTTTCAGCGACCGTGATGAAAAATTTAGTGACGTCGTTATCGTTAATCACGTGATTAAAAAATATTTCTTCATAAGAAATATTTTCTTAGAGACGTGATTAACTTTAACGACGTCTCTAAAATTTTCATCACGGTCGCTGAATACATGCTACTGTGTATAATAGTGTCCAAGCTTTGATGTGGCCATATGTATGATAATTTTAAAATTAATTTTTATAATACCTACATTTTTATCCGCGGGACTCGCAAAGCTCGTCCCGCAAACCTACCTACATGCTCGCCACAAAAAGTACTTCTTTTACTCCTAATAAAACAATATACTTACTATTTTTAAGACAAGCATACTTTGTTATCAATTGAAGTATTTAAATTGTATACATAATATATTTTATTTCTTAGGTTTATCACTATCCACTATGTGGTTCTTATACTTAGGTTATAAATTGGCCTTTAGGGAGGACCAGGGTGGACGGTGTTACCCGTTTTAGGCTTAGTGAACACAGCGCCCTGTATAATAAAAAGTAGCCAAATGAACTTTCTCGTATTTTTTATTTCTTAAAATAGTTTCCCTATTCAATTAATTAACGAAAATGTCGCTATAGAATGTTGTTTTAATACTAATTATTAATTCGGTAATTACGAAATAGAAAAAGGATCAGCATATCTAAAGCAGCTTTTTATAATTGCCTTCATTTGTCTTAAGTCTCAAGGTCGACCTTATCTCCTCCCTACCCTTCTACCAATCGGGCCATTGGGCGCTTTATTTGTCTAGCCCAAGGCCAATTTTGTATTTTTCCAATATTTAGATATTAAGAATTTTACTATTTACCTAATATTTAAGAAAACAAAGATATAAATTTTCTATCAAAGTGATAAGTAAATTAACGAAAAATATGTTTTTGGAATAATAAATATAAACAAAAATTAATATGCACTCAGAAACAAATTCGTCAATAAATAATGAAAAAAATAGTGAAGAACTACATGTATTTTTTGATATTAAAATTGGTGATGAGAAAGGTTAGAACA
This sequence comes from Stenus bimaculatus, assembly GCA_963971135.1. Classification (NCBI taxonomy): domain Eukaryota; kingdom Metazoa; phylum Arthropoda; class Insecta; order Coleoptera; family Staphylinidae; genus Stenus; species Stenus bimaculatus. The sequence continues at coordinate 24,557,463 of OZ020180.1, forward strand.
CGTTTGTATAGATATGCAGGGGTATGTTTCTAATTTTATTTAAATATTACAATATTTCAGCAGGTCGGGTGATTATTGAGCTGTATAAGAATGTTGTTCCCAAAACCGTTGAAAATTTCAGGGGCTTATGTACTGGAGAGTATGGATTGAGTAAAATAGGGACTCGTTTACATTTTAAAGGGACCACTTTTCATAAAAGTAAGTTATTTATTATTTTTTAACTTATTTTAAACGATATTTCTTATTACTACAACTATGAACGAGTAAAATTTATAAGCGAAATGAACTTTCGTTTTTAGAAAATGTCGACCAACATTGCCGTAATATTTACCGCACTGTTACAGAAACAACTAATTTATTAGTAGTATTCATTTTGAAAAATATTAATTGAATTTATGAAGGTACATTATATTTAGTATGTTTAAAAATTATACAATTTAAATAACCAACCGAGGCATGTTGTCTCAATTTAAAGTCTGACCTATACAGGGTGGTCACTCTTACGGTGCACACCATTGGGATCTTGTTAGCCTAAAGAGTTACAAAGTTGCTTAAATTAGAAAAAAGTTGCCCCTTTTCAAACTCCTTTAGAATCTATTTAGAAATCCGAGATATCTTGCTCTAGTCCTGAAATATGAAAAATCTGAAATTTCGCATTTTCGTTTTCCTTCCATATTTTTGTAATCGCTTAACTTTTTCGATTGCAATTTGGCAGTTTTACATAATTTGACATTCTCTATCGATTGGCCCTAAGAAAAAGATTTTACGTTAACTAGACTTCATTTATTTTAAACCAACTTTTGATTTTCTTATGGGCACGATATTTGATTTTTATACCATTGGATAGAGAAAAAGAAATACAATTTACTTAAAGGATGTAACACACATTGTTTTTTTACTTTAATTAAAAATAAACAAATGTTTATTTTATGCCAACTTGATTTTGTAAATAAAAATTTAATATTTTTTCATTTTTTTAATTAAAATAAAAGAGAAAGTGTGTTACATCATTTAAATTGTATTTTTTTTCTCTATCCAATGGTATAAAAATCAAATATCGCACCCATAAGAAAATCAAAAGTTGGATTGAATTTTTCTAATTTAAGCAACTTTGTAACTCTTTAGGTTCACAAGATCCCAATGGTGTGCACCGTAAGAGTGACCACCCTGTATATCCAAATCTAGAATATTTCCTTTGGTTGAGATCGGCAATGATTGAACCTATTAAGTAATTGTCCAACTTTACCGGTTATAATCAATTTTACATTGCTTTTACAGGGTGTCTCACTTTTTTTTCAGCAAATTTTTTTTTTAGATAGTAAATGTCATTATGAACAAAAAAATTCCCATAGATTATTATGTTTTTTGACTCCTTAAAAAGTTAGAGTAATTTTAAAATTGATAAATTTTCATGATTTTTGTGGAATACCCTGTATAAATTTTTTTCTTATTATATTTTTTTTATTTAAATCAATTATTATTCAGATTTTTTTTGCCAAATTGGTTCTTTTGAACATTATTGGCTGTTTTTAAAATAAGTAAACGACGAGGTTAAATTTCCCTTGGTAAAATTTAGCATCTTATTGGCTTTTAAAGATATTCAAAATCCAAAACATACTTGATTTAAATAAAAAAAGTTAAAATTAAATGAAATTTATACAGGGTGTCCCACAAATATCATTAAATGTATGAAATTTTAAAATTGCTGTAACTTTTTAAGGAGTCGAAAAAACATAATAGTTCATAGGAAAAATTTTGTTCAGAATGACATTTACTACCTAAAAACAATTTTTGCTGGAAAAAAAGTGAGACACCCTGTATAACTTTCTTTCTGATAAAATTGTTATACGATGCTGCTGGGTGTGTGGTGTGTACTCCGTATTTTCTTTATTTATTAAAATACAATTTACCATAAATAACACATAACACCAACAAGTGTTTTTTGCAAGGTTCTTTGTCGTATTATTTGTAAATTTTGCTTCTCAATAAGTTATTTAGGTACTAAATTATTATGTTAGGAACATAAAGCTAAAGTCTTCACAAAGCCAAAAGTCGAAAGAAAGGTGCTACAGTCTTTATTATAATAATCTTTTGTCTTTTTTATGCATGTCGCAACTAAGTTGCATCATCAGAGAACAATTAACAAGTAACATTTAATTTAAGAAAAAATAGGATGTAAACCTTCGAAGATCCAACTTCGCCTTCTAATGAAGTTTAAACTTTGTTTCGATATCGGTTTCATTCCTCACCCATTACAGGAGCTGATCTACTGAAAACCTCATCTTTTTTTGGCTTATATTTCGGGAGGAAGATTTTCTGTTTCTGGGTCCATTTGGTCCCCCAAATTTTTATGGTCTCTGTAAGTATCTATCTTCAGTGGTCACTTTATTTTTTTTCAGACTTAATCTACAAAAAAATTAAACAAAACACGAACTTGCTGTTTCCACTGAGCAGACTTGAGTTTTGAAACCTTTTGAAGTTACCGCTTATGAACAGGAACTATTGCAAATACGCAAGTCTCCAAAAAGTTCGTAAAAAGTTGCGGTTTTGTTTTTTTTCGACACGACTTGTGGTTTTGTTTCCACTTTGTCCGTTTGGTGGACTAGTTTTAGTTTTGTCTTTATATTTTGCAACTCTGAAAACAAAACACAAACAAATTTAAAACTGTATTTCCACTGAGCGGACACAATATTGTTGCAGTTTTGTTTTTGTTTCCAGTCATTGAGTCGTAGTCGAGAAAATGCAACTATGTTTCGGGAGGAAGATTTTTTGTTTCTGGGTCCATTGGGTCCCCCAAATTTTTATGATCTCTGAAGGCATCTATCAGAGTACCGATATTTTCAATGATACACTTTATTTTTTCTTCAGACATAATCTACAAAAAAATGAAACAAAACACCAACTTGCTGTTTCCACATAGCAGACATGAGTTTTGAAAACCAGCCAGACCCTATTTAGATTGGGTATTTTTTTCCGATTACAGTGATACTCAAGATGTAGGTAGAATTACTTACTTATTTATAAACAACTGTTGATAAATTGATAAAATAAAAAGATTTAATAAAAAATTAGTAAATACACTTAAGAGGATACTCGGTGAAATGTGTAACTCTGCATTTCGCCCGCAAAAGTATTGAAAAAAGGCTTACTTCTAAGCATTAATTTGGTCACACCTTTATAAATTTCAATTAATTTCAAGCTATATCATTGAAATGATACATAGAACTAGTCCGGTAGATCGGTAAAAATTTGAAAAAAAATGTATGAACTTCGCTAAAAAGGTATAAAAAATAGCATATATTTGCACATTTCAAGATTTTTTTTTACAATTTTGAGTAAAAAAATAGAAAAAAAGGGTCTTCTGTCGTACTAACACAATAAACGTTCTTTCTAATGCAATTAAAATTTTTCATTTTGCTCAATTAGTAATCTCACCAAATGGTTTGAAAAATCACCATTTTTCAATACTTTTGCGGGCAAAATGCAGAGTTACACATTTCACCAAGTATCTTCTTAAGGTTTATACCTACATGATAGATATCACTGTAATCGGAAAAAATTCTCTATCGAAATAAGGGGTGACTCCACTATCATGCCATTTGAAAAAATAAAGCTATTTGCAAAAAACATATTTTAAAAATTATAAAAATTAATTTCTCAAAACCTGCCGAATAAATTTCATAATTTACAATTTATTTTACCTACTTAAATTATTTAAGAGTAGTTTTAATAGATTTTATTAAAAAACAAATTACCAAAATAAAATCCAAATTTTTTTTTTAAGTTTATAAAATTTTTTTTTTTGTGACAAGCATACTTGGAACTTACCAATGTTTAATAATTAAATAAGTACAAAAAAATAGAGTATTACATTTAAAATAAGAAAGTTGATGATATTTCTGGTGAAACCGGAAGTGAAATATAAATTTTTTTAGTTCAATAAATGCGTTTTCTTAAGAGCAATCCTCCCGCAACGTTTTAGGGGTTTACGGGAGTCGTCGTAGGTCTTTTATTTATAAATATTTTGGAATAATTATTTTTGCATTTAAAGGGGCGACCTTTACTCGCCATAGTGGGCGTTTTCAATTTATTAAATGTCTCATATTTTTTTTGTAAATTATTAATGAAAATGGTCATTTTATGCTATTTTCAATGGTCTAAAACATTTATTTTTAATAAGAATTTTAAAACTACAACGATTCTACAAATTAATGTTTTGCATTCATATAGGTGGGAAATACATTGCGAGAATAGGGACAACTCACTTGACGTCACGAGCGGAAAGATTGGTCTTAAGCCATATAACATACTAAAATTTTAGATTTTTATTGTCATAAATAAAGAAATTCCTTGGATGGCCCTAGTTTCGTGGATACCCGGTATACTTCATTTTTAAACTAGGAGAAGCGTTTAAAATTTATCGTGCTAAAATGCCAAAAATTAACGTCTCTGATTGGTTAAAAGTCAGCAAGATTTACACGGGTTAATTACTCTGGAGCTGGATTCCTGAATTTCACCCGAGTGAATGTTAATTTCACCTTCCTCGAGCGCATGCGTCAAAATCTCCCGCGAATTCGCCTGGTTGAGACCAAGGGAATTTGGATTCGCCGGTGAAATTTTGACGCATGCGCTTCGAGGAAGGTGAGATTGAGATTCACTGTGTGAGATTTCAGGAATCCACATCCTGGATGATCATTGGATGATATTTGACATATAACATCAAAATATTTATCATCAGATTTAAGTTACTAATGTATTTTCATGTATTTATTTGTATTCAATATAAAGAAATGTGGTATTTAATTATGTTTCTGTGCATATTTTGTTATTAAAGAGCCAAACTAATCTAAAATTCCTGCCAAAACCTGTTTGGTTATTTTTCTAGTTAAGGCGGCTGCACAATTGACGGAACGGATACGTTACGGTTATGAAAAAGAGAGATAAAACATCGGAGTCCCTTTTGAGTGAGTGAGTGAGCATGCAATTTGCTATTTTCATACTCATTCACGTATCCGTTCCGCCAATTGTGCAGCGGCCTTAACTTTCATAGTGTAATCTGTCTTTCCTTGTCGCTCCTCCTAGTTTAAAAATGAAGTAGTTATACGCATCAATATACCATCTAATTTTGTAATATAAGTTTTTTCCCTATCTCTTAAAATAAAAGATATAGCAACCATTTTCGCACTAAAAATTCACCCTATACAGGGTGTCTTACTTTTTTTTCAGCATAAATTTTTTTTAGATAGTAAATGTCATTCTGAACCAAAAATTTCCTATGAACTATTATGTTTTTTCGACTCCTTAAAAAGTTACAGCAATTTTAAAATTGATAAATTTTTATGATTTTTATGGAACACCTTGTATAATATTTTTTCTTATTACATTTTTTTATTTAAATCAATTATTATTTGGATTTTTTCTTTGCCAAATTGGTTTTTTTAACATTATTGGCTGTTTTTAAAATAAGAGTAAGACGAGGTTAAATTTCCGTAGGTAAAATTTGGCATCTTATTGGCTTAAAGATATACAAAATCCAAAGCATACTTGATTTAAATAAAAACAAAATAAAATTAAATTTATACAAGGTGTCCCAAAAAAATCATTAAATTTTTGAAATTTTAAAATTGCTGTAACTTTTTAAGGAGTTGAAAAAAACATAATAGTTCATAGGAAAATTTTTGTTCAGGATGACATTTACTATTTAAAAAAAAAATTTGCTGGAAAAAACGTGAGACACCCTGTATAACAAAAGAGGTGAATTATTTTTTTTAGAAAATAAAAAGTTATCAAATTACATAAAAAGATTGAAATGTGAAATATTCATCAAAACATCATAAATTTATGCATTTGTTCTTTAAATTAAAAAAACAGAAATTATTTAATACTTTTTTACACACTTACCCCCTTATTTTCTAAATTGTCGTTAATATAACGATAGTCGTTAGAAAAGTCGTCGCTTGTTCGTAATTATAGTAATTATTAATTAATCAATTGTGTCGTTACTAAAAGAGTGAGTCTTAGAGAATGGCAAAAACGATACCCTTAAAATCACGATTATCGTTCGATATCGAGTCGTTCACTTATCGTTAAGCGTTAGGGAATAAGGGGGTTACTCTGTATACAGAGTGTTTCTAAAATTGTGGTCATGGCTTCGTGAGCTTATGCTTATACTACAAGTAAAACCAAGATTTGGATAATTATAAGCTCAAATTTTATTATGAAAATCTTTGTTTCATCTTCATAAGCTTTCAATTGCAGTTAAAAAGAAATGAAATGGCAACATCTCAAACATGAGGGGAGGCAATATTAAAAAAAAATTATTAAATACCTTGCACCAGAAAAGATATTTATTGAAAATATGGATGTTTTACTTAATTGGAAAAATTTTGACAACCAAAATAGTTTTAGGACATGTTGCCAAGTGTATTTTTATAAGATAAAATTGAATTAATGGGGCCATTCAATAAGAAATTGTTAAAAAAATACGTTGATATAAAGCCAGCATTTTAACCTTTGAATTTACCAAAAAATACGTCACATAAAGTATTGACACATATTTTTACACATCCTGAATAAATAAATGCTCAAAAGTCAACTTATTAGTTTCCTTGTTATGTTTACTTTTATTTATTTTATTTCAATCAGCTTAAAGAAAATTTGAATGAAAATGAATTACTGACCTTAATTTCCCTTATTTTTTGGGGCAAGTGCAGTTTGAACAGGAAAACGGAATAATTTAAAAGCAGACAAAATTGATTTTTGGATGTTTATAAATGAAAATTTAGCAAACAAAATCCGCATTGTCGTTAAAATTAAATTCCTTTTACATACACAATTTTTTTCCAATGTTTTCACTTGCATGACTGTACTTTTAGAAAACAAGATAATTACGCAATTTCCAAAATCTATTATGATTGAATATAAATGAAAAATGCCCTAAGCCTAAGACCTATTTTATATTTTTATTTTGTGTAAAAGTATAAATTCTTAATTTTTGTTTTCCTTTTGAGTTCAGAGTTAATTTGGGAAATGTGAGAAGATCCACATGGATCATGGATCGGTCGGCCGGTCAAAATTTAATAAAATACCAACAGGAAAGCTAAAAAGTAACCAATGTGGTTTTGTTATATCGGGAGTCTCTAAAAACTTTTACCTGCAGCTCTGTACATACACAGGGTGTTCCGTTCGTGGTTAGAAACTAGAGTAAATTTAATCGATAAAAAACGAAAAAAGTAGGGGTCTATCTTTTTTAGTTATGGAGCTAGAACTTAAGGTCACCAATTTTTGCAAAAAATCACAAGATCGCTAATTACTTTTTAACCAATATACAGGGTGAACAAAAAGTTCGGCAACGCCCGTTTATTTTAGAAACAAAGCATTTTTGAAAAAATGTTTCAAATAAAGTTGTACGATTCTTTGCGACGCACTATCTGGAAACATGACCTTGAACAGCAAGATGAAGGTCAGACGATAATCACTTAGAATGGTACAACTTTTATATTAAACATTTTTCTCAAAAATGCTTTATTTAAAAAAAAAACGGGCGTTGCCGAACTTTTTGTTCACCCTGTATGTAGAATTAAAAGAATATTATCACTAAAAAGCTGAAACCAACCTCTTTCAATTGGTAACGACAGTAATACAAAAATGGTTGATATAATGTTAAATACAAAATCGCAAAGAAAAATGATGATAAAATAAACATTTTTTTTCAGTTTTTAATTTTTTTTTCAAGATAAAACCCATTAAGGTTGTATTTTTTTTTAATTTTCTGAAAGTTCTTCATATTTACAACAAATCAAGAAAAAATTTGATGCCATAGCCCAAAAGAAGTATTCTGAGCACAGTTTGTTACCATCGGCAGGTGGACTGACGTAAAACTATTATAAAATATTTGGAATGCAATCAGGTATCCCTCACAGTCTAGTTGACAAACTATGCACCTCTCATGATATATCGTATACATCATGTGTACATGCTATTTGATAAACTTTGATCATGACTACTTCTGATAGAAGTAGCTTTTTAAGAAGGCTTTACTAAGTAAAGGAAAAGAGCTATGGTTTCAAAATTTTCCCTAGTTTGTTGAGAATATGAACAAGTTTCAGAAAATAAAAAAAACACAACCGCGTAATAGATCTTATCTCGGAGAAAATTTAAAAAAACTGATTTTTTTTTTATTTTCTTAACTTTTTGATTTTTTAATATTTTAAGAATTGTTATTTCGATTGTTATTATGTATTGAAAGAGGATGGTTTTATCTTTTTATTGATAATTTTATTTGATCCCTACATACATTGGTTAAGAGGATAGCCGGTGTAATTTGGGTATAGGCAATTCCAATGTAAATTTTTGTCGATTTCAAAGAAAAAGTACAGCCATACCAATCAAAAAAAGCAAAATCGGTTTTTTATTTAAGAGAATGTTGAGATTCCCTTTTTATTCGTATATTTTTGATTTATTTAAGGTGATTATTAAAAGTGCAAAAAAAAAATTCTAAAGCCTATAACGATGTTATAATGCATTATTTATATTTTCAGTTTAATACAAAACATGCCTTGGAGTATCCTTTTCTAAATTAACTTTGAAAAAATCAAAAATAATGTAGTTTTCCTGGGGTTTATTTTTAAAGAAAATAGTGAATGTGAAAATGTGAAAATGTAATTAGCGATTTTGTGATTTGTGATAAAAATCGGTGACCTAAAATTCAAAGGCTATAGCTCTAAAACTAAAACAGCTAGGCCCCACTTTTTGGTTTTTTGTCGATTAATTTTGTCTACTTTCTAACCCCGATGTTTGGTGAACCATGAACGGAACACCCTATATAATGTATTCTGAACTACCATCACAATACATTCATGGAATGTCAATTTGGTCAAATTCGATTCCAATAACAAAATCGACGAACAATGAATGGAAAAATTAAACGCATTAATATACATACAGGGTGTCCCGTTCGTGGTTCACCAAACATCAAGGTTAGAAAGTAGAACAAATTTTATCAAGAAAAAACTAAAAAAGTAGGGGTCTATCTTTTATGGTTTGAAAGTTACAGGGGCATCGCCCGTTTTGCCAGAAATCAGTAAATGATCAAATGATGAGTTGCTTAATAATCAATTTTTATAAGCAAAAGTTAAATTTTGATGGCTTTTGAAACAGTTTTATTATTAAATAATAACAAGAATGAAGGCGCGCCTCAATTGTAACTAACTATGCTTAGAATTAATTCTCATAGGAGTAAGTTTAGAAGGCTCTAGTGACTGCATAAAAAGAGTTGGGGTTTCAAAATTTTTCATAATTTCTAGAGAATTTAACGAATTTTTAGAAAATAAAAAAAACCACGCCCGTAATAGCTCATATCTTGGAGAAAATCTTCAAAAACTGCTAAAAAAAACAGTTTTTTCTGGATTTTTTCTTCTTTTCGATTTTTTTTAATACTTGGTAAACGATTTGTGTTTTATCATTGTTACGAATGGAAAGAGGATACTTTCAGCTTTAAAATTATATTTTTTTAAAATCTTTTTACTAAGTTTTTAAGCAGCTATTGATCATTTACTGAACGGGCGATGCCAAATTCAAACCCCTGTAACTTTCAAACCATAAAAGATAGACTATTACTTTTTTGTTTTTTTTCTTGATAAAATTTGTTCTACTTTCTAACCTTGACGTTTGGTGAACCACGAACGGGATATATGGTTGGCAAAAAATTCGTCAACGCCCATTCATTTTTGAAATTAAGAATTTTTGAGAAAAATGTATCAAATAAAAACTTATTTACGATTCTTAGTGACACATTAATAAGGAATATTGTCATGTCCTTGACAAACAGGTTCAAGGTCACGCAATAATAATGGGTGGTTGCTATTTAAAAAAGTTAATTTATTATTACTTTTGTTTTAAACATTTATGTCAAAAATGCTTAATTTTAAAAATAAATCGTCGATGCCGTACTTTACGTATTGAAAATTTAAACTCTTGTAACTTCCGAACTATTTACTTAAAAAAAATATAAAAGGTCTGTAAACCTCTGAAAGCCCGCAATATTACCAAATAATGCGTCACTAAGAATTTTTCTAAAAAATTCTTCATTTCAAAAATAAATGGACTTTTCCGAACTTTTTGTCTACCCTGTATACCTATACGTGTGATATACTCAATTACCGAATTCGGCCAGTGGCCGAATATAGTACTCACAATGCATCTTGGGTTAATTAAGAAAATTCACCATACAATATGATGACAAAAATCTACCATACTTAAAGCAAGGCAAGATAAGAAATTAATAGCCAAAACACATAATATACTGGCCACGATGATCGTATAGGCTCGCTACAAAAAGTTTTTCATTTCCTCCTAATAAAAGAAGCAATTCAAATACATTATTGTGATTCGGCTTTTTATCAATTGGTGTGGTGAGAAAAAAGTCGGGGTTCTAATTTACAAAAGTGCTTCAATATACTATTTTTAAAGTCTTATTTTCCCCCATCTATTCAGTTATATTTGAAATTATAATAAACTTACAAAAAAAGAATTGTTCATTGTTCAGTTATTTTTATTTATTATTACTAAATAATGGAGAATAAAAATTACAAATGGTTAAGCAGTTAAATTAAAAAGTAGTATGAAATATTGTTTCATTTATTTTTTCATAATACAACCGTTATCTTTCAATATCAGTCATACTTCCCTTATATTTCCAACACTTCATCCATGAACTACTAAACCATCTTTTCTTAGTATTAGTATTGTTATCTTGTATCATAACTGTATCTTCAAAATGTGTTTTATGAGGAGATTTATCAAATTTTTCAATAAGTTCCAAAACGTCATCAGTGGGCATAGATACATTTTCTTTTGAAAATGCTGAGGTTATTAATGAATAAACTGTCTTATCCTCATCTTTTAATTGACCACCTGATTTAGTATCTTTTGAAGGAATGACTTTACTAGTTCTATCAGTAATAGACGAGGCGGATTTATTCGAGTTTGCGGGTTTAGAAGGTGATTGATTCGTAGAATGCTTTCTCGAAGAGGGTTTTTTTCTGTGCTTACTTTCATTTTCAGGTTTAACTAAATTGTCTAATTCATCATTTATAAACATGCGCATTTCAGACTCGGTTGTGCCTGGATTAGATACCCTTTTATTTCTTTCTGGGCTAGTTGGTCTAGACATATTCTCAGACGTTTCAAAGTTTGGTATTGATTTTCGTTGATCACTCTTTCTATCGTCCTCATTAATCATCAATTTCCTTGGAGTTTCTGCTATATGATTAGATTCTTTGGCAAGGTCCTTTGTATTTGATTTACTTTTTTTGTACTCGCACGGTCCACAACCACACTTTTCTTCTATGTTATCGTTATTTAAATGTTTCATTCCAGATTTTTCGATCGTTTCCGTTTGTTCAAAGTCAGTTATTTCTTCATGATCATGATCATTTTCATTTGTATCTTTATCATTTTTCTTTTCGTCACCCTTTCCATTATGGTTTGCGTGTTCTTTACAAGCACATCTTGTATTGCATTGGCAACAAGAACAAGATTTTCTTTGATTACTACTCTTGGATGATAAATTTTCGTCATAATATTCCGTATCGGTGTTATTGATTGTGTTATAATTCTTGTATAAAGTTAATGTCTTTTCGGAATATTCTTTGCATATACAGTCTTCGTAGGACTTAATTTGAGTTACCTGTTGTGGGACATACGGATATAATTGTGAGTTTGTGTTATGGAAATTATAAGTACCTGAAGATGAACCAATGATACGGTTGTTGGTATCTTTCTCAGGATTATCATCACAGGTACATTTTGGCAGATCTTGTTCATTACACTTGCAACACTTTTTAGGTGAACGACGCCTTGGAGATTTGTTTCTGCATGGACAAGGTCCGCCCATCGGAGGGTAACATATTCTTTTAGTACGACTACTCCCAGATTGGCAGCAACAACACTTTTTTTTCTTATGTTGTGAGCCATTACCATTATTAATATACGTTAACTGTTGCTGCTTACACGTGCATTTAGCTAGGGGGCATTTCGGTAAACACGGGTTACATTTGGGTGCGCATGGATTACATCTTGGAGGATTTGAAGGGCAACATAATTCATCAGGAGGACATGGATCACATCTTGGTAATGGTGGACAATTTATCCAACGGACCATTTCTTGACACTTTTGCTCGACTTTTGAAGGGGTATCTAAAAACTCCACCTGCCAACCTATAGGTTCCGGGTTCGGACAATCAGGAGATTCTGAAACCCATGCTAACCCAAATCTACCTTTTACTTTTGGCAATGTTTCGCATGTTAGGCACCCGTTGCTGTCTACCAATAGAGCATCTTCATCGTGACAGCAGGACATGGTTTTTTTTAACACAAGAATTTTTTCATTTCGATCAATTTGACAGACTTAAAACAATTGCGGCGCTCTCAGCTTTCTTACATAAATTTAATAAATTAAATGACGCGAGTAAATTTATTATATTATCTGATTATTTCTAGCCTGACATTTATATGGAACATGCGGAAACATATTTTCGGTCTTTGGACTATATCACAAGATAAGGTATTAACTGCTACCTTATAAATGACATTTGATTTTATTTTTAACCATTTTATGAAAAGGTATGACAAGTAAAGTTCAATGCAAAAATTACTAAAGTCAAAAATAGTGATCAGATTGCTCATATTCATTGGTTTTCGATATAATTATTCAGAAAACGTTTAACTAATTTTGAATATATGATTTGGGTAAAATTCTTTCGCACGATGCGATTCAATGTGATTGCCCAACTTATTACCATATATGGATAGGCAAACAGCAGACCATTTTCTTCCATTAACCCACCCAGTCTTAGTTTTCATACAAAGTCTTTTTCAATGGGACGGAGCGAAGCGAGGAGAAATAGTAAAGGGATAGTGGTGGTTGGGAAGTTTGTGCCTCAACTCTACCAAAGTTATAATAATGTTTTGGTCAAGAAAGGAGCACGTGTTTCCGTCGAGTTTAGTTCTTAAGAGGCTAATGAGGTGACTTGTACCCGGCACCCTCGCCAGATTTACCCCCTTAAGAATATATCCTCTGGGATTATTTTAAATTGTTTACAACAACCGTATCATAAAATACCAAAAACCTAAAAACTATTCGTCAATAAATAGACCGTATACCGGTACCTACGGGAAAGGTTAAAAAAAAATTCAGAAAGTGCTTAAACACTGCATCGGCGGCAACCATGCTGTTTTCTTGACTAAAACATTTTTATGACGGTAGTAGACTTGATTGAAGAGCAAACTTCCCGACCATAGGTCTCCATATTGGGACCATTGCCGCCTCTCCACTACTTAGTCCTCAGTTTGAAGTTTGAAGCACCTTGCAAAATCAAAGTTTAGATCAAAGAAAAGTCTTTGTGAAAGAGACATTAGCGAAGTTAGTTAACAAGACGAGAGAGATGTGAAACACGAATAACGTCCTTAAAAAAGGAGCGAAAGGTTTTTTAAACTATAGTGAAGATATTTTTCAGATAGCGTTAATCTTAAATAAAGACTTATAGTTTGTTAGAAGAAATTTAGAGGATAGTCGGCAAATTTTGAAATGCGCTTGTTATTTGTGGTTTTGGACATAATTTTTTTCCAGTGGAGCTTTTTTAAAATTTCTTTTTTTGGTTTATAGAAGACTCTTGTGGCTACCAATTTCTTAATTTTTTATTTTTGTAAGTTAAATCAAATAGTCATACGGCAGCAGTAAAACGGTTGCCTTGTAAAAAACCTTCGCTTAGCGGCGTTTATAATACAGATTTTAAACTGTTTGAAATAATATTTATTTTTCAACGGCAGCAATAAGTTAAGGTATAAACGAAGAGTTCGGTGTTTTGTTTTTTTAGCCACAAGTTCTTCTATATACCAAAAAAAAAAGAAATTTTAAAAAAGCTCCATTGGAAAAAATTATCTCCAAAACCGCAAATATCAAGCGAATTTCAAAATCTAGCGCTCAAATTTGGCGACTACCGCCTTAATGCAAAACTATTCTTGGTTGGTGGTAAATTTTTTATCGCAGCAATGTACTACAAAGTGTTCTAGAAATAAAGGGGTAGTACGGGTTGTCTGCGACACCTTGTATGTACATAATTTGCATTTACCTGGCACATTGTTCTAAAATGGTAGTTTCTTGTTAAAATACCTGAATAAAGACAACTTTTTTTTTAGTTGTGCCACAGTTTATGGTACAAGGTGGAGATATTTCTGACGATGGTAGTGGAGGAGACAGCATTTATGGAGGTTACTTTGAAGACGAAAACTTCGATATCATTGTTAGGATAATCAACATAGAATTCTATAGTTCAATTTAATGATGACTAAATTTTAGCATGACCGTGAAGGCCTAATTGGTATGTCAAACAATGGTCCAAATACGAATATTTCACAATTTTATATAACAACGATACCATTTTGTCCACATTTAGATGGAGCAAATGTGGTTTTTGGGAGAGTTATTAAAGGACTGAATATAATTAAAGAAATAGCAGAAGTGCCTAGAGAAGAAGAAAAACCATTATTGGTAAGTTAATTTTGGTATACTTAGTACTTAGCCTTGCATACCCATCCTTTTTAATTACGCTTTTTATAAAGAAAATATTTTTTACATATGCAAAAAAATAGTACATATATTAGAATTGGGTAATAAGTGACACTGCTGATCTGGATTAATGTTAAATAGTTTAAATAGTTAAATAGTACATATATTAATTAAAAACAGATATAACTTCTTCTTTATCAATAAAGTTGGATACAAGAAGTTAAATGTTTTTTATTAACATTAGTCCAAATAATCTTGTCAACCCCTATTTACTTTAGTACATATTTGTATTGTTTTATTAGGAGTTTGAAGGTTTGCAGAACGAATAATTTTAAAATGCGACTTTTAATTTACATACGTCATTTAATTTAATTATTGTATCTATTATATCTAGAACTGCATAATAGAAGACTGTGGTGAGTTAAAACAAGGTGAAAAAATATCTGTGAATGAACATGATGAAACAGCTGATGTATATCCACCATGGCCAGATGATTACGATATTCCTGCCAACTGTGATATGGAAAATATTATAACAACAATAAAAGATTCAGGAAATTATTTTTACCGCAAAAAAAACTTTATTGATTCCGATAGAAAATATAAGAAAGTTTTACGTTATATTGAATGGATCAATAGAACAAAAGCTCAACATGATTGTAGTGTTGTTAAAAGTATTAAATTACAAACGTTGCTCAACTTAGCTGCCGTAAGATTAAACAAACAAAGTTATACAGATGTCATTAACATTTGTAATCAAGTAAGTATAAATTGTTGGTTTGGTTCAAGGTACAATTAAAACTGGTTTTCAGGTTCTTGAAATGGAACCGTGTAATGGAAAAGCATTCTATAGAAGAGGCCAAGCGAGATTAAGATTAAAAGACTTTGATAAAGCTTGCCAGGACTTATCTAAAGCAACCAAATTTTTTCCAGATGAAAAGATCGTCGTCAAAGAATTTTCAAACGCTAAGAAATTGAAACAACACTATTTACAAAAAGAAAGACTTATATGTTCAAAAATGTTTAAATAAATTATTTGTACTTTTTATATGCAGTGTGAAAAAAATTTTGTATGTTCAAGACTTAAATCTTATTAAAATTATTTTAATATAATAAACACCATAAATAATAACATGATTTTTTTATTTAAGGTACTCATACATAATACAGGGTGTCCGAGACCAACCGTACCACCTCTTTATTTCGAGAACCCTTTGTCGGACATTAATGAGAAAAAAAAATTACCACCTATGTGAACCTAAAGAACCTTTTGGTGTAATTCTTAATTTCCAAAAGAAACCGGAAATAACTTTGGAATTTTAAATGGTTACCTAGGTCCAGTGTGGTATTGTTGGAAAGGTCTTTTAAAAAGAAAC
Organism: Stenus bimaculatus; assembly: GCA_963971135.1. Taxonomy (NCBI): domain Eukaryota; kingdom Metazoa; phylum Arthropoda; class Insecta; order Coleoptera; family Staphylinidae; genus Stenus; species Stenus bimaculatus. The sequence goes on from OZ020180.1 coordinate 24,573,408, forward strand.
AACTTTTATTAAAATATATTTGTAATATCTTGCATAATTAACAAATTAAACGAAAAAGAAATATGAAAACAAGTGACCGTTCTTCCTGAAGGGCTGGTTTCCCTGCCTAACTGGGTGAGGGGTTGTCCCTTGCGTTACCATAAAAATTGGTCACCCACCAAATAAAAATTGATCGGTTTCAGGGTTTTTTTCAAAAATTATTTGTTTTCAAAATAACCTGGGTGGGAACTCTAGTGGCCACCCTGTATGTATAAAGTTTTTATGAATGAAAATGAGGAATATACAGGGTGTTTCTAAACACGTGAAACTAGAATATTTGACCTATTTGAAGATGAAAAGTAAGAATAACATTTTTCCCCAAAATCCTCCATTTTCGAAATTCAAGGTGTTAAAAGGTTCTACCTAGTCATGGACCCTAAAAACACCGTTTTCTTTAAGAATGTTTTTAGCGAAACTATTCATTATATAAATTTTATTTTTATATCATATAATTCTACACAATTTTAATTATAATTGGTAAGTTTTTTTATATAAAACGTCAAAAAATAGTTTCGAAAATTAAAAAGAATGTGTTTTTTTTTTCAAATATTTCCGAATTTCATACAACTAATAGACTAGGATACGTTGGATCGCAATAATATTGCTTGAATCGTTATCAGGGATTATAGATTGCGGTAGATTGATTACGGAGAAATAAAAATTTTTAGGCTACGACCAGTAGTTTGTAAATTGCAGCCATTTGAGTGGCCCTAAAAGAACAATAGAGAACCATAGGGGACTATGCTATAAAATTGAAGAAAAAAGTATTTTTCGCCATTTTTTAGCCTTTTCCGATAGATTCGGGGTCGCTGATAACAATTATCCAAATTTTGAAATATGGTATAATTTCGAAAATTTCAATTTAATTTTGTTTCGAACATTTAGGAAATTCATACAACTAATAGGCTAGAATTATAGAGTAGAGTAGTGGAAGTTACAACCATTTGAGTAGCCCTAAAAAAATGATAGAGAACGGTCCCCCATTGCTCCAAAATCGAATAAAAAATTAATTTTTGTTCGTAATTTTTTAGCTTCCTTCGATAAATTTATAACTATAGGTATATATCCGGTGTCCACGAAGCTAGGGCCACCTCTGTTTAAATCTTTTTATTTTATCAATTACCAAAAAAAACTAAATTTTTTTGAAAGTTCATAAAAAATTATTTTTTTTGTCAAAAACATACTTGGAACTTACCAATGTTTAAGCGTGGATGGACCTATAATTTTCATACTACCATTGATTACAGGGTGATGATAAAAAGTTTGGAACATAATTTTTAACTACCGTATTTAATTGTTTTGAGACAGGTCAATTTTAGTTTTTAAAATGCCATCTCTTGGTATAAAAATAATATTAATGATATCACTGGTGCTTTAACAATGACGTCATCAGCGATTTTTTTAAATGGAACCCAAACTTTGTTTACTCGTTTTTGATAGAAATTCATGTCACTTAAACGATGATATAAAAAACATTTAAATTTTTAAACACATTTTTGAATAAAAAATGTTTTTAATTCAAAAAAGGAAATTTTTATTTTAACGAAAAAGGTTTTATAAAAATAAATTAAAATGAATTTGAAGTTACTAATAATAACAAAAGAAAGTAAATGTTTAAATAATGTCCATTCTAATGCGAATGTAAAATGTTAAATGTTTTTAACAAAATGTAATAAATAGTCTTGAAAACTAATTTTTTGATTCCAATTAAATGTACGGAAATTTACAAAAAATAAAATTTTAAATGTACCATTTATTGAAATCAGCAAAAATAAATCTTATACAACATTCAAATTTAATAGTACAAATTAATTTTAAGTTTACATTTAAAAATTTTTTATGTTTTTAAAATGTCTATCAAAAACGAGTGAAAAAAGTGGGGATTTCCATTTAAAAAAATCGATGATGACGTCATTGGTAAATCACCAGTGATGTCATTAATATTTTTATTATACCAAGAGATGGGATTTCAAAAACTAAAATTGACCTACCCGAGCGATTTTCTCAAAAAAATTAAATACGGCAGTTATGTTATGTTCCAAACTTTATCATCACCCTGTATAATGTACATTATAGGTATGATCTATGATACTATTCATGAATGATGATTTTTTAGGGATAATTATTGACTCGTCGCTTAGTGTTTTGATAGTTAATGTGAAGAGATAATATTAAAATTAAATAAATCGTATTTTGTGATCAACAAAATGAAATCAGTTTTAGACACAAATGGTGTATTGCAGTATTGCTCACCTATTACAGCTTAGTATATCCAATCCATTCATTTGGAGTAACTCTATGCGCCAACGCAAAAAGTAATAACCAAATTCTCATTACACAAAAACGCATATTAAGATGTATCTTTGATTTGAAATTCAGAGAATCTTCTAAACCACTTTTCAAAAAATATAACATTTTAACTGTAATAGCAATTTAAGTTCTTAAACTATTAACTCATACCCATATGTACAAAAATTCATTGGATCAGAAAACTAATCATTCACATGAAACAAGATTCAGATACATAATATTGCTGCCATCAGTAGGTCATGAATTTTTCAGATCCTCACCGAGTCCGACAAGGTACTTCCGGAAAACAAATTTAAATTTTAGGTCAAAAATGTATTAGCCAATAATTGCCTGTATGATCTGAAAGATATTTACAATATTGTATTTTAAGTGTATCAGTGTATCTCCTGTTTCTGTTGTTTTAATTTGTAAGTTGTCTCTATTGTGTAGATATTATTTTATACAGGTTGGTCCAACGAAATCTTCACAAGCCCGTTTTTCGGTATTTAACCTGAGTTTTTGAAAAAAACACACGGACAGGTCGATTTTTGTTTTAAGGGGGAATGATTTTTACCTAATTACCCATTACTCACTTTCAACCCCTAACTGGGGGTTGATATCAACTTAATAATTTCAAACGGCAATAGAAGTCTAAATGCATAAAAATAAAAAGTAGAAGGAACCAGCTTTATAACAGTGCCGTTATTTTTAAAATCGGTGCCTAACTTGCTGAGAAAATTACATTCAAATTTTTATTAGTTAATTAATGTAAATGAACTTTGTTAATAAATTAAATAAAACAACATTTGCGTTAAATTTTTATAGTGTCGTTTAAGTGACAAGAATGTGTATCAAAAATAAATTATGACGTCATTTCGTAATCACCAGTGACGTCATCAATATTTTTTTATACCAAAATATGACACTTATAAACTGAAATTCACCAATGGATTCTTGAAATTGACTTCGGTAATACTTTTTTATTTTAGTCATTTACGATAACGCGTTCTCGGCTGGAGATATGTTCACAAATTAGAACATTTTGAAACATCTACACTCGCCATCTCACATCTCATAGCACACACCCGAAGATTCTAGAAGAATAATGGTCTAGAGCTAGAGTCTAGATGGTCTACACAATAACTTTTTTATTTAAAAGAAAAGAACTAGAGCCGATAGAATCAAAATAAATATGGTTTTATAATGAGAGTAGATAGCTATTTTAAAATTAGTAAGCACCTTTCTTGTGACAAAATTTTGTTGACCAGTATAATCAATAATTAAGTAGAGAAAAAAAATCTACGTTAGTCATTAAACTTTAAATTACTTAATGATAATAGCAAAAGCATAGAAGCAGGAATTTTTTGAATCGGGTTTGTATCGTTTGTGCTCATTTCTAGGAAATGCTTTTTTCTTTAGCTTTCTCAAGTAATAAATAATGTATAGGATTGTTATTTTCTTGATAATGTAGATTAAGAAGATATTTTCAAGAAAAGTCCTCCTTAACCTTGCAATTTAATCAAATAATATAACATTAAGTACTTTATTTACAGTTTTACGGATACCGGCAAACACAGTTTTAGCTACTATAAGTACGTTAACATAATAATATTTACATATTATAGGTATATTATTTTTTATGTTAAAAGCGTTTTTTTAGAAGCAAAATGAATGTTATTAATTTTCCCCAACTAATTTTGTCACTTGAGTTTTCACTTCCAAAAAGTCTTTATGCTGCCAATGATCGCATTGATGCTGTTTTCCATTGAAAACTGTCTTGGTATCTGTAGTAGATAAGCCAGTAAATAATATTGAGGCATGTGAATGAAAGAGGGAAGAAAATACGAGCAGCGCGGTCTATATGTGACACACTATTTACATGCCTAGTTCCTCTTTCAAATTGTGCTGGAATTAAAATAAAAGTTTCTGTTTATTAGATAGCTAAAGCATTTTAAAAAATCAAAAGAAATACTTGTTTTTTTTTGTTATTTGCTATGAAATTTATCTTACAAATGGTTCCTGTTGCTTCACGTTGTCGTCGTTTTCTAAATTTATCATCTCCAATAAAGCAGTACCAAAGTTGTTGCCATTTGGGTACTCTAGTTTCTGTTTGGGTTGTGCGTTCGATGAGTCGCACTGGCGGCGAATTTGTTGGATTGGAAGCTCCTGATAATTTTCTACCCTCGTAATTGTTTGAATTCTATATAAGAAAAAAAATAGCCGTATTAATAAACATACTACAAATTGAATTAAAATATCCATTATTTCACTATACAGGACCATTTCACTAGAGACAAATAAGCAAATAAATATATAACAAACTAAAAAAATAGTTTAGAAAAAAATGTGTCAAATAAATACGTCAAGCGTCAAAATTTTTTTTATAAAATTTTTTGAAATTTAAAACGTCTCGAATAAAAAAATTATTTATGTAAAAGTTTTTTGAGTAAATTTTAAAATTGCTACAAAATATAGGTTTTCATTTAAAAAAACTTGGTTTACATTGAAATTAACACAAAGATGACATTTACCAAAAAATAACTAGCACTATCGTTTTTCCCCTTCAACCCAAACTACTTTTAGTTTTTTGTCCAAACCTTTTAGTTTTTCAATTATTTATTTGTCTCAAGCGAAATGTATATATCAGTGATCTAAAACTTTAATTTTCAATATTTTTAATTATCAACACTCACATTGTATATCGGACATATCGAGCTTCTTCTTCTACCCATTCTTCTAATTTCGTTCAAATTAGCGACCATGGGTGTTTCAGTGACGCATTCCAGAATTTCATCATCAGTGTCCCAGTCATCTTCGTCTATCGGTATTTCTCCACTTCCAACTTTGGTAAAATAATGTACTCCTGCAAACTCTAGAAGAGTAGCAATGCAGTAGAAAAAGCTCATCAATAAGAACCAATCAAGTGCTGTTGCATAGCGCACTTTGGGTAAATCCGTACGTGAATCCAAACTTATCGTTGATAACGTTAGTACAGTGGTGATACATAAGCCAACACGATCGCTGGTTGCTTCACGATGTATCCAAAATGATACCCATGATAATACTACTATTAAAATGCAAGGAACGTACACCTGAATTAAAAAGTAGCCAGTATGTCTTTGCAAGTTGAAAGATACTTGTAGAACAGAGAAATCGCCTGAAATTTATTTTAGTTTACGATTGAAGCGCTCTGTGCAATCCAATTTTTAACGAAAACTTGTTTTGTTTTGTACAATCATCAAAGAAATTGAAAATTTTGGAGATGACTGGTTTTGCACGGACCCCTTTTATGTAAAGTGATGGGAAAAACTATGGAACTTTTAATTATATCAATTTTATTTTTTAATAGTTTATTTAGAATAATAAGAAAATATTTGGGAATTCAATTAGTTGAATTTATATTCAATAAACATTCCTTAATTTTTGCTGGAAAAAAGTATGGAAACATTTCATTTAAAATTAATTCATTTTATTTCATATTTGATATTGCAAATAGTCACATTGATAATGTCTTTGATATAAATTTAAACAAAAAATAATTGATGCCTTACAAAGTGGTAAGAAACAAGTTGAAATCGTGACATTTAGTATCGAAAAATATATCAAATTACTGTACAGGGGGTGGTGTAGAAACAGCGCATACCTACAGGATGACCTAGAAAAACTAATGCTAGATTGGATAAAATTTTAAAAATATTTTCTCGAAAACATCCTCGCTAAAAGTCAAGACAAATTAGGGAAGATTTTTCCAGTCAGTTCAACATTCAGCTCACTGATAGGACCATTTCAGTTTCCTAGCTGCTGGTTTAAATGGATGTCGCTGTGAAAAAACACTGATTTCAAAGAAAATTGGAAAGCACGACTGGAATTTGCTAGATCGCATTTATCGTGAATCACAGAAAAGTGGAATATTGTACTTTGGAGAGGGACGAAGGATATTTATGCTGTTTGCTTCGAATGGCAGAAAATATGTGAGGCAACCAGTAAATAAAGATAAAATACCAAATTCCGACTATTAAACATGGCGTGGTTTCTATTATGGTTTGAGGTTGTTTTTCATGAACTGGTGTTGGGCCCATTGTGCAAATTGGGGCAAAAATGGATCATTCCGAGAATGTCCGAACATATCCGTTACGTATAATTCTAACGTTACGTTTTACGTTAAGTACTAGTTTTGATGTTGTGAACAAATTAATGAATTTTACATATGCCAAACTCTTAAGTATAAGTTACGGGTTAATTCAAAATACTAACTTGGAGGTTGTGAATGTACCTTTAAATAAAAGTTTATATAGTTTTTTCCAAGTGTTTTCTATTCATCAAAATAGATATCCAAGAAATGGATCATAGAGCTATATTAATTTTTTGTTAAGAATTAGTTAAGTTTCCATACTTTTTTCCACCACTGTATGTAAATTTAAAGAAATAATCTTTACATTTTATCTAAATTTATTTAATTTTGAACTTTTAGATTAGTGGGATTTTATTCCAAACATTTAATTGGTGGATAATGGTAAAAAGGTGTAATTAGTTAAATTTCTAGTATTATTGGATAATAATTTCATTAAAACCTTATGTAACATTTTGTATTTATCTAATGTAGGTATTTTAAAAATAAATTCATTACCTTCTCGCCTTTCAAATGAAAAATTCCTGGAGGGATAACTGATTAAATCAAATTGCGATAGTGTCATCCCTGGGACGAAATTAACGCTTTCCTCGTTTTGCCACTTGAAAATTAAATCGCGCGAGGTGTAAGCGTCTGAAAATAAAATATCGTAAGTGTCGTGAAAATTTTTTAATTTGCTTTGCAGAAAATTCGCTTACAACTTCCTAATATGAGAGGGCACGATTGTCTGTCCATGGGAAACGACCGCAATTCCATAGGGCATTTCGCTTTTATTGTCAACCTGGAAAATTGTACTTATATTAATAACGTTCATTTGTAAGGTGATGTAATTTTCTTCCAACTTCAAAGAAAATTATATAAAGGTAAAAATTGGGACCATTAACCAACACACCTATAACAATAACTAGTTTTTTTACAAAATTACTATAAACAAATATTTTTTTTGTATTTTTATAAAGAATAATTTTTACCTCATTGAGTATAAAATATCCCCGTCTTGAGTTATTCGCAAAAGCTTATTTGGCACTGTTATGGTGTGAACATAGGAATGTTTACCGTTGTAAAAGTATGTGTCGGGCTTCCAAATTCTTTCCAACATTTTTATCGATAACGAAAGCGATTTTATTGGTCCCTCAAATGACAAGCGCTTGTCTCTCCAGTACTGACGAAAATAGCAATCCATTGAATACTCCTAAAAAATAATAAAAAAACAAATTAAACCAATAAATGCCACATTCCACCAATTAAAACGAATTTTAAACTAAAAATCAATAATAAGAACTGTTTGTAAAACACTTCAAGTGAATCCAAATACGATGCTCATCTTATAAATATTTCCGGGAAAAAGAAATATAAAAAAGTAGAAAGCAATTTTCTTATAAGGATTTTCGATACTCATACACCAAAACTTTTATGGCTTTATCGCAAGCTTTATTACTTGTATTAAATAAATTCATTTTATAATCTCGATTTTATTAGGCTAGATGATTGCAACACACTTTTATGTGGTTAAAAGTTTCACTAATATTCAATAAATATGAAGGTAATATAAACTTTTCATGCAATGAAATTATGAAGTTTATACCTATTTTTGCCTAGGTTAACTTTCATTGAAAGGAAGTTATATATTTTTGTTAGTGGATGCTTAAAAATATTTTTGAAAGCATTCATTCCTTAAGATTATAATTTCTATTTTAAGGTTTACTACAGCTTGTTAACAGCCTTTATAAATTATTATTTTAAAATAATTCTTTTTGAATTTAAAAATGCGACATTATATCTACCAAATGGCGCAAACCTTTTCTTATTTCGTAATTATTATTTAAAAATGGCGTTTTTATGCAATTTTTATTCGAAAATTGTAGCGGAAGTTATTTGAGATATTGGATTTGGTGTTTTGTAGACAATACATTTATCTACACATAAGTAATTTCTTATGATAATTGGTTAAAGGTCTATTTATGCTCAAATATTTAAAGATCTATTTATGCATCCACATGTAACATATAATTTTAACATTTAACGATTTACACTAAAAATTTTAACATTCAATAATAAAAAATTAAGGGTTAAATTAATGTTTTCAAATGAGATCCTTTATGCAAAATTTATTACTACTACATACTTAAATCGTTAAATGTTAAATGTGGGTGCTTAAGACTTAAATCTCTGAGCATAAATAGAACACAAATAGTCTATGCTCAAAAGTTTTGAGACCTAAGATTTAAGATTTAAAATGTATGATTTACCATTTCTTAAAACCGAGTGCATAAGTCTTATAATTTTCCAAAAATCTTAAATCATAAATCTTAAGCCTTAAATCTTGGAACATAAATAGATCTTAAAAGAGTTACAAAATACTTCTTTCAATTTTGTTATATAAAACTTTTTACATATTATAATAATATGAACATGCAGGGTGATCCGTCCGCGAATGATTTCAGGGTACTCAAATGGATCAAATTCCATCGTCATAAAACTTTTTTGGAGATTCAGTGTTTTGAATTTTAGGTCAGCCATTTTTGCTAGAGATTCAAAAAAATATCACCATAAAACTAAAACTATCATCTTTAGTTTTCTATTAATAAATAAATGTAATATATAAATGTAAAATAAGGTATAATCTTTGATAATAATCTATGCAGCTTAAACGGCTGATTTTTTATGGACAGGTGTTCTAACAATCCTTTTCAAGTTATTACTTTTTTATTGTCCATCGACTACAAATATTTAGTAAATCTAAAAACATTTATTCATGCCCAGCTTGAGGGGCAAGAGTAAATCCATGCTTTTATTCTTCTATTAAAGGTTTACAAAATCATTCGGGAGATGTGCGAATTCTCATTTAATTCATTATGAATATGCTTTTCTTTGTCGATTTCTCATTCATCTCCAGAAGAGTCTGTCAAAGACATTTCACCCTTTGTTTTATTAACTCTGCTGGTCTCAATTTTTCTAGAAGTAAATATTATTTTATGTTTAGAGACAGGCTAACTATTTTTCGGCATTTTTTAGAGTAAGGACTCTATTTTTTTCTGTAATTGATCTTGTTCCTTCATTTTGAATAGTTATTCACACTTATCCCTAATTAGTAAAATTAAGGGGCAAGTGTAAACATAATTTTAAAGTTAGTTCATTAACTTTATTGGACCTAACTTGAAAATTTGGACTTTATTTTAGTTGTAGATAATAATCTCATTTATTTCGAAAGCATAAATATATCACTTAAAATTAATGCCAGCGAACTTCAAATGGCAAGAATATTTCCATTTTAAAACAAAATTTGGAACTTTAGTACGTAGCTGCAAGATAATAGGGTTTTCTTCTTTTATCAGTAGATATTAACTCAAATATCTCTAAGGAGTGGTTTATATTATACCAAATATGTTCACATTTCCCCCGTGTTCACACTTTCGCGAGTCTACTCTATATCGTTTTCCCAAGAATAGAAATTTATAAATATACATATATTGTCGCAAAATACTACGATTTTGTATCTTATAGATTTGGCTTCGCTGATAACGATTCAACCATTGATAACGCGATCCGACGCGTACTTTTTAAACTACAGCGTTTTGAAAAATGCAAAAATATGGAAAATTTGAAAAATTCATATTTCTTTCCCAAATTTTTCGAGTTTTATATAACTGATGGGTTATATTTATAGATTTCGGTCTGCTGATTAAGGAGAACTAAAAATTGTTGCGCTACGACCAATAGTTTAGAAGCTACGCCCGTTTTTATGGCCACCAAAAAATGATAAGGGTCCCCCCTTTGCGTTAAAACTGAAAAATTTTGAAATTTTTTTTGCGATTTTTTAAATTAATCTTATAGATTTGGGTTCGCTGATAACGATTCAACCATTGTTAACGCTATCCGACGCGTACTTTTTAAACTACAGCGTTTTGAAAACTGCAGAAATTTAGAAAATTTGATAAATTCATATTTTTTCCCAAAATTTTTCGAAGTTTATGTAACTGATGGGTTATGTTTTGGTCTGCTGATTAAGGAGAACTAAAAATTGTTGCGTTACGACCAATAGTTTAGAAGCTACACCCGTTTTTATGGCCACTAAAAACTGATAGAGAAGGCAACCCCCTTTGCTTTAAAACTGATAAATTTTGAATTTTTTTTTCGAGATTTTTCGTGACTTTATCTTATAGATTTGGGTTCGCTTATATCGATTCAACCATTGTTTACGCGATCCGGCGCGTAGTTTTTAAACTACAGAGCGTTTTGAAAATTGCAGAAATTTAGAAATTTAGAAAATTTGATAAATTCATATTTTTTTCCAAAATTTTTCGAATTTTATATAACTGATAGGTTATATTTATAGATTTCGGTCTGCTCATTACGGAGAACTAAAAAATTTTGAGCTACGACCAGTAGTTTAGAAGCTACACCCGTTTTTATGGCCCCCAAGAAATTATACAACCTAGGTGGCGTAAATAAATTGTTTTTACTGAAATTATTATCTACAAAGATATTTTGGGTAACCAAATATATTTCAAATCGATCATTATTGTTTCTATTTTCTTATTGTAATACAAGTCTTCCATAATTTTACTGCTTTATAGAAATTAACATCCAAATGTAAATAGCAGCTTTACGTACAAGGTAAAATACTCATACCAGTCCAGATCATAAATTAAATTGCTTTTTTCTATTTTGGTGCGTTACTAGTCGCTAGTAACACACTGACAGCAGTGCGTTACTAGCCAGTACCGCACTGCTATCGTGCGTTACTGAGTAGTAAATTTTATTTTTCGTAGTTGGTAGCACTGAAGTTTATTTATTTTAATGTGGCAGTTTGACAAACCTGACATTAGAGTTGCCAACTACCAAAGAGTTACAAAAATTGAAAACTATAATATTTTATTTTAAATAGATAAAAAGGCGCAAAATAAAAAAAATAGTATAAAAAACTCGTTTCATAAGTCGATAGTAGCACTTGTTCATTAAAATACTCGTCGCTACGCAACTCGTATTTTAAAATTGAACGCGTGCTACAATATACGACTTATGAAACTCGTTTTTTAATATACTATTACCAAACAGTGCATGATATTTTGGGGTAATCCAATGAACTATGATTTTCAGCTCAAAATAAAAAAAAATCTAATGAACATACAACATTTACCTATGCTTTCAAAATATTTAGTAACTTTTCTTGTAAAATGTGTATTATACTTAATCAAAGTGCAAATAAGTACTTACCATATCCAACTCGGAAATAGGCCCCATGCTTCTTATTAATATATTGGTTTCGACTACAGTGGGAACTCCTACAAACATATAATGTATATTAAATAATCAGGTTTGAAAGAATGAAAATAAATCGTGTAGGGTTTATATTTTATATTGCATCCGTATACTCGCTTTGGTATTTACAAATTTTGCACATTATTATATGTATAAGAAAGAGTAACGAAGTGTATAAAATATAAGTAATGTAAATGATCTGATACGATTTCCCATTAAATTGTGGCTGCTTTTGTTCACGTTTTTCTGACTATAAAATAACAAAAATAAATCACAGTGGAAAAAGCTAATTCTGCCAATTTTGAACATTTCAGTGAAGACGTGCACCTAAAGTGTAATTTTTTATATAAAGAATTTCACACATACAGGGTGTCCCAGCGCTGCGAGGAAGTGACATTACTCTAAAATTAAAAAAGATATCGACATGCGGTTTTCGACAGAATGTACAATACTTTTAAGCGCACATTTTCAAAATATTTTAATAATATACCGGATGTCCATTTTAAGATGGCAAATCAAAGTTATGTTTTTTAAATGGAACACCCAGTATATTATGACATTTTTCGATTCCTTATCAAAAATTAATTACTCTTTGTAAAACTTTTATGGATCTATCTTCATTCGTTTTGCTGATATTTGAAATTTAAGCCAAAAAAAAACCATTTTTGAAAAATCACTGCTCTAAAACAGATAAACATTTTGGGTTGAAATTTTGTTAAAAATTTTTCAACATCATCCAATCTACAACTATTATGTCAAATTTAAGTTTGTGATAATTTTTATCAGGGTGCCTTATGAAACGCAAATTGAACAATTAAACGAAATTTTCAAATGGAACACCCTGTATATTTTAACATCATTCGATGGCATTTTTTACAAGCTTTCTACTGATATATGGTTGTATGATCGCATGTCAATGGTGTAGGGATATTAATATCCAAACTGATAAACAGTGAAAAATTGACAAAATAGCGCTATTGATGAATTTTGTTGAGAATTTTTGTCTTAATTTGCATAATATTTATTTCTGTCTTTCTCTATTTTGCTTTTTTATAATGTTGTTACAAAAGTAGTTTTTGTTGTTTTACATCAAAAATAAAATCGACACATTTGGTTTTCTTAGTATGCTTTGAAAATTTTGCAACTGATGTTACTAAGGAAACCCGTATTTTGTTGAATTTTGTTTTAATACCCTTTTTGTAGTTTTGACAATAACTAAACCAAAATAGTGAAGTCTCCTAAAGAAGAAATGGTAAATATGCTGTAAGCCCTTGGCGAATCTGAAAAAAAAATCCGCTTCTAGCTATCAGAAGAGAGCGTAAAAACGAAATTCAACAGAAGAGGTTTCGTTGGTATCATCAGTTGTTACATTTTCAAAACACACTGAGATTTAGAAAACCAAAATTGATAATTGCAAGTTTCGATTTTATTTGTGTTGTAAAACAAAAACTGCTATTGTAATATAACAACTAAAAACATTATTAAAAAATCAAAATAGAGAAAGAGACAAATAAGTATTAGGCAAATTAAAAAAAAAACCTTAAAAAAATCATGAAGAGTGCTATTTTGTGTATTTTTCACTGTTTCTCAGTTTGGATATTAATATCTCCCAAACCATTGATAAGCGACCATTATATCAGTAGAAAGCTTGTTAAAAATGCAATCGAATGATGTTAAAATATACAGGGTGTTCCATTTGAAAATTTCATTTAATTGTTCAATTTGCGTTTCATAAGGCACTCTGATGAAAAATTATCACAAACTTTTGATAAAATTTCAAACCAAAATGTTTATCTGTTTTAGGGCGGTGATTTTTCAAAAATGGTTCTTTTTTTGGCTTAAATGGCAAATATCAGCAAAACGAGTGATGATAGACCCATAAAAGTTTATACAAAGTATAATTATTTTTTGATAAGGAATTCAAAAATGTCATAATATACTGGGTGTCCATCTTGGAATGGACACCCGGTATATTACCTACTAAAATATTTTTAAAATGTGCTCTTAAAGGTATTGTACATATATTCCATCGAAAACCGTATGTCGATATCTTTTTTCATTTTAGAGTAATTTTACTTCCTCGCAGCTTTATTGAGTTTTACTGGAATGTATGATTATAATAAAATTTAGCACATATTTTAGGAAAAATTTAACTCTGAAAATTAGCTAGACTAAATTCAACGATTGAAACATAAATTAATGTTTTGTACTTTTTTCAAATTTATACGAACAGGATGAATTTATATGTATACATATATTTTAATAAATTTCGAACTCTTGCTTTTTATGCACAAAGGTAAAATTTTGCAGGTCAAGTTTATAAAATTCTTTATACCCCTGAATAGAAGCTACTAGGTATAAGAAAGAGTATAAATAGTAAATATTATTTTTCCTATACTCGTTGTGATCTAGGTACTATCCACTGGAACTATCAGAAATTTTATGCTGCTATAAAAAAAGTACAAGAAAATGTACTTATTCTTATTTTTGTATTTATTTACCCAAACCATGTGTCGGTAATTGTGCACTCTCGTAATTTTCCAATAAATGTTCCAAAACAGAAGTGATGTTTTTGCTGAGATCATCAATGTGAGTATTAATTTTTCTATTGCCTTCTTGATTAACTTGACTTATTTTCGTGTATGAAGTGCGTTGAGAAAAATGAGCCATTATTGATGCATTTTGTTCAATTACCGGCATATCAAAATCAGGCATCGCTCGCAATAAAGAAATTGTTGATCCATTCACACCAATACTAAAAAAATAAAGATATAAGTGAAATAATAAGTCATTTAAATTTATTTCAGTACTTAGTTTTAAATACTCCTATATTTTTTATGATACTGTAAATTAATCCAAAAGTTTCATTTTTCTAGGAGAAATGAATTATACAGGGTGTCCCAATTTGAATTGCATTATCTTTGTTATTAATAAAGTTAAAAATTCGATTACATGGGCAATGTTTTGAAGTTTTTTTAAAGTTATTTAAATGGTATTTAAACTAACCAAAAATTCGGAGTCATTTCGAAGATAATCGCAAAAAACCGAAAAATTTCAACGATGTATTACAACCCATGTATCCATGTACTTATGAGGTATCGTTGATCGTTGGATTCATAAAATTATGTAGATTCAAATGATTAAAAAATTTGAACTATTGAAAGTCTTATCTCAGTCACGTGATGTAGAAAAACAAAACCAAGGTTACAGATATACAGGGTGGTGATAAAGTTTGGAACCAAGGTCAAAACTTCCGTAAAAATTTTTTTTGTAAAAATCGCTCGGACAGGTCAATTTTTGTTTTAAAAATGCCATCTTTTGGAATGAAAAAAATATTCATGACGTCACTGATAACTTCACTATGACGTTATCATCAATTTTTTTAAATGGAAACCCCTACTTTTTTACACATTTTTCATAGACCTTTTTATCATATTAATGTTCACATAAAAATATTTAAAAAAATTTCACCCATTTTAAAAAAAAAAAAATTACTCAAAAAAAAAATTATTAATTCTCAATGAAAATATGGCAAGAAAAATAAATTAAACTAATTTTTAGTTTAAAAATAACAAATTATTATTGAAAATATTCGAATTGTTCTTCTTTACACAATTGGAATTTTCTTAAAACTAATTTTAAATAACTTTTAATGAAAAAGGTAATTAAAATAAAATGTTTGAGTAATAATAAACTTTAAATAAAATTGTAATTTATTATAAATTTGAAAAAGCTTTTGATATTCAAAATTTATTGAAATAAAAATTGCCTTTATAAAAGTGCTTTAGTTGACGTTATTTTGTATGGCAAATAAAATTTTAAATCCATTTACCAATGCTTAAATAGCTTACTTCGTTTGTTTAATAATAATCAACAATTATTAAGTTTTACGAAATTAAAAATGCCTCGTTTAAGCGAACGCGAAAGAATCGAAATTTTAATTATGGTAGGATACGGCGATAGAAAAAGAACCCATGGGAAAGCTTGTGCTTTGTTTAATGAGCAATATCCAAATAGACCGCAAATCTCAAGATCTACAGTAAGTAAGTTAGTTACCAAATTTGCAGAAACAGGATCTGTAGGAGATTTGCCTCGACAAGGACTTCCTCAAGTGAATGAAGAAACCAAATTAAATTTATTACTTGCGATTGAAGAAAATCCCAATATTTCAACAAGAGGTATTTCAAGAAATAATAATGTGGATCATTCCTATGTCGCCAAATTATTAAAAAAGGAAAATTATCACCCATACAAAATAAAACTCATACAAGAGTTAAATGAAGATGATCCCGATCGCCGACTGCAATTTTGTGAAGAAAATGATGGCGCGATGTGATCAAAATCCAAATTTTTTAAGTAGTATAATTTTCTCCGATGAAGCTACCTTTCAATTGAATGGATCAGTGAATTGAATTGTAGGTATTGGTCACAGGAAAATCCTCATTGGGCCGTAGAATCCCATAGTCAAAGACATGGAAAGTTAAATGTATGGGTGGGAATGATTGGCAGACGTTTTATAGGACCTTACTTTTTTAATGAAAACCTTACTGCCGAAACATACTTGAATTTTTTGCGGACTGATTTGCTACCAGTTTTACTTCGTATTTTCCCCAATTATGAAAATCGCAACATTCCTAACCAAAACATTTGGTTTCAACAAGATGGGGCTCCTCCACACTTTGGCAGGGCGGTGCGAGAATTTCTTAACACCACGTTTCCCAACAAATGGATAGGTCGGAGGGGACCAATTGAGTGGCCTCCGCGATCTCCCGACCTAACGCCCTTAGATTTTTTTTTGTGGGGACGTTTAAAATCAAAAGTTTATTTCAATAGACCTAATAATTTACAAGAATTGGAGCTTAGAATTAGGACGGAATTGCAACAAATTGACGAAGAAGCTATTAACAATAGTATTCAGCGTGTCTACATTCGAATGGGACAATGCCAAATGGTCAATGGGGAACAATTTGAACATTTTCGTTAAAATTTGTTACTTGTAAATTAAAAATTTACTTTTTTTTGTAATATTTTCATTGAGAATTAATAAATTTTTTTTGAGTAAATTTATTTTGTTTTTCAATAATGCTTGAAATTTTTTTAAATATTTTTATGTGATCATTAATATGATAAACAGGTCTATGAAAAATGTGTAAAAAAAGTAGGGGTTTCCATTTAAAAAAATTGATGATGACGTCATAGTGAAGTTATCAGTGACGTCATGAATATTTTTTTCATTCCAAAAGATGGCATTTTTAAAACAAAAATTGACCTATCCGAGCGATTTTTACAAAAAAATTTTTTACGGAAGTTATGACCTTGGTTCCAAACTTTATTACCACCCTGTATATGAGAATTTTTAAATCTTACAATATTTATACGAAACCTTTTTTTATCAAACCAATAATAAAAAAGTTATAGCCATTTTCTCACACCCTGTATATTTGTTACCATTTCAAAAACATTTTTTATAATAAACGTTTTTTTATATTTTTTAAACGATTCTTGATACATTAGCAATCGACATAAAAATAGGTAGATAAAGATTTCTTTTTAATATGAGTTGGTGCCTATATAATTTGATCATATAAAATATAAAACCATAAATTTCAAATATCCTTTTGTTTTATAATTTATTTAGAATTTTAAATTAAATAATTAAAAAAACAAAATTGATGTTTTCTATAATCTTCGTGTTTTTTACTAAAGGCGCCACCGAAATATTGATAATCATAAATACATACAGGGTGTTTCATTGAAAACTTAATTTTTTCAAAAAAATAACTGAACACGTCGATTTTTATTTTAAGGGGGACACATTATAAGACCGATTTAAGCACTATCATGTCGCTCCCTTAAGCGGGGGACTTAAACCCCCAAAAGCTGCTTATACTTGGAATACGATGGTATAAATTAAATTAAAATTGATCGATTCGTTAAAAAAATAAAAACTAATTACAATAAATAAATTGAAAAATTTTAAATTTAAAACAAATCTATCGTTGAATTCCAATTATAGGCAGTTTTAAATGATATATTACTCAACCCCTCTTGGTCTTTACGAAATTTGGGGGTTAACGCCTCCTGCTTAAGGGAGTGAAGTGAGAGTGCATAAATCGGTCTAATAATGTTTCCCCCCTAAAACAAAAATCGAAGTGTTCGGTGATTTAAAAAAAAATAGTTATGAAATAATCGATATTTGAAGTTTTCAAGGAGACACCCTGTATATAATTTCAATAATAAACTAATTTAATACTAAATGTTTGGTATTTAGATACATATTATTTAAAAATATAATAGTTTTCTATAATTATTTTATAAATAAATAAATATTTGTTTTAATTAAATAGTAAAAATAATTAAACTAATAAATGAAAATATAAATTGAAACCAAGTGTAGAATATTGGGTTATTAAAATAAATAAATTAATGTACAAATTAATTTATCTTTAAATTAATTTTATCATAATTAATCTATTGTGTATTTTAAATTATCAAAATGATTTTAAATAAATAAAAATATTATTTTCAAAAACAAATTTAATTATATAGGGTTTTCCAATACGAGGTGTTATTTTGATATTCAAAGAAAAATGCCATTTTTTAATATAAATGATCGGATGTTTATTTCATTATAAAGAGGAAGGTATGCCGTTAATAGTGGAAAATAACATCAGGCAAATGACCACCACGACCACGCTGACAGGACTATATCCTTTTCATGAAATTTTCCATAACCAAATCGCAAAGTGGCTGCCCTGTGTCCTCGATAGCCTCACGAATTCCATCTTTGAGGTCTTGAATCGACGCTGGGCTGTTGACGTAGACCTTCTGTTTCACGTGGCCCCAAAGAAAGAAGTCGCAAGGTGTTAAATCACAAGATCTCGGTGGCCAATTGTGATCACCTCTTCGAGAGATAACACGGTCCGGAAACTTTTCTCATAAAAGATCAACGGTTTCGTTGCTTGTGTGGCACGTAGCGACGTCTTGTTGAAAGTAAACGTTGTCCAGATCAATAGCATCCAATTCTGGCCATAAAAAATCGTTAATAATCTCTCGATAGCGCAATCCATTCACCGTAACTGTTGCTCCAGCCTCATTTTCGAAAAAGTAAGGTCCAATGACTCCGCCGGACCATAAACCGCACCAAATAGTCACACATTGAGGATAGAGAGGCTTTTCAACAATAACTCTTGGGTTTTCTGAGCCCCAGATACGACAATTTTGCTTGTTGACGAAGCCACCGAGGTGGAAATGGGCCTCATCACTCAAGATGATTTTTCGATGGAATTCCGGATCATTTTCATGCATTTCAACGACCCAATCAGCAAAGACACGACGTTGTTGATGATCGGCCGGCTTGAGTTCTTGTGTTAACTGGACTTTATAAGCCTTAAGACCCAAATCTTTATGCAAAATACGATATAATGACGTTTGTGGAATGCTTAATTCCAAAGAACGACAAGGAATGGACAAACCTGGGTTTTCTTCAACACTTTCGGCTACAACAGCAATATTCTCGGCTGTTCTTGAGCGACGTGCACAGGCTTTATTCTTCACATCACTAACTTGTCCCAACAGCTCGAATTTTTTCACCAATTTCTGTATTGCGGTCCGACAAGGTGCTTCACGACGACCCAAAAATGTTCGACCTTTACGAACCGTCTCTGCCAAATTTTCACCATTTTTATAGTGAATTTAAATAATTTCAATGCGTTGTTGAAGCGTGTATCGTTCCATTTTTATTAATGGCGTAGTTTCTACTTGTCAAATGTCAAAAAATGACAGCTTCAAAAGTGACATCTACCGAAATTCCGGGCTATTCAAAATAACACCTCTTATTGGAAAACCCTATATTAGGGTAAATTAAAAAATGTTTATTGTTTAAAACATACAAATACGGGGTGATTTCCAAACATCTAGTTTAGCAATTATAGTTTAAAAGTTTGAAGTAACCATTTCACAGACAGTTTGTTTACTACAGGGTGAGCCAAAATAGTTTGGTCAATTCAAATTTGCCGCCTAAAAATCTGAGGAGTTTGTTCGCTTCAAGTTCATAGTAACACAAAATCATGTCAAAATTATAACAAAGTAACTAGAATACTCAAACGCAGAGGCGCAGGACGAATTTTTATCGTTCTGTCAATATTTCGGATTTTTGAATTTCGTTGTTGTGCCTTATGTTTCATAAACATTAGTTTGCTTAAATATTTGTTTTGTGTTAGCATCTGCCTCGAAAATGAAGGTCATCATTTGACAATCAATTTGTTGTTCTGTATTGCAATGAGCTTATATTTTTTTTCTTTAAAACTAATCGATCAAATTTAATTTAATTTATATCGTTGAATTCCAATTATAAGCAGCTTTCAAACAACTTTTGGTAGCGTAATCTAGTTTCAATTCTAGGACTAAAAAATGCACATTTTTAGGTCTATTTTTTATTGATTAAGGTTAGGTTTAAGCTACACATAAGAAATGCGTCTGTTCGTCCAATCGAACACGAACCCATCAAATAACTACATTTGGATGGAACCTGTTAATAGCTATAGAAAATAACCTTATAATAAATTTATTGAAAAGTTATTATAAATACAAAACTCCGTGTATAAATGGACGTTTACTTAAATATACAGTAATATTTACAATCTATGCGCCTTCTAGTTAATTTAAATTGTTAATTACTCCGAGAGAAACAAAAGCAATGTTTAATAATCCTTTGAGATTTAGTTTCGATCTTCTTTGAAATATAAAACGTTGAATACGTTGATGATTTGCTATAGTGCCGACTTAAGTCGGCAATCACCTAAAGCAATATAAGCCGTTTCATGCATTTTAAAAAATTTTAGTTCTTTGCGATTTAAGATTTTTCGACCATTTACAATGACTACTAACGAGGTATAAACTACACAATATTACAGGTGGATATTTTTTATGTTAAGTAAGGAAAGAAGAGCTCTTTACGCAACCAGAATAATTACTTTTAAAACTGCTAAGACTAAGTTGTTCGAATGTTCTTTTTTTTTTTTGTTTTTGTTATTACTGAAATAAGAATAGTTTTCACAGAGTTACGTTGTTTGAGTTAATTCAATATTCATGGTTTTAACCAAACTTTAGTTTTTGTCTTTATAATATAATATAATTATGGTTCAATAATAAAAAAAAACTCTAAAGAAATATTTAAAGTTCGAGACATATATTTTAGCTCTTTTGCAATGTTTACACTTATTTTTTTTTAGTTAAAAAGCTGCTATCATTATACAATTTTCGTTTGTTCGATATAAAAGACTTTTGTAAGAAATTCACAAAAACTTCAAGGTGTTTTTCTTTAACCTACTTTAATAAAGGTTTTCGGATTTTTGAAAAGATTAAAGCAATTTTAAAACCATAAATTTTATCTCAATATATAATTTGAGTCTCTCATTCAACTTAAAAGCAAATCGATATTGGGTACTGTAGTTACATGTTGTAAAACAAAAATATTCTGTACTAAAAGTAATAGCAAAATGCCTTTGAAGCTTTATTCCAACTCTTTATGTAGTTACACATAAATAATAACGTCTGCATCTTATATAATATCTTCCTAAATTGTCTTGTCAGCAAAGTTAAAAACTTCAATAAAACTTTTCATAATTTCTGCTGCCATTGTAAGTTTAAATAAATAATTAAAAATATTCGTTTGACTGAATAATTAACGGAATAAATACCAATTTGTAAAAGCAAAACATACATACTTCCGCAAGTTTTCTTTAAAAGAAAAGTCTGGTGTAATTTATTTAAAAACAAACTGATAACAAAGTTAATAAAAACATAAATATATTCCAAAGATATTATAGATTTTTTGAGGTAGTTCTAAAAATTGCAATTATAATTTCCAATCAAAATACTGAATATTGATTACATGCGATGTATAAGCTTACATTTATTAAAATGTACGATCATTGAAAATAAGTGGATATTGGAAGCTTTTTATATTCATGTTTTTGAAAGTGACCTTGTTTTATTTAAGCGTATGAAATTTTTAAAACAATACCTTAACTAAATGCAATTTATTTCGGCAGGTAGAAATTTTAAATTTTATTCTGAATATTAAAGTTTAAATGTAATATATTACATAATTATATTTATAACATATTTTAGTCACAATATTTTATTTTCATTAATTAGTCATGGTATACAAATTACATTTACTTTCATAAAATTTGTGGGTTGAAAAAGAATGAATCGAAAACCTTATTAAATATTTTAAATTGAGTTTTATTAAAACCTTAATATTTGGTGTGAAAAGAGCAATTTAAAAGGACGTAATTAAAGACGAATAAAAAACTCTTACGTCTTATTTATGTTTAGAGGACGACGGTAAATGGATATTTATTTCCTTAGGCACTAAATACACCTTTACAAGACTTTTCACTCCACTTTCTTTCCCTGCTACTTTATTAATCTAAGTGCGTATAAAACAGAGAATCGTACAAAACTTTTTTACATTTTCCTAAATAAATAACCACCAAAGACCTATTTGTTTATATTTGTTAAATTTACCAAATTATATAATAAAAAAGTTGTTTTTATGTGAGTACATAAAACGAACTTAAATTATACAAAAAAAGGAAATTTTCTACATAGTGTTGTTTTGCTAATTTATTGATTAAGATTAAAAAAAACCTTTCTTTTCATTTTAAATAAAATCAAAGAAAAACAGCTGCATTTATAAGTGTTTAAAATTGCTTCGCTACTCTATGCATTTTAAAATCATTCTGAAATGGTATGCAAAATAACGTACAAAAACTCCGGTTTGCGGAGAAAGCATTTGCAAAAACGAATGAATAAAGATTCAAAGTGGAGGAAAATATTTTTAAATGCTATTCTATACAGTAAATTTAAGATATTTAGAATATTTCAGAATTAGTTGGAATTCGTTTATGGAGAAGGTGCCGGGCTACAAATATGTATTTTAATCATACACAAGGTAAAATTACGAAAATAAAATTTAGTTTGGAAAAATTTAAATTATTAATGAAGATGCTGTAATAAAGATGTATCAGATATTTATAAAAAATTAGGGACAATGAAATATGGATGACTTTGTGGTTGTAAAAAAACTTATTTAAGTAATAATAATTCTAAAAAAAAGAGTGCAATAATTGACTTATGAACGAGTTGCTTATACTATTTTTTATAATTTGCGCAAAAATTAAATAAATTTGGAAATTATTCGACGTACAAATATTTCTTTATTTTTTTAGCAGTTGGTTTCTTATTGAATCGTTGTTATAACAACAGAAAACATAGAAGTCTTGACAGTGACAGTTTAATTTAAGGTTTTAGTTTTTAGTTTTTGTTGCAGATTTTTAGTGTAAAACTAGTGATAAGTTATCGTGTTTCCTACCAGATATTCTGAAAATGGCAAAAAATAGTAAGCCTTTAATTTTTGATAAATCTTTTCATACCTTCTTTCTTTATTTGACAGTTATATTTTAAAGATTATTTAATTTAATTGTTTGTTGGAAATTAATTATCCTATCAAAAATTGAGGAGACATAAAAAACATAGCAAGTACTTTAAATCTTGAAATTTATTACGATAATCAATACCACAAATTTGACAGATCAATGCTACCAACATCATAAGCGGGTGCTGTAATGAGCGCGCTATGGCCCATTATGAAACCTCTAGCGGTGTCTTAAAAGCAATATTATAAACGCAAATTATAAAAAAGTACTTTAGGCATTTTTACTGAAGCAGAAAATATATCATAATTATTTATTAAATCAGTCCTTGAGCTGATGTTGAGAGTTTAGATAGATTTTTTACATTTCGATTAGGTGGTGTTTGTTACTAAATTTTTTTTGCAACAATTGAATTAGGAGGTAACTGTAAACTGTTCCACCTATCTAAAAATATCTTAAATTTGAACTTACTTGCCGCACAAAATTGTTAATAGTTTATAGGATAGTTTAACATAATTAATTGTGATAAGTCCTTCAAATAGTATGATTTTTCTCAATTCCAGGACCCGAATTATAAGCGACGGCTGCAATAAGTAATTTTTTTGTAGCCCTTACAAGTAGATTTTGAATCGTCACCGTCGTGGTGGATTTTCTCCTTCCAGTCGTCTCATAATTATCGCTGTAATAAAAGTGTTCGAAATTCGGATCTTGGCATTTCACAATGGCTGGTGAGGGTTAAATCCTCTGGAGCGAATGTTCCTTTTCCAACC
This sequence comes from Stenus bimaculatus, assembly GCA_963971135.1. Lineage (NCBI taxonomy): Eukaryota > Metazoa > Arthropoda > Insecta > Coleoptera > Staphylinidae > Stenus > Stenus bimaculatus. The sequence goes on from OZ020180.1 coordinate 24,597,341, forward strand.
TTCCTAACCTAGATCGCTACATTATGTCAGTATCTATATTCGTCTTCAGGTCAATATTATCAAATATTTTATGAAGGTATACATTTTCAAAAAGAAGAGACAGTAGCGATCTTACGACAAAACGGCTGGTAAAGATAAATCTTCTGAAGCCAATGTAGAGGATTTAGCTTTTCCAGTGTGCCTAGATTAGATTAGATTAGGTAGCCAATTATGAATGATCCTTACAAAACTGCGACCAATATAATCTTTTGTTCAAACCCTTGCCGTAGCGCAGTCCTGGGATATCTAACTGCTTAATATAACTAATTAGGTCCATAGCAGACATAATTATAACTTCGTCTGAAATGAGCGTTATCCAGTCGAAATTTTGAGTCGCATTCGCAGATGATGTGTTCCGAGGTCTCATACTCCAGACCACAAAATCTACAGGTTTTTGTTTCCGACCCATTTTGTTGAGGTTATACATCAATGCGAAGCGACAGATTAAAAGGCGTGTGACTAGCCTTAGTTCGTTCCTGCTAAGGTCTAAGGTTGAAAAGTTTCATGGCGAGTAGGCGAGTAATCAATAAATTTCTTAGCATGCTTTGTACCCGGGGTTTAACTCCAGTGGGACACTATGTTGTCCATTTCACACCACAGAATCTCCTCCCGTATATGCGTCTTGGTTAGACCACAGAACGGTTCCGGATCTGTCGGTTTGGATTCAAGGGTGTACCCTTTATAGTCACAATCGTTTCCTTCCAGCCTTCCTAACTTTATGTCAGTACACAGAAGCCGATTTTCGCTTGTTTAAAGATATTGTAATTAAAATTTACTAAAAAAAGTTCCAGTAAAGTTTATTTTAAGTAAACCACAGTTACACCATTTCTGAGAGTACATATTATAACTTATCTGATAACTGATACATATATAACGTCAGCTCTTACTCATGTCCCATATCTGCCCACACAGATACTCATGAAGAAAGGGTAGAAATATAAGATATAACACACAATCTGACTTATACAGAGTGTCATTTAACTTGAGGCAAATAAATATCTAAAGAGTCAAAAGGTTAAAAAAATAAAAACTATTTTGTTTAAACTGGGAAAATAATTAACATACATCCTTTCCCAAAATTATTAGGCACCCTGCAAAACTCTACTAATTCAATGTTAATATGTATTTGAATGAAAAATCCAATATTATCAATATATGGATAAAAATAAATCTCTATTAAAAAAGTTATTATTTTATTGTTCGTCCTATTTTATTTTAATATTGCCTGCATTCTTTGAAACATACTATCTATTAAGAGAGACTTTCTAAACGGCAAATATAATGGTTTACGATTGCAGCCACATACGCTAGTGCAAAAAAACATTTTTATATAATTTTTTTGAATATATTTTTCAAATCATTGAACTAATTCTAACGTATGAAAAAAAAATCAAGAATGAAAAAAAATATTATGACCTAAAAGTACCTTAGCTTTAGAACCTTTTAATTAATTCTGCGCAAGGTTGCAGTAGGTGAATATACGCTAGATTGTACCCTAAAATAATTAGAGTATAAGTCTGAAAAAAAATTAAAATTTAAGGGAGGAGACTTGGTGCAAGACTAATGCTCGATTTCTTCATTTTTTATAATTTTTCCTCGCAAACTCCCACGACTTCTACCGATTCGCATTAATTATCAGTGATTCGCTGATAATTTGCAAAAGCTCAAGAAAAGTGGGATGAATTTTCTATTCTCCGACGGAAAATATATCGCGAGCTTCTAGGAAGATGCTCTAACCTTTTGCAATCTTTAGTAGGTACATATTATTTCCCAATCTTTTAAAACATTTTCAGTACTGCTTTTGAAGTTATGTATACTATAGTCTATAGTCACGAATATTATGCATTACGCATTAGTGTGTTCCAAAAGTTACATTGTTATAACAAAAATATTTTTTTAAAAGTGCGTATCAATGTGAAGGATTCTTGTAGCATTATTTTCTTAAAATATTACATTTTCTAGATTGGCGTCTTGATAATTGCGAAATGGTGATGGCTGTAGCATAGATTCCAATATGTACATATAGGTTTGTAATTGTCGCTGTTTAACCGACCAAAGCAAAAGAAATTTTTTATGACACCAGCAGAAGCCATACAAGCCCCATATCATAATGCTGCCTCTTCCGTATTTCATTGTGATTACTACACATTCAGGATGAAATTTACCTTTACGTTGCCTCACGTAGAGTAACACTATGAGTTTTAAACACCTTTAGATGCAAAAAATATTCATATTTCATATTTTTTAGTTCACTAAAGTCAATAGTTTAGAAGTTACAAGAGTTCAAAGTTTTAATAGATAAGTTCGGCAACGCCGCGCCGATTTTTTTAAATAACCACAAACTGTACAACTTTTATTTATTTAAACATTTTTCTCAAGAATGGTTAATTTCAAAATAAGTCGGCTCGATGTTAGCGAACTTACCTGTTAAAACTATAAACTCTTGTAAATTTTAAACTCTAAACTATTTACTTTAGTAAAATAAAAAAATAGGCTCCCTAATAGGGAAATTCTGGTCAAAATTAAAGGTTTTCAAAAATAGAAACAAATAAGGTAACTATGGAAATTGTCCATTACAACCCATATATCAAATTTAAATTTAAAGGCCTTTAGACTTAAATGATTTGACCAGAATCTGGGTATTAATCTCTGAAAGCAAGCTTTAATAGTACGCAATAAAAATGGATGGTTGTTACTTAAAAAAAAGTTAAGTGATTAATGCCTGACCTTCAACTTCCTGTTCAAGGTCATGGTAATATTTCAAAAAGTGCGTCAGTAAGAATCGTACAATTTTTATTTGAAACATGTTTCTGTAAAATGCTCAATTTTCAAAATAAAGCAGCGTTGCCGAACTTTATGTATTGAAAATTAAAACCTTCGTAACTTTCAAACTATTTACTTTAGAAAAACAAAAAATATGTTCCATAATCCTCTGAAAACAAGCTATAATAATATGCAATAAAAATGGGTTGCCCCTATTTAAAAAAAGTTAGGTGATTATCGCCTGACCTTCATCTTCCTGTTCAAGGTCATGGGCAATATTTCCAGATTGTGCATCACTAATGCCCGTTTTCACCAACGATTCCTAAAACTTAGGCATTGCTTATAGCACTAGTTGCTAGGCATTTTTTATTAAATGATTTAAAATACTTATGCCCGTTTTTACCAACGATTCCTAAAACTTAGGCATTGCTTATAGTGCTAGTTGCTAGGTATTTTTAATTATTTAATGATTTAATTTAGGCATTGCTTATAGCGCCAGTTGCTAGGTATTTTTAATTATTTAATAAAAAAATACCTAGCAACTGGCGCTATAATCAATGCCTAAATTTTAGGTATCGTTGGTGAAAACGGGCATTAGCAACCAGCGCTATAAGCAATGCCTAAATTTTAGGAATCGTTGGTGAAAACAGGCATAAGAATGGAACAACTTTTATTTGAAACAATGTTTTCAAAAATAAACGGGCATTACCGAACTTTTTGTACACCCTGTATAAAGAGCTCACTTTAGACTAAATTTTTTGTTATCCTCTGATATCGATGGTTTTCTTTTGAGGTATGAATCTGGATATCGTTGTTTGTGCTGATTCTTCTAATGTATTCACGTTCTGTTGGTATGCGTTTTCTGCCTGCTACCTTTTGATTTGTGTGGAAGCCTATCTCTGCAAAACCTTAAGGTTCAGTTTGCACTGTACATTTTGAGAATTTCACATCTTTGGAAATATTTACTTAAGATTTTCCAAGATCTTTTGGAAACTGGATTCTTAGGCGTTGCTGTTCACTAAAGTTACTTTCGGAAGAAAAATGATTAAATAATAACGATTCCTATAAATTGTAATTGCACACATATTCTTCTTTGCGCTGTGCGTGGATACAAATGGCTGACTCAAATTTATCATCATTTGACTACCAGATAGTTTGGATCAAATGTTGTAGGATTTGTCTTTTGTCTAAATAACTTTTAAATGAATAAAGGGTGCATGATAATTTTGGCCAAGGCTGTAAATATTTTTAGGGAATGGATTAGATATGTGCTAATTCCAATGACAAATTAGTTTTTTTTTAATAAAAGCATAAGCCTATCATCTCTATCTATACAACAGATATTGTCGAAATATTTTTTTTAAGATTTTAATACTGTTGAAAATATTATCTAGGTTTTTATTTGAATAGGTGAGTCCAAGAACAGTACGAGTCAAAATATTGCGGTTTTGAGTTAGGCAGTAAAATTTCCGAAATGATCAGAAGAACAGTAAGACTCCTGAAAAGCTGCATTTTTACAAAAAATGAAGTTTAAATTGAATAATATTTAATATTAAAATAAAAAAACTCACTGTATTTTAAAGATATTTAATGAGCCAGAATGTTTTCGTAAACCAATGTTGACATTAAATATCACATATTAATAAAACTGATTATCTCAAAGAAGTTTGTGGTGATATATAATTTAATTCTTCAAATATCTCACCTATCCAACATTTCCAACAACATATAAGATACATAAAATTCTTGTAGTGATTTTTATTTATATTAAACCCTATAGTAACTGCAAATCCAAACATACCGTAGCTATTTTCAAAAGTTTATTTTGACTGGAAAACATGAAAATTAATTGATAATAGACAAAACTTTTATCTGTTTAGAATTTTATTTTTTTTCTATTTTCGTTATTATCTTTTAGGAATGATATTCTACTCTACAAGGTGATTTCTCAGGTTATTAAAATGAAGTAGTAATGCTGTAAAGGTCGTTTCTACACAGAGCATGAACACATTTTATAAACAAACATATCCAGTATCCGTTTTGAGCTTCATTGGGTGGCACTCGACCTAATCTTTTCACATAAATATTTTTACACAATCTTAAGATATTCGAGAATTATTTTTTCTGCATCAAAAATGGTAATTTAAAAACAAATCAACTTGTTTTCAGACTTTTCATTGTTTAAATAATTATACCGGGTCTTCAAAAATGGAATTTACTGGTGCTTTGCATATAGTATTGGGAAATACAATTTACAAATTTAGTATTAAATAAGTTTAAATGAAATCACGAAACTAACTTTTTTAGTGGACTTTCTGTACAGTGAAATAAAGACAATTCCATTTTGTCGTTACTTGTTGTATAAGTGAGGCAACACTGCAACATGGAATAAGGAGGCAACCAAAAGTTTTCCAGTTTCCTGATTTTATTATAGCCCAGTATTTAAATTGAAATAAGGAGAAAAATCGAGCAGATTTGAACTGTTTTTATAAAATATGCAATATTAAAAACACCAAGGAATCAAATCATTAAGAATCAAGTGAAAGATACTAAAAATATCTAATCTAGTTATAAAAAAGTTCACTGGATATTGGATATTATTATAAATAAATTAAATTTTCCGCAACATTAAATAATTTAATTTTTAATGCATGCAAGCTTATCGTTAAAAGAACAGTCCTTGCCACATAACAGCGAATTCACGAGCTTTTTGAGTGCGAACAAAACAAACGCCGAGTCGGCGAAAAAACGAAAGCTCCCATCTCCGTTTTTCCTCTTCTCTCTTTTACTTGCTTCATTTTCCTCGGAACTCGGCCGATTCGACCTTTTAAACAAATAAAAATGGGTGCATATTTATTTATAATGCATGCGGGTAATCAAAAATCGCTTCCATTCGTTCACCCTTCAATTCTTTTGTTTATAAGTATGCAAAAACATGCTCTCCCTTTTGTTTTTCAAAATTTTTTTCTAAAGGGTATCGAAATATTATAAAGTTGGAAAAAAACATAAAAGTACTACACTTGTTTAAACATTATTTTAAAATACTTAACGTATTAAAGAATATTAATTTATTTTATTTTATTTATAAACCTGGGTACAAATTAAAAAATTTAATATGGTATTTTATTTTGCTTCTAAAATATTCTTTTATAAAATTCTTTAATTAATAAATATCTTGAATAAATTGCTAGAAAAAATATTATTTCAATTCGTTTTTATCAGTGATATAAATGCCGCTAAGCGAATGACTTTAACTTACAAAAACAAAATATGAAGAAATTGATAGCCACAAGACTCCTTTGTGTACCAAAATAAAAAATTTTAGAAAAACTCTACTGAGAAAAAATGGATGATCATAGCCGCATATACAGGGTGTTCCGTTCATGGTTCACCAAACGTTAGAGTTAGAAAGTAGACCAAATTTAATCGACAAAAACCTAAAAAAGTGGTATTCTAGCTTTTTTAGTTTTAGAGATACAGCTTTTTGAATTTTAGGACATCGATTTTCATCACAAAACACAAAATCGCTAATTAATCAAAATAAATTATCATTAAAAACCTAAAACTATCCTCTTTCAATAGGTAATAACAGTCATTCAATAACAATTGTAAAAATGTTAAAAAAATCAGTAAGCGAAAAAAAAAATAATTTTTTTTCAGTTTGTTTAAATTTTATCCTAGATAAGACCCATTACGGTTGTGTTCTTTTTTAAATTTCTGAAACTTGTTTATAATCTCAACAAACTAGGGAAATTTTTGAAACCGTAGTAGCTCTTTTCTTTCACTTAGTAAAGCGTACTGAATTTACTTCTATCAGAAGTAGTCCTTAGCATAGTCTGTCAAATAGCCAGTATGGTATATCATAAGGGATGCATAGTTTGTCAATAAGGCTATAAGGTATACCTGATGAAATACCAAATATTTTTCACACCAGTCCACCTATCGATGGTAACAGACTGTGACTGTGCTCAGAATACTTCTTCTAGGAGTAACTTCAGAAGGCTATAGCAAGAGAAGGAAAGGAGTTCAATTTTTTCCCTGATTTGTTGTAAATATGAATAACTTTCAGAAAATTAAAAAAAATGTAGCCTTAATGGGAAAACAATTCCAAGAACCGAAAAATAAATATTTATTTTTTCTTTGCGATTTTTTATTAAACATTATATCAACCATAACTATTGGAAAAGCATGGTTTCAGCTTTCTAGTGATAATTTTCTTTTAATTCTACGTATATTGGTTAAAAAGTAATTAGCGTTTTTGTAATTTTTGGCAAAAATTGGTGATCTAAAATTCAGCTCTATAACCATAAAAGATAGACACCTTTTCAAAATGGTCTATATTTTTACATGTTTGTAGAAAATGAGACTTGGAGAAATTGTTTATTTATAATATTTTCCAATATACAGGGTGTTGCAAAATTCGACCGACAACGGTAAACTGGAGATAGTAGACTTAAAAATATGTCGATATGACCGAGAAAAGAATTATTGCGGGAAATGTAGTACAAAGTTTTTTAGTAAATTATTCAACGTGCGAGAAATGATAGCCATTATTCACGAAGACTAAAATTGCGAGCCGGAAGGCGAGTGTCGTAATAGGTCTGAGTGAATAATGGTATTTTCTCGCAAGTAGAATATTATACTTTTCCCACAACTTTTTTTATATTACGGTGCTTTTATGCAAATGTTTTGAGGTTATTATTCGTATTTTTGACATTTCTTGATTTCTTCTATGTACATTTTTTCAAATTACCCATAATATATTGCTCATTACTCAACAGGTTACCCAGTGATTAATGAAATTACCCATAACCTATTGGTCATGGGTCATGTGTTGACAATGTTGTGATTGGTCCATTGGTCCGCATATGGTACGAGCATGTTGAATAATGTCAAAAATTTAGTAATGAATTTCATTACTTATCAAAACATTCAAACGTAATGAATCAATGAATCGTTTATAAAAATATTTATCGACGACTATTGAATAATACCAATACGTTTATTGTTTAGGAATGTAGTTAGCTAACTTTACCCTGTGAGCAATGAACACAAAAGCCACGGGCGTTAGCCAATCAAAAAGCTGTATTTCCGCATATTTTCTTTATCCACGGGGTGAAGTTAGCTACTAAAGCATTGTTTTGCGTTGATAGCTTCGCAACGGTTAGGGGTTAGGTTAAATTTACTTGACAACAATAATTAAAACATAAAAATATACTACAGAATAATAAAAAGTCGTCGTTAATAGTATATTATTCAACGAGCGAGTAAAGATAGCCATTACTCACGAAGACCGAAATTGCGACACGAGCCGGCAGGCGAGTGTCGTAAAAGGTCTGAGTGAGTAATGGCTATTTAATCGCGAGTAGAATACTATACTTTATCTACGACGATTTTTCACTTTTAGATTCCTATCTATTATTGTCATTTTGCTGGCCGTTATTTTCATTAAACACCTATGTTTACTCTAGATTTTTGTTCTATGGCGTAAAATTGACAGCCCAATTTAACCTCTAAAATCACCTGACACCTAATTATATTTCTTATATTTTTAATGTTTCTCTAATCCATAAAGGCTCTGTATGCCATATTATACCTGTCTTTTGATTTATTTGGTAATAAATTTTGGGTTGTTGTTAGCGCAGTTTCTAGTATTTCTGGGGGTGTGCAACTTTCACTTTCTGAATCCACTCACGCTTTTTATTATTTTTGTAATTATATTTTTTAAGAAATATGTCTTTAATTTGCAATAAATAATTACTTTTATTAATATAATGTAATTGTAAATTCACTTTGATTCACTTTCTTTAAAAAATTTATATTTCAAATTGAAATTATTTTGACAGCGGCGCACGCAAGTGAAGATGGCGCCGTCACATTCTATTCGTGTAACCTCGTTACCGGTCGGTTTTTAGCCAACTTCAGCCCGTTTGTTATGATAAATGTTTTGAAAATGCTGTCTCGTGATTGGTTCCAGCTAGTGTGTTATGGAGAGACATTTGATTTAAATGTAGATATAACACACGGCTAAATTGTAATGATAGTCATTAATTAATAAGAAATGGGTACGTAATTAACATGTTATTCAATAGTCGTAGATAAAGTATAGTATTCAACTCGCGGGACGCGAGATTTCGCGATTATTCGCTCGGACTTACGACACTCGGCTTTCGCTTCGTGCTGTAATTCGTCCTCGTGAATAATGACTTGTCATACCCGCTCCCCGCTCGTTGAATAATATACTATTATTGTATAAATAAATTTTAATACTACACCTTCCTCTGGTAAAAATTTATATAATCGATAATCGATGACTTTCGTAAATGTTAAATTATATCTTGTTATGTAGAGAAATTCGAGATCCTTATTTTCGACAAATTAAATAACTACAAAATTTTGAAAATAAAATCTTTTCAAGAAGCCCTCCGGGTAAAAAACAACTATGCCCATTCTCTGGCTCCTTTCAAACTAGAAATTTTATTTTCCGACGACCATATGAGAAAATGGTATATGTATGTCATTCATATTAGTGGTTTAAAAAATCAATCATTGCTACACTAGTGACTTTTGGTTTCTGTTATGTAACTCTGAGATACTTCTTGTAATTTTCAAAAAGGGCGCTGCCAAGGAATTCTGAAAGCCCTCTCTTGTATTTTTTTGAAGTTGTAAAAAAAGTTTTGAGCCTTTTCAAAAGTCCTTTAAAAAATTTTCACATCTTAACCGAGAATGATTAGTCATAAACTCAGTGAGTTTATGTTTTTCAGAAATACTCATTTTAGAACCTATTTTTTCTTGATTCATTATAGTATTTTAAATTAGCGGATACCGACTACCACATCAGAAGATATTTAAACATCACCATCAGCTGCGTCAGCTGTCGAAAAATAAACGTAAATACTACTATAAAATTCATCGTTGATTTCAATTTAAAAGTAGGTATTATTTTTAGGTGTCGTTGCTAATTGTGACATTTTTTACAATGTTGTCAAACTTAATCACACGCCTTGAAAATGGCGTGCGCATTTAATAGCGTGTGGCGTTCGAGAATACAAATATGAAAGCGTACACGCTATTTTTATACGCCATCAAGCGTGTACGCTATAATGTTACAACAAAATATTAATAATGGTGACGGTTCATCGTGGTCGTCGGAAAAATAGCGTACGCAACTCGCAAGAAAGTGAATTTCATGCTCGTGTGATATCATCACTCGGCTAGCGCCTCGTTCGGCTATTTTCACACTCACACAAAATTCGTCACTTTCTAGCTCATTGCGTAATATACTATTTCTGCTTTGGATTTTTAAAATTTCATGGTCCTGTAATATTTGAATAAAAAAATAGACCACTAAACATTATAGACAAATAATTTCTAGTTATTCGCATCAATAAACCATAAACCATGCAATTCTGTAATCATCTAGAATAAAAGATACCGTTTTCGCACTAAAAACTCACCCTGTATATGGATAATAATTGTATCAATATTGGCTTTTTTTATGATGAAATATGAATAATATATGTATAACCCTGATATCAGACACCTATGTTGCAAAACCGATTAAGTTATCGTTTTATCATACAAATGATAGCAAAACATCATTTCCTAGATTTTAGTACCAAATTAGCGAATCAGTTCATCGATTTCACGTACCACAATTAAGGAACAAACATACAAAACGTGTTAAATCTACTTTTTGACATTATGAAATTTTATATACAGGTTGATTCAGACTCACCCATTTATCTCGAGAACGCCTTCTTTGGTTGCTTAGTTGTATAGGTTTTGATATGCTTTTTCTATAGGATTTAATACAGATAAATCAATTTCGAGTCACCAATGGATTTAGGTTATACAGGGTGTTCCGGAATAACTGTGACAATTTTTTAGGGGTGATAGAGGGAGTAAAACGAAGTATTTTTGAAATGTAAAGTATTGCCCGCAAATGCATCCTTAAAAAGTTATACCACTTCAAAAATTAAAAAAGAAATAGTTTTTTGTAAATAAAATAAATATTACAAGAGATATTAATTTGAAATTTTGGCGATAGTTTTTTCACATAAGGATACACATTTACGACCAATAAAAGTTTTAAAAATATTTTCAGGGGCGCTACATTTGGGGGTGTCATCAACTTTTTTAGATCATATCTTTTGTTTCTTTACGTTTTTGGTAATTTTAAAAGTACTAAAATAATCCTTGATCATGTTCTACAGAAAAGGTACTTCTATTGTATATCGCTCCGGTGCTTCATTTCGGAGTAAAAGTAGATTTTATAATTTTTAGCTAAGAATATGAATTTAAAAAACTTCAAAGCATGCTAATTTACCTAAAATATCATGTACTAAATATGGGGGCTGCTCCATATGCAAGATGCATGTCTGCTGATTCCGCATTTGAAAATCTATGCATTTTAAATATTGTAATAATACGACTAACTATCAAAGACTAATTAGTAAATACATATAAACGGCTACTTATAACTCAAAATTGACAAAAGATTGTGGTAATTCGCCTACTTTGATATTTGATCTTCTTTTGTTTTCATTAAAATGCCAACTTTGATATTGTTTTTCAAATTTATAATTTTAGCTCAAAATAAGAGTACCTTTTCCATAGAACGTTGATTAAGGATTATTTTAGTACTTTTAAAATTACCAAAAACGTAAAGAAATAAAAGATATGATCAAAAAAAGTTGATGACCCCCCCAAATGTAACGCCCCTGAAAATAATTTTAAAACTTTTCTTGGTCGTAAATGTGTATCCTTATGTGAAAAAACTATCGCCAAAATTTCAAATTAATATCTCTTGTAATATTTATTTTATTTACAAAAAACTATTTTTTTTAATTTTTGAAGTGGTATAACTTTTTAAGGAAACATTTCCGGGCAATACTCTATAAGTCAAAAATGCTCAGTTTCAGTTCCTCTATCGCCCCTCAAAAATTGTCACAGTTATTCTGGAACACCCTGTATAATACTTAAGTAACCAAACCTACAACCAAACAGTCAACCAAAGAAGTAAAAACATTTTTGCGATTTACTCAATTATGAATAAAGGGTATTTATACCCAGATTCTGGTCAAATCATTTAAGTTTAAAGACCTTTAAATTTAAATTTGTTATATGGGTTGTAATGAACAATTTCCATGGTTACATTATTTGTTTTAAATTAAAGACCTTTAATTTTGACCAGAATCTGCCCATTAACACGTTTTGCATGTTTGCTCCTCAGGACGACTTTTTAAAAATGTCAGTTTTTAGTTCAAATTAATCATTTTTTTTTGGGCGTATCTTCAGTGACATGACCAACACCTTTGTGGGAATAATTAAGACCAAAACGCTTATCAGATTTCATTTTAAAAACTTTATTTCTAGCGTTGTTAAAAACAAAATGCGGTGGAAATAATGGCGACCGGTGGATGTCAGTGTTAATTATTTGACGTAAGATCCACCGGTTACTACTACCGACCAATCTGTCAATCTGTTGAACGCTGCTATTGATAAACTCTTATTTTATTTTTTTAATATTTTGGGTAGTATTTATACTTTTAATATTTGATCTTTATTAATTGGTCAATTGTGCACAGTTCCACTTTAAATTTTTTGTTAAAATTTTTGTCAATATTTCTACTTTTTATGCTATATTCCAAAAAATGCTCAATTGACCTGTTTAAAGTTCATCAAGCATCCAGTTGCTACCATAATAAAAATGAAGGGTTTGCATTTTATGTCAAAAAAATTGTATTTTTCAGTAGTGTCAGCAGTTTTGGTTTTAATTAACATAATATTTTGTTGAAACAATAAAAGGTGATTTAGAGGAAAAAAGACTATTTTAGCACTGGATCTAGTAAATTACATAAGCCTGCTTATTTGCTGTTCTAAAGCAAAAAAAATGTGTATTTCAATTAACGAATTCTTAAACTAAAATATTATAGTAAATTGTATTTATTTGTAAAACTTTTTTTCTAAATTTTTGGCAAAAAAGAGGAAACTCCAACAATCACACATATGCCAACACTTCACCTGGAAGATTATTTATGAGTTAAAATGCTGTCCTCTGTCCTCATATGTAAAAAGAATTAAGGAAATGTATCAACAAGATTCATGTAACTAACAATTTTGAATTTTCAAACGCTTTTTTGCGGTTTTTTAAAGTAAAAAAAATGAGTTACCTCCTTTTTACAGAAACCCTTCAATTGAAAAACCTGCTGCATCTGTTCAAAACCTCATGGCGAGGAAAAACCAAATTCTGGCCAAATCCATTTAAATTTAAATTATGGATTGTAGTGAACCGTTTTCATTTCTAATTTCTTTCCAGTTACTGGTCTTTTTTGACCAAAATTTCCCAATTCAACATACAGGGTGTCTCTTTAAGAAACTAGTACTCAAATTCTAAGGAGGAGGATAAACTCAATACTCCTATTCAATCTTTATTACCGCCTAAGTCTCTAAAAGGTTTTGTACAAAATTATATCATATACTCCTGAGACCAAAGTAAGACGATTTAACCAAACTTATCTCTAATATCCAAAAGTGCTTAGTTGGGAAGCTACAGACCATCAAAGTTCTTGAAAATATTTTATTTTATTTTTAAATTACTAAAAACTGTTTTATACGATCGGGATAAAACTTGAGAATTTGTGAACTTGTGATGATTAATAAACACCTCATTTTAGAACCAATCAAAATACGAGATTTGGTTTATCTTATCCAATAATATGACGTTTATACTGAAAAATTTCAGAGATAACACTTTACAACGACAAAAAGCTACTTACATTTTATCAGCGACAAAAGGTATTTTACTTGCATTTTATCAGCGAAAAATTGGGAATTTTAACTACCAATAGATGGCGCTGTTGGCCCTCTGTGGCAAATTAATGAAGCCAGTATTGAACTTACATGTTTCTATGTGCGAATACAGGATAAAGTCGTCCTAAGTGATTTTTTTTTTACAAAAGTTAATAAATATTCTTCTAATTTTTATTTAAAATCAATATTTATTTAAAATGGGCAAAATAACTACTGACAAATTTTATACTATCGTGACAGTTTCACAAATTCGCCGACAGAGGGAGAGCTCCTTCCTAAAATCGCGAATACATAAACGAATTTTTTGCTCATAGAATGCAAATACATTCTGATTGGTTCTAACTTACTCGTATTCCCCTCCTTCCCCCAGCTGCTTTCATTGTCGCGTTTCATACAAAAAATTTGAGTTGTTTATTAATCTTCCTAAAATAAACTCGAGGTTTACCTTTTTTTCTTGGATATTGTTGCTTCCAATCAACTCAAGTTTGGGTGTCCCTTTGGTAATAACTATCGAATCAAAGGTCATAGAAAAAATTGCGATTTTTTCATGATTTTGATTCTCTAGTTATTACCGGGACAACGAAACTTTCGTTTAAAAGCTACAATATCTGAAAAAACCTAATCTCTTGTTTATTTATCCCAGAAAAATCTTGATAAAGATAAGTTTAGTTTAATCGTCTAATTTTGATCTTGTAGATATGAGATATCGTTTTGTGCAGACCTTTTAGAGACACCCTGTATTTACGAGCAATGTAAATTATAATGAACTTATATTGTAATGTAGGTAAATTAAAATAACATAAAAAAGATTTTACTACAAGTGTGCATTACACAGCTTAGAACTTACATGTAACAAAATAAAAGTAGGAAGTTTTTGTTTTCTAAGTAATATTAATTATCACCCTGGGAGGAGACAACAAATTCTTGGCTGCGCCAACAGCCAAATTAATGAAATACTTTATATCCAACAAATGTCGCCAATTTAAGCTGACTTGTAAAGTAAACATAATTGGTTTAATGAACTAATTAATAGTATAACATAAACTATTTTACAAACTATAATTCACTAATTTTTACATGTTTGTATAATATTTAAGTTAACCACAAACCTTTTTTGAGTATCAAAAATATAAAAATAATATTTTCGTAGGAAATTAAGCGAATTACAAAATTTATCGCATACATTAGCTTTTTTTTAATTTATTTACAATATTGTGTAAATATGTATAATAAAATAAGCAAGTTATTAGAATATAATTGACTGATAGATCTTAAATTTCGAGCTTACAATGGACGTAAACCAGCACAAAAAGTCTAATTTTCTTCCTAGTTTTTGTAGGTAAAGTAAAATGAACTAAATACTTATTTATATAATAAAAATCATTAGCTTATAATCATTAAAGTATAATCCGCCTATTAACAAATTATTGGAATTTATTTCAATATCAATACGATTATAATTGTTTTAAAATAAACTTGATTTATAACTAAAAATAAATATGCATAATGTTTATTAATAATTCATTTATAAAACATGGCATCTGTTTAATTAAAAATTTAAAAGTTTTACTAAGTTACCATCTAGTATTTTTTAATCTCCAATGATAAATAATTTTAATAAATAACTCACCTGTAAAAAAATAACAAATAAGTAGCAATTATTACTTGCATTTTGCTGAATTTTCTTTCTTAATTAAACAAACTTTTTCTAAAATTCATTGGGGATGTTTATAGTGTGCTAGTTGTGGTAAAACACCAGCGTGGTGGGAGCTTTACAGAGAAAGTTGAGTGAAGGGAAAGCGGGAAAACGCGCAAGCGTTGCCCTTTGGCACGTTGCTTTCCACGATGCCTTCCAAGAAGCTGCATTTTTCTCCTTTGCAATAATAGATTTTTAAAGTGTGTTTATTTAATGGTTTTAAATTACGTCAAAAAATGTATAAAATGAATGAATCGCTGATGAATCTCTATTAAATTTTAATATAACGATATAATATACTTTTTTTGTTATTTTAAAATTAATAAACGTATTTATTTAAAAAAAATTGATACAAGCTATTTTATAAAACTTTTAATTATATGAAAAGATTGTCCGTATTCGCCGCCTTTCGTTTACGTTAATTGATCTGTTTTTTTGAAATCCTGAAATTTGATTAATATTAATTAATGATAATTGTAATTTTTATTTGTAAAATTCTTACCAAACTTGATTGACTATGTAACATCTATAAATGCATATTTGAACTTCTAAGAACTAATTAATAAAGTACCGTTAAGTGAGGCACCTTTGACCCTTAATGGTAACTCTAGCCCAAAGGACCTTAACGTTTTCCTATTAGGTTTTGGGAAAAAATAAAAAATGCGCTTAATCTAAAAAAGTGTACTAGAATAGTCCCAATATTAATTTCTTTTGATTTTACATTAATTATTTTTAATAATAATTTTAAACTCGGCAACAGCAGATTCTAAAATTTCAATTTTCAACGTTGATAATTCAAAATAAACAAAATTGAAATAAGCAACCAAACCGTTACATAATTTGACAGAAAACACTGACATCTTTGTCCCATTGTGCAAAACGAAATTAATTTTAAGAGCATTTCTTGGGCGCTGCTGAGGACGGAAAACTATAATATTTTTCTGAATCGTATATTTTTGTCGTCTTTACACACGTGTATACCCAAGTACAAGTTTCATTGCCATACAAAATTTCCCAAAATCCGATAACCTCCTTTTGGAAAAACTACTGTTAGTTGATATTCTGACTCTAACTGAAAGACAAACTTAAAAACTTAGGATATGTATTAAATGAAAGTTAGTAACTAACAAACTATCTTTTTTCCAAAATTTGGGTCAAAGTTACTTTTAAGTGCCAAAGTTACCTCAGTTTGCGGTAGTAATGAATTTTCATGTTAACATTTTTTTTTCTTAATTTTACTAATTATTTAATATTGAATTTATCTTTTGGTAATAAGTTCTCGTTATAAATTAAAAATAATGTAAGTAATATTTAAAATTAGAATATTTGTCATAACCATGTTTTAACAAGTATATCACTTAAAAAGTAGAAATTTTTAGGTATTACATTTTTTATACAACCAAATATTTTAAGATGTCTATTTTCATCTTTTTATTTTCATATGTATGTACATATAGTACAATTTTATTAATGATTGTCGAATAATCAATAGAAAACAAGAAGAAATTAGCGACAATCATTAATTACACAAGTTCTTGTGCTTTATAAAAAATCGTTATATCGTTATAAACAGTGACGTGGCTTTATTAATTCTTATTACATTTGTTATCATTTTTTTTATCGTTACGAAAGTAATAATTAATAGTAGCAATTCTAAGGTTTTAACATAAAACAATTATTTCTCCTAAATTTTAAAGATAAAATATTAAATTACAAATTGTGTTTTGCTAATTAAAATGAAACCTACTGTAATTTCTTTACATAATACATGGTACTCAGTATATTCAGAGAAGAAAATGCTTTAATTTGAAATATAATATGCCCTATATTTTACGATATTATGTTTTACCTAGCATTGAAAATACAAAACTAATGTAAGTTCTATTAAATTGGTAATGAATATGTGCTCTATTGTATTAATATTTTTTAATTTTTAATTTTTAATTAAATCAAAGAACATCTAACATTTTTCCAAGAAAATATCCCCAAATTCCTATACAATAATGGAATATTATAACAAATTTTTCACTTTTAATTTAACAAGAAATCTCTATTAAAAAAATATTCTAAAATAACCAAGTTTATTATAAAATTTATTTTCAATAATTATATTTATTTTGAGCAAACCTCACCTAAGGTAAATTTATTTTATTCCTGTAGAAGAAGCCATCCAAATCTTGTTTCATTTGTATGAATAATTCTTATTATCTTATTAAATTAAAACTTCAGTTTTTAGAATTTAAAAATGGTAGAAAATAGTAATCTAATACCAACACCCAATGCAGGAGCATTATATCAGACTTCAAATTGTTATTTTTTTATAAAAATTAATTATAATCTAATTTAAATGATTTAAACTTGTTTTAGTCCTTAAATAAAAGATAACCGTAATAAGTCTTGTCTCGGAGAAAAATTCAAAACCTGAAAATTTTTAATTTTTTTAATTTTTTTTTAACATTTTAACAACTACTTATGTATTACTATTGTTACCAGTTGAAAGGGGTTGGTTTTAGCATGCTAATGATAATTTTTTAAATCCCGGCGCACTATGGTTAAAATGTTATTAGCGATTTTGTGATTTTTTACAAAAATGGATTACTTATAATTCAAAAGGCTATTCCAAAACTGAAAAAGATTTACCCCCACTTCTTTTGTTCTTTCTCGATTAAGTTTGCTCTAGTTTGTAACCCCGACGTATAGCGAACCACGAACGAAACACCCTGTATTTATAAATTATACAGAGTGCTAGAAATTAAGCGACCAAACTTTAGGAGGCGATTCTACAACTAATTTTAAGAAAAAAACTTCCTATAAACATGTGTCCAATTTAGCTTCCTAAGGGAGCTACAGCCCTTTAACTATTGTGACTAAAACTAGGTTTTTTGTCATTTATTTGAAAACGGTTTCTAATAAGATTTGAAATTTTAGTGAAGACTAATACGTTTAAGATATAATTTCTCAATTTTTTTCAGATTTTCAGCTCTGAAAGGGTAGTTTTTAGGAGGGTTATGGTTATAAACAGCGGCAACTTTTGTATGGTTAACTTAAAATCATTTTTATTTTATACTAATATTGCTTATTCAATTCTAGACAAAAAACTTCCTATGAACTATGCCCGATTTCGCTTCCTAAGGGAGCTATAGTCCAATAAAAATGGTGACAAAAAATAGGTTTTAGCATTATCATTTAAAGGCGGCTTAGAAACATTGGACTGTAGCCAAAGGATGCCAAAGGTTTTTAATTTATAGAAAATAGCCGAACATACTTTTTTCGGAAAATTGCTTAAACAATGAACCGAAAGAGTCATATTTAAATAAACAAAATTTATATGATTTCCAGTAAAAATTAAAGCAACGTACTAGAAACTTTCAATTTTTTTTCATAATTAAAGAAAATACAGGAGTAACAGGTAACATATGTTTTATTTAAACCTGGATATAGTGACTTTTTAAATTAGTTCCTAAAAATTGCGCAATTCTGTGCAAAACTTTTTCAGGAAATATTTGTAAGGTTAGTTATACAGGGTCATCCAAAGGTATGAAATAAATTCAATATTTGCCAAAAAATTTTCAAAAAAGTGGCGAGATAAGTCAACGTCATATGACGTCATTAACTTAATTTTAAATGTGAAGGAGTGGCTGGTGACATGTTTTTGAAAGCTTTTGTAATTCTCTAATATTAATAAAAATTAAAAAAAGACATTTGGGGTCTTTAAACGTATGGAAATAAAATTAATTTACCTCCAAACAAGATACCTTTGAAAAATGTGAGACACGCCATTATAATTTTTTAAGGCGCCAAATTGATGTAAAATTGACATTTGTTACGCCACACATCTTATCTTCTCTCTCTTATGACGTCATCGAAAGAAATCTTACATTGGAAGGGGGATAAGGACACCTCTTTTAAAAGGCCTAAGATTTTGTTTGATGACATCATAATTTTTACATGGTGTTCGGAAAATGACGGATAAGCTCTCTAGTACGTTGTTGGGACCCTTCACTGATCCTCAGAAAAATATTTATTTAAATTATCTCCACTTATTGACCGAGATATATAGGGTCAAAGTTGGGAATTCAACTTCTTTATTAAAATGAATTTTTAAAATTGTCCTATATAAAAGTCCTATATGAAAGTTTGGCGTTTTTTTTTATCGTTTTGTAACAAAATTAATTTAATCTATGCTGTATTTACTTTATAATTAGTTAATATTTAAAAACTGAAAATTACATCTGTATTTATTGCAGAAAATTAATCTGGCGGCAATGTTTGATTCCTGTTTTTATTTAAATAATTTATCAAATTGGCTCTATCAATTTGACAATTCGAATTGCCAAATCCGAATTTCAATGTTTTTACGATTCGTTCCTAAGTTTATAATTATTTGATTTTAACGGGTTATTCTGAACAGAAATGTTAGTCTGTTAAATTTGAATGTCAAAAAATACAGTAAATTAACAGCGATGTAAAATAAAACTGTTGCTGTTAAAATAACATCGATCAAAATTATAATTGTAATTATACAGGGTGCTTAAAAAGTCGCGGACACGCTCCACGGTACGTTGTTTGGAAGCAATCGTTAAACATGGGTAAAATAATTTAAAAAATATTTGGATAGAAATTCCGAAGTTATTTGCATATTTTAAAGAAGTAAACTTGGCAACATTGTTTTCAAAGTAGACTTTGAAGATACAATTTATCTCTTAATATTTAATTCAAAATTTTGGTATGTATAACAATCTAATAAAGGTGATAAAGTTGAAATTAACAAGACATTTTTTAAAAGTGCAAGAATTAATTAGTCAAAATATAGACCATTTTATTATTAGTAATTTTTATTTAAAACAAATAAAAAAATTTAAATTTTAAGAAGATGTTCGAAGTTATTTTTATCAGATTAAAGTTCGAGGAAACGAAGAAATAATTGTAATATTTTTACATTATTGCCATATGTCATTTTTGTCAATTTTATGATAAATTATAAATTTTAAAATGCAAATATCTTTACATTCTCAACATAAATTAATATTTTTTGTTGAGAAATGCGATAACAACACAATTATCTTTATGTTCTGTACTATAAAGAGCAAAAATAATTAAATATGTACAAATAAAATTGTTAACTTTGAGCACTCATCTTAATTAATCAGCCAGAAGGATTTTTTTGAATATTTTTCCCTTACTAAAGCACTTTTATAAAGGCAATTTTTATTTCAATAAATTTTGAATATCAAAAGCTTTTTCAAATTTATAATAAATTACAATTTTATTTAAAGTTTATTATTACTCAAACATTTTATTTTAATTACCTTTTTCATTAAAAGTTATTTAAAATTAGTTTTAAGAAAATTCCAATTGTGTAAAGAAGAACAATTCGAATATTTTCAATAATAATTTGTTATTTTTAAACTAAAAATTAGTTTAATTTATTTTTCTTCCCATATTTTCATTGAGAATTAATAATTCTTTTTTTAAGTAAATTTATTTTTTTTTTCAAAAATGGTTGAAATTTTTTTTAATATTTTTCCTCGTTACGTTGTTTTTGTGACGTTTATGACTAGTGGTGTGCTGTGAAAATGTTAACAAGGGGCTCGCGATTTTTTGGGCGTTTCTAAGAATGTGTTTTTTTAACGAGGGACTTTCCAGTATGCCCCACATGCATTTTTTTGCAATTTTTAAGGAATTATTTTGATATATAAACAGTATTATTAATTATGTCATAAAATTTAGAAAAAAAATCTGTAAATTATCATTATAACAAAGGGCTCGCAAATTTACAAAAATTTTAAGAGGGGGCTCTCGCGAGCCCCTTCGAGCCCCCTACAGCACACCACTTATGACCTGTGCTAAGAATAAAGCATCTAAATATTTAGACAAAAGTAGGATCATAATTACGGAATACACCATTGATGACTTTATGTAGTTTGTCCCAAATGCTGCTTCAATTATACAGGGTGAGTCAGACCACCCGTAACAACTCTATCTCGAAAGCAGTTTTATCACACATAGATAGAATAAAAATTTTAATTACCAAAGTGAACCCAAAAAATCCATTTGTGCATTTATTATTTTCCGGAACAAACCGGAAGTGCCCGGAACCGGAGGTAACTTTGATTTTTTAAATGGCAACATAGGTCGTTTGAAAGGTCTTTTAAAAAGAAACAACTTTTATTAATATATTTTTTTAATATCTTGCATAATTAACAAATTAAACGAAAAAACATAAGCAAACAAGTGACAAATGGTTTCTTAAATTATGGAAAAATTAAAACACTATCATCATCCTTAATATGGGTAAGGGTAGAGGAAATTATGAATTTTAAATGGAAACTTGTAACTTTTGCATTTTTGTTTCGCTTGTTAAAAATAATCAACTTTTTTAGGTTATGTGTTTTCCTTAATTCAAAAAATAAAAAAAGTTAATATTATTAACGAATAAAGCGATAATAACTGCAAAAAAGAGTTTCTATTTAAAAAATCTCTCTTCCCCATTTGCCGATGATGGTAACGATTTAATTTTTCCCTTTAAGAGACCAATGGTCACATATTTGCATATTTTTTTTCGTTGAATTTGTTAATTATGCAAGATATTACATAAATATTTTAATAAAAGTTGTTTCTTTTTAAAAACCCTTTCTAATGATACCATACTCGACCTATGTTGCCTTTTGAAATTTCAAAGTATGGATTCCTTGGTGCACTTATTATTTTCCAGAACAATCCGAATGTGCCCGGAATTGGAAGTTACTTTGAAATTTCAAATGGCAACATAGTTCGGGTATGGTAAACAAGTGACCATTTGTCTCTTAAAGGGAAAAATTATATGGTTACCATCATCGGCAAATGGGCAAGAGAGATTTTTTTTAAATAGAAACTCTTTTTTCCAGTTATTATCGCTTTATTCGTTAAAAATAATCATTTTTTTTTTATTTTTTGAATTAAGGAAAATACATAACCTAAAAAAGTTGATAATTTTTAACAAGCGAAACGAAAAATGCAAAAGTTACAAGTTTCCATTTAAAATTTATTATTGCCTCTACCATATTAAGGATGATGGTTGTGCTTTAATTTTTCCATAATTTAAGAAATCATTTGTCACTTGTTTGCTTATATTTTTTCATTTAATTTGTTAATTATGCAAGATATTAAAAAAATATTTTAATAAAAGTTGTTTCTTTTTAAAAGACCTTTCAAACAGTATCATACTCGACCTATGTTGCCATTTAAAAAATCAAAGTTACCTCCGGTTCCGGGCACTTCCGGTTTGTTCCGGAAAATAATAAGTGCACCAATGGATTCTTTGGGTTCACTTTGGTAATTAAAATTTTTATTCTATCTATGTGCGACAAAATGTTTTCGAGATAAAAGGCCGTTACGGGTGGTATGACTCACCCTGTATAGTTGACGTTTTTTAATTAAGTTTTTTTAAAGTTTTTAAAATTGGTGAGTATTGTTTTAAAGTTTTGATGTTTTTAAAGGCTTTGACTGTTTATAAGTTAAAAAAATTTGTATGTAATCTTGAAATGTATTGTGATTTTTATTTCTTTTTATAGCTCTGAGGATGTTTATAAACCAATAAACGAAACGTTAGCTAAATAACAGAAGGTTTTTAATTCATAATTGTCCTATCACGAGAAAAAAAATCTACCAATAATTTATTATTTATTTATTTATTATTCTTCTCAATTAAAATTTCTTTCGATGTCACATGGGGAGCATGGGCCACGTCCGTCTGATGATGTCACAAATGTCACAGAATTGAGATTTAAAATAATAAAATTGACCTTTCTCGGGATTTTTTCAAAACTTTTAGGAATTAATGAATTTCCATTATAAGTCTGGTTAAAATTTTTAAAATGAAACCACTGACTACGTTTATATCGAGAGATTGGAGTATGATTGGACTGAATACGAGATTGTTCAGTCACATAAGCCCGCTTTTATCTCGAGAGATTTGATTGGATTTTTTCAATCCAAGGTCAATCGTCAATCCTAGTAACAAAGTCAAGAGAAATAAAATTACTCAAAATAGTTTTTATTGTTACGCGAGTTGAATTAACTATGTTAAATTAGTTATTAATTTGTCATAGAGATAATACTTTAAAAATGTATAAATTTAAATTTGTTTGAATATACTTTCTTTGTAATCGTTTGTTAAAATTTGCATTTTTGTAGGTCATCTACAATGTTGAAGATAGCTGTGAATAATTTCTTCGAGTACTTTACTAACGAGGACATAAACGCCAAAAGTTGAACCAAAAGTAAGTACTTCATAAATAATAAAACAGTTATAATTACATCTAATAAATAAATAAACAATATTTCTTAATAACCGTAATTGCAATAAATCCAACAAATCGATATTATTACCACCAAGCGCAATTCATTACTAAGTAAAAAATTGTATGTGCTGTGGATTAGGCGATTTCTTTTTTTCTTTCTAATTTTGGTAATCTTGTTTATTGACAAATACAATTTAAGTCATAATAATTTCTCTTAAAAATAAATTTTACCTATTCAGGTATTTTTATCAATAAAAACTCTAAAATGCGCAATTATTGTTGATTTCGGAAATTGTGAACTAATTGATTGAAAAATTGATGTAATTAATGTAACTGATTTGTCAGTATTACAGTAGTCGATTTTGTATTTAATTTTAGGTAACTTTTCAGCTTTTCTCTTAACGTAGCGTGTAATAGGTACTTCGTTAATTCTCTTGTCGGTGTGTAATTGATTTTAGTGGAATTCTTATATTGATACTTAAAAAAAATTAAAAAAATATATCCATTACAATTAAAAAGTGCTACTTAAAAATTTATAAGAGGATTTTTATTTTTCATCTAAATACGATTACATCGGCGTAAATGAAATGATTTTTTTTTATAAAATTATTAGTGTGTTGCACAAAAAAATATTTTTCTACAATTTTTGTGTTTTTAGTAATTAAATTATAACCACATTTACTAATATATTTTTTTTCTAATTTCCTTAATATTGAAATCATTTTTTAAATAATAGTTTAAATAGTTAATTTAATATATTCAATGAAAATAATGGTTTATTACCATTGAATTGAGCTGATAAAATAAAGTTTTGAAGACAATTTATGTAGAGCAAATTAAAGAAATCGATTAAATTTTCTAAATCAATCTGGAAAACCAATAGAGTAAATAAATTTTAAATTAGTTTGCATGGCCCAAGGGAGAGATTTTACCTCTTTATTTCCAGCACAATTCCACTTTGATGATTATTAATTGAATTAGCCAATTTGTCCTAGGTTGTAAATATCTTTTGGTTTCAGATGAATCTTATTAAATTATTTACGTTTCAAACCTTCTTAATACCTCAAATGTATCTTAGAAACATATTTTAGTTAAATATTCAGAGAAATTCAATGGACCTAATTGATAAAATTAAAAATTCATTATTCGATAGGGTGATTAATTATAAACATTAAATGATCAAAGTTACTTAATTGTCTTAACTTTTATAATTTGAATTAATTTACATTTTTTTTACTTAATCATGTAAAAACATGGAGCATAACAAAAACGAACATAAAAAATTAAGCAAAGTATAAAACAAAAATGTTTTTATATACAGCAAAATTTCATATATTTTTATTATAAAAACAACAATTAACATAATTACATTTTTACAAGATTATGAAATTAAAAAGTACTAAGAGATGTTTGTTACATAAGTTTTTATTAAAATGGAGGGTATGGACCACCTGAATAGTGAAAATATATCTTTTTAATAGATATTGTCTCAAACATTTTCGTTTATAACGTTATTTTATATTTACAGATTTTTTATAAATTTTTTATTAAAATTTAGTTTGACAAATAATTTTTTTGTTCATAATGAAATAATTTCTCATGATAAATAAGTAATATTATTATTATTATTTAATATTTATATTAAAAGTAGATTATTTTCAAATTATCAATAAAATTATTGATGAGGTAAATTAAAATCTAAACTTTTTAAAAGTAAAATCTGTCGAAACGAAAAATCATACTTTATTGTATTTTTTGTTAGATTCAGATTCTATTAAAAAATATGAGTTTCCATTTGAAAAACTGAGTTGGGGTTAGAATAATCAACAAGAAGTCTTCCAGGTGAAAAATAAATATACCCACTTTGGGGTTCATTTCAAAGTAAACAATTTTTTATATGATTTCTTTTAAACTCTTACAGATATTTCCATTCTTCGGGTTAAATAAACCACCCTGTAGGTATAAACACCTAAATTTCTAGCTTTATGAAGCAATAATTTAATAACCAAATTATATGCGTACAATTCCAACGAAACAATATTCGTAAAATACTTTTGGAATACTCTAATGATCGTATCTAAATTATATGAATATTTTTTTATTTTCGGTATTTTTATAGAATAATTAAAAATAATGAAGTAACTTTTAGAAATTTAGCTGTGGAAATAACTAAATATGTAAAAACTATCTGATTTGGTATTGAAAAACAGCCATTGAGTCCTTCACAGATGTCAGAAAAGCTTTCTGGAGGGCGCAATGAAAAGCGAGTTGCGCAAAAGCTCGATTCAGCATTTCTCTGTGGAGATGAACCAGCCACAGCATCGCCATGTGCAAACACGACGACTTACTAAATTTTTGTGTTTTCCTTTAAATAAATACGCGAATTGTTAAAATAACAATAATAAAAAAATAAATAAATTAAGTGCATAATGAATTTATGGCCAATTTTTAACGCAACCTATTAAAATGGTTGATTTGTTATTAAAAAATTATTATTGTTTTGCTTTGTTGGATAGTTAAGATAATAAAATTTATAAAAATATGGCTATAAATATATTCTTGTTTATAATATGTTTTTTACACATTAAAGAATTGATGTGTTCAAGGTGAGTTTAATTTTATTACTATGTAATATAAAATTTTTATTATTATTACTAAATTTTAAATTAATTCTTTAGTATATTAAAAAATATAGTTAAAAATAAATTTTGTGATAATTAATTTCACAAAGGAATTATTTTTTTTAACTTTTTAGTAATCTTAAAATTTTTAATATTATTAAATTTAAAATAAAATGTTTTATTAAAAAAAGTCTTTTGATACTTTTCCAAGTGCCAATTATTGAAGTTTATTTTACTGATTATCTTTTAATTTAATAAACTGTTAATTTATTAATTAAAAATAAATATTAAATACCTAAGTATAAATTTTTTAATTTTTTTTAGTTTTATACTCTTTAAGGCAAATAATAAAAAACTTTATTTTTACATACGTTTTTCCGAAACCTACAAATTTTCCGTCGCTTAAGTTGTTTTGGCCATATATTTCTAGCAACTACAAGTTATTACTACTTATACAGTTTGGTTTTTTAACAAAATAATTTTTATAATTAAATTATTATTTTTCAAAAACCACTCTGATATTAAAGTTTTGTCAATGTAAAAAAATATGCCTACCGGGTGTAAACAAAACATGGGTCACTTTCATATTTTCTATGTATAATAAATAAATTTAAAATTAAAAATTTTGGTTATAACATAGTTAAAAAAATCACATTTTATGCAATAAAATAGCACATCCATTTTTATTGGAGTTGACAACAACTATTTCTATTTAAATGTGCACCTCATATTTTTATACATTAATTACAATTAATGATTTACAAAAAAAATAACCAATTTAGTTAAAATAAAATTAAATAGAAAAAAAAACAAAACAAAAATCTCCGAAGTTGGTAAAAACTACCAAAACTAATATTAAATAATATAGATTCGCATAATTTGGTATGTGGTATGAGAAGCAGCGTTTAAAGTGTTCAGTATTATGAGTTTATCGTATGAACATCACTTCGAAAACCAATTAGGTTATACGGCGTGCTACCACCTCATCGACAACGGCTTCATCGACACGACCTTTACATCGACACGGCCGTTTCATCGACATGGGACATGGGCAATTCATCGACACGGACGTTTCCATCGACATTACCTTCTCATCGATAACCTTTTCATCGAGAACTGTTGCATCGACACTACCTTTTCATCGACGAATCTTTTATTCAACAAGGACGTTTCATCTACATTACTTTTTCATCAACACAGACGTTTCATCGATATTACCTTTTCATCGACAACCGTTTCGAAGCACTACCTTTTCATCGACATTACCAATTCTTCGAAAATATTGTTTTATCAACCACAGTTGATTTGGCGATGAAACTCGTATTTGCTATATAAAGGTAGTGTCGATGATCCTGTAGTCAATGAAACGACATTGTTAAAGAATTGGTAATGTCGATGAACTTTTATATCGATTAAAAGGTATTATTGATGAAACGGTTGTCGGTTGTCGATGAAATGGTAATGTCGATGAAACGCCTGTATCGATGAAAGAGTAGTGTCGATGAAATGTTCTTGTCGGTGAAAAGGTAGTATCGATGAAACGGTTATCGATGAAAAGGTAGTGTCAACGAAATGGTTGTCGATGAAACGTCCGTGTCGATGGATTGGCCATGTCGATGAAACGTCTCCGTCGATGAAATTGCATTAGATGAAAAGGCTATGTCGATAAAAGTGTATTGTCGATGAAACCTAGGTTGTATAGGTTATCCCAATTTTATTTGCGTTGTATAGGTTTCTTTGTTAATAATAAAGTTACAGATTCGGTTAAATGGACTATATTTTGCAGTTTTTTATAATCGTATAGATGCCATAAACATAAATTCCAAGCCATACCGAAGATAAACGAGAAAAACGATAAAAATTCAATTTTTGAAAAAGTCGATTATTTCATTAAAAAGAAAAGGTACAAAAAATGTTTCGGACAAAAGTAATAATACGTATGTTTCTTCAAAAGTATGACAAACCCGGTTTTCAAGATATTTTATTTTAAATGGGCACCCCAATGGACTTTTCAACAAATAACTTGTTTTTTTCGTTTCTGCTTTCAACGATGTATTGCAATCTATGTTTGAGTTTGAAGCAGTTTCAAGTAACATATTGCATTTATCTCGCGTAACTCGATCCGGATTGCATTGATTGGGGATTGACACAGTCCGCATTGATTCGAAATAAACACATCGGCTTGGATTGAGTTCAATTATCAAAAATCGTGGGATTGGACTTAATAATCTCGGTCGAATGAAATATATAAACGCGATTGATTTGACAAATAGAAAATTATTTTGTCATATTAGCACAACAGACTGTCACTTGCAAAATTTGTTAGTTTAGTGTTTTGCTTAAAACTATACTTTATTTTTTAACTAGGAGGAGTAATTTAAATTTCCCGCACTAAAATGTCAAAATTTAACGTCCCTGATTGGTTAAAAGTCAGCAAGATTTACACCGGATTATTATTTTGGATGAGTTTTGACATATAACCTCAAAATATTAATCATAAAATTTGGATTACTAATGTATTTATATGTATAAATTTGTATTCAGTACAAAGAAATGGGGAATTTATTTATGTTTCTGTACATATTTTATCATTAAAAAGCCAAAATAACCTAAAATTCTTATCAAAACCTGTTTGGTTATTTTTCTAGTAACTTTTATAGTGTAAGTTGTCATTCCCTGTCATCCCGCCTAGTCAAAAAATGAAGTGTAGCCTATCCACTTTAATTGTCTTCAAGAAAATTCAAAACAATAGAGCACATACCACAAAATAACATTATAAAAAGGAGAAAAAGACATTGGCTAACAAAAATGAACGTAAGCACCATAGATAATATAGATAGCTATCTCAAATACAAAATTTTCTGCGGGCGACACCAGCGCTCGTAGCATAAATCCCTGGAACTAATCGCAACAAAAATGGCGTTAGATTTAAAATTCCGAGAAATTGAATTTTGAAAATTATTTGAATTTTAAATTTTAACTCTTTGTAAACTACTACCTCAATGCAATATTTAACAAAAAGAAATTGTTTTATGTACTTTTTGAATCTAATTTAAAAATAAAAATACCTTTTACTTTGTACTGATTTTTATTATTATTATAATACAATTTAAAAACAGTTTACAAAAATCTTTATTTTTGGCTTAATATTAAAGTAAGTAATTATTCCTTTGGAGTGAAGAAATTTTTTGATATAATAAAAAAACAGACACTTCTATTCTATCAAATAATTTTAGGCGTAATTATTTGGAAATTAATAGATTACTGCAAAATAGACTCGTATTACCCGCTGTCCAGTAAATATTCAATAAGATATACGCTTTTAGGGCCGGTTTATTCACCTTCCAGTAAAGTGTTCAGTAGTGTTACTAAGGAGCTATTTACATGTAAAAGTGATCAGTAAATTAAATTATTCAGTAATCTCAATTCGCTGAAAGGTTTTCACTAGTGAGAGAACAATTTATAATATATTTATACATAAAAATAAAAATAACTATTTATTCACCTTTCACCTCCCAGTAGTGATAACCTTTCAGTAAATAGAGTACATTGAATAGTTTAATTTACTGATCACTTTTACATGTAAATAACTCACTGGTAATACTACTGAACACTTTACTGGAAGGTGAATAAACTGGCCCTTAGTGAAGTAATACAAAAGCTATAGTGTTAAACAAATTCAAAGCTAAATTTAAAATTACCAAAAAAGTCTTCAATTTTTAACAAAGATGGTCCAGTTTCTTCATCATTGTTCGGAAATAAAGTGATTTCCACCTCTGGAGAAAGCCACGAAGATGTAATTTTTATTGGATCTTTCAGTCTCGTAATTGGGAAACTTTAGATGATTTGTATTGTCACAATTATTAAAACAACACTTTCTAGGCAATGGAAATATTTTAATCAATTTTAATTTCGTAATTTGTGACAAGTAACTATGAAGAAATATCAAAGTTAACTTGAAAATTAGTATTTTTTTATTAAGGGGAAGTATTTTGTAAAAAAAGTTGCCTAAATAAATACAGCAGCGACACATATTAAAAATCCTATGAACATATGGACGACGTTTTTTGTATGAGAGATATCCTACCCTGGTAAGCACTATTTTTAGTAATTTTATTTCTCTTTAGTTTATAACTAGGATTAACCTCGGATTGAAAAATCCAATCCAGTCCAAATAAGATAAACTCGTTGTTTACATGATTGAACAATCACATATTGAGTCCAATCACAAACCAATCCCGCGAGATAAATGCAGTAATTCATTCAGGGTATATTTAAATACTCTGTGTTTGGTACAACTACAAATTTCAAATGGAAATCCTCTGGTATTCCAATGGCGTAGCAAACATTTTTTCCAAAATGACTATCAAATCTTTGACATTATTTGAATTAAGCCATGATTTTTTTGACAGGTCTTCTTTAAATAAATGACGATTCAAGCTGCCACTTTAGATAATTATATTGGTTTAAGGTACATACAGCAAGTTAATAAGTTTTAGTGATTGATTAATCATTTACAAATGGTAATCTCTCCACTAACTAAAAGAACAATATGACATGTTTTGGACTTACATCCTTTACAAGAATCTAAAATGACATCTCGATTGTCGCATGCGGGAATTAGACAAATGTCGACTAACTTCCTAAATTAAAAGGACTTTAAATTGGTGTGCAAAATTTTGAAATTGGATCACAAGATATAAAAAAAAATTCAGACCCGAACTACAATTTTGGAGTAAAATTTGTCCCCTATAAGTGTGTAAAAATTGATATAACATATTCCTCAGACAAAAATGGGATGATTTAACCAAACTTATCTTTATCAAAAATGATTCGTTGAAGCGCAATCGAATATTAAAAATCTGCACATTTTGTTATCATTGAGTTTCAATAGCGCCTTAGCAAACTGTTTTTGGAAAGAGATAATATGGGCAAAAAAATTCAATTTTGGTCTCACGAATAATTTAAACTAATTTATGCCGGTTTCTAGGGGACAAATTTTATCTCAATATTGTAGTTCAGGTCTGACATTTTTGTTATAACTTGTGATGTGGTGATCTGATTTCAAAATTATGCACACTAATTTAAAGTTGTTTTAATTTCCTTTGAAATGAGGTGTTGCGTGTTAGGGGTTGCCATTTAAAATTTTTAAGCTATGGAAAAACTAGCGACTTTTATTCGTAATTAAGTTTCGAAAAAAAAATTGACGTGTTTTGTCGAATTTTTATATATCTGGTCATGCTAGAGTTATTAAAAGTGGATCGTTTTAAATGATGACCCTGTATAAATTTTCTACTTGGAAGATACCAAGTATCTCAAATCTGCAAAAATGAAAAAAAAAACTCTTTGAAAGGAGAAATACAAAGTCAAACATTTTCTCTATTACGAAATTCCCATCTTCTTGTTTTGCTGACAACCAACAACCTACAGAATTCTGTAGGGGTTATTTATACATTATGTATTATTAGGTTCGAAACTATAATCATTATAGTACTACTTTAGCTTTAGCTGTCGAAACCGAGATTTTACCTATTATGCATAGGTCATGAAAAAATTGAAATAAATTAAAGTTCATAACCGATCTAATTGACATCAATTTGAAGCCCATAATGAGCCTTGGAATGTAAAATGAAGCGATATTTTATGGTTCAAGGATTCTAATGAGTTCATTATGATACTCAGTCCTTTAAATAATTCTAAGTAATTTCAAATTATTCGTATTATTGTAATTTAAAGATATCTACCATTATAAGTTCATATTTTGTATGATGATTAATTTTATTACTTTTTATTTGAGGGGTGAGTTCAGTGGTGTAGTCCTAAATAAAAAAGTGAGGGGGCGCTTCCACATACAGTTTTGTGGGGGGGGGGGGCGTTGTAGCTATGAATTTGTGGGCCTCAATTTTTTTTCATCTCTTTTATAATAATAAAACAACACTTCTATTTTTTAATTTATTTGAAATTGTTGGAAAATAATAAAAAAAATATTTTAATTTATTTGATCGTAATCTATTCTTATAAAAAACAAACAATAAAATAATAAAAATTCAAAAAATTAAATATATTTTAATTTGTATCCATATTCATGAATATATAATGAGTTGCCTATCATCATAATACAGGGTGTCTATAAAAGGTTGGACGTTACATATTCCTGAGACCAGAATAAGATTTTTTTAAATTACTAAATATTTTGTATTTGTCGGATAAATAAAAATCATTTCTACATAAATAATTATAAGAAAGTACTAAAAATAGTACTAAAAAAGTAAGGGGACGCGCTCTTGAAAAAAGTGAGGGGGCGCCGACCCCCGCGCTCCCCCCCTCCCCCCCCACTACACCACTGGGTGAGTTGTATGGAAATTAATGATTTAAAAATTTTTTAGTAGTACATATTTACACAGGGTGTCCCCAAATTGGCGCACAAGCTCCCCGCTACGTTGTTGGGGATCTTTAAGTTATTAGTGGAACATTAAAAAAATCTATTCGCTGTATATTGTACATTAATAGTTATTAACCAAAAAACAAATGGAAATTTGGCAACACTTAATTGCACCTGAATCAACCTGCACTAGGGGCAAAATAATCAAATACCATAAAACGTTATAAATTATTGATGGTTTTATAATTATTCATCAAAAAAAACATTTTTGAAAAATTTACCTGTTTTAATAGAAAACGAGAATTTAACTTCCTGGATTTTTAAAATTATAATTCAGATAAAATAACATTGTTGCCAGATTTATTTTCACAATATTTTACTCCAAAAAAAAAGAAAATATGTTATTTATCTCAACTTTATACTACTTATTTTAATTTATAATAGTATGAGTTTGGTTTGTTTTTAATCATACTGTTAGAAATGGTATTTTTTGGGAGATTTATTATTTCATAAATATTATAATATTCTACGAAGCAGAAAGTAGCAGAGCTCTAATTTTGGGACACCCTGTATAATCAAACATTTTTTGTAAAAATATGTGAATACTCTGGCATTTCATTAAATTAATCTTAAAGTAAATCATGTTTTTAATATTTCACCAGAAATGAAATATTACCAATGCTCAAACGATTTTGTTTCGGGAAAATCCCAAATAAACACTAATGGCATACTTCAGGAAGAATTCAACCACGATCTTAAGCAAATATGCAAATCTTAATAAAAGGCGAAATTTTCTTGTAAAGATGTTTAGAAAACGCAAAAATATACTATTATATTTATTTAAGTTTCTTAATTACAAATTTCATGTCATTGAAGTATTCTTAGAACTTGCCTCTAGCGTATTTGATGAAAACCACTGGACATCGGGAAATCTCACCGCAAAATTGCGAGACTACATATTTTCCTTAATTAAATTTACGTGTCATCTGGAAAGCATATTTAACAATTAAATACATTAGTTAGAGGGGTAATTTTCTTAAATATTTCTTTAATTGTAACAAATTCGAAACGGTATTAAATAAGTAGGTACATACACGGTGTAACAAAAGTATCGCATGTTAGCTCTAACTTCTTAATTTAAAGAAATACATGAAAAAGTTAAATATAATAGTTTTTCAATAAAGTTCAGTGCATATTTTGACAGTTTTAGTTTTTGCATATCTTTGTCTATTTTGTAGCTGTAGCAACCAACTCTTGTTTTTTAAACAGCAATAATGTTTTCTTTGCAAATTTTCAAACAGCGCATTTTTCAGTATTGGGCAATGCTATTTTATGTTAAATATTTTTTTTTTAAATTAAGGGTGTCCCATTTTTTAACTCGAAAAAAGTGTATTTGTAAAGTAAATATTATTCTGAACAGACCTTAAGCACTAGTATTTTTTTCGACTCCTTAAGAACTAATGGCAATATGACGTAAAAATTAGTAAAATTTTTAAATTATTAAATTTTTAAGTAATCAAAAAAATAAGTGGTTCATAGGAAACTTTTTCTTCAGAATAATATTTACTATCCAAACATATTTTGAGAGTTCATAAAAAGAACAACCTTAATTTTTTTTCAACATTTTAATATTTTTAATTTAATTTTTTTATTATTAAATAGCATTGCCAAATATAGAAAAATTAGTTATTATAAAAATTCCAAAGAAAACAAACTAATGCAATTTTAAAAATAATTTTTGGTGGCTCTAACAACAAAATAGTCACCCTGTATAATATGTATAAAGTCCAAGTTTACAATTGCTCATAAATAGAATCGAAGTTAAATATCAGATAAGTAGGTGAAATTGGTATAAATGTTATACTCACCGTTTACATTAGGTATGATCTACAGCTTTATTCTTGAACCAGTCGCACGATGTCAACGACTTTTATCATTCTGTTCTTTTTATTTACACGAAAAAAGAAGTCCTAGTAGTCTCGTCGACGACACGATCTCGACCGGGCCAAGAATAAGGCTCCTAAATATGTAGCAACATTTATATTTTAATTATAATTAAAGAGATTTCCTACATTGTTGATATTTTTTTCTATTGTTATTTTTAAAATATCTTTTAATTCGGAATTAAGAAACATAAATTAAAAAAAAATAAAAACAAATGCCAAGTATAGAATTTAAAAAAATATATTTCTTTTAGTTCATTATCCAAATTTTTGTTTTATTTAAGAAAATATAAAAAAATATTATGTAAATAACATTTTAAACTTAACAAAGAATATGCTCCACCTTTATTTAAAAAATACACCATGATGTCGAATAGGAAATAATTTAAATATTTATTTATTTTGCATATTTGGTAGATTTGGTTTAACATTTAAGTTACAAAATATTACCTTTAAAACTCCTTTTTCTTTTTTAGTAATGATGAAGAAATGGCTGCCGAAAGAATAGATAACGTTACACAGACAATAACAAGATTATTAAAAGGTTATGATATTCGATTAAGACCAAACTTTGGAGGTATGTAAAGTAGATTAAAATTGGTAATAGTGACACCAAAGTATCTAAACACAATTTTATTAAAAATATAAAAAAGTTGTTTTTTACTTTTATCCAAAATTGTTTTCTCAAATTAGAATTAGAATTTTTTGTAATAAATATCTAAGCGTTTCATAAAACCTTGTGAACTTTGGGAACAAAACGGATGAATAGAAATTATTTAAAAAGGAATACTACAAAACTTTTAATTTCGAATTAAAACTAGGTTTTTTATTTTTTAGGCGAACCTTTGTTTGTGGGAATGGACCTTACAATCGCAAGTTTTGATTCTATTTCTGAAGTAAACATGGTAAGTTAAAACAAAATAATAATAATACTAATACAACGAAATTATTACTATAAATTTTATATAATTTTTGGTGATAAAGAACTAGTTGCATTAGTTTGTCATGTTTTTCATCTGGTATTCGCACTTTTTTTAATAATA
This sequence comes from Stenus bimaculatus, assembly GCA_963971135.1. Classification (NCBI taxonomy): domain Eukaryota; kingdom Metazoa; phylum Arthropoda; class Insecta; order Coleoptera; family Staphylinidae; genus Stenus; species Stenus bimaculatus. The sequence continues at coordinate 24,632,925 of OZ020180.1, forward strand.
AATCAGATTTCAAACATTTTTATGCAAGGTAAGTCAGAGCAAGTGCCTTTTCGGGGCAAGTTCCTAAATACATAATAACGTCCAGGAAAATAGTCATTAGGCACTGGAGTCTATAAAGAATAATATTAAAAAACTTATCACGGTTCATCTGCTGTGCTTACAACTTTTTCAAATTTTTTTCTTGTATGCATGGTTTTTATCCTGCTTGCAATTTAGTTAATTTGTCTGCTACTTCTTACGTTTTAATAATTGTGATCTGCACTTGCATCACAAAATTTGCATTTTGGAGTAAGTGCAGATGTAAATATTGAAAGATATAATTGTAAGCTTTTCAGAAAGCTGTAAAGATGAGTTGAGTGTCAGCAACTCTAAGAAATAAATGATTGTTTCAATTACTTCAGGGAATTAAAAGTGATCAGAAGCAGGAGTATGACTTCAAAATTGTTCAGATTTGGTATTTGTCATCCAATTTTTAAATTTATTCAAACCATAATTGCTACTTACGCACCCAAAAAGGGCGAGTCTGATTCAATTTTTTATCAAAAAAAAAAATAGAAAATTAATTAAAATGATCGTAATATTACATATGAATATATTTTTGGACACCTTAAAAAGTTACAGCAATTTTTAAATTTCAAAATTGTAAATGATTTTTGTAGGACACCTTGTATAAATTTCATTTTAAACCATAATTGATTTAAATAAAAAATGATAATAAATAATAAAACTACCCCACAGAAATCATAATTCTTTTGCAATAATAAAATTGCTGAGACGAAAAATTTTGTTCATAGGATATAGTGAATCCAAATAGGATGAATACCGCAACTATGTAGCCAAACATACTCTGTAGTAATTTTAGACTTGCTAAGTTGGTGGTGTACCTGTTAATTTTCATTCAAATTTTAATCTAATCTGTCACTTTAACCAAAGCGTCTCTTCGGGTATTTTTTCAAATTATTTTTCAGTATGTTGCAAATTTTATAAAAACAGTTGTTTCCAAAACTAAAATTAGTTGAGTTAAAATATTCGCTATGGTTTTTTCACGTAACCACAACGCATTTATTTCAGTGTAGCCAACTGTGGGAAACTTAGGTTTCCTAGAATGCAATGTCAACAGTATCAGTCATTTTTGAAGACCATGTATTTACTATCTAAAAAATATTTGCTGGCTAAAAAGTAAGAAACCCTGTACATTTTACAAATTAAAAATTTGTAAGCTAATAATTTCCAATAAATCGAAATATGTAAGGTCCATTTATGCTCGAATATTTAAGAATTTAAATTTAAGATTTAAGAAATTGGATTTATGAACCCAGTTTTAACGGAGTTTGAAGTTTACATATCGTATTTTGCAGGGTGGGCCATTTAAGACAAATAAGTATCTAACAAACTAAAAAGCTTAGAAAAGGGTGGTTTGGAAAAAAATGTGTCAAATAAAAGTTGTGTAAATGGGGGAAAATAAAGAACATCGTCAAGAAATTTAAAATATGTCAAACAAAAAAATTATTTATGTAAAAGTTACTTGTTTTTTTGAGTAAATTTTAAAATTTGCTAAAAAAATTATAAGTTTTCGTTTAAAAAAACTTGGTTTATATTGAAATTAATACAAATAAGATGACCCTTAACCAAAAAATAATTAGTACCATCGCTTTTTCCTCTTTAAACCAAAAAACTTTTTTTGTCCAAACCATTTATTTGTCACAAGTTAAATAGTCCACCGTGCATAATGCAGTTATTATTTAAAATGAATGAAGATATTTTAGATATCAGATATCATCATATGCTTTAGCTTATTAGCACAAGTGCATATGTTATGTTAAAAAGAAGTTTTAGCCCCCAAAGTCACCAAAGTGTAGAAATATTATTTTAATTTGATGGTTAGGATTTTAGATTTGACTGAACAAAATGTTTGGGCAAGATCTAAGATTTATGAAGTAAAAGGTAATATAACCAACTTTTAAATATTAAGTCATAAATCATTACTCTTAAATCTAGTGCATAAACGGTTCTATTTAAAGCACCTACTTTATATATTAAAATGTTAAATTTTAAGTTTATATCTTAGCTCTTAATACCCAGATTCTGGTCAAATCATTTAAGTTTAAAGGCCTTTAAATTTAAATTTATTATATGGGTTGTAATGGACAATTTACATGGTTTAATAATTTGTGTCTAATTAAAGCCCTTTAATTTTGACCAGAATCTGCCTATAAATCACTGAGCATAAATAGACCTTTAAGCTACATTTACAACCTCCAAATTAGTACATTGAATTAACGCCTAACTTACATTTAACCTAGAACATAAATTAACGTTAAAACATCATTCACAACCTCAGAAATTAATGTACAAATTTGTTAGCTCCACCTGGCGGTTATTTTAAGAAAGTATCAGATTCTAACCTAAATAATGTCTAAAGTAATGTACTTTGAATATTGAATATTATTATAAAACTAAAATAGTTATTAAAAGCAGTGCAGAAAGATTCATCCTAAAAGTCATGGAGTTTCGTATTTATATGATAAGTTCTAGGTATAATTTAAGTTCGTGAATACGAATCATTCCGAAAATCTGCGAACATCAAAATTAGTACGCAAAAGTTTGGAGTTTGTAAACTTCTGCGTTAGTTACTAATTTTAAGTTGACGTTAAGTACTAATTTGGAGGTCGTGAACAACTTCATGAAATCACACATGCCAAACTGTTACGACTAATTGTAGTTACTAATTTTAGTTACTAATTTAACATTGTGAATGTAGCTTTAGTTGTGAATTTGTATCTTCAACCTTATAAAATTGGACAGTTGCTGAAATTTTTATGATAAATCATTTAAAAAATAATATTGTTTGATTATTGATTACCAATTATCTTATTGTTTATCAATTGGTAAAACTTTTGCTTTTAGAATAAACCGTTTCAACACGTTTTAGTTTTTTTTTTGAATTTTCATTATTTGCTAGAAACTTGAGATTCCCAACTATCGGTTATTTGTTCATTTTAGAAATATGAAATCGAGAATATTGATTTTCTGTTTTTGAGCTTAGGTTATACTTATTTTTGGTTAGATTTGGCATTTCTTTTGCAAACAAAAAGTATTGTTTAAAGGTAGTTTTTAAAGAATCACAACAAAAAATCGGCCATAAAATTTGGATTTTTTAATTTTTTACCGGATATTTTTGTGTATTTAAAGTGCTGTTAAATTGTAACTAAAAATATTAAAAATGACAGAAAATAAAAATAATTTTAATTTAAAAACAATGTGAATTAAAAGAAAATAACTTATCGCCATTTTCATTGATAAAAAAATATATTTATTCGTATTATTGTAATATTAATGACAAGGGACAAAAAGGTTTATGGTATTTATTGTTAAAATTTTTTATAAAAGTAAAAATAATATTTGGTTTGCGAAAAATAAGAATTTACTAGTAACCCATTGATTCTCTATCCCCTACCACGTTAATGTTCGGAATTAAAAAATGTAGGGGAGTAAGAGTGTGAAGTGATGAGTATTAACTGATATTTTTATAGGATTATACGATAACCATGTATTTAAATCAATATTGGAAAGATGAAAGACTCTCATTTGGGAATAGTGACGAAATTTTAACCTTATCAGGTGATTTCACCGAGAAAATCTGGGTGCCTGATACGTTTTTTGCTAACGATAAAAATAGGTAAGTAATTTATCTAGTTTTTGTTATTATTTCGCCATTTTTGAAACCATCCTAGCAATTTTTTTTATAAAATTAAATGTTATAATTATAAATGAAAAACCGTTAAGGAGTAATTAAACCACAAATTTTAAAGGTAAATATGTATGCTGATCTAATCGCGACGAAAATATAGTAATCTTTCGCAACATCTAAAGAGATACGTGACCTACTTCCCTTATTAGAATTTTATCTGCCCTCTGGATTAATCGATATTTATATTAATATTCATTACTCTCTCAAAACGCGCATAACTTAATCTTTCTGGAGTATCGTTTTTTTATTACTTTTAAATTACTGAAAAATATCATCAACTTTACATCAGGTACATCAAAAGGGGGAATATTAATTTTTAATTAATTTACAGTTTTCTTCATGATGTTACTGAAAGAAATAAATTGGTACGGCTTAGAGGTGATGGACTTGTCACTTATGGAATGCGATTTACAACTACACTGGCTTGCATGATGGATCTACACTATTATCCTTTGGATTCACAGAATTGCACAGTTGAAATAGAAAGCTGTAAATATTACATACTACTGTATTTAAATTTATATTTTTTAATATTCTAAATTTTGATCAGACAAAGTATATAGAAAACGTCTAGGGCCGTAGATTGAATATTTTTGGACCAATTTGAATTTTTGAAAATGTATGCAGTTTTTTTGTTTGTTTTGTTATTTACAATATTTTCATTAACTGTTTTTTTCTGTTTTCTTGTTCTACATTTTATATAAACCATTTTTTTGTTTCTTTTATTATTTCTTGAAAATTTATAAAGATTCAATATTGATTTTTTTCGTAAAATTTACTACAAAATTTTATGAATAACAGGTAGATCAAAATTATCATAAAAACATACTTGCAATATTAAAATAAAAAACATTTTTCTATTGCTACTACTTAATAATTAAATCTTGGTTGGAACTTTTGTATTTAAAAAAATAGATTATGATTTTGGTTTCAGATGGTTATACTGTGATGGATGTTGTAATGTATTGGCAAGATCGGCCAGTGCGTGGTGTAGAACAAGCTCAACTTCCGCAGTTCACAATCAAAGGATATGAAACAAATGATCGCAAAGAAAAACTAGCTACAGGCACCTATCAACGATTGTCGTTATCCTTTAAATTACAACGAAATATTGGTTACTTCATTTTCCAAACATATCTGCCCAGCATTTTAATTGTAATGCTGTCATGGGTCTCCTTTTGGATTAATCATGAGGCTACTAGTGCTAGAGTAGCCTTAGGTAAGTTATAGATTTTAATTATATTTACATAAAGAAGAGATATATATCCAATAAATTCAGCTCTAAAACCCAAATTAACTTTTGTCATCATTATATTTTTTGATGGTTTTTCTAAGAAAATATAATTGAAATATTGAATACTCAATATCCATTATTTCTGCAGTGTAGACAAAAATATGTGAAACCAGAAAAGTTATGCATTATTCAGACATGGTGTTATAAGTTTAAAATCTATGCTTTAGTATTTTGTAGTCGTAAATGCAACACCACTTTTTTATTATGAAAATTCGTAATCAAAATTACTACTTTTAAGGAATAACTACTGTTTTAACGATGACGACGATAAGCACAGGAGTTCGTAGTTCCCTACCAAGAATCAGCTACGTAAAGGCTATAGATATTTACCTCGTAATGTGCTTTGTATTTGTCTTTGCTGCACTTTTGGAATACGCTGCTGTTAACTATACATATTGGGGAGCTCGAGCTAAAAAGAAAAGCAAAAAAGCTAAAGAAGAAGATAAAAAAATTGGTGAGATTTTGGAAAATTCCATCATTTATTTTTTTATGGCAAATCTATTTTAGGTACTAGGAAAGATCAAGTGAATCATTCATCCGAAGGAATTATTGAGCTTCAAGATGTACGCCTAAGTCCTATAGCATCAATTCGTAAAAGTCAGAATAGTGCTACTAATTTTACTTTTGGGCAATTCCCTCCAAGTTTTCGGATTTCTAGAACTGCCGGATATTCCAATAATCCGAGAGCACCTGGATTACGATTTAGGAGTTTCAAAGGTATATATTAATATCTAATATCTATATACATAGTGATCAATATAACTGAATTCAAAATGACGCATCTTGAATAACTAGGAAAAAATCAAATTTGACTTGGAAGCTTTTTTAAAGAAGACCTTGTTCATAAGAGTTTTTTTGAGTTGTATTAAATTTTTTAATAATTAAATTTTCATTAGAAAAGATATATAAGGTAAGTCTTAATTTTTGAACAAAATTGTAAACAAAAGAAATGTATAGGTGCTATTCTTTAATATGGAAGAATAATTTAAGAACTAAACAACTGCATGATATTTGAAAAATTATAAATTACTTTAGAGATCAATTTTTATCCCAAACTTTACTAACGTAATTTGAAATACTTTCGTAAGAACTCTTTAACGTATCAAAAAATTCAAGATATCTTTCTATTAAAATTTTGCAGTTATGAATTTCATTCGTTATTAAATTTTTAAAATAGTTTCTATTTTGATTTCTTATTATTTTTAAATACTTATTAGCACAAAAACTTGTAGTGAAGTAGATTGTTGGGTTTCAAATAAAAAGTTGTAAATTGAGTACAGTGATGTTTATATAAAAATTCTTCGTTTCTTAAAATTCATGACTAACAGCTTGAATTTGATAGTACTTCGAAAAAATATAACTTCGCCGAAAAGGTAGTTAATTATTTTGGACTTGCTCCAACGAAGCTTGGATCCACTGCGTTCTCAGGACTTCAGGACTTCACTCTTGGGAACCGAAATTCAACATAATTTGGAAGAAAAGTTCCATTCATAAAATTCATAAACTTCGTGCCGAAACTTAGAAATTTATCTCGAATATACAAAAAGAAATAGCAGTCATAGTTTATAAGAATATCGCAAAAAAATATCCATATAAATAGCACAGAGGTGGAGATTTCAACTACATAAAAAGATTAAAGAGAATCTCTGATACAAACGAAAAAAAAATGAATGTAAACATATCGCAAATCAGGGTGCCCCTGAATAAATATACTTACCATTTTTTAAGGTGTGATGGAGTTGGTTAAAGTAATCAACTTTTATTAAATTCTTATTCAGAAAAACCCCAAAAATCTTTGGTCCTTCATTACCTGCAAATGCGGGAAAAAGCTTTGACTTTATTTTATTTCCAGGATTACCTCTTTTTATAAAGACATGGAAACATGTTATATTTTCTTTAAGATTATAAACCAAATTTTAGATCGATCAATTCGAAATTGTAGGTCTTTATTGGTAAATTGATCAAATGAAACAGATATGAACCAGACAAATCACCTATTTTAAAACATAAAATAAAATTTAGCAATTTTTTTAAATTGTAAATCATAAAGAATGAAATAAAATTGTTAGAAAATGCAGGGTGTTTCATATTTATGTTTCAAAATTTCTGGTAGTGATTCCATGGATCAAGTAAAGATAAAATGTTCCTATAAACATTTGTCCGTTTTCGCTTCCTAAGAGAAGGTAATTCAAGAAGTTAGTAAAAAAGAGGTTTTTGCTCTTTTGATTAAAAAAGATTCCTGGTAAAGAATTTAAATTTTACACAGTACCTAATTTAATCCCTCTGTTTCAAAACTCGACAAATTAAATTTAGAAAATCTACCAAAACCATTTGAAAAATACCATTAAAATATAGAGTTAATTTCAAAAGTCGATAAATCGGTACGAAATCTAACATAATTGAACAGCTTTTTGCTATTTCCCAAGATTTCACCAAAATGGAGTCGTCGGGTTTTGAAACTAGGAGATTCAAATGGTATTTTCAGAGATCGTCGGTGGTAAAAACAATTCTTCAGCAGTGATTTTTTTTAAATATTCGCTTTAATAAAAGAACACTAAAATTGTTCAAGAATACTATTTTGAAAAAAAAAAATAATTGTTGAAAGTAAAAATCATATGAATTTGGTACTGTACCGGAGACTAATCCGCTTACAGCTGCCAACCAAAAATAAAATCCTAGACTTTTAAGTAATTTGCCCCTCAAAAAGTCCCCTGTACTTTTGTTATTAATAATAAAAAAATGAGATCTTACACATACAATGGTGAAATTTGGAACGACTACTTCTTTGATATTTTGATATTCACTGTCTTAATTTTCACTCAGTAAAATGATTTGGGGTAAAAACCTTCTAAATTTATTTGGAAAATAATTTTAATAATCAAATAATCAATCAGTAACAATAACTCTTATGGTTCCTACAACGGAGTTGTTTTATTATAAACAACTTTATCCAACTAATGAACTGGACCCAGTTTTCATAAAAAAAACAAAAAAATATGAAAAAATAACACGCCCAGGGCGACTCTAGCAATCGTCTGAAAATGCATCGTGATGTTTGGTCTGAAGGACCTCAGCTCTGTTAGGAATTGCTAATTAACATTAATATGTTCCTTTAGAAAATGTGTTAAGGCGATAGTCGGCAAATGCGAGCGCTTGATTTTGAAATTCGCTTGATATTTGGGGTTTTGCTCATAATTTTTTTTCTATTGAAGCTTTTTTAAAATTTCTTTTTTTGGTACACAGAAGAGTCATGTGGCTACCAATTTCTTCTGGTTTTGTTTTTGTAAGTCACACCAAATACTAATACGGCAGCAGTAAAATTGGCACTTTTAAAAAAACCTGGTCCTAGAAAATACCATTTTTCTTTAACAAGGGACCTTCAAATTGAGATTTGTAAAATTTTCTCTTATCTAAATACACAACTTCACAAAAGTGTTATTCTGTTTTTCCGATTATATCGAGTATAAGGTTTAAAACAGCAAGCAAAACTTGCTCATTTTTAGGTCAGATTTGATTGTCTATAAATCTAAAAATTCAATAAAAAATATAAAAACAAAATAATAGACATGTTATGCCAAGTATTAATGAACTACTACTATAAAAAAAACAGAATTTCATTTACTGGTTTGTCTAAAAAATGGTATTCCGTAGAGTCACATTTTACGCTCACAAAATTTCGCCGACTATCGTCTTAAATTTGTACATTTGTATAAAAAACAAATGAAATCAATGTTTTATGGACATGGTCACCATAAAAATATCTCCTCAAGTGAAACTTTAATTTTGATCAAAATTCTAATAATAAAGTTATTCAGGGACACCCAGTATATAGAGAATTTAACGGTTGCATACTTCGGGTTGTTTCGTTAAAATAAAAAAATAAAGTAATCCAAGTTCATATGTATCATTAATATTGATAAATCGGCTGATTGTCGATTTCTCAAAATTTACAATCCCGGTCGTAAATATATTATAACTAACCTAATCCTTTGAATTTTTTCCTCCCAAGGTCTTAGCAGTATAAATTTGGCATATCCTTATTACGAAGTCGATAAGGTTCACTTTCGCTTTAGCGTTGTGAGGAACCAATGAATTTATGGACCATAATTATCCCTTTGGGGAATAGATTTAAAGGATTTATTTTTAGTAAATTACCTCGAGCCTGGAGGAAACTTAACGTATCCGATAAATCCATTAGCAAAATAATATTTGAACATAAAACAAAATTAATAATATCACAAGGTGAAATGAATCAACTCCCAACTGTATCAATTGATACAGTTGGGAGTGGATTTCATAATTGCTATACATATTATATTAAAGTTTCTGTTAAGATAAGTAGGGGGTGCCATTTGCAAAAACAGTTGATGATGACTTCTTAAGGGTGGCTAAACCCAATAATATTTTAAGAATGTAATTGGAATGCGGAATGCCACTTTGATGCCATTAAAGGCTTTTTTGATTTTATTCTCTTCAACTAACGGAGATATGGCCTGTAAACTGAATTTTGGGACACCGTGTATATACAATTTTATAAATGTTTAATTTTTTCAAGTATTTTTGTTGTGGACGCAGACTAATATTCGTTAATTTTCTAAATATAAAACGCATTTTTTTATCATTGTTCTAAAGTACGCCCCTATCATAGACTATACATGTTTTCATGTCTATATGAAAACTAAAATCAATTTGAATGGCACTAGGTATCGTTTTTGTTAAATTTTTGATTACAAATGCCCGAAAATCAATTTTTACTAGTTACTAGCGAAAAGTACGCTTTTCAAACATTTCTTAAGAGCAACTTTCTAGACACCCGCGATAAATTTTCCGTCAGAGATACTAACAGAAAATATAAAACCTATCCCACTTTGTAAATTATCAGCGAATTACTAGTAATTAATCACCAGAGGGCGCGCGAGTTTGGGAAGAAAAATTGTGAAAAATCATGAAATCGAGCATTATATCTCAAGTTTTTTCTGTCAGATCGTCAAATTTCTTTCTTATTTGTAAACTAGATTAATTAAACTAAAACTGGTCTGCTACTTTTGTGTTGAAATTTTATGGAGAATTATTATAATGAACCAAAGTTGAGGTACTTTTGGTTCAGGTTTAGTTAAATGACTCTTTCACCTCAAAAAATAAATTTTAGTACTTATACCTACCCATATCTAAAATTATAGACGATTTTGAATATGAACATTATAAATTATTTTAAACGTTGAATGATGGTAATTATGCCATATACACAAAAGTTATTAACATTAATTATCATATTTTCTGTTTCAGGAAACCCAATATACAAGCCTAAAGTACTCCAGGCCTTAAGAAAAGGAGCTTCTGCCATGAAAGCTTCCATTCCGACCATTAAAGATGTGAATATAATAGACAAATATTCCAGGGTCATATTTCCGGTCGCTTTTATCCTTTTTAATGCCGGGTATTGGTTGTTTTATACAATTGAATAAATTCCAACATCATGAACTGTTGGTAATTTAATTCAAATAGACATGAAAATGTAAATAAGGAATTCTCATTTAAAATTTAAGATAAATCGAAATATTAAATAAGCAAACGAATACCTAAATCTAAAAAGCCAGAAGATTGCAACTATTATGTAATATAAATTTATTACCTGCTTCAACAATCTTCAAATTGAATAACTCGAATTATTCGAGTACACTATGTTGGCGGATAAATATATTTTATTTTCGATTTAAAAAAATCCAATATTGTGCAACATGTGTATGTTCTTAAAATTAAAGTTAGACAAATATTTTTAAATACTAAATACACACTTTTGTTGATCTATTTTTAGTAAGTACAGGGCGTAGAAAAATTTTAGGTGTGATATAATGGACCAAAATACAACCGTTTTAGCTAAATAGCATATTGCCCTTTAAAATTTAAAATAATTTGATGTTATTAAGAAATTGGGATCCAATATCCAACTCCAACATTTTTTAAAATACTACAGCTTTAAGTTAAAACACCTGCTAACTAGAAGAAACAGATTCTAAGTAGTTGTACACTAAATAATATAAACCAAGTGAATTTTCACAGGTTCATTTTCTTGCGGGAATGTATTAAATCTAACATGCCATGAAATTGAAGGTATCCAGTAAAATTTTGTGGGTACCTAGGTGGGTAAAAGGAACATACACACAATAAAAAATTTCGGAAGATGTTTTTTAACAAGAGAGGTTGGGAGTCGCTACTAATATGGGCTATTCTAGAAATTTGGCTTGCTTAATAATTGTATGGATTTTTTATACAGGTTTAAGGCATGTAGTTTTATGAAATATTGCAAAAAATTTCGAAATGCTCATTCATCGATAAAAATTTACACAACCCAAGTTATTTTCTGACTGTGGATTTTATCTTTACTAATCACAGATTTTTGGTGCAATTCTGGGAAAGGCCTTACAAGAAAAATCTATAAGGTTTGTTATATGAATTGTAATGGACAGTTTCCATGGTTACCTTACAGATATATCTTGTAGTTTTGCACGGAATTGCAGCATTTGTTGAAGTGTAAAAGTGTTCAGGTAACTTTTTTGCAAACCACTGAATTTTACTAATAAGTAAAACTGAAATTTACCTTGGAATACTATCGTTTCTCTGTGATTTTGCCCTCTGAAATTTAATGTCATTATAGATAATATCGATTGATAATTATTTATAAAACAGATTTATGGTACGCATTGTTATTTACAGGGATATTTATAAAATAAACGCTTTTTCCTAATTCAAAACAAGATTGAAAATATCCCTTTTATTTCATATGAACACCTGAACCTGTATAATATTGGGATTGATTTTTGTATACACAACATATAATAATATGCTTGTTATTAACTAAAATTTAAACTTAATTACATTGTTAAATAATTTATAAAAATATTTTACGATATGTTAAAGCCTGATAATAACATATTGTAGTGTTTACAATTAAAATTTTAAAATAAAACCAGATAAAATATTAAATTTAAACTGGATTTGTAACTTCTTTTTCTTATTTATTAAACACTGTTTTCAAAAGAAGTTTAGCAAAGAAAATCTGCTTCACGTAAATTTATTGCTATGGGTTATTGACAGGGCCGGATTAACCTCTATGGGGGCGCGTAGACATTTTTCTCTCCGGGCCCTTTCTCGTGGGGGGGGGGGATGTAAAAACTTTCACCAATTTTTTTTTCGTAAGAAAATCGGCAATTTTCCGGGCCTTCTGTAATATGCGCGCCCAAAACATATGTCTATTTTGCTATGCGTTAATCCGGCTTTGGTTATTGATATATTTATATAAAAATATTATAAATTTCAGTAAGTACAAAGAATCAAAAAATGATGATGTTTTAATAAATATTTAAGAATTGAAGATTTTTATCTGATTTTATTTTAGAAAAACTTTTACTAAACAACACTAAAATTGCCAGTCATGTAGAATTTTTAGACCAAAATCTTGTTGAATTTAACATAAAAGCCACCTGGACCACCAAATTCAATTGATATGCGAGTGAAATATTGTTTTCTATCTATGTCTAATAATTAAATTTTATTGTAAATAAATAAATCATTGTAATTGTTGTTTTTATTAAATATATTCTTATTTACTTTTTATACAAAGTGACAGAATTGGGAGTCTAAGTAGAACCGCGCTCCGATAGTAAACGTATATTTTAGCTTCTTCTTGAATTTGGGGAAGAGATCTTGACCAAAAGTGCATCCCACATAATTAGCTACTACCAATAAAAATCTTCATTTCTGTTATATTTTAAAATTTGTATCACCTAACCTAGACTACAAAGGTATTAGCTGCTTTTACAGTTAAAATTCGCGTTCAAAATTTACGAAATATGCCTTGCAATTATTTCAATTATGATATTATTATTTTGTATATAGCTCATTATAGTTTGATACATAAAAACAGGGAAAAACTCTAATAATTTTTGCTGCGTGGTGTTTCCGCCGAGCAATATGATATTTTTAATTCCTTGTATCCATTCCCCCGGTCACTGATTAGGGTCTCAAAATTCTTGAATCCTTTCCCCCGACCGGCCAACCAAAATGAAGCCTTATTGCTTTTTTCCAATTCTTACTGTTGAATGGCCACAAATTGTTATAAATAATTTAATATAAATAATAATTTAAAAAAATACTTTTTATTTAAGTAAACTAACATGTCTTTTCCGCGTTTACTTAATATATCAATTGGTTTATTTATCGGATCAATTTTTGCAAAAGACACCGCCTTTAGAAACGTGTGCTTAAAACTGAAATTAAAGGGTTCAGTTGAATTCGGGCTAAGCTAAAATTCTACCTGAAAAGGGGTGCGGGGGAATGGTACCAAGAGATTAAGACACTTTTACAACCCTTCCACGTACGCTCATCAAATCAGGGGAAACATCACGCAGCCATAATTTTGTAGACTCCATATGCTCTTAAACTCTGACTTATCTTTTCTTTATTTTTAAAAAAGGCCTTCGCCTTCTCTTAAGGGTTACGCCTCCTTGGCGTTCGGAAGAAATAGGTATAAGAAAACCTTTTCTTAACGCAGTCATTAAATATAATAAAATATATAATCTTTATTGTACATACCTACATAGTATTTTTATGAATAATTTGCAATATTAAAAAAAAATATAAAACTCTGTTTTAAAAATTCTCGCTGATGGTGTACTTGATTTCTCTGCTAGAGCTAGGCATAGTTTAAAACACAAAAATAATTTTTTTTCTTGTTTAGAAGGGCAATAGCTAGAGTGTAATGTCGGGAATAATTTTTTTTTTAAATGTGGTAGAAATAACAGCTGTTTGAAAAAACAACTAAAATTTGCCTTAAAATTGTGAGTTTAACATTTTTTATAACTCTTGAACATGAAACCCGATCAAAAAAAGCCTACGTCACAATTTAGATAATATTATGAAAAATTACTTTTGTAAATTTCAACGAAATCGGTTGATTAGATCAGGAGATATCGTGTACACCATTTTGAAAAAAAAGTAGTTGAAGTAGACGTCAGCGACTTAAAATCAAATATTTTTTTAATTACCTTTAATCTGCAATTCCTGAACTATAGATGAGGTCTTCTATTGTTGCTGTGATGTCCTCTAATTCCTTTTGAGGTGCTCTTTTCAATTTCCTGGCCTCTTTAGTCTCCTGTTGAGCTTTTACATTGGCTATGGATATGGCCCAATTTCAAGGTTTAATTATTGCATCATATGTAATACACTACACCTTTTCCTATTGTATTTCAGAAAAGATCAATTCGATTTTAGAATAGACAATTGTATTTCAGAAAGCATCAATTGCATTTCAGAATAATCAAGTCAATTTCAGAAAGTATCAATTGTATTTCAGAACAGTCAATTGTATTTCAAAATAGTCAATTGTATTTCAGAAAAGATCCATTGTATTTCAGAAAGCATCAATTGTATTTTAGAAAAATCAAATTTAATTTCAGAATGGACCAATTGTAAAAAAGTGAGGAAGGATTTATCAAAAATGTGCTTTGGCAATTTAACATTGGGTACACCAGAAACGACATTAGGCTTAGGTCCTTATTCACCAATGTCCAACGTTACACCTAATTGAAATTATCTATACTAAGATTAAAGCAGTATTGTTAAAAGACAACTTCGGAATTCTCACCGCCAATATTTAACAATTGGTCTTTAAACTTTACCCCAAATGACATTCGTGGTAATGACAGTGAAAAATAATCGACTTAAATTTGACCACTCGTGATATTACATACAGGGTGTTTCATTGAAAACTTCAAATGTCGTTTATTTCATAACCAAAATTTTTTTCAAAAAATTAACCGAACACGCCGATTTTTGTTTTGAGGGGGAGGGGCGCATTATAAGACCGATTTAAGCACTCTCAGCGGGGGGCGTTAACTCCCTAATTTCTTAAATGGCAATAGGGGTTGAGTAATATATCATTTGAAAGCTGCTTTTAGTTAGAATTCAACGGTATAAATTAAATTAAAATTGATCGATTCTTTTTAAAGAAAAAAAAAATAAAAACCTATTGTAATACTCAAATTTAAACTTTGCAATAAAATTTTTTTAGTTATAAAATAATTTTATTTTTAAATAGACAATTAAAGTAAATGTTCGAAATGTTTTCCAGAATTTTCCAAGCAGAAATAGAGATGGTCTTCAAACTCTGCGTGAACATTTTGTAGCATTACTGGTGTAATATTTCCACATTCGTTTATGATCCTTTGACGAAGGTCTGCTAAAGTATCAGGTTGGTTCTGGAAGACCTTATTTTTTAAATAGACCTAAAGGAAAAAATTCAGCGGTGTGAGGTCAGGTGAGCGTGCTGGCCATTCAATAGTACCTCTACGGCCAATCCAACTAGGAAAGGTTCTGTTTAAATATTGACGAACTGGTAATGTATAATGTGGCGGAGCACCATCCTGTTGAAAAATTATCATCATTTTCTAAGACATGTGTTATTGTAGGTTCAAATAATATTTTGCAGCATATCTAAATATTTTTCGCCTGTTAAGATGCCATCAATAAATATTGGGCCTATAATATGGTCCCCATAAATGCCAAGCCAAACATTTAATTTTTCTGGATACTGACAGTGCTCTTCTCGCATCCAATGTGGATTTCTGTACTCCAATAACGACAGTTATGTTTATTAACTTTACCCCTCAAATTAAAGGTTGCTTCATTACTAAAGCAGATGTTTTGTAATTGGTTTGGAGTATTTGATAGTCTATTAGACATAACTTCACAAAACTCTGTTCGGCGATCAAAATCATCTTCACTTAATTCTTGATGACAAGAAAATTTATACGGGCGATATTTTAAATTTTTTTAAATTCTCCAAACCTTGGTACTTTGAAGTCCTGTTAATGTAGATAAGTTTCTTATAAAAGTTTCCGCATTTAGAGATGTTTCGCCTACTACAGTCAATGATTCTTCTTTATTTCTTTCTTTATTTATTGAACAAATCTAAAACATATCTTGCAGATACATTTTTATCTGGATGAAGATTATTAAAACGAGTAGCTGCTCGAAGTGCACAACTTCTTTCTTCACCGTATAGCATAATAATCTCAACTCGATCATCCTTAGAATAAACCATTTTGAATGATTAGGAGGTAATAAAGTTAGTAATCTATTTAATTCAAAAACTTGTAATACACTAAATTAAATTATTTCGATTTTTAAATCACATTTTATTTAGATTTAAACACCTGTCAAATCATGTGGATAACATAACAAAGAAATTTATTTATTGTTCTTTTGCGTTTAAATTTTAAATTAAATTATTCATGAGAACTAAAAGGGACATCTTACCTTCAATTTTTTATTCAGTATTTAATAATTTGCTAATTGAAAAAAGATTTTTTGGGTTAACTTAACATATATTAAATTTATTTATTGCAATGAGTTTTTAATTTTTTTTCTTTAAAACGAATCGATAAATTTTAATTTAATTTATACCGTTGAATTCTAATTAAAAGCAGCTTTTAAATGATATATTAGTCAACCCCTGTTGCCTTTTAAGAAATTAGGGGGTTAACGCCCCCCGCTTAAGGGAGTGACGTGAGAGTGCTTAAATCGGTCTTATAATGCGTCCCCCTCAAAACAAAACGCGGCATTTTCGGATAATTTTTTGAAAAAAATTTTGGTTATGAAATAAACGACATTTGAAGTTTTCAATGAAATACCCTGTATGTTTATTCTGAAATACAATTAAAGCTTTCTGAAATACAAGCGACTATTCTGAATTATAATTGATGATTTCAGAAATTGTATTGATCTGTTCTGAAATACCATTGGAAAAAATGCATTAAAAGAAAGATGCAATTTCAACAATTTTTGCACCACTGTAACGTAGTTTTTGACCCATAGATCAAATAACAGCGTTTAGACTTTCATGTTATTTTGAGTGTATCCTTCTATACAACGTTCTAATAAATCGGCATCAGTTAATCTATTGTATATCGATCTAATTACTTTTTGAACATCTACAGTAATTGCATTTTTATGCCTATTAGAATCCAAAGGTCCAGAGGCTTTTGGTTTTTGATACGAAAACCAGGTATCATCGCCGGATAGGCACTTGTCATGTTGTGGCTTCTCATCAGTAGACATATTATTGTAATTGTTGCCCATATTTTAGCTTTCACGGTTTCAAACGATATATTTATACTTCTTCTAACTGCAAGACCATAGTAAACTGTCAATTCGCCAATAAGAGTTTCGAGCCAACTCTGACGCGCTCCCTGCTAATTACTATAATTCACTAATACTGGGAGTTTTTGAATAAATAAACGCTTAAAATGTTCTTAAAATGAGCTGTATAAATAAAATGAAGTAAATGCTTTTATTTCAATTTTAACCTAAAACCTCATAGAATAGAAATTACATTAGTGTTGCAGAACTGTTATAAGTTATAAGGCTATTACCTAGGATAAGGTTTAGGGATTATTCTTAAATACAATAGAAAAATGTCAGAAAAATTAAATATTTAAAAAAATTATAGACCACAATTGAAGTTAAAGCATTTACTTCATTTTCACTCATACGCCTCATTTAGTTGCATCATCATCGCCATGTCTCTATTTCGATTTTTTGCAATTGCCGAGGTAGTCTTACGCCATAAATTTTCAATCGGGTTCAGATCAGGCGATTGTGCTATTCATTCCAAAACCCTAATTGCATTGTCTTCAAAACATGTCTTTGCTTAGATGTGCGTTTAGGATCATTGGCATGTTGAAACATATCTAGAGGCAAACTTTGTTACAAACCAATTCAAATGATCACGGGCAAATTTTAAACGGTTTTTTGTGTCGCTGTGAAATTAGTGGTATCTTTATTTATTTTATTTCAATTTTTTTTCTGATAGCTGATGCTGTAACTTCTACATTTAAATTTAGAACAGTTGGTGGCATAAATTAGGATTTTCTTGCAAGGTTTACAATCCCACGCTCCATTTCTTTCTATATTTTTTCTCTTCTGTTCTATGTTTTCTTTTCCTGGGTGATATCTTAATGCTTATGTCACCATATTTTGATAGCAGCTCCTAATGATATTAATAATTTCTTTATAAGTTTTACCATTTTTACGATATTTTCGAATCTCCAAGGGCAATTTTGACAAAAAAATGATAAACGAAATTTTGAAATAACTAGCTAACTATTCAATTAATTAACTTATGTGGTGTAAATTACAAATTATTTTCATACCTATTTACAAATATCTATATATAAATCTTTAGGTTCTACCATGTTGTAGTTTTTACACAATTTAAGAAAAAAAATTTCATTTAAGTACCTACCCATTTTAATTCACACCACTGTTTTTCTCAAAAAGTTTTAGGAAAGAAGCTTTGGCCAAAAGATGTTGAAATGAATCAATTTTCTGTTGAAATAGCCAGTCTAAAAAGTGTTTCAATTTAAGTAATGTGGATTTTTTAAATAATTAAAAAAGTTTCCATGCAAAATTACACTCAGTTTTCAAAAAATTAAAATCCACATAACTTTTCATCCTATGAAGCTATCTATCTCTATAAAAACCGCCATGGAGGGCTAACTTTTAGTGCTTTGTGATATGCTATACTAGTTTTGCAATTTCTCATTCATTTACTATCAGTTTACCTAAACTTACAATCTTTAGATTTACCACAACTTCTTCTGTTTTCACTTTTTTTTGCAATTTTAACTGATTTTCGTATAAAATAAATAATTTACTATGAAAAAGATATACCTGTTTACAATCGCTAAATCCAACCGTTTTCGAGATAATCTTAATTAAAATTTCGAAATAAAAATAAACATGTGCTATTGTTGTAAAATCAAGTAGGCCATTATTGAAAGAATGTATGATTGAATATTATTTTAGAAGATGATTGAAAAATACAGAAGAGCGGCTCTATTTGTGTGTTAAAATCGTAAAAACTTTTTAATTTCTTTAAAAATATTAAATGTTAATGTCGGCCTACTTGATTTAATAAAAAAAATAAATTTTACAATAAATTATGAAACTTTATCCCCAGTATTATCAACAGACATTTAATTTTAATTGAGGTTTAATTTGACAAATATAGTATTTTTATGAAGTTTGAATATAGTTTAAATGACATTTAGCAGCAAAATAGACTATACCGGGTGGAAATGAAACTAGGGCCACCCCTGGCATTTCTTTATTTATGAAAATAAAAAATTAGAATTTTAGTATCTTATATGATCTAAGAAAACAAATTTTTTGGATCTAATAAATCTTTCATTTTACTTCCGGTTTATCACGAAATGGCACCCACTTTCTTATTTTAAAAGCAACGCCCTGATTTTTTCTACGTAAAATCAAACATTGGTTAGTTTTAAGTATGTTTATGACAAAAAAAATTTTTTTTTCAAAACTTTAAGAAAAAATGTTGAATTTTTTTTTGGTAAAAAATTTGAGTAAAACCTACAAAAACTATTTTTAAATAATACAAATACGTAAAATAAATTGTAATTTATAAAATTTATTTCACCGTTCATGAGATATTATTTTTTTTAATTTTCAAGAAGCGCTTTTTGGAAATATCTTTATTTTTTTAAATGGGATGATATAAGGGCCACCCCCTAATTAAATAGGGGGTTTTTTTCCGGTTACTGTGATATCCCATATGTATGTTTAAAAATAGTTTTTGTAGGTTTTGCTCAAATTTTTTACCGAAAAAAAATTCAAATTTTTTTCTTAAAGTTTTGAAAAAAAATATTTTTTTGTCATAAACATACTTAAAATTAACCAATGTTTGATTTTACGTAGAAAAAATCAGGGGGTAATATTTAAAATAAGAAAGTGGATGCCATTTCCTGAAAAACCGGAAGTAAAATTAAAAATTTATTCAATCCATAAGATTTGTTTTCTTAGATCATATAATATACTAAAATTTTAATTTTTTATTTCCATAAATAAAGAAATGCCAGAGGTGGCCCTAGTTTCATTTCCACCCGGTATATGTCAAATTAAACATCATTTAAAATTAAATGTCTGTTGATAATACTGGGGGTAATTGAGATTACCTTTTAAACTATTTGATTTATCGATTTTTTACAGATATAACTTTTTCATAGTAAATTATCCGTCTTATGAGAAAATAAGTTGAAATTGCAAAAAAGTAACACCAAAAAAAGTTATGGTAAAACTTAAATTCTAAGTTTAGGTTAACTGGTAATAAATGAATGCGAAATGGCAAAACTACAATACCAAATTATAAAGAACTTAAAAGTACCCCATTCCCGCGATTTTTATCGAGTTATCTTCATAGATAGAAAAGTTATGTGGGTTTTTATTTTTTGAAAAGTGAACTTTAACTGGTTGTAACTTTGCAGGGAAGCATTTTTGGGACGTGTTGAATGAACTTGTCATCTTAATTTGAAGTTATAAGCTCGTTCTACTATGCCTGTCCACGTTATTACGGGACACCCTGTATACAGGGTGGACCATTTAACTTTAGACAAATAAAATCTAACAAACTAAAAAGCTTAGAAAAAATGGTTTTGAAAAAAATGTGTCAAATAAAAATTGTTAGATTTAAATGGGGGAAAATAAAGAACATAATAATTTTTTCATGAAATGTCAAATTTTTTTTTGAAATTTAAAATGTGACAAAAAAAGATTTATGTGAAAATTATTTGTTTTTTGAGTAAATTTTAAAATTTAGGTTTTCATTTAAAAAAACTTGGTTTACATTGAAATTAACACAAAGATGACCTTTAACCAAAAAATAACTATCACCATCCTTTTCCCCCCTTTAAACCAAACAGGTTTTATTTGAAAGTTTTTTGTCCAAACCTTTTAGTTTTTCAATTATTTATTTGTTTCAAGTTAAATGGTCCACCCTGTATACAGAGTAATTTATAATGAGGTGGAAAAAAATCGTGCACATATTCTACACAATATTTGGAACAATAAAGTGTTATAAATTTTTTTTCTGGAAACAAGCATCATACAAGGGTCAAAATCGTCGTTATTAAAGTTCCTTACCTAGAAATATTTACACAATGGGAGATTTTACACCAAGCACGTCGATTTTTCTTATTTTTGAACTTAAATAACTTTGTTAGGAAGATAGATAGAAAAAACTTTATTGTTCCAAATATTGTGTAGGTCTACGATTTTTTTCACCTCATTATAAATCACCCTGTATAAACAAATAAAATTTTATATTACGAAAAAATAAATCAAATGGTAGGGAATATTCCTCTTTTAGAATGAAAGTTCAATGTAGTTTTTTTTCTTCAAATAATAATTGAACAAAGAAATCTAGTATAAAGTAACTGCTGAAGAATTTGGTTCATGACTTAATCTAATGCCTGTATCCTGTATCATCTTCTATACAATTTTATTTATACTCAACACATTTGTTTTAGTGGTTCTATAGGATGAGGATGCTTTATATGGACAAAGATTAGAGTTTTGAGTTGGAAGATTTTTAGAATACTGTAGTGTAGATTTAATATTTAATCAAATGAGCTTTAATTTTTTTTGATATTTCTTCTATTTGTGAATTATTAGGAACAGATGGACATTTGAAAAGACATGGGAAAAGATAAAAGACATGGGATAAGATCTGATTGAAAGACGAAAATTACGTCCTATTTCCACTGGTGTCGAGACTGGTGTAGTTACTTTAATTGGAAAAATAAAATCTGATTTCCAACCAGTTGGTATTAATATTTTTGGAGCACAGGGAGACCCATGGGTTTGAATGAAACTGAGGAAGCTCTTCTTCATTTTTATTAAAAGTATCATCAAATACAAAGAATATCCTATGAATTTCTATAATTCATGGCTTACTTAATTCTCTAAAAACAGAAACAAATTCAATTATTGAATAATCCATTATATAGTTATTTAACAGAAACAAATATTAATTAACCAGAAAATTCGAAATTCAGTATGTTATTCCTTTATAATAGAAATTCTACAATGTCTGAGAGACAATTTTTCCATGATATTTTTCCATCAATATTTTTTCAAGAGTTATTTTAAATTAGATATTTTTTCAGAAATCATGTACTGCGCTTACTAACAAACTAATTAGGAAGATTCTATGAGTTTTTCGATTGTTTCTTGTATTGCAGTCCTTGAAGGGTTCACCTTTTCAGTTAAAGTATATTTAGAAACTCAGTTATCGTTTATTAAATTAAAACAGATTTTGAATGAATTTAAATTACACTAGAAGAAATTTTTGTACTATAAAACTTATTTTTCTGATATTATTTTTCTTAAAAATTTACCAATTTTTAATGTATTTAAATAAATTAATCTTCTAATTTATTACGAATATAAATACAGCTTTGAATTTTCAATGACACTGAAGTTTGGTGAAAATTTTAAACTTCAGTGTCATTCCACAAAACTTTTCCTAAATTTTCCACCCTTAAGCCAAGGAGGGCCGTATGCCAATTGTTTTATGGGGGTTTTATGACATAAACTTTAATTCTTTCCATTGGCATGCATTATGAAAACGCGGAAAATCATATTTTTTTATTATAAGATCACATGACCATTTGAGCCCTTTAGGAACATGCGAATCGCATGACTATAATTTTCAAGACTTAAATTTATTTTAATTATCTTTTGCTAAAAGGGCATGCATTATTAAATCAGAGAAAAATACCAAATTTTTGTGAAAATGGAAATGCAATTTTCCATATGATCGGAAAGCGTGCAGGGGTTTAGTACCCGCTTTTCTTTGTTTTTATAAGGTAAATATTCTCTCCTCCAAAAGGCATGCTGCATGAAATCGGAGACCAAAAACTGTCACGAGCTCCCGGTTTATATAAACAATCAAACTGGGAAAGAAATTTGAAAATAAAAAACGATCTTCGAATAGAAATTAGAGATTATTCGAAGCGCACACTGCGCATTACGTTGCACTTTGACTTTAATTTTAATAAAAATGGGAAGGTGTTGCCACCCAAATTTTTGATATATCGTGTAAAATTATATAAAAAATCAAATTGGAGAAGATATTTGAAAATAAAAAATGATCTTCGAATAGAAATTGGAGTTTGCTTCAAGCGCGCTCCACGCGGTACTCTGTGCTTTGCTTTTATGTTAAAATAAAAATGGGAAGGGGTTGCCACCCAAATTTTTGATATTTTGTTTAGAATTGTATAAACAATCAAACTGTAAAAGAAAATTTGAAATAAAAAATGATCTTTCACTATTATATTAAAAAAAATGTTTTAGGTTAGTTTTCACCCTTAAAATTTTATAATTTTAATTGTACCTTTTTATTTTATCCAGAGGAATACGAGGGTATAATTTTTTTTCGAAATTATTTTTATTTTTGAAAATATTACCTATTGCTGAATTTTATTGCTAGTTTCACACAAGTACCTAATATATTTTTGTTCACTATTTAACTATTGTAAAAAAGAATTCGTTTTGATTGGAAGAATCTAGAAGCTAGATTAATAGATATTAGATTAATTGGAGTGTACCTTATAGAATTATGCAACTAATTTAGAAAACACTTATTCGAATACCGTTTACTTGTTAGCCCACGAAATGTAACGCC
Organism: Stenus bimaculatus; assembly: GCA_963971135.1. Classification (NCBI taxonomy): domain Eukaryota; kingdom Metazoa; phylum Arthropoda; class Insecta; order Coleoptera; family Staphylinidae; genus Stenus; species Stenus bimaculatus. The sequence continues at coordinate 24,656,514 of OZ020180.1, forward strand.
CTGTATTTTATTTTTTTTTTCAAATACAGAAAACATTCGTTGGACAACTGGTTTTGTTATATGGTATAAAAAAATTATCAACTCTAAATTGGTATTGGTAAAACTTTTGAAAATACAAAGAATTAAGAAGGTTACAGATGAAGTAGGAATAATATTTTAAATTTCCCAAAATGGGAAAAGTTCTACGCAATCATCCTACGTGGTCCCACGAAAATACAGGGTGTCCCGTTCGTGGTTCACCAAACGTCAAGGTTAGAAAGTAGAGCAAATTTTATCACGAAAAACCGAAAAAAGTAGAGGTCTATCTTTTATGGTTTGAAAGTTACAGGGGTTTGAATTTGGCATCGCCCGTTTTTGCCAGAAATCAGTAAATGATCAATAGTTGCTTAATAATCAATTTTTATAAGTAAAAGTTAAATTTTATGGCTTTTGAAACAGTTGTATTATTAAATAATAACAAAAGGGAAGGCGCACCTCAATTGTAACTAACTATTCTTAGAATCAATTCTCATAGGAGTAAGTTTAGAAGGCACTAAAAAAGAGTTAGGGTTTCAAAAAATTTCATAATTTCTAGAGAATTTAACGATTTTTTAGAAAATTAAAAAAACACGCCCTTAATAGGTCATATCTTGGAGAAAATCTTCAAAGACTGCTAAAAACACAATTTTTTCTGGATTTTTTTTCTTTTCAATTTTTTTTAATACTTGATAAAGGTAATCTGTTTTATCATTGTTACCAATGGAAAGAGGATACTTTTAGCTTTAAAATTATATTTTTTTTAAATCTTTCTACTAAGTTTTTAAGCAGCTATTGATCATTTACTGATTTCTGGCAAAAACGGGCGATGCCAAATTCAAACCCCTGTAACTTTCAAACAATAAAAGATAGACCCCTACTTTTTTGGTCTTTTTTGATAAAATTTGCTCTACTTTCTAACCTTGACGTTTGGTGAACCACGAACGGGACACCCTGTATATTTATCATTTGCTCAACCCTGTATTTTATTTGCAAAAATTCCTTATACGTACGAGAATGAAAAATTACAATTAAATTTGAGGTGTTTTCAAAATTTTTGTTTTCTTTACCGATTTTGATGGGTCGTTCGTGGGAACTAAAAACAGATTCGCATCGACAGGAGGACCGAAGCTCTGTGAATTTTTGCGTGGGCGACCGATTTGGCGCTGGCGCTAAGACCAAACGAGCAAAACGAGACGAGGGTTAAAATTAGAAGAAAAGAGACGCCGAGCGTCGGGATGAGCTGGTGGGGCAAAATTTGGCCTAAAATTGCAGTTGCCCAAGAGAAGCTGAGTGGAGCATTCGTGCGCAATTCGTCTCCACCGAGATAAATCAATAACAGCAAAAACAGAAAATAATTAAAAATCGACGTGAATTTCAGTTTTACCCAGCGAGAGTACAAGTATTTAGTACAATGTAGCCGGGAGAGATTAAACTTGCAAATACAAGAAGATTACTAATTAAAACTATAAGAACTGTGCTTTTTTACGGGGTGAACTAAGTGGGGATGTACTGTTAATAACTTGTTTATTTACAATATTTTATCAAAATGTTGGGATATAAAAGAAGATATTTTTTGGATTTGGTGTAAAATGCACCTATAATTTAATTTTGTTCTGGTTTCATCTATCGAAATGTTTATTACGAAGAAATGCAAGTTTTCTCCATTTATACCCTGTTCATTACAACATTACTTTGAAATTTATATTTTCACAGGTAAGAAAAATCCTGTATTTTCCATTAAAAAAAAAGTTAATGAAACCTAATTACGTATTATTATTGAGCAATTATGCATTATTTTTAGTAAATATTTTAATAAAATTGGTTTTTATTATTGTTTATTGTTTTAAAATGTTAAATTAAGCTCAAAATGTGTACATGTTTCTTGGCTTTAGGATAATAAGAATCCGCCTACGAGTTTGTTCTTCTCATAGTATCGACCGATTTTCGCAGCCTCGCCTTTTAAATGAATGAACCATTCACGTAACTAGGCTCGCTCTGGAGAAAGATTAGCCCCCTTTACTGGGTTAAAATTTAATTTTTAACAGAAATTTTCTTTATACACTTTAAACAGAGCATAAAATAAATGCCACTATCCTGCGTAATACATTTACGTTGTTAAAAAAGATGTTTTCCCAGACCAAAAAAGTAATAAAAAAAGAAACATAAAATAGAATAGTAGAATGATTTTAAGTTTGATTTTAAAATTGTAACTGAAAGTATTCTGATAATTCTGATATCTTAAAAAAATTCTAAAAATTCTACATTTCAACACGTAATATACAGGGTGTCCTGTAACTACACCGACAACGCTTAACTGGTGATAGTAGACGTGAAAATAAGTCGATTTGACCCTATTTATCTATATCCAAAAATGCACCAAAGTAATAAAAAACGCTCATTTGGTAAAAATTTTACCAATCCCCGATTACTGGAAATGGTCGTATATGGTACCAAAGGACATAAATCACTTAAGACGATAGTCGGCGAAATTTTGTGGGCGTAAAATGTGACTCTACGGAATACCATTTTTTAGACAAACCAGTAAATGAATTTCTGTTTTTTTTGTAGTAGTAGTTCATTAATACTTGGCATAACATGTCTATTATTTTGTTTTTGTATTTTTTATTGAATTTTTAGATTTATAGACAATCAAATCTGACCTAAAAATGAGCAAGTTTTGCTTGCTGTTTTAAACCTTATACTCGACATAATCGGAAAAACAGAATAACACTTTTGTGAAGTTGTGTATTTAGATAAGAGAAAATTTTACAAATCTCAATTTGAAGGTCCCTTGTTAAAGAAAAATGGTATTTTCTAGGACCAGGTTTTTTTAAAAGTGCCAATTTTACTGCTGCCGTATGAGTATTTGGTGTGACTTACAAAAACAAAACCAGAAGAAATTGGTAGCCACAAGACTCTTCTGTGTACCAAAAAAAGAAATTTTAAAAAAGCTTCAATAGAAAAAAAATTATGAGCAAAACCCCAAATATCAAGCGAATTTCAAAATCAAGCGCTCGCATTTGCCGACTATCGCCTTAAGAACTTTTTTGGTATTCAAAAATTTTAGTATAATATTATTTTCTTTTGGAGAGAAATTCAAGAGAAATTTTTTTTGTCCCTTACAAATTTTGCGTAAGAAGGACAGTTTCTGAGTAACATTAAGAAAATAATGTAAAAAATGATAGGAAAGTTAGGCTTTTTAACATGCATTCAGGGGTGGATGGGCTCGTCAGGCCGGGGGCCGAAAGAACCCAAAATCTTAATTTATTAAAAAAAATTATTTGCAATAATGCTTCTTAAAAAAGTAAAAAAAAAATAATATCTCAAATACTACTGGGATCATTTTATTAAGGTATATTTCGATTATTTCGTGGGCTAGCAAGTAAAAGGCACTAAGTCAAAAAATTGGATTTGCGTAATTTGAATTTAAAAGCTTCGTAGCATTCGAAAAAGTAGCCATGGCCGCGTTTCCCACTAGGCAAAGTAGGCACTTGCCTAGGGACCGCAAATTTAGGGGGCCCATTTTTGAGATTTTTTAATAAATTATTTATTTTCATTTTGCCCAGATCCTATTATAAAATAAATAAATAAACAGAAATGATAAAAAAATATAACAAAAAAGAATTAAATTATAACAAATTTTTGTATAAAATAAGAAGTTTAAATCAACATGGTTAAAAAATGTTTTTAAAAAGTACAAGCAGGTGCCAGGGGCGGTTTTATATACGGTCAAATAATAGGGCTGAAGGCCAGGCCCCCCTCTCTTTTTGAGGCCCCCAAGAAAGCTAAATTGCAACTTAAAAAAATAACTGCTAACATTGAGACCAGTTTTGTAGTATCCCGGAGCTCCTATAGCATTTTTTGTCCCCAAGTGCTAAATCCGTCCCTAGGCAGAATTCTCAAATATATTTAATCGACCGCAAAATTAATTCTGGCGCACTTAGTTATTTGTTTATAATATTTTAAAAATCACTTTAAAGCTTCAAAAAGTAAAATAGTGCAATTTTTACAAAAACTCATTTTTGTAATGTTCTTCTTGGAAACTCGGGTTTATATTTTGCAGTACTATCTAATTTATTCAAATCGATCGCAAAATTAAATCTAGCTCTTTTGGTTATTTTTTTATAATTTTTTAAAAATCATCAAGTAAAATACTGCAATTTTTACAAAATCGCATTTTTTTTAATTTTCCCCTTGGATTTTTTTTAACAGACTCGAGTTTATATTTTGCAGAATTTTCTAATTTATTTAAATTAATCACAAAATTAATTATTCTAGCTTGCTTATTTATTTTTTTTTATAAATTTTTTAAAATCATTTTAAAGCTTCAACAAGTAAAATTAGTGCAATTTTTACAAATTTTAGTTTTTTATTGTTTCCCTTGGAATTTTTCAACAAACTCGGATTATTATTTTGCAGAATTCACTAATTTATTCAAATCAACCTACAAATAAATTTTAGCTCACGTGGTTATTTTTTATATAAATTTTTAAAAATCATCATGCAGTTTCAAACTGTTAAATAGTGTAAGTTTTAGAAAATGTCATTTCTTTTTATTGTTTCCCTTAAAATTTTTCAATAAAGTCGGTTTCACTTATTGCAGAATTCTTTATTTTTTTCAATTTAACCCCAAAATTAATTCTAACTCACGCGTTTATTTTTTTTTACAAAATTTTAACAACTTCAACAAGTATAATAGTGCAATTTTTACAAAATTTTTATTTTATTAATGTTCCCCTTGGAATTTTTCAATAAACTCGGATATATTTCTGGCAGGACCTCTCTTTTTTTGGAGCCCTCAAAAAACTAAATTGCAACTTAAAACAAAATAAAAATGAAGTGATAAAATTTTGGGATTAGACCAATTTTGTGGTATCCCGGGACCCCCATAGCCCATAGGAATTTTTGCCTAGGACCCTCAACTGCCAAATCCGCCCCTACAGGGGGTCCGCGATTAAAATTTGTGCCTAGGCCCTGAAAGTAGTTCTCAAGTACTCTTCACAGTGCAGCCTTATCAGTTAACCGGGCACTAGGCCACGATACTTTCACGGGCCCCACATGTTTCGTCTACAACGATTTTTTTCGAAAAATTATCAAAGGGTTATAATGATATTATTTGTATCCGTTTTTATTTGGATAACCGCTTCTTTTTTGTTTCTCTCTGGCCATCGCATCGTTTATATTCACAAATTTTTATTTTTTTAACCGCATCCAAAATCGAGACTTCGAACTAAAAAGAACTCGCCCCAAATTTTTCAAAAAGAATAAAGGGTTTCTGAAACAGAAATTACGAATTTCTTGTAAATTTTGTTTCTTTTCACTTTAGAAAGGAAAGAATTTCCGGGAAAATCTAATTCAATTTAAATCAAATTTTTAAGATCATCAATGTTATTTTTTCTTAAATTTCAAGAAAACTAATTAATAGAACAGGCTGTCCCATAAATGGCGGAGATTCTTTAGTACTTTATTGAGAACCCTTGGAAAAATAATAACGTATTGAACAACTTTTTCATTTTTGGAACATCCTGTATAAAATTCACAAAATGCAATACATTTGAAGATAATTTTAAATTGCAAAAAATCTTTTCTTTTTAGAAATTTACGACATTCGATTCGGATAGTGTAGATTTTAAATAAATGTTATATTAAAACAAACAAAAAACGCAACATTTATTGTTGGTCGGGCGTCGGGCCCTTTTTCAAAGCGGGCCATAGGCCATTGCCTTTTTGTCCTAATGGGTATAACGGGTCAGACTCTTCAATTAATCTAGAATCTAAATTCTAGATAACTAATTCTTTTTTACAATAGTAAATATTAAACCAAAATATTTTTGACTTAGTGCCTATTGCTTGCTAGCCCACGATTTAGAATAAGTTTTGGTAGTTTCATCCGGATGAAGAAAAAAAGTTTCTTAATTTACCAAAAAATTAAAATGATTTTCACAAAAATTTAATTTTTTTTTTTAAATTCCCTCAATCTGAACTAAGAAATGGTGTTACATTAAATAATATGTTGATGTTATTTGAGGCAAAACGTTTTATTTTTAACCATAAAATGTAGACAAATTTCAAATTATTATTTCAATTTTCGTTTTTATTCCAAAACCAATCTAGCTAAAAGTCGTTCCAAACTCTATATCAAGTATTTAATACGTTTAGCTTGATTCTGATTCAATCTTCATTTTAAGATTGTTACTCTCCTCAAAATTTTCTCTGACATGTTCCGAATAGTGGCAATATATTGGATGTACAATATATTAGAAATAAAAATAATGGAAAAAAAACTGGCAATTTGTATATCCTTTTTTATTCATATCGAAAAATAAAAAATGAGCCGACTAATATTTTTCCCGGGCCGCTAGTCAGGTGCCAATCCGCCCCTGCATGCATTTTTAAGAAAATATTTATTTAAAGCCCAAAAATTACCATTGCACTTACCCTATATTAAATACATATTCGCATACTCATTAAACTCGAATTTAAATTTTAAAATTCGAAAATCCAGTTAAAAACTTGAAGATGTAGCTTGTTACCATGGATACGGTTTTAAAAACACCTTAAATTAAATAATTTTTTAAAAATAGCACATCCTACTCAAAATTTATAAGAGACAAAAAATATTTCTCTTGAATTTATCTACACGAGGCAATAAATTTTAAATTAAAATCTTAAATACCAAAAAAGTTTTTAATTGTTTTATCTACTCTCGTACCATCTAAGACCATTTCCGATAATAGAGTATTGGTAAAATTTTTACCAAATGAGCTAATTTTATAAAAATGCATGCATACAAAATTTCATCATAACATTTTTATTACTTTGACAGCAATTAAAAAATATATTTTTTAAATGAACTTTAAAAGCTTATAACTTCTTAGGGGTGCATTGTTGAATTTAGATAAATAGGGTCTAATCGACTTATTTTCACGTCTTCTATCACCAGATAAGCGTTGTCGGTGTAGTTACAGGACACCCTGTATAGGTTTTTGAAAGGATTGAAGATGATATACAGGGTGTCCCAATTTGAGTTGCATTGCATGGGTATCTTTGTTATTAATAAAGTTATAGATTCGGTTAAATGTGTAATAATTATAATACTTTATTTATAAGTTCTTTATTTATTATTTAATAATTACTAACATTGACAATAGTCTATTGACAAGTATAAGCCCACTACTTTTATTTATTAAATCCCTCTTTCAAATTACTGAAATCTCATTGGTTTCTTAATTACTCTATCACTTTTCATTTTCATTTGAACTTCATTTTAATGATCATCTTCAACTTCTTCTTCAATTAAACTTGCTTCTTGATCTCTATTTTTTAACATTTCATTGTCAGAAGCAACATCACTTATAAACGGTCTAATAAAATGTATATTTCTGGAAATTATGTTTCCATGATCCATTTTAATATTGCATGTACGAATTTGGTCTTTCGAAATGTTTTGAAATGACCTCTCCAAATCTCCATTTTTTATCATTTAAATTGTGCTTTACTAAAACTTTATTCTTTTCAAAAAAATTACTAACAAAATTTCTGGCATTTCTATCATAATACTCTTTTTGTTTATATTGTTTGAATTTTAAATTATCATAAGTTTTTCTATAATTAACCTTTACTGGTTTAAGCAAAGAATTTTCAACAGATAAAACATCTCTTAAACGCCTTGACATTAATAATTTGGCTGGACAATCAATCATCAATCTCGTTATCTATAGGTGTATTACGATACTGTCTTTACTTTCATAATCAGCCTTCCTTAACATATTTTTAACAGTTTGAATACATCTCTCAACACATCCATTAGATAGGGCGTACAGTGGACTAGATGTTGTATGTTTAAATTCCCATTTTTTCGAAAATTCCTTAAATAACAAACTTGTATACTGTGGACCATTATCAGATATTACTTCTTTGGGAATTCCATGCCTTGCAAATATTTATTACACAATGTAAAAAAAACATAAGATTTGTATGAACACGTTGTTCACATTTGAGAACACCTTTGTAAAAAAATGCAAATACTTTTCTTAGAAATACGAAATATTTATGTACATGTAAAAAGAACCAAACAACAAAGAATCGGCAAAATAATAACAAAAATTATTTTAATGAAAGGTAAAGACCACTTAAAATGAAACACTAATTTGTCCAAAAGTACAGGGTGTTCCTTTTAAAAAAATTAAATTACGGCCCTCGCGAATTTTCATTAGGCACTCCTCCAAAACAGTCACCACAGATATTTGAAATTTCACTATGTTGTATATGGTATAAAGCATTTATTGAACTAAAAAAATTCAATATCATTTCGAGTTTCACCGGAAATTACATCAACTTTCTTATTTTCAATATTATAATTTTCAAAATGCGTTTTTTGCAAATATCTTCATTTTTTAAACAGCATGGTAATGGGGTCAGCATCTATTTAAATAGAAGATTTTTCCGAATACTATGGTACCCAACATGAAGGTATAAAAAAATCCAGATTTTTTTTATTAAATTTGTGAAAAAAAATTGGCACCAAGATATTTAAAACCAGAACTAAAATTGATTTTTTTTAGTTCAATGAATGCGTTTTCTTAGTCCATATAACATACTAACATTTCAGTTTCTTCGTGGTTATCCAAAACAAGGCAAGGCGAGGTTAGTAAATTAAAAAGAATAATTTAAAAAATGGGGATTGTAAATTTTTTTTTCAAATTTTCGCAATTTTTAATTAAAAATTCAGATAATAACAGAAATGTTAAAACAAAGTAATGGGATAAGGACTAAATAAAACACGGCCATCTGTGCATTACCTTAAACAGTGGCGCACCCGGACCCTGGATTTATTTTGGGAGGGGGGCGAATCTCTTTGGAGTTGACTTTATAAGTATGGGGCTCCGACATAATTTTTGTGGACGAGCATTTTCTCAAAAATATAGTTTACACTTTTTAAGTTTAAAATTGATCATTTCTGTTCCAACAATTAGTTTAAGAAACAATGGTTAATATAGTAATTAGATTTTTGACGATACGACTATAATTTGATGAAGCTCTGAAGAAGGGAATAAATTAATTCCGGAAACCGGTCAGCAAATTAAAAACGTAAAAGTGTTTCATTTAGTCCTTATCATTACTCTTGACTCTTGAGGATGATTTACATTGGAAATAAGTTTGAATAGATAGTTTATTTGTTGTTCGGTAAGTTGCCTAACATAAATACTTACTATAGCATGATAACTTTTTCCAACTAATTACATCATTAATGTTTACACACAACTGCAATAATCAACACGTTTAAAGATTAAAAATAAACCAGTATAGAAACTTAGTACCTACCAATAAATTATGTATTAATTTAGGTATAAAAAATAAACCATATTAGTAAAAATTAGTAAAAAAACTTTTTACTCATACATCCAAGTTTATTAGATAAATTACTACAGTTTATTTTGATTAGATAAAACATGAAAAAAGTTTTCTCTATTATTTTTAACATATTCAATATTTTACAAAGAAACTAATAACATTCTTTCAAATATCTTACCGCTTTTGATAAAAAGATTTAAGTTCAGTTTTGATAGTTTGCACGTTCTTAGTTCTTACGTAACTTATGTTAAACAGTTACGCCTAAATATAATTCTGATTCAAGTATTTAGCATCAGTCCCTGTAGCGCAGAGGATAGCGCGTTGGACTTCTAATCCAAAGGTCGTGGGTTCGATCCCCACCAGGGATGACTGAAGTTGAACATCAGTTGTGTGTTCACTTTTTTTTTAGGTAAAAAATACGATTCAGTTTTGTTTCAAACTATTTTTGGTCTAAATTATTATACAAAAGCGCCCCTTCTATAAATAAGAGCAATTATAATTAATTTAAAGTTCACAGTAATAAATTATTTCAGATAATATATATTTGTTTGAAAGTGTGTAATTTTGCTGTATTTAGATATTTTTAATATTGGAAAATATTAAAAATTTAAATGAAATTTCTAATTTTTTTAATTTTTCAATTTAAATTTTGCACGTGCAAAAATATGAAAACCAAAGTTTTAAATATGAAAACATGTAAATTAACGTTTTTTTTTATTTAAAGTCTTGAATAGCGCAAACTTCTTGAAAATTAGACACCCCTCTGTAAGATACAAATTACCCCTATATCATATTCTTATTAAAATTACTAGGTAGCATACCTCTGCCTACCTGACCTTAACATAAAATGCCATTGTTTACTCGTAGTTTAAAACATTTTTAGAAAAAAGAGGACGTTTGTGATGAATCTTAATGAACAAAGTTATTTTCTAAACACATTTTGGTTATAGAAGTTTTTCTGTAAACTTGGACAGACAAAATAATTTCGATTTGGTGCAAGTCATGAACGTCAATAAAAAGTCATCTTCAATAAAAATTAATCAAACGTGTCTTTGTTGATGATTATTTATGCCCATAAAATGGTGAAAAGGTTTTATCCTAGAAATGGGAATTTCAATAAAATATGGTGTCGACAGTGGCGCAACCAGAGGGGGTGCATGGGTGCATATGCACTCCCCCCCCTGCATGACCAGATTTTTTAACCACATCCACAGATCCGAGAGGTCCCGGCCTATGACGATAATTTTTATTCCAAACGTAATATTATTTTACATGAAATAGTAAAGCTTATGTTTAGTTAAACAAATACTGGGTGGCCCAACTAATAATCATTTTTGAAAAAAAACCGAGACCGGTCAATTTTTATTTGGTGGGGGACCAATTTTTATGATAACGCAAGGGACATCCCGTAACCCAGTTATGCAGGGAAACTACCCCTTCAAAAATCTTAAATGGCAATAGTGGTTGAGTGATACATCATTGCAAAGCTCTTACTATTCTCTATATAGCTGTCATATTTTTTTTTAATTTGATGGAATATTTGAGAAGTTATAGCATTTTCACGTTACATATGGGCTTTTAATAGGGTAATTCTGAACAAAAAATGTTAGCCGTAACAGCGATGTTAAATTTGACAGTCACCCCGATGTCAAAAAACGCTATTCTGTAAACTTTAGTGTAACTTAACGACAATATAAAATAACATTTTCGGTATTAAAATGCATTGTATATTTATATAATGTATTATTTTGATCAATTATACATTAAGGTATTATTATTACTTTGCTGTATGTTATTTTAACACGAAAATTTTATTTTAAGTAACCGTTAAGTTGCAGTAAAGTTTACAAAATTGCGTTTTTTTTGACATCAGGGTGACTGTCAAATTTAACATCGCTGTTACGGCCAACATTTTTGTTCAGAATCACCCCATAAAACTTGATTTTGTTAAAAGTTACAATAAAAATAAATACAACCATACATTGGTCCCCCACTAAATAACAATTAATTAGTTTCAGGCTATTTTTCAAAAATTACTTCTTTTCAAAATAACCTGGGTGGGAACTAAAAGTATTGTCACCTGTTAAAAACACGTTTTACATGTCTAACGTGAAAATGCCATAACTTGTCAAATATTCCATCAAATTAAAAAAAATATGACAGCTGTATACAGAATAGTAGAAGCTTTCATAGATAAAATAGATGGCTATTTGGGAAACAAAATTTTCGGACCGCAAAACTAGCGCCATCGCGTAGATTCCCCCCGCACTTTTGACAAGACACCGAAATGTCCCAAAAAAAAGGAGCTAAATCACAAACATTTTATCTATGCACAAACAGAAGTATGACGGTGACATTTGCTTCCATAGATTACTATAGATATTTTTTTATAATTTGCGTCTATAATATTCCTTTTAAAACACCGCTAGCGAAACCATAATGGGCCATAGCGCAATCATTATAGCACCCGCTTAAGAAGTTGGTAGCATTGATCTGTCAAATTTGTGCTATTGATTATCGTAAATAAATTTCAAGATTTAAAGTACTTGCTATGTTTTTTATGTCTCCTAAAGTTTTTATAGGATACAGAATAATTCCTCATCACTAGTTTTACACTAAAAATCTGCAACTTAAAATCTAAAAATTGAAACTTTAAATTAAAGTGTCACTGTCAAGACTTCTATGTTTTCTGTTGTTATAACAACGATTCAATAAGAAATCATTGTCACAAACTGCTAAAAAAATAAAGAAATATTTGTACCTCAAATAATTTCCAAATTTATTTAATTTTTGACTTATGAAACTCGTTGCTTAATATACTATTAAACTAATGAAAAGTAAAGTAACATTTATCAAAATCAAAATCATTAGTACATTACCGCCTTAATCCCAGTCTTTTTCAATTATTAGTAACTAGTAACAACAGCAATACAGAAATTCGTACCAAAATATTAAAAAAAATATTATGTTTTTTTTTCAGTATATCGATTATTTCTCAAAAAACACCCAATTAAGGGGATGTTTTTTTGTCTTCGGAACAAAAATATTATCACTACAAATTATGAAGGTTTTGACTTCTTCTAGTTCTTATCCTTCACTTACCAAAAAATAAAATGAAACAAATTGGTTGTATTTTAACGTAAGTTGATTGTATATTATAAAACCAACTGAAAAATCATCAAAAATTGTTTAAACAAAAATATATTAAAAGAGTTAGAGAATGTTAGAGCTATAAAATTTCAAAATTTTCATGATTTATAGGAATGATATATTTTGGTTTTAGAAGAAAAAAATCATCCCAACTGAAAAAAAACTTTGTTTTTTAACGTTATTATTTCTTTTGATTTCTGTATTACTATTATTACCAATTAAAGATGATGGTTTTAGTTTTATGGGGATTGGTGTTTTCTAAATCTGACCTAAAATTCTAAATGTTGAAATTTCATCGACACGACCGTTTTATCGATACAGACGTTTCATCGACATGGCCAATTCATCGACACATATGCTTCACCGACATTACCTTTTCATTGACTACCATTTCATCGACCCTACCTTTTCTTCGACAAGGACGTTTCATCGACAAATCTTATCTTCGACATTCATTTTCATCGACAAACGTTTCATGGACAATACCTCTTCATCGACAAGTATTTTGTATAGACAAGGACGGTCCATCGACACTATAGTAGTAAATTTTCGGCAGAACCTTTTTGCATGATTTATTTTATTGTTGTATAATATTCTTTATTCTTTAGTACATTTGGGGAAATATGAAAACGACGAATGACGAACTCCATTTTCCTTAGTAATTTAAAAAAACATATTTGTCATTTACCAATTTCACATTCCCAAACATTCTAAAATATTTTAAGTGTCTGTGTTGATAAAACTACATTGGCCATGAAAAGCTTTAGCGATGAAACATGTCTTTGTTGATGAAGCGTTCTTGTCGATAAAAAGACTGTGTCGATGAAACTGTAGTCGATGGAACGGCATTGTAGAAGGATTGGTAATGTCGATGAAACGTCCTTGTCAAAGAAAAGGTTTGTCGATGAAATGGTAGTGTCGATGAAAAGACAATGTCGATGAAAAACGAGTGTCGATGAAACGTCCTTATCGAAGAAATGATTTGTCGATGAAAGAGTAATGTCGATGAAACGTCTGTGTCGATGAAACCGTTGTCGATGAGAAAGCACTGTCGATAAAGCGCTAGTACGCCATCGTATGTACATATTGCAATATGTAAAAATTAATGTTTTTTGTAACGACATTGAAAGTATTTTTCTGCTCTATGCACCATTCCAATTCTCAGAATAACATCCCAACCGATTATTTCGAGAACATTTTGTCGAATGTGACTGAAATGCAGATTTTTATTATCAAAGCGAATACATAGAACATACTGGTCTTTAGTTCTTGGATCCCAGGGGAAGTACCTGGAACCGAAAGTTACATTGAAATTTAAAATAGAGCGCTATTTTTTGAATGGTCTTTTAAAAAAATAACTTTTATTAAAATGTTTTAGTTGATATTTTTAATATTTTTAAAAATAAACGATAACATTGACTACTTATTTACGGCAAGTAAGTTTAACTTTTTTAAAAACTTGTACTTTCTAAGTTGAAGTAGATTATCTAAAAAATTCTATCCTCATTTCTCCCAAGATATTTTATCCCTATAAAATATCTTATAGGAGTTTGGTTGTTCAAGCAAAATACTAGAAATAGTAGAAATTGTTTTTTGGCAAATTTATATACAAATGTTTTTTTTACCGGGTCTTCAAAAATGGCTGATACTGCTGATTTAAATGTTAGGAAACCTAAATTTGGCGCAGTTATTGACGGCAATGAAATAAAAATAGGTACTTGTAAGTACTTGAGTGACGTGTAAAAAAACAAAAGGACAAAACTTTAATATCAGTTTTTCTCTATTATTATTTAAGTAATGCCCAAAAATAAAGAGGTTCTTATTGGTTAAAATAAAAGATCAGAAATGAAGTTTAGATGAATTTCAATAGGTATACAAGTCTGTATTACCATTACTATACAGTATATTTGGTTGCCTAGTTTCGGTATCAATCCTAATTGAATTCCCTGTAGGATATTTTATCCCCGAAAATAAGGGTAGAGGGATCCTGTAGTGAACGTTATGTAAATTAACTCAATAAAATTTCGTGATAGAAATTTTGGTGTTTGTTAGACTGCCATTCACAATTGAACGCACTTTGATAATCTTTCTCTTCAAGTTCCTGGTGAAGATGAAATTTGTTTGATTTCAAGATTCTCCATGATGTTGCAAATTTTATAAAAAATCAAAGCGTACTTGATGAGAATAAGTAGTAAATGGATATAAATTGAAATATAATTTTTATCGTTAATTTTTGTTAATATTGAAAATATTAAAAAAAAAAGCTTTTTAATAAAAATTATTTCTTTTTAGAAGATCATTTCAGCAACACCCCATTTGTCATTTAAAAGTTAATAGAAGAAGAAAATAAAAATTATACCAATCGATTCATTGTATTCACATTCGACAAAGCGTTCCCGAAGTAAAAGGGTGGGCGAGTAGTCTGAGGCACCCAGTATATTGCCTATTGCCTAAAACCTATTTCTTTTAGATTTAATTCTACATTTTTAAATGTTAGGGCATTTAATTGAGAATTACCTTAGTATCTCATCCGAAGACGATAAATAATATCGATCTATACTCAGAGAGCACTACTCTCTACTCTCTTATAACCGAACAACATAATTAAGCCGTTCTTGAGCATCCCTTGACATTAATTCTTCCCCGTTTTGCTGCATATAGAAAACAATTTAAGGTTGATAAAAATTTTTCGAGTAATACTGCAGAATTTAAAATTTATTAAAAATAAAAACAAAAATGGCATTACATTATTTCATTATTTGTACAATTTTCAAAAATTGCATATTTAAAAAGGGTATCTTTGCAAATCATAAAAAGACACGACCTATGAGATTCGTTGTTTATTATTTTAAAGTTTGTTTAAAGAATCGCGTCACCTGTTGGTGATTAATTGATATGACTGTGTAAAAAGATCATAATGCGAATAAATATACAAAAAAAATAAGGGTAATAGAATTTGTAAAAATCTTCAATAAAATAACATGGTTATCTGTGGAAATGTTTAGGATCTACACCAAAACGTCGAAAGGGACAAAAGGCTGACTTTAACAAAAGGCCAAATTGGACAAAAGCTCGATTTGTGCAAAACGCTGGAGCAGACAAAAGGCTAAAAGAAAAAAGAAGAAAGGCAAACAGTAAGAAGTCCAATTGGACAAAAGACCGAATGAGAAAAGGCCCAATTGGACAAAAACCGAAAGAAAGAAAGCTAACTAACCTAGCATAACCTGAAAGACGAAAATATTTTCAAAACTAAACATTCTATCAGAAAAAATCAACAGACATACTTATTTTGTTAAAAATAAATTTTCGGTTTGCCAGTATCGATATTTTATCATTATGCCTTTTGTCTACATCGTTGGACCTTTTGTCTACGTCGGCTTTTCATCGTTCGTTCTTTCCTGAAATCCGGCCTTTTTTCTTCCCATCTAGTTCAGCCTTTTGTCGCCGTCTGCTTTTATAATTTGGCTGGTGTTCTCTCGGCATTTGGTGGATGTCAACCTTTTGTCGTTCGGTCTATTATCCCCGTCCGTCTTTTGACTATGTCGACTTTTTGCCCCGCTTCCTTATGTTTGCATTTTTTAAAACCGGTGATTAAAGAAATTTTAGGCATGTTCAGCTACTAATTTTGAAATATTAATCTTTAGTACAGGTATAATGTCTAATAAACCCAAAAGTTGAATTTGGATAAAAACGTATTCTTGAAAATTCACATAGAATTTCTTTTCACCATCACTATCAAAATTCTAAAGAGTCCCCAAAAATTACGCTCCGTAAGTATGTTTTTAAAAAAGTAAAGAACTGGCAAGTATGAAAAATCAGTTTTTGTGAAAACTAGGTAAGTGAGGTATCATTTTTCATGTTTTTTTGGTTGCTAAATCGGATAAAAATAATATCTAGTTGATAGAAATAAATTTTTCATTAAGAAAACTACAAATTATTTAAAAAATTATTCATTAAGAAAACTACAAATTATTTAAAAAATTATTCAATTTTGACAGAAGAACACTGCGTACAGCCGCCTTTGCAGGAGCAGGAAATCATCGGTCATCGGGTTCCAATTTGGTATTCAATGGCTTGAAGTCACCATGCTGATGAATCTAACCTCACTGTTGGGGTTCTAATTTGTTACATAGTTGAATCTGGTAGGAAGTTCAGGGGGCTTATTTTTGAAATTGTCGACATGATGTCGCATTCGACATTAGAAGGACAGACTCTTATTTTTTCATGTAAATAACAAAGACAGAATGATGAAAGTCGCATGCGACATCTTTTCGGGCGATTCAAAAATAACCCCCCAGAATGACTACATCGGAAGAAGCAACTCCGATTTTGCTAATGTTTTTTGAACGACTTTTGGAATGAAATATTCGTCTATCAGGGGGATTATTCTCGAATAGCACGACAAGATTTCGTTGACACCATGACAAGGACACACTCTTATTTTTGCATTTGAATAACAAGGATAGATTTCTACTTTTCTTTATGTTGCCCTTCTAACCGTAGAAAATTATGGAAAAGGACTGAGTGCTGTATCAAGTACTTTAATCTTTAATCGAGGAATTTACAGCTCTAATGCCCGTTTTCATCAACAATTCCTAAAACTTAGGCATTGCTTATAGGGATATTTGCAAGGTATTTTTTATTAAATGATTAAAAATACCTAGCAACCAGCGCTATAAGCAATGCCTAAATTTTATATTAGGAAACGTTGGTGAAAACAGGCATAAAAGAGACCAAACATTATTGCATCTTCTTATAGCTTTAAGTTTATAGAAACTTTAATTCAACCATAATTTTCGTAATTCCTTGTTTCTTCCCCAACTTCTTTTGATAGGTAATTGAATCGGTTCCTGTTATGTCATTTACAAGAGAAATAACAAACTTGTTCAGAGAAGAAAAGGGATCATGAATTACCACTCGTATAGTTTCTTTATGCCCAGTTTGTCTTAAGTAACCCCACTCTCTCGCACATAAACATGTTGTTCGGAAGTATCCATTTGATATTGGTTTTATTAGATTCAATGACCAAAATACATAAAAAATTATACCCCACTTGACTCTCAGAAACCTTGATTTTTCTACTTTCCATCCCCTCCCCTCTCATTAAAAACATACTTAAGCACTCCAAAATTTTCAAGACTTTCTGATTTATAATGGTAAAAAAGGCCGGTAAGCAAAATTTCACAAATGGATCAATTTTTTTACCTGAAATCCCTATTTTACCTGTACTACTTCTAGGGAAGAGTTGCTTTCCTCCACAGTTAATTAGCTATAACTAAGAAAATCTACATATGTATATATGAACCTATTTCTGCTATTGAAACCTTTTCCATTTATTATTTTAAATTCCAACCTACAAAGATATCATAGTAAGCAATGATTAATAAAACGAGTACAATACACCAAATAATACCCATCGTAATTGCCTGCTTCAGGTTTCAGATAATTAAATAAAACATAATTGGAATAAGTACGCAATTGAATAAATTTAATAATCATAAGCATAATAAAATATTCAATACGGAATTAATTAATTTTCGATTTGATAATGTATTATGTATTTATGATTTTCATTATTTCCTATAAAAATTTCGATAACGATTTATCAATAACAAAATTTTAAAATATTGTATTTATTTCGAACATGATTTTTCGGCATTTTGTGCATGTCGGCAACTTTCTTAAGAAAATTAAAATTGAATGGTTTAATATAATATTAAAAAATTGAAAGTTTTGGAAATTATATTACTTTTTGGAAGCATTTTTACCACAAGCTTTAAGTTATATAACACCTGTATCTCGTAAGAAAATTTAGTACAGTTATAAAAATATTGAATTTCACAATTTTTCAATTTATTTTGCCATGTGCGCTAATTGGAAATTTATTACATACATACACAGTACGAGTGCATCATATGGAATATACAATGTGATCCGAATGGAACTTTTCGTGCATAAAAGCGGGATCTGCCTCACCTCCGTGGGTACAGTTTGATATGTGGGCATGCGCAATGGGCACTGTATTTGTCTGATTCACAATCTTAGCAGTTAGTTGTTTCCTTTTTGTGTTTAGTTTATTTACTATCAATTACAAAGTATTTATCGTAATATAAAATACAGAAACGATTAAAAGTTCAGTACCCTCATTAATGAGGAAAACATTTGTTGACAACGCATTGATAATTGCTACATATGCGCGCATACCACTCGGATCACCTAAAACGTTGCCTACTTGTGCATTTTTATATGACAATATGAAATATCCATTTGATTACACAATTTCTTATTTTCAGTTTTAATAATAACAACATGTGCGGGTTATCAAGGACCAAGCGCAACAACAGTTACACCACCGCCCCACCGTGGTGCAGCTCGGCAAATGTATGGATCAGGTTCTCTACGGCCCCCAGGCTCACACCCTTCCGTTTACATGAACACTAATCAAAGACCTGGTTCATCAAGAACTCAACCAAGCTCTATTCCACCGAATAACCGAGTTTTCCAAATTCCAATGCAGTATCCAAATGTTCCAATACCTATACCAATGCATGACTTCGAAACTATCTCTCAAGGACTTCCAATCCTCCTACCTTGGCCAGGCCGAGACTCCTCACCACGAAGCTCTTGGCGCTCGGTAATAAGAGGAGGAAAATACGGCGGTAGACCCGAATATTATTCTGGAAGACCAGATAGGGATTATGGGATTCCTAGAGGAGTATTTCCCATGGAAGGATTTATACCGGGAAGGGGGTTTGATAGAAGGCCCGAACTAGGAGTCGAACGACTTCTGCCGAATGGTGGAATTGATCGGGGAATTAAAAGAATGAGGGATCCCATTGATGAACACACTGATCCGGATTACGATCAAATGTGCAATGTTGGTTGTGAAAGGGATGAATTTTTATGCATTTCTAGCTGCATTTGCATTAATAAGCTCGACAGGTAAGTTTCTTTTGAAACACCAAATTTGGTAATAACATAAATTAAGAACCCCATTTAATAAATTATTGAAGAGCTCGTGAACTAAAACCTTCAGTACATTATTGTTTATTTCAATAATTGCTAAGTGTCCGTGAAATATTACCTGCTTATTAATTTGGTAATAACTAAACTATAAATTAATTATTTAAAGATGCGATGGTCACACTGACTGTGAGCATGAAGAAGATGAATTGGAATGTGGTGAAACTGAATATCTGGAAAATACAAAGTGTCCAGATGAAAAAATGTTTGTAAGATGTCCTCTATCTAAAAAATGTATCAAAAAAGAATGGCTGTGTGATGGTGATGATGATTGCGGTGATTACTCGGATGAAACTCGTTGTGGTAATAATTTTTCATTAAACTTTAAATATACTTGTTAATTATATCTTTTTCAGGATTTTCAATAAATTGTACAAGTGATCAATCTGAATGCTTAAATGGACAGTGTATACCTAAATCATGGGTTTGTGATAATGATTATGATTGTAAGGATTTCTCAGATGAATCAAATTGCACCAAATTAGGGTAAGAATAACGGGTTTTAGTTATAAGCATCAAAATACTACGCTGAAAGCTTGGATGTTACAATTTAAAATTGAGAAAGTGAAAATATTTTTTGAAAATGATATCTGCAAGTGACAACTATTTTCTGGAATACACTGATGTGGTAGGTTTTCAAAGTTCCGCATCACCCTAACTACACAGCATGTAATTATTTTTTATGGGGAAACTTAAAGGTCAAGGTCTACATCGACAAAACCTCAAAATCTGCAAGAGTTGAAAGAAGCTTCATAACAGAAGTTAGGGCAATTGAAATCGACTTGTGTGAGAGGGTAATGCGGAACTCTGAAGAACGAACCAGTGTATTGCAGAAAACGGACGTCATCTATCTGATACCGTTTTTATAACATATTTTCACTTTTTCGATTTTGAATTAATTTTTTTAAAGATAAAAAACAGCTGAGTAATTCTCATTTAAAAATGCCCTTCTTTTCCGCCCCACCCTATATATGTTTTGTCTTATTTACACCCGGTGTACACCAACGGAAAGGGTTGATGTTTTTTGTTTGACTGTCAATAACTATTATTCGCTACAAAATTCAGTTGTTGATTTTTGGATGATGCTTATTATAAAATTCTGAGAAATTAAGCAATCAGTAAACAAGTATTTAACGAGAATTCAACAATCAATACTTTTATAAGAATTTTTACTTCAATAAATATCTGAAGCAAATAAAGCTTTTTATCAGAGAATTTTAAGAAAAAAAACAGTAAAATTTTTGACGTATAATCTCAAAATATTAATCATAAAATTTTAATGAGTAATGTATTTACATGTATAAATTTGTATTCAGTACAAAGAAATGGGGAATTTAAGTTTCTGTACATATTTTATCATTAAAAAGCTAAAATAACCCAAAATTCCTATTACAACCTGTTGGGTTATTTTTCTAGTAACTTTTATAGTCTAACTTGTCTTTCCCTGTCACTCCTCCTAGTTAAAAAATAAAGTTTAGGCCTTAAAAAAATCTGGAAAAATAGGTAACTAGTGGGTCTCTCATATTTTCAATAGGGAAATTATAGAATATAGGCATAAATAAGGAATATACCATAAATTTCGTTATGCCTGCGTATTTTGGTGCAAAATTTACGATCCACGAAAAACAAAAATTAATATAAAATAGAAACAATAAAATAACAAATATGTAAATAATAAAATAAGATCAAATCTATTTAAATAATCATATGTAATATCACGAGTGGTCAAATTTAAGTCGAATATTTTTCACTGTCATTACCACGAATGTCATTTGGGGTTAAGTTTTAATTTTTAACTCCAAATGACATGAGTGGTAATGTATGAAAAATATTCGACTTATAATTTGAACAAGAGTGCATATTTAAGACCAATCCTCCTTTCGTGACGTCATAAGAATCGCAAATACAAAAAATTGATTATTTACACTCAAATTTCAATATTTTGATAGTAAAACCCATTCGTATGACTTTGGGACTGTATTGCGAAATGTGTAACTCCGCATTTCGCCCGCTAAATGAAAAATTTTAATTGCATTAGAAAGATCGTTTATTGTGTTAGTACGATAGAAGACGCTTTTTTCTATTTATTTACTCAAAATTGTAATAAAAAATCTTGAAATGTGTATAAATATGCTATTTTTAGACCTCTTTAGCACAATTTTGAGTAAATAAATAGAAAAAAGCGTCTTATATCGTACTGACACAATAAACGTTATTTCTAATGGAATTAAAATTTTTCATTTTGCTCAATTAGTAATCTCACCAAATGGTTTGAAAAATCACCATTTTTCAATACTTTTGCGGGCGAAATGCGGAGTTACACATTTTACCGAGTATCCTCTTAAGCAAAATTTATCTTCAAAAAGTCCTCTGTAACTTTGTTAATAATAAACAAAAAAAATTGAAATTTTGCACATACAAAGTTGAATATATGCTCCTTCGAACGGACAGACTCCTTTTTTATATTTTGATTTATAGTTTCTTAATTCACTCTTTAATTGTGTGTAAAATTAACACTTTTTGATGGAACATATCTAACAAAATTTTAACTTTTTTAAAAATTGAGTCTGTCCGTTCGAAAGGTTGATGAACGTACTTTACCATAAAAAAAAAGAAAATGAAAAATATTAAATAACAACGCGTCCAAGGATCCCCAAGCAAACGTCCGAACATTTTTCACTTTTTTGTGCAAAATTTGACCTTCAAACTTATTGAAATTTGACATTAAAAAATAATCACTTGTGAGTTGAATAGTCAATAATAATTATTATTTAGTTCTCTAAATATAATTTATAGTTATTTTTTTAATTGAATTATTAAAGTTATTAGGTATTTATTTTTTTTTAATCTTCAAATTTTGAAATATTGATTCTTTTACCAAACATATTATTTGCCTGTGAAAGATATAAATTGTCTATTTTCTACTTTGTATACAGGGTGAGTTTAAAGTAATGCATAAAAATCATAATTACCTTTTTTGGAATTTTCCAAAACGGTAAATGGTAATAATAATTTATAACTTTAAAACATAGAGGCTTCTTTTTCTATTAAATTAATTCATTGAGGAAGTTATATTTTAATATAAAAAATACTTTTCCAGTTGCTCAAAAGATGAATTTACATGCTTAGATGGATCTTGCATATCTATTAGTTGGAAATGTGACAAAGACCAGGATTGTAATGATGGTTCTGACGAAACTGAATGTGGTAAGTCTCAAATTAACTTTAGGATTTTCTAATAAGGCACAGATTACGCCAATTTGTACTACGAAAGCTTATCAATTTCCAAAATGATTTAATTTATAGATTTTGAACCACCAGTTTGTAACGACAGCCAATTTCAATGTACTTACGACAAATGCATACAGAAAGAATTTCGCTGTGATGGTGATAACGACTGTGGAGACTGGAGTGATGAAACTGACTGTCAGAAAAAGACTACAGTTTGTGTCCCTGGCGAATTCAGGTAAAATTTGGTGTATAAAATGGACCTTAAGAATAAACACATTTAACTTTCTTCTAAACAGAAATTCAATAATTTTTAAAATCGACGATCGTTTAATAATTGAACAACAAGTTTTTCTGGTAATTTATTATTACTATAAGATCTAATAGTAATAATAATTTTTAAAAATGTAATTTGGACAATTAGACCATGATTATCAAAGAACCAAGTGACATTTTTACAAAAATGGGAGTATAGCACCAAACGTAGTTGAACATCAGAATTATTCTGGAGTCTGGAGCCATAATCCCATTTTGATAAGCATTGTTAAATTATAAATTTTGTAAGCAGATGTAAATTCATATTAATGAAACAATTATTTATTTTTACTTAAGATGTAATAATGGTAAGTGCATACCTGACAAATGGAAATGTGATAAACAAAAAGACTGCGACAGCAACGAAGATGAATTGAATTGTACAAAAAGCGATATTAGAAATTGCTCTGCTGATGAGTACACATGCAACTCTGGTGAATGCATTCTGGTAAGAATTTGTTTTAATAAATTCTTTAAATTTTGAACGAAATACCTTTTTCAAATATTACTCTCGCGTTTTTATTACCATCCCTCATTTTTTTCTATTACATTTAAGTGCCATTAGACCTAAAACTACTAGTAATATAAAAATATAAAACATATATCTAATGGTACAAATCTGTGCAAAACTATAAGTCCTTACTATAAGATTTGTTATATGGGTTGTAATGGACGGTTTCCATGGTTACCTTACCGATATTTCCTATAGGGGCTTACAGGTTTCCACAGAATTGACCTTAAATGTACATTTTTTAGAAAACCTGGGTTTGCGATGGAGTTTCCGATTGTAGCCAAGATGACGATGAATCAAACTGCAAGATAGTTTGTGATGAAATGAAATTTGCCTGTTCAGGTGTCGATCCAAATAATACAGCAACTGAATTTTGTATTAACAAAAAACATGTCTGCGATGGACAAAGAGATTGTCCCAAAGGCGAAGATGAGTTAAACTGTCCACAGAAACACGATTGTGATATTAATTCTAAATGTACTCAGGTTTGCCTAAGTCTACCTAACGGAAAAGAAAGTTGTGGTTGCCGTCCAGGATATAACCTATCCAAAGATGGATTCAGGTTTGCCAATAACTATTCTTAAAAAATCTACTTTCTATGTATTTAAAAAATTTTAGTTGCGAAGATATTAACGAATGTCTATTCGAAACTGATCCTGTTTGTTCTCAAACTTGCAATAATACAATTGGTAGTTTCAAATGCGGTTGTATGACTGGATATATTCTACGTCCTGATTTGAGATCTTGTAAAGCATTAGGAGCTCCACCAACTTTACTTTTCGCCAATAGAGTTGATATTCGTCAGGTATGCAAAATAAATAATTTTTGTAGTTAGTAGAAAGAGTAATTCATTAAAAAAGATTTTCACCAAAAAAAAATATTTCCAAAAATTTCCTTGTCTGCTTAAGAAATGAATTTTGTGCTAAGAAAACTCACCAAATGTATGATGATTACCATTTATCAATTGCTTAAATTTAGAACTGCTGAAACTGTTCCCAGGTTCCAAATCCCAAATGCCTTGCTTCTTATTAAAAATCCACCCTGGGGTCATATTTATTATTTCACAAAGTCAGTATTTCGTTAAATTTTGACTAACTTCATCAGCGGTAGTCAATAAAAACTTTTAATGAAGAAATTTTGGTTACATTTTTAAAAAGATATACATACATTTATCTTTTTTTCCTGTGTCAATTGTTCTTTTTTAAAACATTTTTCATTATTTTAAGAGAACATTCCATAAATATTTTAAACGTTAATTTCATCAAAACAACCAAATAATACAACGTTTGACTTTGGTTACAGGTTTCTTTAAGCAATACCAAATATACAGCAATTCTAAAAAGATTGCATAATGCCATTGCCCTTGATTATCACTATAGTAAAGGTTTAATTTTTTGGTCTGATGTTTCCATTGATGTAATTAGAAAGGCATACATAAACGGTACAGGAATTAAAGATGTTATTACCTGGGGTCTACAGTCGCCAGGAGGTATTGCCCTCGATTGGATTCACGATTTAATATTCTGGACTGATGCAGGAAATAGAAAAGTGGAAGTTTCTAATTTGGATGGTTCAATACGAGCTATAATAGTTGCAGATTATCTTGATAAGCCTCGAGCAATTGCGGTACATCCCGGCGAAGCATATATTTTTTGGACTGATTGGGGACCTAATCCAAAAATTGAACGAGTTGAAATGGACGGTAGTAATCGCAAGACGATAATAACTGAATCTGTGTTTTGGCCCAATGGATTGACTTTGGATTATACGAATGATAGGATTTATTGGGCGGATGCAAAACATAACGTCATCGAAACATCGCTGTATGATGGAAGCGATAGAAAGAAGGTTATAAGTAAAGGTTTACCGCACCCATTTTCCATTACAATTTTTGAAGATGCTATTTATTGGACTGATTGGCATACTAAATCGATATCGACAGCAAATAAAGCCACTGGTGCTGGTTTGCGAACAATACATTCTAAACTACATTTTCCGATGGATATTCATAGCTATCACCCACAAAGGCAGCCAAACTATAAAAACCACTGTGGACCTCAAAATGGAGGTTGTGAAAATTTATGTTTGCCAAACAAAAAATCATTTTCGTGTGTTTGTCGAATGGGGCAGAAATTGAATGCAGATAATAAGACTTGCAGAATTCCAGAAAAGTTAATTATCTTCGCTAGAAAGAAGGATATTAGACTAAAACATATGGACAATGGTGGAGCGCATCAACATGAAATTGTTATTCCTTTGGTTGATATTAAATCAGCTGTAGCTCTTGCCTGGGATTCAAAAACTGATACGATTTTCTGGTCAGATGTTGAGAGGAATAACATTAACAGGGCGCATTGGAATGGAAGCAATCAAAGTATTTTAATTAAATACAACATAAGTAATAATTTCTTTATGGGCTAAGATAAAACTTAATCCTACTATTATTTTAGTTTCACCTGCTGGGCTTGCGTATGATTGGTTTACAGATAAATTATATTGGACTGATACGGGTACGTCAAGAATCGAAGTTGCTACAAGTGACGGTAGTTTAAGGGCTCTTTTAATCTGGGAAGGACTTGATAAACCTAGGGATATAGTTGTTGATCCTAAAGGTAAGAAATTTTCTACCAAATTTATAATTTTTAATATATTAAAATCCCAGTAATTAGTAGTCTAACTCTCAACATTCTGAAGAAGAAAAATCTTATTTGTACTTAATCTGAAAATATTTATTTTATATATAATTTTCTCAATACTTTACGGTTTGTGTTTGATGGGTAGCTGGATACATGTATTGGTCGGATTGGGGTGAAAAACCTAAGATTGAACGTTCAGCCATGGATGGTACCATGAGAACTGTTCTTATCCAAGATAATTTAACTTGGCCAAATGGTTTAGCTATTGATTATGATACGGAACGTTTATATTGGTCTGATGGAGGCACAAATTCAATTGAATATTCAAATCTTGATGGTACAAATAGAAAAATTCTATTAGGTAACTTATTTTCTAATTGTATATTTTATTTAGGGTATTTATTTTTAAACAAGTCTATTCTCTATTTATACATATAAGGTATTAACTAGATTTTCTGATGTAGCTGATGCCAAATCGCTTCCCCATCCATTTGGGCTTGATGTTTTTGAACAAAACGTCTATTGGACCGACTGGGAAACTCATAATATTGAAAAGATCAATAAATTCACAGGATTAAACAGGACAATAGTCAGCAATAGAATAACTGAGTTGATGGATGTTGTCATATTCCATCATACAAGGATTTACAAAAGCACTCCTTGCCACATAAAAAATGGCGGATGCTCTCATTTGTGTCTCCTTCGACCTGGCGGATACTCCTGTGCTTGTCCACTGGGAATAAAGTTAAACGTAAATTTAATTTAAATAAAATAATCCATTAGGTTATTATTGAGTTTATTTTAGGACGATAAAAAGACTTGTTCCAAGGGACCGATTAATTCGCTTATTCTTGCTCATCGCTACGATATTCGTCAAATTTCATTAGATGTTCCCTATGTAGTTGATGTGGTGTTACCCTTTAATTTCTTAAAAAGTGTTATGTCAGTTGACGTTGATCGTAAATCTGGCGAATTTTATTGGACTGATACTGCAGCACATATTATTCAAAAGAATACACCAGATGGAAAAAATTTGGCAACAATTATATCCAATGAGTTGCAAGTTGTTGATGGTATTGCAATTGATTCTACAGGAAGAAAGGTAAAGTACATTTCCAATAATAGGAGAGTTAAAATTTAAAAAATAATTAAGTACCTTTAATAATATGTTTCTTTAGATTTATTGGTCTGATGCTGAACGAAATAGTATAGAAGTGGCTGAATTAGATGGAAGTAACAGGAAGCTTCTAATTTGGTCAAACGTGGATAACCCCAGAGCTATAACGTTACATTATTATCTAGGTCTAATATTTTGGTCAAATTGGGGGACGAAACCAAAAATAGAAGTTGCGCATATGGATGGAAGTAACAGGTATATTCATAGGTATTTATTAAAAAAATGATAATTCTTTACTTGCTTTTCCAGAAAAGCGATAATTACTGAAAACATTATATGGCCTAATGGACTTGCGATAGATAGACCTGAAGGTCGTTTGTATTGGAATGATGCTAAGCTACAAACCATCGAATCATGTGATTTGAACGGAAACGATCGAAAAATTATTTTGAGTAACGTATCATATCCTTATGGATTAGTCGTTGTTGGAAATCATATGTATTGGACTGATCTCTACACACAAGGATTACTTAGAGCAGACAAAATAACTGGCAAAGATAAGACAGTAATTCGTGATAAATTAGAAGGGTTAGTAGATGTACGATCGGTTCAAAGTTATAACGTTGCTGAAAATGTCTGTGGAGATAATAATGGTGGTTGTTCACATTTATGTCTGCGAAATAATGCGAACTATACCTGCGCTTGTCCTACTGGCCTGAGTTTCAAGCCGGGTAGTAAAACTGAATGCCAGTTCCAACCATCAAATTATTTAATAGTTGCGAATCGTCTGGCTCTAGTTAGAATCAGTTTAGATACACCAGAGTTTTGGGAAGTAACCTTACCTATCAACACAATTCGCAATGCAATAGATGTTGATTTTCATTGGGGTTATCAAAAGCTATATTATACAGATGTGGAGACGAATAAGATTCAGAGCGTTGATATGAAAAACTTTTCGCATATAGAAGATGTAACAGAAAATCTTGTTAATCCAAATGGTATCACAATCGACTGGATAAGTAATAATATTTATTGGACTGATGAAGGGAGTAAAACAATTGAAGTTTGCAAATTGGATAACACTATAGCAAGAAAGGTCATTA